>JAUIMM010000144.1:4660000-5860000 GCA_031769625.1 Taudactylus pleione | reverse complement strand
TTATGTGGCTAATTTTTTTCCCCTATTTTAAATATATGTGTAAGTTTGCAGATTGCTATATCCCAATATCCAGACTGTGAGGTTCTGGTTTTGTTGTGGACCTGGGGTGGTAATAGGAGCAGACACTGAAGCAGATTTAAAAATAAATGTGGAGTTTTTAATGAGTGGCTTAACAGACATGAATGTGGCAAAACAGAAAGTCCGGATTTAGCACTAAAGTGCACTTGGGAACTGTAGTGATTCAATGGGAAAAGGTCCAGGTAGTGAAAACAGAAGGCAGTCCGGTATTCCAGGTTTTGTGAGGCTGAAATGAATTACAGGCTGAAGTGAATTGCAGGCTGAAGTGAATTGCAAGCTGAAGTGAATTGCCAGAGGAAATGTAAGTGGAGGCAGGGTGCACGGTAGCAGCTGATACAGGTACTCAGGCAAGGGAGAGGCAAGGAGGAGGCAGGGGATTACAGCAGGTTATGGAGCAGGTCAGGTAAAGCAGGCATAGGCAGAGATCCAACAGGCAGGTGGACAAGCTCAGGAACTCTCTCTCAGCTTGCACTGAGAACCACGTTGCACTGGCAATGCAAGGGAGCTTTGAACTCCCCTAAATACCCAGTGCTAAGCCGTGACTGGTCAGAGATTGAGCATGTGACACGCCAGGATTGGCCGTCTAGGTCACATGGCCAAAACCAAGATGGCGGTGCCCATGCCGGAACTGAACAGAAGCACCATGAGGCCTAACCAGCACAGAGTGACAATATGCCCATACCATGCACAGCCAATGCTCCCCGCCAGGCACCAGCACTACTGCCAGATGCCCCCCGCCATAACATCCTCAAAGGTAACACCTGCTGACCACCATGCAGAGAAACCCTGGTCATAATACTGACAAATGTACATCAAAGAGACCTCTTCCCTCCTGCAGCAAATACCAATACTTATATAGTACACATGGTTTATTAATGTTACTATGCAATTTGTATAATCCTCATAATGTGACCTCAGAATGTGTAGATTATACATTACACACCCCCTGCACTGTCTGTAAATGTGATGTGTTTAGAGGAATCGGGTTGTTCGGAAAAACTAGAGCAGACTGTTAAATAAACTGCTACATTGTGGAGATGGCATTGCTCCCCTGAGTATAAATTCAGATACTCAAAATTTGTTTTGTGCAGAGTGCAAAAAAAAGAAGAAAAGCTTTTTTTGAGCAATTCTTTGAAGAAAAGTTAGTTTAATAAAATGTAAAAAGAAGTTTTATAGCAACACATAACACAATTTCTGCATGAACATAATTTATGTATATTGTGAGAAAGTATATTAGTTTCTTTACATATTACTATAATTTATTTTTGTGTTCATCATAATTTGATTGTGTAAATACCAGAAAATAGTTAATTTGTTGATCAAAAATATTAGAGGAACATAAAATATATAAATATATAAATACATTTTAATAGAAATGTCAGTATCTGTTTATTAAACATAATATTATCTAAAAGGTGTTTAATAGATGTATAAGCAAAAGATTTTAGTGTAATAGGTTAAAGAAAACATAAATCCTATTGCTTACCAAATCACAACAAAAATACACTTGCAGATTAATACAAACTGAATAAATATCTTCCAGCAACTAGCAACAGCCAATAGTTTTAAGTTAGTCATTGTGTAGTACACTGATATCAGAAAAGTACACAGTGCATTAAACTGAGAGATGTATTTTCATAAGATTTGCAGTAGCAAACTATAACTCTATCTTAACTGCCCAAAGACATAATAACTGTGAGATAGAAAGGGTAGTGAATGAAGCATTGTCTAGTTCTTATATTCTAGGGTTTCTTTGCAGGGAAGCAAATGGTGGATGAGAGAACCACAGGAATATGGTACATAGACAGAAAGTATAGGGAAGAGAATCACTTCTGTTGTTTGTAGTATGTTAGCTAGAAAATTCGCTGATACTAGTAATTTACAGGTAAATACCCAGTAAACCAAATGCTTGCGTGCCTGTGGAAGAAGAGCAGGGGTTGGCTGGCAAATTGTAGCAAGGGAGGCAAGCTCACAGCACTGGCAAATAGCAGAGGCCCATCCCTTCTTATGGCCCTGCCTGCAGTTTTCCTGACTCCTGGAGTTGGGATGCACTGTAACTTGACATGAGCATGGTGCAAGTGGCTGTGTGCTGGCAGATGAAGGAGGTAAGCATAGGCTCTTAGCTAAGTGCAACAGTCATGTTACTGGCTATTATTCCCTTTAGCAATGCAATGTCATATTTGTCATAATCATAGGGAAAATAGACATTAAAGGATTGGTGGTCCCAGTTCCAACACTTTGCTAGAACATATGTAACCTTGGAAGTTTGCCATTATGTTTCATGACAATTAGATGATAAAGATAAACATTGTAGTCTACAGGCTGCATTTTACAAAAAAAGTTGTGGGAGAAGGAACGGTAGGATCCCTACCTGGCACTCACCACTAGTGCATGCACGGTGATCAGACTGCACAAGTTCAGTAGTGCAATGGCTACTAGCAAATAAAATAAAGAAATCATAATTGTGATTACTTTACTTGTACACATTGTAGGGATGGGCTCCTATCTGAGCCCCTGTCCATGCAAGTGTTTAGTGCCTTGATGGCTGTATTTAATTACTTATTGCAGCAAATAGTAACAATAAGAAGTTATAACTATCAGGTCTAGGATCTAATAATTGCTAAATATGCCACATATGCCCAAATATATACATGTATTGACACAGTGTATATATAATTACTATGACTGCAACCTAACAAACGAGTTGCACATATTGATGTACTAATGAGGGCACCGGGGTCAGCTATAGGTTTAATTTATGTGAGTGATGGACATATATATATATATATATATATATATATATATACACAGATTTTACTAAAGCAGACTAAAAAGTAAGAAATACAAATTCATGTAAATGTTGCAATTAAATGAAATGTATTAAAAGCAAAGTACAAATATAGAAAAAAAAACATTTGTATTTTCTCAGGGCCCCTCTCATTGCCTTGGCACTACAAGTCCCAGCATATCCAGTTGACAAGGTGTGCTGGTACTTATACTCTCATAATAGCTAGACAGGCAGTTCTTGGTTTAAATACCCATATGACCCCTGTATTTCTTTCCTCTCTATGTAGAGCTCCAGGTCCTGTTGTAACCTGTGATCTGGACTATCAAGGGAGGCTACCTGGCTGCTGTGTCAGTGCTGCATCTATAGGGATCACTGTGTATGGGCTTTGTATGGAGGCAGACTGCATTATATTACTTGGAAACAGAAAAGAGGATCTGCTCTTCAACAGAGTAATCCTCCATTGATCGTGACTTTGCTGTAGTCACTCCAGTGAATGATGATCTATTGAGTCCTGACTGGCATCTTATGCTGCATTAAAATGCGGACTGCAGACACATGGAACTGGCAGTGAATGATGGTGATTGAAGAGGCACTGGTGAGATGTTGTCCTGTAAACACCTGGACCAACCTTTGGTTCCACCTATGGTTTCTTCTTGCTCCATTTTAGGAGAGACTGTTATTTCTATTTTGTCATTATGAGCCCCGTAATTACAGAACACAAAAATCAGCCAGCTGTGCAGTGGAACTGGACGAAGCTTTATTGTGATGTGCACTAGAACCGATGAGCTGAACACCAAAGTGTAGGGAAACACTAATGTGGCTCACTGACTGGTACATGGCAGACCAATATGAGATTGGGTTGGGGGACTTATGTCCCCCTGCACCCTTGCCCAGAACACCCCTGAAGGGGGAAGTACCTGTAAGCTCAGTTCAAAAAAATTCCAAGCAGCAGTCCCCTCTGCAATGACTGGGTGTCACTGAGAGATATGCATTGTATCCATTCAGGGCTTGTTCACAATGTAGGCTACATTATGCACAAGCCCTTCACGGGCAAAGTGCAGATGCTAAACAGCTTATGTGCAGATATTGTTCTACAAGATTACTTACAGTGCCCTAATTGTTAGGTGACAGGCAGCAATGCAGGAAACAAGAGCATGTCACCCCTATTTTCTGGGTGTGCTAAAGCCAGTGACTGTGTCCTTGGATGCAGCTTTACTAGCTTAAGCAGAGTGAATTCCCTGGTTATCCAGAGTACTATGAGGGTTTCTCAGAAGGTCATTGTTCACACAGATGATCTGATGCTGCATCTATGGATGCAGCTGCTGATAAGGACAGCCAGTATGAAGTGCCAATAGGATGGATAACTCCTATGTCATTAGCATATTATTGCATAGAATAGCGTACATCTCTATAGCAGGGAAAATGTCTACAACTGTTATAATATTTATCAATATATTTGTATGTGTAATATAATTACCTTACTATGAAGATTCTTTCATCTGTGTCTTTCTTACTCCTCTATCCATCCAGCTCTACAACCAGCAACTAAACCAGCAGCTCTTCCATCAGCTATCAGTAGTATGCTACAGCCTATTTATAGTAATTCCTCCCCATCTCTCCCCAGTAGTTCCCAGGATGACCAGTCAGAATTCTTACACTGAGAGGTGACATGTAAATTAGGGTCTCATAACATTAGTTTATATTTATATAACAAAGCAGCTTCTCATGCTTAGCTCATTGTCTTGTAAATGAGGTGTAAATATTCCTAAAGTCACTTACTACAATGAGAAATGCTAATTACACTTTAGCAGGGGTAAGACCTTGTATTCTAATTAGATCATAGCAGCCTCTGGTATCCTGTTATGTCACCACAGGGAACTTTTGTTTTGGAGACACCTATTGTCTGGGCAGAGAATCAGCAGAAATACTTTTCTTACATATCAGCAGGAACCTCATAATTAGTCATTGTAAATAGTTATATAAATAAACCTATATATATATACATTAGTAGTCAAAAGTTTGTCCAAACCTAAATGAAGGTATATTTTTCATGGTCTAAAAGACTCTGTGATAAAAAGGATTAATATGAGTTTCTTAAGCTGGCTACACAATGGCAGATATATTGGTGATCAATTGATCAGCCAATATATCTTGTGCAGGTCGGCCAGTGTGTACAGACAATATGTCTGTGAATGACGTCATTCACAAACATTTTGTGTCGGCCCTGCTGCACAGCCAATGGCCAAAATATCTTCAGATATATTTGGCATCGTGGTGTGTATGGCCAACCAGCCAACCGCATGATTGGTTGGCTGTTCAGGATGGGCTGGGTTATGCAAAGAAACAAACTCCTGGAGTCCTCATGGGAGCTGCAGACTGCTGGTGCAGGCATTGCATGACGTGTCTGACAGTGGTGAGCATGGTTTTCCTGCGTGTGGGGAGGCGGCTGTGGGAGAGCGGTGAGTCAGGCGGTGGGGCAGCCCGGGGCACACAGAAGCTGCTGGTGTTGCTGAATGCTGTGAAGGGAGGATAAGTTGAACTGGGAATAAGAAGAAGTGTCTGACAGGAGCCGAATACTACACAGATGCACTTCCCCCTGCAGCCCCACACCATGCTGCTATTCAGCTCCAGCCCGTATGACCAGGATGTGGGTGAGTGACCATGGTCCCGGGGTGTAGAGCAGCATTGGGACATGGAGTGCTCACACACAGTATACTCCCAGGAGCGTGAGCACAGTGGGCCTGAGTCAGACCCAGTCACAAGCACTGTGCGCTCACAACCGGATCGATGTTAGGACAGTGTGCATGTGCGAGACCTGGATTGTGACGGGCACTCCGTCACTCCAGGTCTCACAACAAAGGGGGCATGCTGTCAATGTTGAGTGACAGCATGCCCCCTTTGATTGGCGGGCCGGGGGAGTGGCTGCCCAAATGGAGGCATTCCCTTGAGCCAAAATCTCTCTGGGCTTGCGGCAATGAGACCCTACCCAATGGTCACGATGGTCTTGACCATCGTGACCATCTTCCTGGCTGCTCGCTATAGCTGTGGGTGGTCACCCACAGCTATGTGAGTGGCCAGGAGGCCGTTCTAAAAAAAAAAAAGACCGGCCCTGATTCAGAGCGAGTGCTCTGTCAGAGCGATCGGCTCTGAATCAGGCCCAGTGTGTGGAGAAGGCAGACAGGGCCCCAAGTACTAGTGGCGGATCCAGGGCTGAATCCTGGGGGGGGCAGATCCATGGGAGAGTGATCGCCACCCCTAGCACAGACAATCTGCATCATCTACTGAGCTGAGCAGTGTGTTTTCAGCCTGTGCTGTGATCAGAGCCTGTGTAATGCACAGAGAGCACATTACACAGGCTCCAATCACAGCACTGGCAGAACACAGACTGCTCAGCTCAGTGCACCACGATGCAGACTGTGCAGTAGCCAGAGGCTGGAGTTCTCCCCTGATCTTCAGCTTCCGGCTCTCCCCACGGGCACTATGGGAGAGACGTCACGATGTCTCTCCCATAGTTCCAAGGAGCAGCCAGGCGGACCAGAGGGCGGAGGATGCAAGAGCAGGTTTAAGGTAAGTTTTTTTTGTGTGTGTGTGACAGTGGCTATAAGGGAACTACAGGGGGCATTACTATAAGGACACTACAGGGAGCATTACTATAAGGGCACTACAGGGGGCATTACTATAAGGGTACTCTACAGGGGCATTACTATAAGAGCTCTACTGGGGGCATTACTATAAGGGCACTACAGGGGGCATTACTATAAGGGTACTTTACAGGGGCATTACTATAAGAGCACTACTGGGGGCATTACTATAAGGGCACTACAGGGGGCATTACTATAAGGACACTACAGGGGCATTATTAATAGGGTATTACCATATGGGTGCTACAGGGGCATTACTATTGGGGCATTACCATATGGGAGCTGCCAGTCCAATACTATGGGGTCATTTCCATATGTGGACTACTATAGGGGCATTACTATGGGGGCATTACCATATGGGCATTCTGAATGTATATGTGTATATACACTGTATGTATAAGTGCGTGTGTATATATATATGTATATATATATATATATATATATACACTGTATATATATATATATATATATATATATATATATATATATATATAATGTGTATATATATATATATATACACACAAAAACATACAATATACAAACAGTGTATATATATATATATATATATATATACTTTATATGTGTGTGTATATATACTGTATGTATATACTGGGTTGCAGCTATTGTGACTGGAGGCCGCAAGGCCGCTGGTCACAATCCCAACGATGGAATGCCGGCTAGGGATTTTTACCTGTCATAATCCATATGCCGGAATGCAGAACGATGTGGGCCCAAATGAGGTAAGTACGGGTGCCCATCCACTTAGCTGTGCAGGGTAGGGTTAGGTTTAGAGCTCCCTGGGGGGACTTTGGGTTAGGCACCCCCTGGGGAGGGTTAGGCTAGGAGAAGGGGGTTTAGGGTTAGGCACCATTGGGCAGGGGCAATGGTTAGGCACCCCCCCAGGAGGGTTAGGCTTAGGGAGCAGGGAGGGGGGATTAGGTTTTGGCACTAACGGGGAGTTTAGGGTTAGGCACTAGGGGGGAAGGTTAGGGTTAGGCAACCCTAAGGGAGGGTTAGGGGGGGAGAGGGGAGGGTTAGGGTACTTACCTCACCCTGCTTGGATTTTAGCCTCTTGCTGTCGGGATTTGAACCATTGGCTAAACAGCCATCGGCAATACAATCCCATCCCATATATATTCTGTATGTATGTATATATATATATATATATATATATATATTTATATATATATATATATATATATATTGTATTATTGACAATAATTGACTGTATAAGAGTATATAATTGGTGTTAGGTGTATTATAAGTGTATATGTCTGATGTTCATCGTGTTATGTCTTATGTTACAGTTTCGGGGCTGCACATTGCCCAGTTACTGGGACACGATCCACAGGTGTCTCCTGCTCCCTGATGTTGGTGCATCATTTTTATGCACTGGCTCCATGGTCAGGTGGTTTGACATCCTGGTCGCCAGACAGCGCAGCATACACATGGTGATATGTAAGTATATTTATATGTTCACTATATTCTCTCTCTCATACATACATGCACACTGTATGTATGTGTGCATATATGTACTGGGTGGGATGCAAGATGCATCGCACTCGCGATGCATTCCATCGGTCATCACTTGCATGCCGGCATTGGTAACACCGGTATGCATGACGATCCCCGCAAAGGACCGCTCTGTTGGTAAGAGTGACCCTTTGCAGTAGAGGGACTTCCGGGTCTATGACCCAGAAGCCCCTCCAGCATCCCTCTGCGCAGAAGGACACACGCGCCGTGAGGGGGTGCTGGGAGGGATCCGGTTCGATGCCTCTATCAGCACTTTGCAGAGAGAAGCCCATAGACCCCCATAGAACCGGCAACTCCAACCAGACAGCACACTGAATTGAATAGCTCCGGGAGCTCCCTCCAAGCGCTATTCAATTTGCGTTGAATTGAATTGCCTCCATTGGTATACATTTTAATTTTATTTAAAAAACCCTTCCTTACTGCTCAACTTCATAATATACAATTTTTTTGTGGAATAAAGTAAAAAATTGTCTTTAAAATGGCCGCCTTAGGGCTACTCCACTCAGTCTTGTATTCATCATGGGTGTCTGCTGCAGTGTTAATATATATATATATATATATATATATATATGTGTACAGAAATTGCAGGCACTCACCAATGAAAGCAGCTTAGGTTATATTTATTTGCTCACAGTATAGCAGCGACAGTTCGGTTGGCCTCACCAACCTTTTTCAAGCCATAAACAGAGTCAAGCAGTAAAGCTAGCAATGAGTATGAATCCAGCTGAGTAAAGCACTAACCTTTGCATGCCTGCCAGGCTCCTTAAATGTATACCCACGTGGAAAGGCAGGGACTCACTTCCTGTTAGCTAACAAAGCTAAACACCTGTATTACAACATCATGGTAACAAGGAGCCATTTTGCCCCCGGTGACCATAACAATTATAGCAACATAATCAGCAATTACCAATTGCATCAAAAAGAATATAGGGGTCATTCAGACCCACTCGCGAGCGGCAGTACGCTCGCAAGTAGGTCGATGTTCCCCACTGCGCATGCGCACGACGGAGGGAGCTCCATCGTGCGCATGCGCGAGACTCAGCGAGCGAAGGACTTTCCATTGCTCCGGGTCTCGCACCAAAGGGGACGTGCTGTCGATGTTGATTGACAGCACGCCCCCTTTGGTGGGCGTGCCGGGGGCGTGCATGGCAGACGGAGGCGTTCCTATGGGAATGCCTACCATCTGAAGCCGGCCCCACTGACATCACTACTGATGTCAGTGGGAGTGATTTTGGCTCTGATAGAGCCAAAATCACTCCAGGGCTTGCGGTTGAGAAACCCGACCACAGGGTTTCACTCGCAAGTCTGATGGTCGCGATGGTCAAGACCATCGCGACCATCTTGTTGGACGCTCGTATATGCTGTGGGTGGTGACCCACAGCTATACGAGCGTCCAGGAGGACGCTCCATTTTAATGGAAGTGGGCCCTGATTCAGAGCGAGTGCTCTGGTCAGAGCATCCGGCTCTGAATCAGGGCCATAGACAAGAAATACACTCCTAGAAAGCCAGAGTAGAAAGAACTACATCAATTAATCAGTAACCATGTCAGCCACATCAGGAGTGAATGTTCAATAAAGGGGATTATACTACAAATGACTATATATATATATATATATATATATATAGCTTGAAAAAGGTTGGTGAGGCCAACCGAGTCATTGCTGCTATACTGTGAGCAAATAAATATAACCTAAGATGCTTTCATTGGTGAGTGCCTGCAATTTCTTTACTTCTGGATATGCTGGAATCTATAGACTAGATGACTGGCTGCCATGCACCCCCTGTGGAACTATGTTAATGTGATTGCTGCACTAAAGTGGATTTATATATATATATATATATATATATATATATATGTGTGAAAAGATCATCTTTATGTACAGAACCTCTGGCAGATGAGTTTGGGCAGTACACATGGGGACCCAAGACACTGTTGGGGGAGGGTGGAAAGAGGATGTGGGTACTAGTCTGTGACCATCATGAGGCCTGGTCCACAGCAATAATGAATGTAAGAGGGGATCAGAGGGGAGAAGTAATGGATGTCAGGATGTGACAAGAGAGATAAATGATAGATGTTTGACTACTGTTCTCTCCTGGTGTTGCCCAGGCCTGTATACCACTGCTCTCTCCTGGTGTAGCCCAGGCCTATATACTACTGTTCTCTCCTGGTGCAGCCCAGGCCCATATACTACTGTTCTCTCCTGGTGTAGCCCAGGCCCGTATACTACTGTTCTCTCCTGGTGTAGCCCAGGCCCGTATACTACTGCTATTTCCTGGTGTAGCCCAGGCCTGTATACTACTATTCTCTCCTGGTGTAGCCCAGGCCCGTACACTACTGTCCTCTCCTGGTGTAACTCAGGCACATACACTACTGTTCTTTCCTGGTGTAGCCCAGGACCGTATACTATTGTTCTCTCCTGGTGTAGCCCTGGACCGTATACTGCTGTTCTCTCCTAGTGTAGCCAAGGCCTGTATACTACTGTCCTCTCCTGGTGTAATCCAGGCCCGTATACTACTGTCCTTTCCTGGTGTAACCCAGGCCCGTATTCTACTGTCCTCTCCTGGTGTAACCCAAGCCCATATACTACTGTCCTCTCTAGGTGTAACCAAAGCGCATATACTACTGTTCTCTCCTGGTGTAACCCAGGTGCATATACTACTGTTCTCTCCTGGTGTAACCCAGGTACATATACTACTGTTCTCTCCTGGTCTAACCCAGGCACATATACTACTGTTCTCTCCCCTGATGTAACCCAGGCGCATATACTACTGTTCTCTGCTGGTGTAACCCAGGCACATATACTATTGTTCTCTCCTGGTGTAACCCAGGCACATATACTACTGATATCTCCTGGTGTAACCCAGGCCCATATACTACTATTCTCTCCTGGTGTAACCCAGGCACATATACTACTGCTCTCTCCTGGTGTAACCCAGGTACATATACTACTGTTCTCTCCTGGCTTAACCCAGGCACATATACTCCTGTTCTCTCCCCTGGTGTAACCCAGGTGCATATACTACTGTTCTCTCCTGGTGTAACCCAGGCACATATACTACTGTTCTCTCCTTGTGTAACCCAGGCACATACACTACTGTTCTTTCTTGGTGTAACCCAGGCGCATATACTACTGTTCTCTCCTGGTGTAACCCAGGTGTGTACACTACTATTCTTTCCTGTGTATGCTACTATTTCCCCATGGCGTCCTCCCTGCCTATTATCCGGTCCTGTGCATACACTACTTATACGTTACAGTATTACTATATTGATTGCAGCTTGAAGTAGGAAGCAAAAAATTACATTTTAAAAATTGTGACATAAAGCTGCACTAATTTGGCCATCTTAGATTTCCAAAGCCACACTCCTGACCCATATAATAATATATTAAAGTATATCTAAACGTAGATAGAATTTATTTTTATTTGCATTATGACGCAAAGTACTATGGGCCTGAATCATTATGGATCACTATTGCGATCACAACTGCGATTGCACACGCAGACCCACTGCGAAAATATCCTAATATTTGCAGTAGCAATGCCATCGCAGCCCAACATAGGGATGCTTACATATGTAATACTTTGCAAGTCTGCGAAACCAGTTGTCACATTGAGTACCATCAGAGCCTCACGCTCAATTACAACATGTCTGACCTTACTCAGAATTTGCTGACCTTTTTGCATCGCATGCAGTGAAAGCTCAGGGTGCGTATATGCCATCACAGTGGCTAATTAATGCACATCCCTGTAACGGTGTTCAAACACAGTGACTCACCTGCATTGCTCTGACCACCCCCACCCTCGCCAACACACCCAAAAGGTCACTTCCTGTGAATCATTCTGCGATGGGTCTGTGTGGTCACTGCGATTGCATTGGAGCCCATGCACATTGCAATAAGTATGCTTGCGCAGTACGCAACAATTGGCTATCTGCGTGCATAATCGCAGTTGCAATCCATAATGAATCAGGCCCTGTGACACAGATGCTGATACAACAGCAGAGGGTAACAGGATTATAGAGGCCTATTTCCTTTCCCTGTGTGATCTTCAATAGGCCAGCCCACTATGTAAATTACAGGAATATTTGGCACATCTGCCAGTGTGTACGGAATAAAAGATTAATTGGCCAATGTCCTCACAACAAATATATCTTTAGATAGCAGTGACGGTTGTTCAGTGTGTACGAACAACCATCATCTGCAGATATAGCTGCACATCAGCAGATCCGCAGATTTATCTTTCAGGTGTGAACCCAGCTTTAGACATATATATTAGGGGTGTGCACCGGCCACTTTTCGTGTTTTGGTTTTGGATCTGGATCTTTCTTTGTGTTTTGGATCTGGATTGGTTTTGCCAAAACCACCCTTCCGTGTTTTGGGTTCTGGGTTTTGTGTTTTGGATCTGTATTTTTTTGAAAAAAAGCATAAAAACAGCAAAAATCACAGAATTTGTGGGTTTTTCTCCTCCAATGCTATTATTAACCTCAATAACCTTAATTTCCACTCATTTCCAGTCTATTCTGAACACCTCACACCTCACAATAGTGTTTTTATGTCCAAAAGGCTATGTTAAGCAACACAAGTGGATGGCACAACCACCTGGCCCATCTAGGAGTGGCACTGCAGTGGCAGACAGGATGGCAGTTTGAAAAACTAGGCCCCAAACAGTATATAATGCAAAGAAAAAAAAGAGGTGCAAGATGTAATTGTCCTTGGGCCCTCCCACCCACCCTTATGTTGTATAAACAGGACATGCACACTTTAACAAACCAATCATTTCAGCGCCAGGGTCTGCCACACGACTGTGGCTGAAATGATTGGTTCGTTTGGGCCCCCACAAAACAAGCTGGCAATTAATCTGTCCCTCACAAACTGACTCTATGGAGGCAAGATGTCGTCCTCATCCTCCTCATCCACCAATTCCTCACCCTCTTCAGTGATGTGAACATCCTCATCCTCACAGACTATTAACTCGTCCACGCTGGAATCCACCACCACAGGTCCCTCTGTACGTTCTGGAGGCTGGTCTCCCTGGAAGAGTTGGTAATTCATTTTTATGAACATCATCTTCTCCACATTTTGTGGAAGCAACCTCCTACACCTTTCGCTGACAAGGTTCCCGGCTGCACTAAACACTCTTTCGGAGTACACACTGGAGGGGGTGGGGCAACTCAGGTAAAATAGAGCCAGTTTGTACAGGGGCCTCCAAATTGCCTCTTTTTCCTGCCAGTACAGGTACGGACTGTCTGACATGCCTACTTGGATGCTGTCACCAATGTAATCCTCCACCATTCTGTCAATGGTGACAGTATCATATGCAGTGACAGTAGACATATCAGAAATTGTTGCCAGGTCCTTCAGTCCGGACCAGATGTCCAAACTTGGTCCTGTCTGCCCTGCATCACCGCCAGTGGGTTGCTTAGGATACCTTCCTGGCAGTTTTTTCCTGGCAGCCCCAGTTGCGGGAGAAAATGAAGAAGGAGCTGTTGACGTGTCACGTTCCGCTTCAGCTGACAGTGTTTTCACCAGCAGGTCTTTGCACCTCTGCTGGCTTGTGTCGGCCGGAAAGAGAGACACCACATAGGCTTTAAACCTAGGATCGAGCACGGTGGCCAAAATGTAGTGGTCTGATTTCAACAGATTGACCACCCTGGAATCCTGGCAAAGCGTATGAAGGGCTTCATCCACAAGTCCCACATGCCGAGTGGAATCGCTCTGTCTTAGCTCCTCCTTCACTTTCTCCAGCTGCTTCTGCAAAAGCCTGATGAGGTGAAAGACCTGACTCAAGCTGGCAGTGTCTGAACTGACTTCACGTGTGGCAAGTTCGAAGGGCTGGAGAACCTTGCACAACACGGAAATCATTCTCCACTGCGCTTGAGTCAGGTGCATACCCCCTCCTTTGCCTATGTCATAGGTGGATGTATAGGCTTGAATGGCCTTTTGCTGCTCCTCCATCCTCTGAAGCATATAGAGGGTTGAGTTCCACCGCGTCACAACCTCTTGCTTCAGATGATGGCAGGGCAGGTTCAAGAGTGTTTGCTGGTGCTGCCGTCTTCGGCACGCAGTCGCTGAATGGCGAAAGTGGCCAGAAATTTTTTGGGCCACCCAAAGTGTCTCCTGCATGCCCTTGTCGCTTTTCAGAAAATTCTACACCACCAAGTTTATTGTGTGAGCAAAACATGGGACGTGCTGGAATTTGCCCAGATGTAATGCCCACACAATATTGGTGGCATTGTCAGATATCACAAATCCCCAGGAGAGTCTAAGTGGGGTAAGCCACTGGGCGATGATTTCCCTCAGTTTCTCTAAGAGGTTGTTGGCAGTGTGCCTCTTACTGAAACCGGTGATACACAGCATAGCCTGCCTTGGAATGAGCTGGCGTTTCTGAGATGCTGCTACTGGTGACGCTGCTGTTATTGCTGCGTAAGGTGATACATCTACCCAGTGGGCTGTCACAGTCATATTGTCCTTAGTCTGCCCTGTTCCACTTGTCCACATGTCTGTTGTTAAGTGGACATTGGGTACAACTGCATTTTTCAGGACACTGAGGACACTTTTTCTGACGTTTCTGTACAGTCTCGGTATCGCCTGCCTAGTGAAGTGGAATCTAGACAGGATTTGGAACCGGGGACACACTACCTCCATCAATTGTCTAAATCCCACTGCACTAATGGCGGATACCGGACGCACGTCTAACACCAACATAGCAGTCAAGGCCTCAGTTATACGTTTTGCTTCAGGATGACTGCTGTCGTACTTCGTCCTCCTCGCTAAGGACTGTTGGAGGGTCAATTGTTTAGTAAAAGTAGTGGTGTTCCTACTTCCTCTCTGGGATGATGAATGACTCCCAGCAGCAGCAACAGCAGCAGCAGGAGGCGTAGCAATGCAGGATCCTCCGAAGGATTCCCGATCAGTCATGCCAGTGACATGGCCTGCAGGACTACTTCCGATCCTGACTAAGGAGGAAATTGACGAGGAGGGAGTTGACGATGTGGTTTGCAGGTGCTTGGATACAACAGGACAACGGGATTTAGGTGTCCCTGGACTGCTTACGGTCTTAGCTAAAGTTTCTGAACTTGACAGTAACTTATTATGAACGCGCTGCAGGTGCCGTATAAGGGAGGATGTTCCTAGGTGGTTAACATCCCTACCCCTACTTATTTCACCTTTACATATGGTACTTATGGCAAGACAGTTGTTGTCCGGATTTGGATAGAAATATTGCCAGACCAAAGAGGTGGAATGTTTGGTCTTCTGCCCAGGCAAGACCGTGATGGGCTTTTTCATCCCATGGACAACAACTGTCTCCCCCGGAGCCTGATTTAAACAAACCACATCACCATCAGAATCCTCCTCGCCAACTTCCTCCTCAGCGCCAGCTACACTAGTATCCTCATCCTGTTGTACTTCAACAGTGACATCTTCAATTTGCATATCAGCAAGTGGACTGTGGGTGCTCTTTTCAGCACTTGCAGGGGGTGTGCAAATGGTGGAAAGAGCCACCTCTTCCTGTCCAGTGCTGGGAAGGTCAGGCATCGCAACCGCCACCACACTTGGACTCTCCTTGGGGATTTGTGATATCTTCTTAGAATGCACAGTTCTTCGCTGTGCTTTTGCCAGCTTAACTCATTTGATTTTTTTAGCGGGAGGAGGGCCCCATCATCATGTGAAGCTGAACCACTAGTCATGAACATAGAAAGACCTTAGCCCAGTGTTGGCTAACCTTGACACTCCAGCTGTTGTGGAACTATATATCCCAGCATGCCCTACCACAGTTTTAGCATGCCCTAATAGCAAAACTGTAGCAGTGCATGCTGGGTTATGTAGTTCCATAACAGCTGGAGTGTCAAGGTTAGCCAACACTGCCTTAGCCGTTCCTTGCCACTCCGTGTCGTAAATGGCATATTGGCAAGTTTACGTTTCTCTTCAGATGATTTAAATGTTTTTTCAAGGTCATTTCCTGAACTTTGCCATTTGGGATTGTATGTGCCCTCTACTATGACATTGGGCATCGGCCTTGGCAGACGACGTTGATGGCATGTTATCGTCTATGTCATGACAAGTGGCAGCAGCTTCAGCACTAGGAGGAAGTGGTTCTCGATCTTTCCCTATTTTATTTTTATCGGAGAAAGTTTGGTCCTCCATTTATGTTGTATTGATATATATTCGTGCAGCTAAGGCGCACACAAACACAGAAAATATTTTTTTATTTTTGTTGGAGACTAGTGCACTGTGGGTTACACCACCCTTTAAGAAATGAGCCAGCTGGCTCTTTACTTATGGGACACAGGCACATGCTTGGTGCTGCTCCTTTGTTGATGCAAGTGGAGCTACAGCCCACACAATTCACAAAGACAGAATAAAAAAGAAGAATTTTTTATTATTTGTGGAGCACACTTTGGGGGTTACACCACCCTTTAACAGACAGACGCACGCTTGGCGCTGCTGCTTTGAGGATGCACGTACAGTGCAGACAATTCCCAAACACAGAAGAAAATGTTTTATTTTTGTTGGAGTGCACTTTGGGGGTTACACCACCCTTTAACAGACAGACGCACACTTGGCGCTGCTCCTTTGTTGATGCACATGCAGCCACAGTGCGCACAATTCACAAACACAGAAATATTTCAGAAATCTGAACCCGCTCACCCGTAATATATACATAGTAAATTTGATGCCTATAAATGTAATTTTTTTTTCAAAAGTATTATATTTATGAAAAAAAATGTTGTTGTTTTTTTTTTCAAATACACCCAACAAGTAGTTCTCATTTTGAAATAGAGTAAAATTCAGAGGAGTAAAATGAAACACAATGAGTTAATCATCATTTCTGCTAATTAATGCCTTATGCAGAGGTTGTGAAACATAGGCCCTCATTCAGAGCCGTACGCTCTGAGCAGAGCGCACGCTCTGAATGAGGGCCGGGCTCCATTTTCATGGAGCGTCCTCCTGGACGCTCGTATAGCTGTGGGTCACCACCCACAGGCTATACGAGCGTGCATTTTGATGGCCGTGATGGTCGTGACCATCGCAACCATCGAAATTGCGAGCCGGAGCCTGCGGTTGAGGTTTTCAACCGCAAACTCCGGAGTGATTTTGGCTCTATCAGAGCCAAAATCACTCCCACTGACATCACTAGTGATGTCAGTGGGCCGGCTTCTGACGGGAGGCGTTCCCGTGGGAACGCCCCATCAGGGAGGCACGCCCCCGGCACGCCCACCAAAGGGGGCGTGCTGTCAATCAACATTGACAGCACGCCCCCTTTGATCGGACACAACGAGCGAAGGAAAGTCCTTCGCTCGTCGTGTCTGGCGCATGCGCACGACGGAGCTCCCTCTGTCGTGCGCATGCTCAGTGCAGACCATCGACCCACTTGCGAGCGGACAGCCGCTCGCGAGTGGGTCTGAATCAGGCCCATAGTCCTCAAGGCTCCCCAAATGTTCAGGTTTTATAGATATCCATGGTTGAGCACAGGTGGCTTAATTAGTACCTCAGTCACTTTAAAGTAATTACCTTTGGTCAACCGTAGATATCTCTAAAACTTAAACTGATGGGGAGCCTTGAGGACCGTGTTTAGAAACCTCTAACCTAATGCCAATCAGCAGCACTATAAGTTTATGGTAGGGCCTAAATTGGTTTAAAAAAATGTTTTTGATGTTGAGGGCCAGAAAAGGGCAAGTAAAACACACAGGTCTATTTCCCCTGATTTATCGCCTACTTATGTCATTATAAAGCATGGCTCTAAAAGTGATAATTCTACAAAATGTAGTCACTCGCTGTAGCACAATCAACACTAAACATTTTTACCAGAATATGGGACCTATTCATCAACACTAAATTAACGTTTTTAAGGACATTTTCCTTAAATAACGTTATTTTAGTATTCATGAAGTATCTTAATGTAGGAGATATCACTGATTTCTCCTGGTTAAGTTCCCCTGCGTTAATTTCCACACTCCCTATACATTAGTATGGGGATGTGGAAATTATGGTATTAAACAAATTCCGAAAATTATGTATTTTTGGAATTTGATGGAGGTACTATCCGCCACTGTGAGGTGGCGAATAGCAGGTGAAACTTACCTGCTTACAACTGGACAGGTCCCCCAACATCTCCAATCCTGCGCACTGGTGCATCCTCTGGCTCCGGAGGCTGGTCGGACACTGTGTTCTCCCAACAGAACACAATAAAGATTAGAAAAAAAAAATTCTAATCTGTACTGTGGTCTGCTGGGAGACCACGTGTCAGACCAGCAGGACGGAGCCGGAGGCTGTTGCGTGGACAGTTAAGTGTGGGATGGGGGGGAGGAGAGTGGAGGGGGGAGAGGGGGTTGGGGGGGTACACAAAATTACCGCAGCTCTAAGTAGTGCTGCGCATGCGCTGGGTTTATGAATGTAACAGCGCATGAGCAGCACAGATTCCAGCTGCGGTAATGCAGTGTAGTGAGGGAAAACTATCTATTTCCCGAAAAGCTGTTATCGCAAAAATGACAAAAATGAATAGATAGTTATGGAGAAGGGGAAGGGTGAATTCCTCCTGTAATTAGGTAGAACTCCATGCGAGTTCTAAACCTAATTACCTCCTTCAAATTTTATGTGTTAATGAATAGGCCCCTATGTCATATTTGGGTACATTTAAAGGAATTGACAAATGCTTCATCAGTCAAAATGATTTTATCAAGGGCTAAAAAATACAAGAAATTCCTTTTTGGAGAGCACTCTTTTTTTAAATGTTTTAAATGACAAAGATGTGAAATGTAATAAATATTAAAACATATCTTTTATTAATGTTTCATCTAAAATATTAAGGCACACATACTTCTAAAGATAATAAGTCTGCCCAAATATCAAAATATCCTCAATCACTGGAAAAAGCATTCCTTTTTAAAATAAATTTAACAAATAGATATATTATTTTGCGTCTTATTAATAGTCGTCAAAATGTATTTTAACACTGTATATAAGCATAACATGCTTTCACATTTTGTAACAATGAAGACAAATTATTTTGTATAATTTTCTGTCTTCCATGAATAGGATGATGGATGTCAGAGGGAACGTCAGCTGTCAGAAGCAACAGTAGATTGGAGGCAGTCACTCACATGCTAGGAATTAGATGGTTTCTGATACTTATGAGACATTGCAGAAGCCAAATTCTCTGTGTGAGGACTGCCTGCACAGAAAAGAATATTTGAGAAGTGAAAGCAGGGTAGATTCTCCTATTGCTCCAAAACAATGTTGTCCCTTCATGGAGAGCAGGGGGAGAAGCAGGATGTGCGTTTCACTGCTTAGACTTGTTCACCTGTGTTTCACCAGCTCAAACAAATAGTATTATATGTGCTGCTTCTAATGACTTAGTGACATCTTTGTTAGATGGCCATCCACTTGCTTACAGGTAAAATCATTTTGTCTCTGATTATCCTGAAAAATTGCTTTTCAAAAAGAAATGCTCCATTGGGGAAAAAAAGCATCTAGTAGAACAATCTATGGTTTAATTTGCTCACTGCTTTGGTCTCCCATTCATAGGAGAAAAACCATTTAAATGTACTGAATGTATCAAATGTTTTTCCCAAAATTCATCTTTTGTAATTCATCAACAGTATCACACAGGAGAGAAACCATTTAAATGTTCTGAATGCAGCAAATGTTTTTCCAAAAAGTAAACTCTTGTAAAACATTATAGGATTTACACAGGCTAAAAGATATTTAAATGTTCTGAATGTAGCAAGTTTTTTACCAAGAACCAAGTATTTGTCAGACACTTGACAATTCACATAGAAGAGAACCCATTAAGTTGGAATTCAGTTAGCCATGACAAGCCAATTATCTGTGAAAAATGGCTTACCATGTGAATTTGTACTTTTCTTGCAATCCTATTAGCCACAATTTTACCTTGTGTGAGTTCTCCATATGCTAAAGTCACAAAAAATGTTCACTACCTCATGAGCAAGTGAAAATTATTGCAAAACCCTTAGTTTTGGCATAAAATGTCAGGACTTGGTCCCAAACCACTGGGAAGCCCTACTTAATGCCTAATTAGGCAAAACAAAAATATCTTAATTTGGTCAGTAATTACATTTCATTTTGTGTTAAAAAGTACAAAGTTCATGAAAATGGGCAAATTGGTGTGCGAAAGTTATATGGGGCTGCTATGTGAAAGGGACTGTGCTTCATATTACAGGTGGCTATTAGATGCATTTTTTAAAGGTTTTCAAAAAGTGTCTTCAAATGACACAAATATATACATTCACATTTTTATGCAACCCCAATTTGAAAATAACTTTTACTGGGGAAAAAAAACACTAACTTTTAATCATTATTTCAATGTTTAAGAAAACATGTATATAACAGGCATTTGACTCTTTTTAATAACCCCAAATATTTTTATTAGGGCCACTAATACACTTTTATATTGTTATACTATGTCAGATTGCCTTTTCTAGGGTATTGGCAGATTTTCCCAATTTTACCTTAACTTATTGCAGAAAAATTATCAGAGAAATGTCGCATTGCGTTTTTTGCAATAGTATTGTGCTAAAAACTGGATCGCGTATAGATGTGATAAGCAGCAAAAACCTGCCAAGGGGTGCACTAACTTCACATGCATCAAGTTATCATGACTAATTGAGTTCCCCACTTAATTGTTAAATGTAAAAAGTGTTTTACCCTCAAGCCAAAACTTGTTAGTAATCAGAGGAGTCACACATGAGAAAAACCTCATTAATGCTGTGAATTCAGCAAGAGTTTTACAAAAAAATAACACTTATTAAACACATAAAGAGTCAGTCTGAGATCCTGAAAGCAGCATGTGTGTCATATGTAATTTAACTTGGACCATGGCAAAATGTATTTAAGGGGACAAATTTTTTATTCTGAATGTGGCAAATATTTTATATAAAGCCATCATGATAAAGAAAGGAAAGGTCTGACAAGTGGACCCGGGGGTATTTCAACCCTGGGATCAACTCTCTGTTAGAAAATATAGTTCCTTTTTGCCTAATGGTCCAGGTTAACTAATACCCCTTTTCCACCTAAATTCCGGGTCTGACCCGGAGTTGGAACAAAGTTCCTATCCGGATTAGACCTGGAATTTTGCCGGCTCCAACTCGGGATATTCCTGAGTCAGCGCCGCTCACACCGCAGTCGGGTCTGCATAGACCCGGCTTTTGTGGAGTGAAAGTGGTCGCTTGGAGATGACGTCATCTCCAAGCGCCACTGAAGCCGGACCAATCAGCTGGCTAGCAGTGCACTCCAGGTGATCGTGACCCGGAGTGCGCTGTTCTCACAGTAGGGTTTCACGGGCTACGCCCGTGTTAATCCCTGCTAGTTACCTGGGTTGGATTGCCGGGTCACTCGATCCGGCGATCCAACTCTCTCCCCTTTTACACCAGGGAGCTGCCCGGGTTAACCCTTCAAAAGCCCGGGTTTTAGCTCCGGTGTAAAAGGGGTTTTATTCACACCACCCCTAAAAATTGGGTAATGGAAGTGAACTCATAGAGGGAGACCTGCAATCACTAATCCTGCACGTGTGCAGGTCTCTCTTAATCAGTTAACTATGCAGACCACCAGTTTTGAGTATTACTGGCAATCAGACCCATTTTACTTAGTGATCTAAGGGTGCATACACACCAGGTCAAAATTGGCACAATTTGGCATATCAGCATGACAAATCATGTATGTCGCCTAGTGTTTATGCACTATTGCGCGCTGCCACTGGTTGTATGCATTATTGTGTGATTGGCAATGCTGCACAGGCAGTCACATGATTCTGCATGCAGTATTATACATATTAATGAAGGATGGAAAAGTAATTGTTCTGTCGCTCATTAAATCCTGAGGTGTGTAATGGCAATCATGTGATGTCCAGGGTGAAGGCAAATTGCCTTGAACATTGGCACGATTGCCGGTCATTTAGGCTTGTACCAACCCTAACTCAGACAGACTTGTCCTATATGTATACTGAAGGATTGTGTTCAAATAATATCTATAATAATAATTTCTTGCTACTAGCAGCTTTACCCATAACACTTTTTGAATAAAGACTTATCTGGATAAATGTAATTCTACTTTTTATTGTTCATTTAAATAATCTCATTAATATTAAATATTTTTGTACATTCTATTTTTTAGAAGATTGAACCAGGAGAGATACTTTGGTGGTCATGAAATGGTGAAATTTTCTTGTCTCCTGTCCTCCAAAGGAAAAAATTAGACAAAAACAATTGTCCTTCCCCAAACATCTTGGTCATCTTATATAATTATTTTCTAATCGGATGTATTACTGACAGGTGATTGTATTTCTGCCGCCCTTGTGGACAGCACAGTTATTTTTTAGAGATCAATGGATCTCTTGCTTCTCCATCTCACTGTTTTATGTTGTATTAACATATTGAGAAACTGCTTATATAAATGAGTCCTTGCTTTACCTACAAAATATGTAGCACCCTATAATGTAATATTCCTCCAGCTAATTTAACCCACCAAGGTCCATTAACATGTAGGGAAAAAGAACCTCTGATAAGTATATGCCTAATATCTATTTAAAAAGTAAGACAGTTTGTGTCCTTTATGCATGGGTAGAGTTGTGTACCTAGTTCTACCAAATTTGGCACAATTGTGAGGTTTGACCAGTATTAAGTTTTTAAATATTATTGAAGTTCATCAGGTACAAGGAGTTTGGTTTCAGCAAGTTCACTCAGGATATCTTCCAATGCCTAAAACTGCACTGATCTGTCAGGCACAGGCTGACATGTACAAATAGGGGGAAGGCAGAGCACCAACAAAAGAACAGTGAATCAGAAGATCAACTGTGAAAGTAATTAGTTTATTAATAAGATTGTGAGATGGCAGAAAGGATATCAGTCAGGACTCATTTCTAAATATATTTATAAAAGAAAAATGCATTTAAGTACATAAGGCATATCATTGACAATATACATTAATTATCTTTAAAATCATTTAGCATACTTATAAAACAAGATGACTTTCTAATATTCTCAATGTACAATCACTTAATAATAATGCAACATTAGTTTGAAGTTTTTTTTGTGCTGCTGCTGTAATTAATCCCTTTCACCAGTAATTGCTGGCTTAATATTTAATTATAACCTGGCATCTTAAAATTATGAAAATTGCCCACTTAATAAAAAAGTTGCAGCCACATGTAATTATGCAAAAGATTTAATCAGTGTATGTATATATTTTTCAATTGTCTGAAGATAATTCAGATATTTAACCAGTCCCATTAGGAGATCTACTTTTCAAGGAGGGTCCCACCACAAATTGGGCCAAGTAAATTAGCTGTCAATGCTGCCTTTGTCTCCTTAGCTCTCAGGTTATGTGTGGTTAATCCAGATATGAGCACCACCTATAAAGAGGTTCTTGCTGCAACTGAATCAGTTATACAAACTGTCAGCGCTGCCTATGTCTTCTCTGCTTACAGGCAGTATACAACTTGAGACAGGGCAGGAGCCATAAGCAAAGGTCAACAAGCAAGGGACCATCATATTAGCTGTAATCTTTCCAGTGTGGGCTGGATCATAGGTCATCAGGTAATGTCCCAAATGATGGTGCTCACAATCAGGGGTTGATCTTATTTTATTTAATGTAAATATTGTAATAATTGTACTTGATGCTTCTACCTCACTTTTGGGTGATGCAGATGCCAGTTTCAGTTCCAGTCTCAGTTGATGTGATGCATGGGCAGGTCACTGTTGGTCCTGGGGATGTGATGCATGCAGGTGTAACTTCTGGTTTTGGGAAGTGTGGTCCTGTGTCTCTGGTGATGTTTAGAACACACACTCACTTCTGGTAGAGATGTGACATGCCCACATCCCCCCAGTCACGGTACAATGTGAAAAGTATTTAAATAGTTTGTATTTTTGTGTGTAGGATTTGCGATTACATTACCATATAATTCAATGGTACAGACCATTTCATGTATATTTGTATTCATGTATGTCACTTCTGGTCACCATTTTATTGTGGCCTCATGTCAAATACCAAATATTCTCACACTTCCAACTAGAACTGACCCCTGTGATTTGGTTTTGGTTTATATATCCTTGTGTTTTGGATCTCAATTTGATATTGCCAAAACTGACCCTTGCACATACATGTCATACACACATACAAATAAATACACACAAATGAACACATACATAAATAACTCATATATGCTTTGAATCATACATCAAAATGCATATGCAAGCATAAAGAACAAGTACAGATGGAAACATACATATCATGTACACAAAAATACATATATACAAACCATCAACATATTATCATGCTTACTCACAGGGTAGACTAATAGCCACCTCTGTTGATCAATCAGAATGCAAGAATATATAATTTTACTCCTTCATGTGAGAATATAATTGTAGTATAAAGAGTGTAAATTGTGGAATATCTGGTCATGGATGGGGGACACAGTGTGGCATCCATTGACGAGAAAATACATATGGAAATCAGACAGTGACCACCAGCTGTGAATAAACTTTACTCCACATGCTCAAATGCTTCATTTAATTCATCAGGATGTAATGTCTGGAGTTTAATTATCCACTCTGATTTGGCTATTCATAGTTTCCTATGCCTATCTCTGTCTCTCAATGTGTGGCTAATTGATTCAATCCCCAAAATGGTTATATTTATAAGTGTCTTATAAGTACTATGTGTCATTAATCCGTTCAATATTAGTACAATGTTTCCTAAACTCTATTTTTAACATCCTCGTCTTGCGGACAACATATTGTTTCAAAAATTTAAAAGTAAGTAGGTATATAATGTAGTCAAACTGACAGTTAAAAAACTGTCTGATGGAATTTTCTGCTTGACTCTGGACTGAAGTGAATGTTTGTATTCTATTACCGATATAATTAGTAGTCAGACATCTTGATCGACTACACCTGAAGCAGCTTGTTGGTTTACTGGGAAGCCATGTTAAATCTTTGGCTATTGGAATAGTTGATGATTTAGGCATACTTGGGGCCAAAAAGCTTTTTAGATTAGGATTTTTCTTAAAGACTATTTTTGGTTTTATTTCAATACATTTGGCTAAATTTGGATCACTATCTAATAGTGTATAGTTTTTATTGATATGAGATTTTATTTTCCCAGAATTGTTGTTAAATTAGGAAATAAAAGGAGAGATGGATTTATTTTATCTAAATTTCCTTCCTTTACCATTTCCATAGTTTGTTTATTGAGCTTACTATCCTTATATTTAGATTTTTGCCTACTTTCTGGATCCCCCCCTCCTTTGCCAAGTACATAGGATATAGCTTCATCAATCAAAGTCTTAGGATATCCCTTTTTTAAAAAACTTATAACAACTTTTCTTGCATGAGTTTCAAAATTGTCATCTTTAGTACAATTCCGCCTAATTGGTATTATTTGGCTTTTTAGTATGTTGTCCACCCAGGGACAACCAATTGCTCTCATTATCTTAATGTTTTATTTGGTTATTGTGCACATTTAGCAACATAGGCCCTCATTCAGAGCCGTACGCTCTGAGCAGAGCGCACACTCAGAATGAGGGCCGCCCTCCATAAAAATGGAGCATCCTCCTGGACGCTCGTATAGCTGTGGGTCACCACCCACAGCCTATATGAGCGTGCAGTTTGATGGCCGCGATGGTCTTGACCATCGCGACCATCGAAACTGCGAGCCGGAGCCTGTGGTTGAGGTTTTCAACCGCAAGCCCCGGAGTGATTTTGGCTCTATCAGAGCCCAAATCACTCCCACTGACATCACTAGTGATGTCAGTGGGCCGGCTTCTGATGGGAGGCGTTCCCGTGGGAATGCCCCCGTCAGGGAGGCATGCCCCCGGCACGCCCACCAAAGGGGGCATGCTGTCAATCAACATCGACAGCATGCCCCCTTTGATCAGACACACCGAGCGAAGGACTTTCCTTCGCTCGTCGCGTCTGGCACATGCGCACGACGGAGCTCCCTCCATCGTGCGCATGCTCAGTGCAGAACATCGACCCACTTGCGAGCGGACAGCCGCTCGCGAGTGGGTCTGAATCAGGGCCATAGTATGGGAGACATGCATGTGCTACATTGCATTTGCTTATTGTTACCATATGTGTGCAATTTACTCATGAATAGGCCTATTTATGTGATTATATAATGGATTATTTATATATATATATATATATATATATATATTTATTACATGTTTACATTTTAAAATAATTTCTTATTGTTATATGAGTCTTCTGTTTGCCCAAATAGGAAGCAGATTATTGTGGTATATGTTTTTCAAATCCATTTAATACTTAGCGCAGTGATATCTGCTTCTTTAAACTCGGTATATAGGTTTGCCAAACTCGAGCAAATCTGGTTCTAATGGCAGTGCCCGTTATTTGAAGGACATATGAAAAATAATTGTGTGTCAATATGAATGAATAGACTCCAATAAGAAGCCCCGGTGTTTCTCTGAAATCTTCAAATATTTTCTAGTATATTTTTAATGGATTCTATTCCGGCCTCATCTGGGATGTTGGTATAGAGAGCCCAGACATTCAGGGGAAAAATCATACCCGGGCACCACAAAACTCCCCTCAACATCTCTAGTGTGGTGTCTCTGATATGTGATTTCAGTGAATCAATGTACCCCTGTATGTAGTGACTACATAAAAATATATATTTGAGGTAAGTGAATTAATTCCAGAAATATTAGGATGCCGTGGGGGTGAAGTGAGGGATTTGTGATTTTTTTGTTAAATAAAAAAGATAGGAGTGATAGGATAATGTGTTAATGAAAAAATAATTCATCTTTACTTATCACTCCTTCCATGGATGCCTTATATAGAAATCACTGCAACTCCATTTTAAATATACTGGTAGGGTCCTTACCTAATGTTCTGTAGAAGTTACAGTCATCCATCTGCCTCATAGCTTCTTTTATATAATCATCTCTTTCCAGGATGATGACACCCCACTCTTATCTGCTGGTTTGATGAAAATGGAGTTGTCATCCTGGAGAGCCTTAAGTACCTTTCTCTCATCATGGGTTATATTTTTCTTTCCAATATCCCAATGGGGATTTTTGTTAAAAAATTTTAGAAATCATCTGAATCTTTTGGTTGAAGATGCCTCATAAAAGACTGAGAGCTAAATGTAATAACCTGCAAGCCAACGCCTCTGCAGAAATACATGTGAGTTTGGCCATATTTTTAAAGCACCAAACATGTTGAAGGCTAAACCAAGGTGGTTTAGCCTTTAACATGCCTGCTGCTCTAAAAATATGGACACACTCACATGTATTCCAAAAGCATTGCCGGCTCACAGGCTATTATATTTAGCCCTATGTCTATTGTCTTTATGAGCTCTTGATTAATAATGTCCCACAGTCTATTTTCTCTACCTTGTGACAATATCCAATCATAATTCAAGAGGCAGACTTAAAATCTGACTTGTGTCTTCTATTATTTAGGGGTATGTGTATACACTTTACATCCAAAGACTCACAGATGATTAACACTTGACATTTTACCAGACAACATCTCCAATGGTGACTTATTTTTAAATGTCACTAAAGGTGCTCAACTTCTGATGTACATAGCAGTAAGGACTGCTACTGCCCATAATCTTTTATCCAGATCAGCATCACTTAACACAGCCCATGCTTATTCAATGACTGTTCTGTTCAGGGCTGTAGGTAATTGTTAATTGATGTTGAATGCCATTACTATTTAGAAAAGAAGTAAAATCTTTGTTTTCGTAATCTCCATTGTTATCAGACCTTATTGCTTTTATTTTCAGTGAAGTTGGGAAGAAAGGTGCCTATTAGGTGCAGTTCTCTATACTATACAGTTTATAAAGGAACTTAATAACACAATAAATAAATGTTTGCTCATGCCAGTATCATGTATAAATGTGCCAAGAATCTGCAGTGTGATCATCTCCAGTGTATCCAGTTAAGATGACAGAGTAACAAACTATAGTGCAATACCATTTGAAAATTATTTAATTAACTAACAACAAAGGATTAAAAATGTCCACTGTAAAAATATATAATCAGGCTTATCTGAATATTCCCAGAAACTGTGTCTTTAGCAAGAACCATCAGATAATAAAAGTGTCAAATATGTTTCCTAATATGGGGACTTTCTTTGGAGGGTTCTGGTAGAGAAAACTAGAGAGGGTTAAATACCTAAAAGAGTATAGAAAAAATTATATTGATTAATTGTCATTACATGTGCAATGTGGGTCTGGATGTGCCACGGGCCATATTTCCAGATATGGCAAACTATTTTAATGCTATTTTTATACAAATTAATATGTTTTAAACAGAACATGTATAATTATGCTATTTCACATATTTTTACATTGACTTTGTGAAAAATCCTTGCGTGGTAGAGAAATTTGGTGATCAAATTTGAAATCAGCATGGCAAAAACCAAATGAATCAGTCAATAAACTTCAGGCAATTCTCAATGGCCCAATTTTTAAAGGTCTGTGTTTAAT
Source organism: Taudactylus pleione (assembly GCA_031769625.1). NCBI lineage: Eukaryota > Metazoa > Chordata > Amphibia > Anura > Myobatrachidae > Taudactylus > Taudactylus pleione. The sequence goes on along the minus strand of JAUIMM010000144.1, from coordinate 5,831,483 downwards.
TTGTATATGCAGCATGAAATGAGAGGCAAACCGTATGAATTAATACATAGCTGTTCATTACAAATGGTTACTATACATGCTACATAATGTATTTCAGACATGCATATTTGCAATTGTATAATAGCCCAAATGATGGCATTTTGGCCTGCTGTTAGGCTTTCCTCAGTTACAAAAACAATTGCTTAATACAATTTGTATTTCAAATGCATGAGTTTTTTTTAGCAATTATTTTATACACACTGCAAAACTAGGGGCACTTCCTTCATTGTTTGACTCTGCTAAACAACACCCCAAATAGATGATATTCTTCCATCAGCTAAAAATACAATTGTTTCATCCTATTCATACTACCGTATATACTCGAGTATAAGTCGACCCGAATATAAGCCGAGGTACCTACTTTTACCACAAAAAACTGGGAAAACTTATTGACTCGAGTATAAGCCTAGGGTGGGAAATGCAGCAGCTGGTAGTGCCCCCAGTAGTAATTCCACCTGGTTGTGCCCCCAGTAGTAATCCCCCCTGGTAGTGCCCCCAGTGGTAATCCCCCCTTTTAGTGCCCCAGTAGTAATCCCCCCTGGTAGTGCCCCCAGTGGTAATCCCCCCTTTTAGTGCCCCCAGTAGTAATCCCACCTTGTAGTTCCCCCAGTGGTAATCCCCCCTTTTAGTGCACCCAGTAGTAATCCCCTCCTGGTAGTACACCCAGTGGTAATCCCCCCTTTTAGTGCCCCCTGTAGTAATCCCCTCCTGGTGGTACACCCATTGGTAATCCCCCCTTTTAGTTCCCCCGGTAGTAATTCCCCCCTTGTAGTGCCCCCTGTAGTAATCCCACCCTGGTAGTGCCCCCAGTAGTCCCCCCCCAGTAGAGAGAGACGTAATAAAAATAAAAAATAATTCACTTACCTGAAACCCCCGCTCCTGGTCCCGCCGCTAACAGCTCCTCCGGCCGCTTTGCATGGGAGAGACGTCATTACTCGTGACATCTCTCCAATTACCCACTACGGGAACCAGAAGATGGCTCCCGCAGTGGGAGCAGCAGCAGCCGATGAGAGTCTGACAGACTCTCATCGGCTGCTGATTACAACAAACACACAGCTGCCGGCTGTGTGTTTGTGCTGTGTAGCGCTGACCGAACTCCGTCCGGTCAGCGCTACACACTTCACTCGAGTATAAGCCGAGGAGGTGCTTTTTCAGCACAAAAATGTGCTGAAAATCTCGGCTTATACTCGAGTATATATGGTAATTCTAAAGGGGTAGTGTGTGGTTCCCAGTAACATATATTTAAGAAGTACCAGCAAAATTACAAGGTGCTGTGGTGACTGTGCAGGAACACTTAAAAAATAAACTTTTCTTAAATAAAAATAGTAAGTGTATAATTTTGAACTGCATGATATTGGGAGACAATATCTAAAACACAATGTAACAGTCCCTCCATTGCAAAGATCATTGTGATATCATCAGTTGTAAAATGAAGTGTATATATATATATATATATATATATATATATATATATATAGCACTCCAGGATACGGCGGCACTCAGGGATTTGTAATAAAGACACACACACGAAGCAGCAGTCTACATTGACGTTTCAATGCATAAGCATTTTCATTTTCATTCTACTAGTCAAAAAGGTTACTAAGTTGATTTGTTACAAAACTAGCTAACATCCCATACACCACCAGCAGTGGCATGGTATAGCAGGTTGAATCAAACATGTTAAATTTGGAGATGAGCTATCTACAGCCTGTGTTCTTTGGCCTAATCAAGCCTCTTTATATTTCTCTACTACAGTAGTATTTTACTTGCAGAAATTCTACCATGAATACCGGATTAATGTCTCTTCAGAACAGGTGATAGAGAAAAGTATCTGCATATTGAACTTAAGGGGCCTATCCATTTCTTTTTTTTTTTGAACGATCTGACCAAAACCTGGAGGTTTTGGTCGGATAGTTTAAAAAGTCATCTAATGGAAAAAATCTTTTCCTAATGACAGACTGATTAATTCTATTTTTATGTGTTGTATATTTTATGTGTATGTTGTGCTGATCTTCAGCCCTTTTATATACATTTTTCTTTCATATTCATTGATATGTGAGATACTAATGTCCCAGCATAGGTAATACAATTTCTCCTACCTGATTATTTAAATAGGGTTATTTTATCATTAGCCTATCATTTCATTAGTTTAATACTTATTATAATTATTAATATAGATATCCTGACATATTAGCTTGTATTTTTGCTGGGACATTAGACTGATTATATCATATCATTTTAAATATATTATTTTTCTGTTTGTATATCTGATTTCTAATACTGTATATTGCTCATTTGTGGCAAGACAGATACGGTGTGTTCAAAATATCCTGTAGCAGGTGATGGCTGTGGCCTCAGGCTATATGAAAATGACTATGAGCCTGCTGAACTGACCTTCTAACGAGCCACTGTGGGTTAAACCAAATTAAATCAAACTAATTAACTGACCAATCAATCCTGCTTTAGTGTTATATAAACTGAGTAATGAACAGAAGGGAACATTCTGGCTTGAAAAAGGCTACGGTGCTAGCCGAAACACCATGCTGTTCTCTGAAAGAAAACCAGAGATCCCGCTGTGATACTGAGTCGGCAATCAGCTGGCACATCGTGGGTGATCAGCATCATAATCAGCTCTCTTTCTGCAGTGTCCCGGCTACTGACAAGGTATAGCATACACTACAGGGTTTCATCAACCCTTTCCTGACAATACCCTGCGCATTGACTATTTACACGGGACCTCTCCTACTGTACACAGAGACCCGGTGTTTTAGATGTAACACAGATCTCAGGGAGTCAGTGAATACACCTGACTCAACAACCCCCCCTTTTTTTGCTGATAAAGATACGGGACTTTAACCATAGCAGTTATGACAACAAAGGGACTGCTTTCTTTCCTGTAACTGATCACAGACAGTATAATCATTCACTAATGTTATTGTTGGGCTACTGTCACCATCCTAAATAATTCACTACGGAAAGGAGAATTGCTACATACAATTAATTTAAACGGATCTCCAGGGATATCACAACTGTTACTTTTCAGTGTACCTAATATTTTTATAAAATTCATTCCAAGACTGTGCAACCATTTAATAATATTTCATAGTTTTTTTCTACTATTAACGACTTTGTTTTTGTGCTTTCTAATTGCATATTCTTTTTTCCTAATGAAAGTCTGATCAACTCTATTTTTATGTCTTGTATATTTTATGTATATATGGTGCTGATCTTCAGCCCTTTTCAATATATGTATCTTTCATATTCATTGATGTGTGAGATACTAATGTCCCAGCATAGGTAGTAAAGCAGTATTCTTTTGTATATTTTTTGGTTTGTAAGGTAGACAATAACCTTTTTATAACTGCTGCATTATTATCTGATCCTCCTGCTCTATTAGCACTGGGTATATTCTCTTTACTAATATATTCCTATCTATATTATAATTACCTAACTCTGGAGATTATTGAGATTATTTTGTCTGTCTCTTTCTTTATCTTACATCCGTCCAGCTCTGCAACCGGCAACTAAACCAGCAACTTTTCTATCAGTAGCCTGACACATCCTATTTATAGTCATTCCTCCCCCATTGCTCCTTAGCAGTTCCTAGGATGACCAGAAGGAATTCTTACACTGAGAGGTGACATGTAAATCAGGGTTTCATAACATTAGTACATTTCCATTCAACAAAGCAGCTTCTCGTGCCTAGCTCCTTGTCTTGTAAATGAGGTCACTTACTACAATTGGAATTGTAGTTCCATGCGTTCCATCCTGAATAAATTCCTATGTCTGCCTCATAAAAAAATATACACACTATGGGTCTCATTCAGACCCGCTCGCAAGCGCTGAGCGCTCGCAAGCGGGTCAATGTTTCACAAATGTGCATGCGCACAACGGAGGCTTCTCCATCATGCGCATGTCCGAGACCCGGCGAGCGACGGGGAAACCGTCGCTCAGGGTTGCGCACCAAAGGGGGTGTGCTGTCGATGGTTATTGACAGCACGCCCTCTTTGGTGGGTGTGCCGGAGGCGTTCCCATGGGAATGCCTACTGTCTGGGTCCGGTCCCACTGACATCACTAGTGATATCAGTGGGAGTGTTTTGGGCTCTGAGAGAGCCAAAAGCACTCCGTGCTTGCGGCAGACGAGACCCTACTGCAAGGGTCTTGTTGCAAGCCCGATGTCTTGACCATCGCGACCATCTTTTTGTCAGCTCAAATAAGCTGTGGGTGGTCACCCACAGCTATGTGAGTGGCCAGGAGGCCACTCCAATTTGAGCTAGGACGGCCTGATTCAGAGCGAGCGCTCTTGTCAGAGTGTCCGGCTCTGAATCAGGTCCTATGTCCACCACAGGAAAATATATTATACACAGTACTTTTGCCACAGGAAAAAAAAATATACACAGTATGTCTGCCACAGAAAAAAAAATATACACAAAATGGGGGGTGATTCAATTCAGCGTGATTATGAAAAACATGTGGCCGGCACTTTAGTCATAGAATGCAGGTATTCATGCCTAAATACCCAGGTTAAGTCGCGATAACCAGCATTCTCAGACTTAACCAATCCTCAACTACGCAATCAGCACAGTGAATTGAATAGCTCATGGAACACCCTTCCTGGGCTGTTCAACATCGCACTGAATTGAATCGCCCTGTATGTCCACCACAGGAAATAAAATATACACACTATGGCCCTGATTCAGAGCCAGATGCTCTGACAGAGTGCTCACTCTGAATCAGGGCATTTTATTTAATTTTTGAGTCGGCCTCCTGGCCGCTCTCTAAGCTGTGGGCCACAGCTTTAGCGAGTGGCCAGGTGATGGTCGCGATGGACCTTGCGGTAGTTTCTCATTGCTGCAAGCCCCAGTGGACTTCCTGCTCTAATAGAGCAGGAAGTCCACCTACAGACTTTAAGAGGGATGTCAGTAGGGCTACCCACAAACGGCAGGCATTTCTGCAGGAACGCCTCCATTTACCCAGCCACCCCCCCTCCCCGCCTTCCAAATGGGGCGAGCTATCAACATCAACAGCCCCCCATTTTGGATGCGAGTGCCGGAGCGAGTGCTTTGTGCGCTCGCTCCGGGGCTCGCGCACGCGCGCACTGGCACACCATCGACCCGCTTGTGAGCGCTATGCGCTCAAGAGCAGGTCTGAATCAGGTCCCATGTTCATTATAAAAACAAAATATCACAAACATTGTCCACCACAGGCCAGATTCAGCAAGGAATGCAAGTGACAGATATCACAGATGTGGCCACTGTGAGTATATGCTAATCAATGCATTGGCACGGCACCCGCAGCACTAGATGCAGGTCCCCAGCACTGTACAATGCCACCCACTTCCCTCAACTGAATGCTTGATCAGTATGCATTAAAGCAAAACATTGGTAACATCAAGAACTTTTGATTGTGGCCACGTCCTGTGTGCATCAAGACGTGAGGCTTCATATGCCAATACACAGCCAGTTTTATACATGCCCCTTGTAATGGCAACCCAATGCACAGGCACCCCCCCTGACACCATCCACAAATGGCACTTCCTGTTAATCAACATTAGAGGGGTCTCCATGCTCATTGCCTATGCCATGTGAACCCTTACCCATATGCACAGACTGGTTCGTGCACGTGCAATGCTGTCCATGTAGATGTGTATAGATGCAACATTGGCCAGCTGCATGCAAATTATCGCTTGTGTTCCTTTCTGAATCAGGCACAATATCCACCATAGAAAAAAGAAACCACAAACATTTTCTACCACAAATACAACACACACACTTTCTGCCAAAGAAAAAAACAAAACAAAACATATATTTTCATTGACCCCACAAGAAAAAATTTAAAACATACATTGATTCATTGCACCCCACACCTCCCAGATAACTGAGTGACCTCATCTCACAGAGCTGTAGGGAAAGATGACCCAGAGGACTAGTGGCCAGTCCCTCACTTGCCTTTATCCCACCATAGCACTGGTATGCAGCAGCAGCATCAGTGATTAGTCAGTGGCTGCACTGGCTGCATCTATACTATGTGCATTAGTGGGACAGAGTGTGGCAGTGTGACCTATGATATAGCGCTGCCATATATAGTCACATGCACAACACAGCAGAACTAGGGTATTCCCTCGGTCTTAAAGCTGACCCCATCAGGCGGCTGTCAACGCAGTAATTATTATTACACAGCTTCTGTCTCCTGGAGTCTTCAGCTACCAAGCACAGTGTGCTGTGCATGTCTGACATTTTCAGCAGTGCATATGATCCCAATGTGCCCCTTTGAACCCGCTGGGCCCTAGGTGAGTGTCCTTGTTGCCTAGTGGGAAATCCAGCTCTGATGCCACCAATCCTGTTACACCTACTGTAAGCTGATGCACCAGGATGACGCCATTATCTCTGCACACACTATTGGAATGGGGATAGTGTGACCATCTCACAGTCGCTTACCTCAGTGTGATGTGTGCAGAGGAATCAGTGATCATTGTTGTATAAGATACCAGGTTATAAAAAGGTAAATAAGAATTACTTGTGTTAGAGACTTGGGTAGGTTTGGTGTAAGGGCCTAGGGTACATAACATAAGCTGGAGAAAACTATGCTAAACAAATTTGATTTAATAGTTTGCTTTATGAAACAAATATGCATGTGTCCAGCAGCATATGAGCGTTTGTCAAAGACTGAGGGGCAGATTCAATTTGACATGAGGTTTACCCCTGAAACTCAGATGCTGCCTCAGATACACAGGGAAAAATATAGATTCAAACAAATAACACAATTATAGGTTACCACATGCTACCGAAGGGTTTCTTATACTGGGAAATTGACAAATAATCATGGGCATATTTTACATGGGTGCAAGAGGAGCTGCTGATATGGGTCCCTGCACTGAGTATCAAAAGTATGATGCTTTTAAACCTAGCTTTCTGCTCCTGTAAGAAATAATTTTATTAATTGATGCACTGATGCATCTAAGTTAAAAATTAAATGTGTAAAATTAAAAAGGTGCTACCCCAAAAAACAACCAGCCCCGGGCTTTTAACAGTCAGTTCAGGTTGTGCTTAAATACAGGGGACAAATGTAGGGGTCCCCTGTTCTGAAGCACAACCAGCACCGGGCTAGTCAGAACCAGCCCTGATTGCCAAAATATGGGGAACAAACAAAGTAGGGGTCCTTGTACTTTGCGCAACCAGCACTGGGCACTGATCTGGTTCTGTTTCTGGAAATACAGGGGGGAAAATTGCATAGGGTCCCCCTGTATTTTCCAGAACCACCACCAGACTTTTTGTAGTGGGGGGGCTGATGCCACAGCCAGGGGAGCCTTTTCACTAGACCCCCCAGCCAAAGCACTAACCCTGACCACTACTCAGTCCATGCTAGGGATCCCTGGGGAGCTGGGGACCCCCCAGTAAAGGGGCCCCCCTCTCACAGCTGCCATCCTTCACTTAAAGGTGCAGAGAAAACAATATTAAAAAAATGGTGTCTGTTTTATTTCAATATTTCTTTTGCAGGGGTAGTAAAGCTACCAGCAAGGCCTTTATCTTTTGCTTGCAGTTACTTGTGGTTCTCCAAATACAAGTATGTGGGTCCAGCTGGAACCTGTAGTACTACTGCAAAAGACAATATTTAAACTTTAATATGCACTACACTACACTATCAACCCAGCACTCAACACCCAGGGGTGCCAGAGATAGCCCCAGGCTATCAGCCTGGGCCTGGCGTGCCCTGGAAAGAAGTAACCCTTTATTGGGGGGCCCACAGCTCCCCATGGATCCCCGGCCTGGGCTGACTAGCTGGAGAACCTGGTGAAAGGGCTCCCTTGGCTCTGGCATCAGCCCCAACTAGAAATGGTTGAGTGCTGGTTCTGATAAATACAATGGTACCCTATGCATTTTTCTCTTGTAATTCTAGGACCAGGACCAACTCATAGCCCAGTGCTGGTTGCACTGAATATTGTCATTTGTTCCCAGTATTCTGGCAATCAGGACTGGTTCTGATTAGCCTGTTGCTGGTTGTTCTTAACATGGGGGAACCCAATGTAATTTTTCCTCCTTATTTTGCACAACCAGTTCTGGGTCACTAAATGCCCAGTGATGGTTGATCTTTTGGGGGAAGGGGCATGCCATTTTTTTTTACACATTAAAATCTTTTTACACACATATGCAGGCTTGAAGGCTGCATCTGCAACAGATGCTGGTTACCTCCCTTGGGTCCTACTGCCTGCTTCCTGTCCCACCTTGGCCACTAATGGCCACCACCGCCACCTGCTTTCTCCCCCAGGTGTTAGCAGACGCTAACACCCACTACCTTCTCCTGGGTCCTAGCCACCACAAATGCCAGCTTCCTTCCCTCTGGTCCTGGCCCCCACTACCACCCACAGAGGTCATGCTACTTGGTGCACCTAAGTGAAGCCACATTGAGTACACCTGCTAAAGGTTCCTACTAAGACTTTGCAAGGAATTGAAACTTTCTATCTCTGTAATGGCAGATTTGTAAGGTAATAGTTTAAAAACTGTAACTTTCTCAACTACCTGAATCCAAAAAGGCCCTATTCTGGAACAATAGCTACCTACTAAACAAACCCCATGTCTTAATTTGCTCCCTACCCTGAGTTATATCTTCCCAAAAATCCCCCATAGAGAACAGCAGAAAAGTGGTCCTAACTAAGAGTCAGAAAAAATGACAGTTGATAATTTAGATTACTCCCGAATCCTCATTTTTTATGTTTTTGCCCTGAAATTTGGCAAGAAACACCGTGCCAAATTTCAACAGTTCTACCTTCCCATGCCAAATTTCAGCTTGGTACCTTCTATAACTTTTGAGGTGCAGTCCTTTAACACCATGACCCCCCTTCCAAAATTTTCTATGGATATTTTCATTTTTTTGATTCAGCAATAATATAAGGGCACAACTTACATATATATATATATATATATATATATATACATATATGTATTATATACACACGTTGGTGTGGTATCATGTAATATGATTACATAAACGTATCAGTTATTCCACAAGTCTCCTGAGTACCGCCATTTGCTTCCAATGGTAATATATATATATATATATAAAAAAAGATAGCTGGCACTCAAATGCTCCTCCGACAACATGCGCCAGTGCCCTTCTAAATTACCAGCCCTGAACAGGGATGGAAACACGATATATAGAACAAGATAGGCGGCACTCTGGTGACTTAAAAAATGCACTAGACCCCGTAAATCAGGTCAACCTGATTTACGGGGTCTAGTGCATTTTTTAAGTCGCCAGAGTGCCGCCTATCTTGTTCTATATATATATATATATATATATATATATATATATATATATAAGAAAAAAGCACAAATTGTACTTTTACTAAGATGATGTAAAATAAAATCAATATTTTCATGAAAGAACTTATGAAGTCTGGTGACTGCATCCCTACTCTTTGGATTTATATATATATATATATATATATATATAAATATATATATATATAAATATATATATATATATATATATATATATATATATATATATATATATACACACTGTTTCCTCCAGTAGATATATACTGGAGGAAACAAGGCACCTTATTTATAGTTTTATCTTACACTGTTTCCTATAGAAGGAATTACAGTCCGACGAGGAGCTGCTAAAACTTTGAAATGGATAGAAAGCTCTTCTACTAGAGGCACCATCTAGAAGGAAAGAAACTCTGAAAAGTTTTTTAAATCTGTGGAGGATATTTAAAAACATTAGCTATGCTAATCCAAAAGAAAATTAGAGAATGCTTTGCTGTGACTGGATGAAATGTACTGGGGATTATGTAAAATCAAATAGGGACAAAAAAGGGCTATGTTGAGAATAGTGAAAACTCTCCCACCTGACAAATTTTATGTAGATAATATTAAATCAAACTAAGATTATAAATTGTAACTGTGATTTTGTTATAACTGCAAAAAAAGGAATGATAAATGCTTAATGGTTGTATGTGGAAAAATGTGTGCAATAAAGATAATAATATATATGCAAACATGGATTTACTAAAAACATGCAACATCTTTAAAAAAATAACTTTGTGTGCTCATTTAAGGATAGCAAGGCACCTGTGAAAATGGCAGGAATTGCATTAACACTATTTACTGTATTTATGTTTCTATATTTACATGTATGTGTTAAATGGAATTATTTTGTATGCTTGTTCTATAAATGCAGACATACACATAAAAAAGATGTGATACAAGTTATCATGAAACACATGATATATTCAGACCATTATAGCAATTCATTGTGTTATTAACAAGTGTTATCTTTCAAGTACATCCTTTACTAAATTCTTATCATATATGGGGGTTATCTCTTCTGTGACTCCTCTTATGTCTAAGAAAAGAAGACCATTGTGTAAAACACTTGCTGCATTCAGAGCATTTAAATGGCTTCTCTCCTGTGTGAATCCTCAGATGTATAACAAGCTTTTGCTTGGTGGTAAAAAACTTGCTGCATTCAGAGCATTTATATGGCTTCTCTCCTGTATGAATCTTTTGATGTAAAACAAGTTCTTGCTTATTGGTAAAACACTTGTTACATTCAGAGCATGTAAATGGCTTCTCTCCCGTATGAATCCTCTGATGTATAACAAGATATTGCTTAGTGCTAAAACACTTGCTACATTCTGAACATTTATATGGTTTATCTCCTCTGTGACTTCTCTGATGTCTAAGAAGATGTGACTGTTGTATTAAACACTTGATACATTCAGTGCATGTAAATGGATTCTCTCCTGTATGACTCTTCTGATGTATAAGAAGAGATGACTGTTGTGAAAAACATTTGCTGCACTCAGAACATGTAAATGGTTTCTCTCCTGTGTGAATCCTCTGATGGCTGAGAAGCAGTGATTTACATGTAAAGCTTTGGTCACACTCAGAGCACAGATGCAGTTTCTCTCCTGTGAGACTCATCGTGTATTAGTTGAGAAAAAAGCTGTAAATGTTTTTGCTATTCAGAAAATGAAAGTAGATTTTTTGAATCCTCCAGTAGAAAACAATTTATTTTTTTATTTTGCTTGATCAGAGAAAAAGTCACTTTCCACGTCTTCCAATACTTTTAGTGGGAATATTGCACCTTATTTGTCCTATAAAGAAAAAATTAAATTTTTAAGAGCACAAAATTGACTAGGTTACATCTACTTTTAGAATAATTGAGATATTATTTTAGGAACATGATATATATTTAAATAAACTAACAAATATGACCCAGTCATTTTAAATTATTTTTTTTAAATTGCTGAATCCTCATTTCCAGTCAGATGTGCAGCACAGAGACCTCTCCCCTCCTGCAGCAGATATATACTTGATATAGTACACATAGTCTATTAATGTTTCCTTAATGATTGTATATTCCTCATACTGTGACCTTAGAATGTGCAGATTATAAAATACTCATCCCAGCACTGACCATAGATGGGTAATACATGTTACCAATCCTGTCACACCTACTGTCATCTGATGCACCAGGATGCCACCATTATCTCTGCACACACCATGGGAATGTATATATAAAGGCTCTCTAGGTGATGACTCCATCATAGTATATTACATATTACTGTGTGCATCAGGTTAGTTTACATAAATTGATATTAGCTGGGAGCTCCAACAAAGTATCTTACATATTACTTTGTATATCAGGTTAGTATATCAGGTTATTATATATAAATGGGTATCTAGGTGGCAGCTCCATCTCACAGTCACTTACCTTAATGTGATGTGTGCTGAGGAATCAGTGATCATTGTTGTATGAGACACCAGGTTTTTAAAAGGTTAATAAAAATTATTTGTGTTAGAGACATAGGTAGGTTTGATGTAAGGGCCTAGGGTATATCCCAAAAGCTGCAAAAACTATACTATACAAATTAAATGCAATAGTTTGTATCATGAAACAAATATGCATGTGTCAGGCAGCATATGTGCATTTGTATAAGACTAAGGGGCAGATTCAATTTGACACAAGGTTTAACCATTGAATCTGAGATGCTGTCTCAGGTGAGCAAAGATAAATCTGTGATAGATGCACCCTCTGGGGATTAATGATCAGGTAACCCCATAGATTCAAACACTTAATACTAAGTCTATGGTTTACCACATGCTACCTGTGGTTTTCTCACACTGGTAAATTGACAACTAATCATGGGAATATCTACCATAAGTGCAAAGGGTGCAGCTGATTTGGGGCCCAGAGCTGCGGGGGGGGGGCCCATATTCCTTGTTAAAGTTCTACACATCTTTCACCATTGGTTAATACATAGGGGCCTTTACAAACTTTTGGTAAAGGGTCTTCAAATACCTAATTATGCCCCTGCAACTAATATAATAGCTCTGTGCATTAAACCCAGATATTTTTTAACATTAAAAAACATTGTTGTTCATAAAATATGCCTATGATTGTATCATAACTATATATAAAAGTAAAAAAAATATATATTAACTTGATGCACTGAGCAAAACGTAAAAAATAATTTTGGAGCTGATACCTAGATACCCCTTTATATATACTAAACTAATGCAGAGAGTAATATATAAGATAGTGTGATGGAGTTGTCACCTAGATACCCCTTTATATATACTAACCTGATGCATAGAGTAATATATCAGATTCTATGCAGAAGCAGACATCTAGATAACCCTTTATATATAATAACCTGATGCATATAGTTATATGGAATATATTATTGCATTTGTGTTATAATAATAAAAATATAAAATATTTGAATAGTTCTGGAAGTAATTATAAAAAAACACTAAACATTTTAGACACAAAGAAACACTCTATTTGTGGAGTATTTCAACAATACACAAAATGATACAATAGTACATAGATGAGCTCACCATATATAAATATATTCTTATGTATAATATAATTACCTTACTCTGGAGATTATTCCATCTGTCTCTTTCATATGCTTCTATACGTCCAGCTATCAAATCAGCAACTAAACTAGTAACTCTTCCACCAGAAATTAGTGTCCTGATACAGACTATTTATAGTCATTCCTCCCCCATTTCACTCCATAGTTCCCAGGATGAACAGAATTAATTTATACACTGAGAGATGAAATATAAACAAAGCAGTTTATCATGCCTAGCTCCTTGTCTTGTAAATGGGATGTAAATATTCCGAAAGTCACTTACTACAATGGGGAATTTTAATTACACCTTTGCAGGTGTAACACCTTGTATTCTTATTAGATTACAGCAGACACTGGCATCCTGTTATGTCACCACAGGGACCTTTTGTTAAGAAGTCACCTATTGTTTGGGCAGAGATTCAGCAGAAAGACCTTTTCTACATATCAGCAGGAACCTCACAATGATTATGTACATAATAAGATCAATAGACATATGTATAGTAAAAGTCAATGTTTGTTAAAATCTGTATTAAATTACATTTCTCCTGATGTCAGATGTTGTGATATAAAGGTTTAATTTGCGATACATCTCACCATTTACTTTTCAGAAGAGACATAAATCAGGTCTTTATTGTAGAATTGCTGCAAAGTAAATGCTACTATAAGAGAGAAATAAGAAGACTCGTCCTTGGGCCAAGGGGTACAGGCTGTAGTCATAAGTCCACTTCTAAATTGTATATTTCTGATTCCACCTGCCATACAGTGCCACTGCCGATGGTGAAACTAATGTTAGCTATTTTCTATTTAGTAACAAATCAACATTTTAACCATTAACTTTCCCTGACTACTTAGATATAGAGCTAAGACTCTCTGTGCTACTACTGGTAATAGAGATGTGATACTCCTGTTCCATAATCTGACAACATGGACTGATCCATGATTGACAACAGGAATAAAGATACTCGATAATAGAACAGGTGATCACACAGTGATACAGGCAATGGTGGAAATGTCTCCTTGCATTTCAGTCTCTGTCTGTCAAATTCATGTAAAATCAAAATGATACTATACACCACGACTAAACAGGCTTTATATGGGGCTGAAGTTCAATCACTAATATTAGGAAAATCTTACCTGTGCTACAATCCCTTCCATGATGGATGATCCCATTGATCCCAGGTTCCTATTATCTAAATATGCTGAAAAAGTGTTTGATCTGGTAACATGGGATCATCTGTTTGAGTCATTCCACCGCTTTCGCCTACCCCCACTCTTTATTAAAATTTTAACCTCTCTATATTCTTCCCCATTATTGAAGCCCTCCCTAATAAATATTTATCCCCACCTTTCTATATTCCAAGAAATACAAGACAGGGGTGCCCCATTCCCCTGATATCATTTGCAATTGCCATTGAGCCACTAGTGGTAACACTATGTCAAAATCCAACCTTTAAAGGTTCTGCAATTATGGACCAGGAATGCAAATTGTTTTTATTTGCAGATAATATGATGCTCTTTCTTTTGGATCCTGTACACTCCATTCTTGCAACTTTAAACACATTTTTTATTTAGTTATTTTGCAGAATATCACATTAATGTAGACAAATCTGATTTACTTCCTATTAATGTTACCCCTTTCCTATCCTCTCATCCTCATATAGCTTCTATAATTACTGTTACACCTTATAAGCACAAATATTTAGGTATTTATATACCAGCCCGATTGTCATCCCTCTATAGTGTTCATTTTTCCCCACTACTGAATAAACTACAAGATTAATTTATAATTTGGAAGGACTTTAAGCTTTCTGTTCTAGGCAGAATTACAGTGATCAAATGTATAATATTCCCAAACCTAGCATGTCTTTTACAAACACTACTTATTACATTGACGAAAGCTGATATTCTTCATTACACTAATATTTTTTTTAAACGTATCTGGCATTATCAGAAACCTAGGATTAATCATTCCTGAGCTAACCTGCCAAACATCAAAGGAGGGCTTAGAGCACTTCATGTTGCTGCATTTGCTAAATATGCCTTGTTTTGCTATCTGGCTGATTGGTTGCTACATACTGACCATTACTCTAACCCTGCTCTAGAAGAGGACTTGTTTTACCCATATGCTCTGGCAGTCTTGCTGCATACCCCAAAACTGCAACTTCCTTTGATTTTCCATTCTAATGATTTATTTTGGGATAACTATATAATACGGTTTAGCATCAATTGACACTTAAAGAAAAACCCTCTTTCATCATCTTTTATTCTTTTGTGGGGTAACCCGATGTTTCTTCCCTCTCTTAGTAATCCCCTCTACATACACCAAAAGGGCATCATGATCATAAAAGACGAGTTTGACCAGGTGGAACTATTCTTTCCTTTACACAGCTACAATAAAAACATGAACTCGCTCACTCTCATTTCTTTATGTTTTTGCCAGCACATCATTATGCCCAATCATTAGATATTCCTCTGTGGGCCTCAGACACTCCAGATGTTTTATCTCAAATACTCCCTTTATGTTGTATGATTACATTTAGAATACATCATCTCTGCTCTCATATCATTGATTTGAACTCAAAAGCTTGGTCCACCATTTTGCAGACATTGCACACAGAGATACTCAAATTACCTGACATTAGGTTGATTCTTGCAAATTTGGTTTGTTCTACCTAACCTTAAGCAGCACGGCTACAAGAGATTCACCTTAGTGTATTGAATCAGACTTGTATATCTGCTGCCCTTTAGAAAACATGTTGTGCCATTGGCCAATGGAAATTGTATCAAATGTAAACATTCAAATGCCTCTCTATCCCCTAACCTCTGCTACTGTGTAAAAGTTGTTAGGTTTTGGAACATTTTAAAAGCCTAAAATTTACTGAGTTACATCTTTTTTTTAGAGTAATAGTGTTATATTATTTTAGGAAATTGATATATATTTAAAAAAAAACCTCACAAATAACACCCAGTCATAGAAAATTATTGTAATATTTTGTCAAATTGCTATATTCTCATTTCCAATCAGATGTGCAGTACAGAGACCTCTACATTCATGCAGCAGATAAATACTTGATATAAAATACACAGTCTATTATTGTTTCCATACACATAATAAAATCCACATAGTGTGACCTCACAATGTGCAGATTATACATTACTCACCCCCTGCACTGACCATAGATGAGTAACACATGCTACCGATCCTGTCACATCTACTGTTAGCTGATGCACCAGGATGCCGCCATTATCTCTGCACACACCATGGGAATGGGGATAATGTGACCATCTCACAGTCACTCTGCTCAATTTTGTGTGTGCGGAGGAATCAGTGATCATTACTGTATTAGATTAAAGGTATTTAAAGGTAAATAAGAATGTTTGTGTTAGAGACATACATAGGTTGGGTGTAAGTGCCTAGGGTACATCACAAAAGCTGGAGAAAGCTATGCTAAACAAATCTGACTTAATAGTTTGTATTATGAAACGATTATGCATGTGTCCAGGAGCATATGTGCAATTGTCTAAGACTGAGGGGAAGATTCAATTTGACACAAGGTTTAGCCCCTGAAACTCAGATGCTGCCTTAGGTGAGAAAAGTTAAATCTGTGTTAGATGCACCCTCTGGGGATTAATGCACAGGGAAACCCATAGACCCAAACAGTTAATACTGAGTCTATGGGTTACCACATGCTACCTGCGGGGTTCTCAAACTGGAAAACTGACAACTATTCATGGGAATAATTACCATAGGTGCAAATAATGCAGCTGCTATGTATGGGGCACAGATCTGAGTAGGGCCCATCATTCATGTCAAAGTTACATATGTTATATACTTGTTTCACCATTGGGTGGTATATAGAGGTCCTTACAAAATTTTGCTATCTGGCCTTTAAATACCTAGTTATGCCCCTGCAACTAATTGAAGAGCTCTGGGCATTAAATTCAAAACTTTAGCCACATGAAAAACATTGTGTGTAAATTAATATGCCTATGATTGTATCAAAACAATATATAAAAGTAAAAAAATATATAGTAACCTCATGTACAGATTATTATGTAAGATACTATGTTGGAGCTGCCACCAAAACACCCCTTTATATATACTAACCTGCAGTACTTGGTAAAATATAAGATACAATGTTGAAGCTGCCAACTGGATACCCCTTTAGGAATCAGTATGAAATACCGCCAGCCCTGTGGCCGACAGTTCAAATCCCGGCAGCTCCTGGCTGACAAAAGCAGAGTTCCCGGCAGCGGAAGCCCGACAGCGCTTGAAATCCTGATCGTCCCTAAGGTAAGTATCTACAAACGTAACCTAACCCCCTAACCCTAACCCTCCTTAGGGGTGCCTAACCCTAACCTCCCCCCCAAGTGCCTAACCCTAATCCCCCCTCTATGTGCCTAACCCCAGGGGTGGATTGGGCTGCCGGGAGATCGGGACAGTTCCCGCTGGGCCGACCAAAATGTGCCGCTGTCCCCCTCCCCCAGGGCTGGCTGCTAGTACTCAGTCAGTGTCCCGGGGCCCTGTCTGCTGAGTGGGGTGCGGGGCTCCACTCTGTGTAATGAAGCAAGTACACAAGTACACAGCCCTGTCCCCTGCCTAGATACTATGCAATGAGAGCAGCTGCAGGAGCACATAGGATGTGTTCACTGTGCAGGGACTTGTGTGACAGGAAGGGGAGGAGCTAGGCAGTATCTGGGCCCGGGGTCTCTCAGAGCCAGATTCATCTGCCTGCAACACACTCACACACACAGGGAATTAATCTTCTCATCTTCAATTACGACAGCCTGGCAGCATCATGAATGGCTGGTGAGTACAGCAGGTGACTGTCATTGCTGTTATAAAGGGGCTGTGTTGCTATATAGGGATGTAGTGTTATCTAAGGGAGGCTGTGTTATATGGGGGTCTTTGTTATATGAGGGGGATGTAGTGTTATATGGGAGTCTGTGTTGTTATATAGGGGGCTGTGATGTTATATAGGGCGATGTGAAGCTGTATAGGGGGTTGTGATGTTGTATAGGGGGTTGTGGTATATATACAGTAGAAGTGGATTTTAGTGTATGCAGTAGGTGATTCCATCTGTATATAGGGAGCTTTGGTGTTATATAGAGCTGTGTGCCAGTATAAAGGAGCTGCGGTGTTATATAGAGCTATGTGTCAATATATAGGGGCTGTGGTATATAGAGCTATGTGTCAATATATTAGGGCTATGGTGTATAGAGGCTTGTCAGTGTATAGGGGCTGCGGTATTATATAGAGCTGTGTGTTGGTGTATACAGGCTGTAATAAGTGTATACCACTAAGGGGACCCTGTATGTCTGTGCTTTCTCCTATAGTTTCCTATGAGGAATTTTATCGCACCCTAACTCCCATCTAAAGTGACGGGAGATCGGGGTGCTATATTCAATTGTTTTTGGGTGATCATGTATATTGCAAATGTCGTGCCCAAATAGACAGGGATTAGCCATGTAAAATGACTAAGCTCATCTATAGACCTGCTTTGGGCGGCGAAACTGCTAACTTATCGCATATTTCTGCTCACCTGCCCAGGAGACTGTGTGAAGAAATGTGTTCTCCTGCGGCTGTACGTACCCCAAACAGCAACAGTTGCATTGCTCTGTTGGGCGCTTGCCGCTATCAGCCGCGGGCTAAAATAATTGAATTTACCCCCCATTATGTTGTAATGTTGTTGTGCTGTAACTATTTACTGTGCCTTGAGTTCTGAACTGTTAGATATACAGGGGCAGTATCCTGTGCTCCCCTCAGTGGGGTATCAAAACTATGTCGTCTTTTGCAATCAAAGCTCAGTTTGGGCAGCGTTCGGAGGTTCTTTGCATGTGCAGAGGATCATTGTTTGGTGTTAATGAAATGGTTGTGGGGGAGCTGCTGTGCATGCCCAGCCACCACAGCTCCTGCCATGGTCCTTTGCCGATACCTGAGAGTCACTCCTCACAATACGCCTCCAGCAAGGAGGTGAGGGGTGAATTCTCTGCTAAACTGTTCTGACTGCGTCAGAGAATTAATAATGGTTTTAATAATGAGTATTTCAGTGTCTTGGGGAATTTGCTGCACCAGAGCACTGTTAAAATGAGGTGTTAATGGTTTTTCCCCTTAAGATATTGTAGGTGTACTGAAAAAAATAGATGTACATTCTAAATTCAGCCAAGTTTGCTTTATTGTTTTGGTGCAGCTATCCTGGAGCCAAGAAGGGAACAAATGTGTTCTAGTTTTGTCTGGGGTATGCTGCTGACCATGGTAGCGTACAGGGCTGGTGCAAGTTTTGATGGTGCGACCAATGGTGGCGGTTAAAGATGCACTAAGCATAGTTGCAGAGTCTGAATAATGCTGTACATGGGCGTCTCAGTCTTTGCACATGTGGACACACAACTGTACGCAATGCAAGGGGTTTGTAATAACTACATCCGGCCATATGAATAGGGAGTATCCCGCCTGCTCCACAGACCCATGCCCCCATTAGGGCTGCTTCCAGAAACTTCCCGGGCTGGTTTTCCATCCCAATCCGCCCCTGCCTAACCCTAACCCCCCCATTCACCGCTGCCTAAACTTAAGTCCCCCCCGAGGGTGCCTAACCCTAACACCCTCCTGGGGTGCCTAACCCTAAGTCCTCCCCGGGGGTGCCTAACCCTAACACCCTCCTGGGGTGCCTAACCCTAAGTCCTCCCCGGGGGTGCCTAACCCTAACCCTCCCTCCCCCTAGCCTAACCCTAACCCTCCCAGGGGGGTGCCTGATTCTAAGTCCCCCCCGAGGAGCCCTAAACATAACCCTCCCCCCCGCGGCTGTCCGCTGGTGGCGCCCGGCATCCCTTCGATCGGGATGCCGGATGCCGGTCTCCCGGCGTCGGGTAAATGACAGGTGTCTAGATATAGACGCTGGTCATTTATTCCATGCCAGGATAAAGCAAGCGGGAAGCCAGCTGTCGGGATTAAGACAGTCGGTTTTCCAATTGCAACCCCCCCTTTATATATAGTAACCTCATGCACAGAGTAATATGTAAGATACTATGATGTAGCTTCCACCAAGATAACCTCTTTATATATACTAACCTGATATACAGAGTAATATGTAAGATAATTTGTTGGAGCTGCCAGATAATTTAAATTTATGTATACTAACCTAAGGCACACAGTAA
Source organism: Taudactylus pleione (assembly GCA_031769625.1). Taxonomy (NCBI): domain Eukaryota; kingdom Metazoa; phylum Chordata; class Amphibia; order Anura; family Myobatrachidae; genus Taudactylus; species Taudactylus pleione. The sequence continues at coordinate 5,811,418 of JAUIMM010000144.1, read as the reverse complement.
TATGTAAGATACTGTGAAGGAGCTGCCACCTAGATACCTCTTCATATACACTATCCTAATATACAGAGTAATATGTAAGATACTATCATGGACCTGCCACCTGGATACACCTTTATATATACTTACCTGATATACAGAGTAATATGTAAGATACTGTGTTGGAACGGTCAACTTGATATTCTTTTATATATACTAAAATGATACATTGAATAATATTTCATACACCATGATGAAGCTGCCACCTAGATTACCATTTATATAGACTAAACAAATGAAAAGAGTAATATGTAATATTATATGATGGAGCTGCTACCTTGATACCACTTTAATATACTATCCTGATATACAAAGTAATATGTAAGATACTACCATGGAGCTGCAACCTAGATACCCCTTTATATACACTAACCTGATACACAGAGTAATATTTAATATACTATGATGGAGTCATCACCTAGATAGCTGCCAGCTGATATTTAATTTATGTAAACTAACCTGATACACACAGTAATATGTAATATACTATAATGGAGTCATCACCTAGATAGCCTTTATATATATATCTGATGCACAAGGTAATATGTAATATTATATGATGGAGCTGCCACCTATATACCCCTTTATATATACTATACTGATATACAGTACAGAGTAATATTTAAGATATTTTGTTGGATCAACCATTTAGATATCCTTTTATATATACTAACCTGATGCACAGAGAAATATGTAATATACTTTGATGGAACTGCCACCTAGATACCCTCTATATATACTACACTGATGCACAGAGTAATATGTAACATACTATGAAGGAGCTATCACCTAGATACCCCTTTATATATACTTTCCTGATATACAGAGTAATATGTACTATACTATGATGGAGCTGCCACCTATATTACCCTTTATATATACTAACCTGATGCACAGAGTAATATGTAATATTATGTGATGGAGCTGCAAACTTGATACCGCTTTATATATACTAACCTAATGCACTGTTTAATATGTACGATAATGTGATGGAGCTGCCACCTAGACTACCCTTTATATATTCTAACCTGATAACCAGAGTAATATGTATAATATTGTGATTGGGCTGCCACCTAGGTTACCCTTTAAATATACTAAAATGATGCACAGAGTAGAATCTAATATTTTATGATGGAGTTGCTAGCTAGATTACCCTTTATTTATACTAACCTGATATACAGAGTAATATAACAAAAAGAGCGGTAGTGTGATGGTGCACAATCGATTAATGTAAAATTAAAATATAACCTTTATTGAGTATTCAGTAAAAGAAAATTTCCCTCTCGGAATAGGTTAGCTAAATATTAGTTAAAAAATTGGAATAAAATAAAATGAAAAAATTATTTCAAATAATGTGCCAGGGGTCATTAACATACCGACAAGAAAAAACTCCTTATAATATCTTGATTATTTGTCACTCTTGTGTCCTCTTATGATCATAAAATCATTGAGAAGTGGATTTCTATTGTATCTAATCTGTTAATTGTAGTGTGTAATACAATTGTGATAGAACAAGTGATTAGACAGAAAATCTGTCTCGTTCTACAACATATAACACCTGACTGTCACGTTGGTTACTGACATATCTAAACAGATTAGAGCTGTGCATGATATACTTATATCCTTATCTTCATAAACACAATAGCATTAAGTAGATTATTGTGTATTAATCCTACTATTTAGGCCAGTTGCATTTATCTCAGATCAGTTATTCATTGTGTGAAATTTGAACAGACGGTGCACCACCTCACATAACCAGCTGTACCAACGATAACTGAACGCCTGGATACAGAGTGTGCATACAATAGAATGTTTATTGATATGATGTTTTTTTACATTGTTCCATCCTAGCATAGATCTATGCATACAGCATTCAGGGGCTAGTCTGATGATTTAAATATTGTACTAATAGCTACACCCGGCATTCAGATACAGTCACTGTTCTAGCAATAGCCTGCAATATAAAGTAACCCCTGGCACACACACCCCAGCATTCAGATACAGTCACTGATAGCCGCGGTCAGCGTTTTAGCAAATAGCCTGTGGTATGAAGTAACCCCTGGCACACACACCAATGTGCATTTTGCCTAAGGCTTAATCATGGTAACAACCTGATATGTGGGTTGATAAGGTTTAAATACACTCACCTATTTGCTCAACTTGTCAACCGGCCAATCAGAACTCTGTGATTCCGTAGATTCAGAGCAAGGATTAAAGGATGCTTACTGATTTCAGCACCAGACCAAAGTAATAGATATCAGAGAGAGACTGATACTACATTAACCTCAATACTAACCTGACACATACAGTTATATGGGGATCAATGGTAATGTAATGTACTGCTTCAAACAAATGATAAATCAAAATATAAAAATAAAATTAATAAATAAATTAATAAATTTTGATTACATAAAAAAGAAAAAGGAAAAAAGAAATAAATAGATAAATTACATCAATTATACCTATCTACAAATATCCAAAATAATCCTAATATATTAGGTAAATTCAAATAAACTAAATAAGTGGGAATGTTAACCTATAAAGTGAATACAAATTTATTAATCTCTATTATCTCTATTATTATGTAGGATTTAAGTATTTTTTGCTGACATTTCTGCAGTGTGCTGGAGGGAATCTCTCTTTTTTTCTATGGTTCAGTGTAAACCCCACCCTTTACAAGCACCTGTGCTATGTCATTAAGCTGACATGAGTGACAACCATACTTTTTGTTTGCAGTCTTGAGAGGCATGAAGGGAGCCAGCATTAGGAGGATGTGCTGGTCCTTTTAGTGCCATGTGGAGGTTTTTTGGGGTACCTTCAAGGTGAGTCAGTTCTCAGCTTATACATGTGCTGTTATCATGCAGTACACTAATTTGTAATTATATGACCCAGAGTGGGTGATATTATTATGTAGCAATAATTATTTTGGGGTGAGCGTTTGGGAGTGGGGCCCCCGCGGTTGTGGTTGGACCTTTTTCAGGGCATCACCAATTAATTCACATAGATATTTTTTTATCACTTTTCTAATTGTTTGTTTAATTTTCATGTCATTTTAATTCTTTCTCATTTCATTAACACTTATTGATTTATCTTTCCACATCTATTCTTTACACTTCACTATCACCTTTTTTCCCCTTTTTGTGTGATGCCCTGGGGATGGTCCTTGGCTGGAATTTTTTTGGGGTACCTTACTTCTCGGACGTGAACCCCTTAATGTTAGGGACACCAGTATAGAGGAGCCTTGATGATGGCCTGGCACTTTATCATATATTTGCAAATGTATGTAACTAATACCTCTGAATCTCTATTATTATGTAGGATTTAAGTATTTTTTGCTGACATTTCTGTAGTGTGCTGGAGGGAATCTCTCTTTTTTTCTATTGTTCAGTGTAAACCCCACCCTTTACAAGCACCTGTGCTATGTCAGTAAGCTGATATGAGCGACCACCATACTTTTTTTTTGTGCAAGTGTAATGTGTAAGATACTATAAAAGAGCTACCACCTAGATACCTATTTATATACACTAGCCTGATGCATTAAGTAATATGTAAGATACTATAAAGGATCTTCCACCTAGATACCCCTTCATAAATAATAACCTGATTCTCATAGTAATATTTAGGATACTATTAAGGAGCAGTCACCTAGATCCCCTTTTATATTTACTAACCTGATGCACAGATAAATATGTAAGATATTTTAAAAGAGCTGCCTCCTATATATCCCTTTATATATACTAACCTGATGCACAGTTTATTATTGAAGATACTGTGTAGGAGCTGCCACCTAGACCCAGGGCTGAATAGAAAAATCCTGGGCCCCGGTACAGCAACTTCCCAGGCCCTCCCCCCAACCATAGCCATATGCACTGTATAACATTTCTATTGTCTATTGGAGGGTGAGACAGGACAAGATCTTATTGGCTGCAGCACAGTGCAGCTGGGTTAGCTAGACTGCGGGCAGGGCAGAGAGTCGGTGTGCATGTTCCCAAAAAGTGGGTGTGGCTAACCAGGAAGGGCATATCACAAGAACATTTTATCACACTTGTGGGCATGCCCAGCACTTACTGAGGTGCTGGGCTTCCCACAAGCTCTTCCCTCATGGTACAAATATGCTGTGCGCACGTGCATGGCTTCTAATAACCCAGCGGTAATTGGTCAGTGCAACTTTTCCCACCAGTGGGACACTGTGGCCTGCTGGTGGGGAGGGCACAGGGCAGGCTGTTTTAGCTGGGCACTGTTAAAAGCCCAGGGTGCATTTTGTCCTTTTGTCCTTTTAAAATCGGGCAGGGCACGGCGCCCCACTAAAACAGCCTAGCAGGAACACTACCAGATGCTACCCTCATGCTGTGCATCTCAGCGGTCATTGGATTGTTTGCATAGCGCATACCCCAGGACCCCTAAAAAAAATTAAAAAACAAAATATATATATATATATTTCTAAAAGCACCCCTCCCTCACAAGAAAGACATGGACGGCACTCCGGGACTTAGAAAAAATTGCATATATTTGAACACCGTTTCAGAGCTCTGGAGTGCCGCCCGTGTCTTTCTTGTGAGGGATGAGTGTTTCTATACTGATGGCTGGGGAAGGCACCAGGGCATCAGGTTACCATTTGGCCATTCAAGTGCCGGTACTATACAGTGGTGTCTATATATATATATATATATATATATATATATATAATGTATATACACATACACATATATATATACATATAAAAAAACACAATAATATACAAATGCTAATACACGTGTATATTTGCACACACATATTGATATATGCAATATATGTAAAACACATATTTAAATTTACCTATCTATATGTAATATGTATATATATATATATATATATATATATATATATATATATATCACTAAAGGATAAATACATTTATTATATTTATAAAATAAAAATATAGCAACTGCAGCACCACAGTGTCAGAGGCACTCACAGTCACTGTGCAGTCAGCAGGGTACTCCTAGGCTCTTCCCTTTCCTCCATCACACTGACACTGCTGACACTGGGATCATCCATCCAGACTTCCTTCCTGTAGTACCTTATAGTCCCCACCTACCTAGTCTCGAGTAAAGTGAGAGAGCTCCGCGAGATGATGACGTTACCATCGTCTCGGGAGACCTTTAGCTCCGCAGTGGTGCATCAGCAAGGAGTTACATCAGGACTAGGAGTGAGTGCTGTACGGTCCAGGACTCCGGTGTCCAAGACCCGCCACCCCGCTGCCCCGGCCTCGCCCGCTTCCCCGCTAACACCTCCACCCAAACGAACTACCGACCCCGCAGCAGAGGTTTAATAACGTTTTTTTTATAAAAAGATAAAAAATGTCAAAACAGTTACTGACTGTTGTGCTGTGGACCGGGCCCCCTGACATGGCTGAGCCTGGGTAATCAGTACTTGCTCCCCCCTGCCTAGAGCCCTTTATAAAATGTAACCTGAAACACACAGTGATATGTAAGATACTATAAAGGAGCTGCCACCTAGAAATCTCTTTTTTTTCAAGCCTAATGCAATGAGTAATATGTAAGATACTATGATGGAGCTGCCCCCTAGATACCCCTTTTTATATACTTACCTGATCCAATAATTAATAACTAATATATAAGTAAATACAAAATATACTTCCACCTATGAACCCCTTTATAAATACTAACCTGATGCACAGAGTAATGTGTGAGATACAGTTATGGAGCTGCCACATAGATACCCCTTTATATAAAGTAACAAAGTGAACAGTGTAATATGCAATATACTATGATGAAGCTGCCACCTAGATACTCATATATATATATATATATATATATATATATATATATATATATAGTCCAAGAAAAGAGGGCACACTTTTTCCAAAAAAAAATTATGCTAAGATGCAATATTGAAAAGCATAAATCCACATTTATTATTTAAAAAGGCAGAAAATATCTTCATCACCACCCAGTGTAGGTAAGTCTTAACTTCTGGCACAAGTAGGTAAACGCTAGTCAATCAAAAAACTTCCATAAACAATCCATCGCTGTTAATGGTAAAATCAATGTAGGAATACTCATTTTAGTCCGACTAAAATGAGTATTCCTACATTGATTTTTCCATTAACAGCGATGGATTGCTTATGGAAGTTTTTTGATTGAGTAGCGTTTACCTACTTGTGCCAGAAGTTAAGACTTACCTACACTGGGTGGTGATGAAGATATTTTCTGCTTTTTTAAAAATTAAATGTGGATTTATGCTTTTCAATATTGCATCTTAGCATCAGTTTTTTTTGGAAAAAGTGTGCCCTCTTTTCTTGGACTATTATTGGCTGCAGGTTCACTGTGAGCACTTGGAGTGAGCACCTTGATGATGAAAGATACAACAGGATGAGTGTGTTCATTCTTGGACACATATATATATATATATATATATATATATATATATACAATCTCAGCGGCACTCCGGTATAAAGAACACACAGGCACAGGGGTTAGCTACATCAATGTTTCGATGCCTTTATTGCATCGTCATCAGGATATATTGTATGTATCAATATATTCTTATGTATAATATATTTAAATTTTTCTGGAGATTCTTCCATCTGTATGATTCTTATTTCTTATTTCTCCTACAAAAACAGACAAATCTCAAAGTATTAATAATATATAAATGCAGTAAAATGTTGCAATCAGTAGAGGTTTTTAGCATAATCTTGGCCATGGATATGGGCCTACCCACCATATCCAGGTAACCTCTGTAGGGTAGGTCCCTAACATACTACGATTCAAATCCAGTGCGCAGGACACCCCCAAACTAGCCCAGCTAAGCTGCCCCAGGGTACCACCATAGTAAGAATAGTGCAGTGTGAAAGAGATAGTTAGGAGCAGCTACTGCTGCATATAAAGAATGAAAATAAAAGGTGAGGTACATATATAATAAACAACAGTGAAGGGTTAAAATGTGTTATAAAAGAAAAATGTGTTATAATGTGGTGCCCTGAAATAGATCAACAAAGGCAATCCAGGGGGACCAATGCCCAAAAAATGAACCAAAGTTGCACTACAGTATATAAAACTTGTAGGACTTACCTAGAATTGTGCCTAATACTGGTGTGCATATTCATTACAAGACTCCATGCTTTTAAACCAATAAGGTAGGGGTGCTAATCCAGACTGAGACCTTCTCCTTTCCCTCAGGTGTGCAATAAAGCACATTAAATGGAGTATATGGGAAAGATTTCTGGACTGCATACCCTGAATATATATATATATATATATATATATATATATATTCGGAGGTGCTACCTGATGAGACTAATTGCAGGCACAAAAACAGACAAATCTCATGTGCACAACTCCAAATTATTAATAATATATAAATTAAAAAATAGCGGCCGCAGGTTTTGTTCGCTCGTTCAGACATGGAGGCGCCAACAGACCGCAAAGAGCGAACGGTTCATTTGAATAGCCACCCCCTTTTCCTGAACGAACGTCCACAAATTGCAAACGGCTCTGGATCGGGCCCTTTATCTCTTCAGTATCCACTTCATAATCTACCCCCAGGAAACTAATATCAAACCTAATCCTCTGCAATCTATTCTAAATGTTAACATAAACATTATCGAATTAGATATATTTACTCCATTTTAACCATTGTTTCTGCTAACAAAAAATGGGATAAACTAATTCTCCAATGGCAAAAAGATATTCCATCAATTGCAGATGTGAAGAGTTTTTAGAAGTGAGTTTTAAAAGTGATGTTGCCCTTAGCAACCAATCAAATTGTACTTAATATTTAACTAGCACCTTCTAGAAGATAATAGCTAAAATCTGATTGCTTGCTATGGGCAACATCACTTTTAAAACTCACTTCTAAAAACTCTCACTGTAATAAATACACCCCTAGTAGTTGTTGACAAAGTGCTACTACTGTTAATAGAGGTGTGATACTCCTGTTCCATAGACTCACAACAAAGACTGATCCATGTTTGACAACATAAATAAAGATAATTTATAATACAACAGGTGATCACATAGTGTTACAGGGAATATAGGAACTATCATTTTGCAATTCAGACTCTGTCTCTCAATTTCATGTAAAATAAAAATAATAATATACACCCTGACCAATCGCTAATATTAGGAAAGTTTTTACGGTTCTATAAGCCCTACACAATTCCATGACAGATGATAACAAAAGCTTTTGATTTGGTAACCTAGGATCATCTGTTTGAGTCACTCCACCGATTTGGCCTACCCCCACTCTTTATTGAACTATTAACCTCTCTATATTCTTCCCCGATTATTCAAGTCCTCGCTAACACATTTTTTTACCACTTTCTATTTTCAGAGAGGGACAAGACAAGGGTGCCCCCTTTCCCTGTTCTTGTTCGCAACTGTACTATACTAGTACCTGGAAGGAACTGTGATTTGATTTTTCATTTCTTCTCTTCCACAGGTAATTAACTACTGCACCCAACATATTGCTGCTTGGTTTTTATTTGCACATCCTTTTAAATCTGCTAGGTAATTAACTACTGCACCCAACATACTGATTATACAGTATTTCATATTATTTTAAAATCTGTATCATGGCAGGAAATTACTCTGTATCTGTTGGTATATTGTCCTCAAACCATTTGTTTATTTTACTGCTGACCCTTTGTTGTGTGAGGAGGGTGTTAGGGGTGGGAGTGGAATCAGTGTGGACACCTGGTTTGAGTCATACTTATTTGTCACTATTAGGCTGCCATAGCCGGGGCTGCTACAACATCAGTGCCTAGTTTTGAAGTGCTTAGTTTAAAGTGTCAATAGAACATTTAAGTTAAAGCTGGAGTTATTCAGGAGTTAATAGCAGGAATTGATGATCTTTTAAATTCTCTTTCTGTTCTCCTGTTTAAGGACTGCTTTTATCTACCACCACACTTCCATCATGCCTATGGATTGTGCCTGCACCTGGATCTCCAATGCTGCCCACCTCCCTCCTGATCTCCTCATGCAATCTGCTTATCCACTCCAACTATACCTTACTAATCCATGCAGCAAGATGACCTCTCAAATGGTCATTGGCTGTGGCCCCCAAATCATGAGGCTTGGTGCAATTTTGCTGTACATTTTTCCTCTTAAGTTTAGACTAACCATTCCATATATTTTAAATAACTGTGACCCTTGTATCCAGCCCATCCATGTCACCCATGTTTGTCTGCCCCCTCCCCTTTAGAATGTAAGCTCTCATGAGCAAGGCCCTCTTCCCTCAATTGCTTCTCCTTAACTTAATTATACTCTAATTTACAACAGCACCCAACCCTTGGTTACAGACACCATGCTGCTTATCTAAGTGTTATGCAGCAATGTATAAATCATGTATCTGTCCTAAATTATTTGTACTGTCAATATCTGTTTTCTTGTGTGCTTATTTGTTTATGTACTGTACCACAAACAAAGATATATCCACACAGGAGTTATAGATATGTCCCCTCTTATAACAGATCAAATTGTACCATGAGGGGAGGTGCTCCAAAGATGGAGTTTACTAAGGAGAATGAAAATATACAAAACACCTGCTATTATGGATGCACTACATAGATGACATCCTCATGGTATGGGATGGTCCAAAAAAGATTTAGAGGAATTTAAAAGAGTTTTAAATAACAACAAACTCAATCTGAAACTTACCTCTGAGACTAGTCAACAAGAAATACATTTTCTGGACCTGAGAATCCAAGTGGCTAATGATGGAAGAATTGTTGCTGAACTATTTTGTAAACATATGTCAACCAATAGTCTACTTCATCACAGCAGCTCCCATTTTCCCCCTATTTTAAGAGGGATACCGAAGGGAGAATTTATGAGATTGAAGTGGAATTGTTCTAATCCAACACAATACTAGATCAGATGCCAGGAATTGAGTCTTAGACTCATTGATAGGGGATATAGTAAAAGATCAATAAAGAAAGGCAAATTTGATGCAGATCAGAAAAATAAAAAACAATTAATTTATCCCAAGGGAAGGAAAAGTCTACAGAAGTTAGATTTATCGGCAAAATCTGTAATGAATGGTGAGAGATCCAAACAATTCTGCAAAAACACTGGCATGTGCTAATGCTAGATTCAGATCTAGCTAAGACTCTTAAACCCAGAATTCAGATGTCATGGAGAAGAACACGCAACTTGAGAGACCATCTGGTGCATAGTCACTTTACCAAAAGGAATAAAAAATTACCAATAATTATAGGGTCAAATCAATGTGGAGGATGCCAAGCCTGTCAACTCATGGAAAAAAACAAAGGAATTTATATATAAATTCCAAGTAATCCATAAGGTACAGGACTATATTAACTGTAACTCATCAGGGATAGTATACTGCATCAAATGTCCATGTAATAAAAACTATATTGGTATGACCACAAGACCTCTAAAGCAGAGGATTTTGTAACATGTGGGGAATATCAGGAGTAGTATTTCTGATATGGCAAAGTTGAAGAAATTAACATCTATTGCACGACACTTCTATGATCACCATAAGAACAATCCCTATTTATTGAAAGCTTTTGGTATTGAAAAGGTTCAACTGGGTATAAGAGGGGGTGACCTTACAAAGGAGTTGCTACACAAAGAAAGCAGATGGACATATAAGATGGGAGGATTGAACCCAATAGGACTCAATGAGTTTATTAATTATGGTGCCTTTTTGTGAACTACTATTGTCCAGGAATGTTGTGTAAATTATGATGCATTTCTGTGAACTACTGTGGTTTAGAAGTGTTATGTTAATACCAATGAAACACTATGGATGAACAATATTGGGATTTATAATAAATATGTTAATATAGGTTTTTTATTTATTATTTATATATAAGGTTGGGTTCTTATATTATATTTTACTTTTATTAATGGTTTCACTGTTAGTTGTATGTGATTTTATTTTTTAATTTTTGCACTCATAGTTCCTAACACTTATTAAACACATTTATAATTATATTTTATTGATATATAATTATTATTAATATTGTAATACATATAATAATTATCACTTTAATTAATTCACTTTAAAATAATGCAGTAATAGCATTACACTTGCACTTCTGCATTTTATAATCCCTAACTATTAAACAATAGATTAATTAAATTATAATAATATATTCACTTGTAATTAATACAAATATTAATATTTATAATACACAGCATACCTAAGATAGTTTACCTACTTCCATATACAGACCACTATTACCTTTTGGTTCTATCATTTGATACATTATCACTATATGGTACACTGTGTATGTATGCTTGATACCAGGTGTGTATTTACATATTTATTCATTCTCTGATTTGGTCAATTTTACATTAACAGATGGGTTCTAATTAATATTACCACTCATGCAGTACATATAGTTTGAGAGCAGCAACATCTCTTTCTATTGATTTCTACTTTATAGGCTAGGGTACCTATAAGTTGCTAGCAGTTCACCATCGCAAGAGTGCTCTGTGCGCTGACTCATTCTGCTTTGTAATCCAATTGGATGATACTTTTGGTTTAGATAAGGGAAAGGAGGTTTGAGTTGTCAATCAAACTTGGAGGAAAGGGATTGATTGCCCATCCCTTTAAAATATGTGACAGCCTGCAGAACGGGTTGGTTCCTATGATTAAGCTACTGGCAAAATGCGTGTCAGGCAAGAGAGGACATGCTGCTCGTGTCTCCCTGTTTTAAAATGACTGTGTGTTACTATGTTGTAAAATTAGTTAATTATAGAAAGTGTCTATTACCGTACTAGTGACCAGACCTAGCGGGCCACTTACTGCTTGAAGGCTAGGGAGGACATGCAGTCTGCGTCTCCCCATTTCAATTGATAAAATAAATAAATTATATACTAAGTGTAAATACCCTTTTAGTGATTGGACCTAGCGGGTTACGCCTTCCGCTTGATAGTGGATGCTGGAGGAAGTCAATAATACGTGCTGCACCACGAGCTAGGCTACACCCTGATCATTACTTAATGTCTGTACCACCTAAAAGCAGATATTCTAATACTGTATATATTAATCTATTGTGGAGTAATAGCCACACTACATCCCACACTATAACAGTGTGGCAATATATGGCCCTGGCAGTGGTTGCTAGAAGATCTTACATTACACATAGCATGCATGAGGTCTAAAAAGGACAATTTGTTATAGATAGCCCTTAAAAGGATACAGTGTTTCATGTTTATGAACACTTTAATATCATATGCAAAGGGTAATTTGAATTGTTACTGTATCACTGATATATAAATTGTGGAGCTTGAAATAACATGGCATGATATTGATCATGACACGGAATTAATACCTGTAATTATTATGATTATATGCTGAGCTTCTATTTCTAAAGTGGGAATTATATCCATTAACCAGGATACAGAATATATTACAATATATTACAATATTTATATATAGCCTTCAAGTGGCCCAAGAGGAAGAGTCACTAAAACAACATAGAAACTACTTCAGGGAGATGACATATGCAGTGTTATTTGCTAAATTAGTATACAATAGGATATGCATCTTTTAACCATAGCTCATATGTCCTGAATATTGCCAAAACAACACTCTATATCACAAAACATAAGAACATTTAGCCATTTACTCCTGAGATATTATAGACACTTAGTCCAACAATAATATATATATGCATAATAAATTAGTTGATAAAGACATTATAGCAATATTATCAACATAAGGACTTTTATAATTATTCGGCATAATTAGCTGCCACAGTCAGAAATTTTATTATAAAATGTATAGTCCATGGGGACAAGAGTTATAAAATTTTGATTTATTTTTTGCCTTTTATGAAATTATAATAAAAGTTATGTTTTAGAATGTACTATTGCAATCCTGTAGATAACTGTGATAAATATATATATATATATATATATATATAGACATCCATCAGGCAGCGGCACTCGTCGGACTTCCAAAGATGAGGCAAATACAGACACACCAAGTGTTTCAACGTTTTGGGTTTATACCAAGCCTTTGTCAAGAATAACAAACATGTACTAGTCTTACCTTAAATACCCCAGAGACATGATGAGGTGCCGGGATCACCTGGACTCCGTCAGCAAGCACCCGCAGGACTTCTGGTGTACATCAGGAATGTGTGTCTCCGGCGTCATGAAGCACCCGCAGGACTACCGGTGTACACCCGGAATACATGTCCCCGGCACTGTCTATGTTGTCATGGCTACACCCCGGCATCTTATACCTGAAGTTACCCCATGTGTAAAATATATAATCGCACATTAACCCATAGAGGCAAAAAGACCCAGATAGCAAAACACAATAGCAGACTACTAAATATAACCATAAGATGCTTCATGCAATATTACAGCAGCTGAGGATACATTAGTCAAATCCACAATAAGATATTAAATACAGGAGTATGTCATTGTCACAACCCGGGATCATATCGGTCACATTGCAAAGAGCTAATTCCATATTGTCTTGTTTTGACTGTCTAATATATACACCATCTTAATAGGAACCTAGTTATGAAAAGCTAGCATATTTTGCTCTTCCTTCTCAAAAACCTCTAATTGTAATCAACTAAGCATTAATCTCAGATGAATGATGTGTTACAAAGTTTACACATTTCAAGTCAAAATACTCAATAATGTCTTATAACAGACTTATCATAGAAACACACCAAATGATAGATGATCATTTAATCCTCTGGGTTTGACCATATCTAACATAAATATCCACTTAGCCTCACTTTGTAAAAGCTTCTTATGTTTGTCTCCTCCTCGGAGACTTTCGGGGACATGATCTATAATGATGTGTCTAAAGCTGGATAAACTGTGTCTCAGTTCAGCAAAGTGTCTTGCTATATGTTGCTCAGAAGGTTTACCATTTAATGCAGCCCTAATAGCGGACCTATGTAAAGCCATGTGTTCCCTAAAGGTACGCATGGTTTTGTCTATATAGCACAATCCACGAGGGCATTTAACCATATAGATGACATAGCTACTCATACAAGTCAATGTGAATCGTATAGAGAAGCGTTTCCCATTGTGTGGGTGAAAAAAATATTTTCCAGCGACCATGTGTCTGCACGTCATGCATCCTATACATTTGTAGCATCCACTGGCCTTAATTGTCCCCAATGTATTGGATTTCATGAGGTGGTTATGTCAGTTTTGACAAGCCAATCTCTTAAATTTTTACCCCTTTTCAGAAAGGACATTACTTCCATATGTTTTAAATCATGTAGCTCTCTGTCTCTCTGAATAATCGGCCAAAGTGAACGTGTTGTTCTTTCTATATTTCGATTGGCGGTACCACATTTTCTCACCACTTAGTGTGTCTGTATTTGCCTCATCTTTGGAAGTCAGACGAGTGCCGCTGCCTGATGGATGTCTGTCTTAAGTTTTCTATTGCTGGCACCCCAGTTGTCTTATCTAATGGAGGGAGTGCCAACCATATGGACTATATATATATATATATTATATATATTCAAGAGTGCCCTGTATAAGAATACTTGTTCTTCTGTGTATATTGTTTATGTACTGTGTAAGGCACTGCGGACCCCTTGTGGTGCCATATAAATAAAGGATGATAATAATAATAATAATAATAATAATAATAATAATAACTGCCATGAGCCATTGGTGATAGCACTACAACAAAATCCTGCCTTTAAGGTATTGCAATTAGGGACCAAGAATGAAAATTGTTTTTAGTATGTAGATATATGATGCTTTTTATTTTGGATCCTTTACACTCCATTCCTACAATTTTAGGTACAGTCATTTATTTATTTTTCAGGATATTGCATTAACATAGACACATCTGAATTGCTTCCTATTAATGTGAACCCTTTCCTATCCTCTCACCCTCATAAAGCTTCTCTAATTACTGTCACACCTCATAAGCGCAAATATTTAGGCATTTATACAGTATACCAGCCCAACTGTCATCCTTCTAGTGTTAATTTTTCCCCACTACTAAATAAACTAAATTCTCAACTTTTTAATTTGAAGCACCTCAAGCTTTCTCTTCTAAGCTGAATTACAGTAGTCAAATGTATATATAATGTAATATTCCCAAAGATAGCATATATTTTACAAACACTATATATTACATTGACAAAAGTGTATATTCTTCATTACGCATAATTTTTTTTTCAAATTTATCTGGAATTATCAAAAACCTAGAATGAATCATTCTTGAGCTTACCTGCCATAAACCAAAGGAGGAGTTAATGCCCTTTATGTTGCGGCATTTGGATAATCTGCCTTGTTTCACTGTGTGGCTGATTGGTTGCTAAATACTGACCATTACACTATCCCTGCTCTAGAAGAGGTCTTGTTTTACCCAAATGCTCTGGCAGCCTTACTGCATACCGCAAAAATGCAAATTCCTATGAATGTCCATTTTAATGTTTTATTTTTGGATCCCTATAAAACATGATTTAACGTCAATGCACACTTAAAGAAAAACCCTCTTGTATCCCCTAATTTTCCTTTGTGTTGTAAACCAATGTTTCTTCCCTCCCTTAATAATCCCCTCTACAGACTCTGGAGCAAAAAGGACATCATGTCCATCAAAGACGTGTTTGACCCAGGTGACAATATTTTTACATTTACACAGCTAGAATAAAAATATAAACTCCCTCGCTATCATCTCTTTATGTTTTTGCAGGCACATCATTATGTTCAATCATTACATACCCCATTGTGGGCCTCAGACACTCCAGACATTTTAGCTAAAATACTCACTTTATGTTGTAAGGCTAAATTTAGAATACATCTCTCATTTAATTGATTTGAACTCACTAGCTTAATCCACCATTTCCCAGAAATGGCACACAGAAATACCGGAGTTACCTGACATTGAGTTGATCCTTGCAAATTTGTTTTTTTATACCTAACCTTAAGACAGCACGGCTACAAGAGATTCACATTAGAGTATTGATTCAGACTTATATATCTGCTGCCCATAGGAAACACTTTGTGCCATCAGCCACTGGGAATTGTATCAAATGTATCCACTCAAATGCATCTCTACCCCATAACCTCTTGTATTGTGGAAAAGTTGTTAGGTTTTGGAACAAACTCTTATATTACTTAAATTCTTAATTAAAACTTAAATAATCTTAGAATTCTGCTACTTTCCTTTTTGCTGACTTCTCTGCCTGTGAGTCAGAATCCTCATTAGATCTTTGTAAACCCTCCTTAATGGTTATGGTAACAGTAACTAAGCAATTAATTTTTAAACATTGGATTCTATGATCCTCTTCCACAATGAGTGAATGGAATGATCCTATGCTAGAGTTAATTTGCTGTGAAAGACACATGACTATTTTTAATATCTAAAGGGAGTCTTAGCTTTCTCCATATTATGTAGAGATTATATAGAGTGTCTTCCTGCCAGAACTCAGAATAACATCTGGAGGGTTTTTGAACACACAGTGGGTAAATTTACTTAAGTGAAAGTTTTTAGAAGTGATGTTGCCCATAGCAACCAGTCAGATTCTACTTAACATTTAACTAGCACCTTCTAGAAGATAATAACTAGAATCTGATTGGCTGCTATGGGCAACATCACTTCTAAAACTCATTTCTAAAAGCTTTCACTTTAGTAATTTTACCCCACAGAGTGATTTCTGTTATGACAGGTCATTTAAGATAATTTATTGTCTCATTTTCCTCTGTTTTATCTGACTTGCCCTAATTATCTCTAATTTCACTTTGATGTCCTCAAAACGTGAGAGAGTACATAAATCTGGTCTACTGCTTAGTTATAGCTGGATATACCTACTCTTTTAGGTTTAGTCTAACTTGTAGTTCATTTCTTAGATATTTTTAGCCATTAGTGCTACTTCCATCTTTTTCTCAATGGGTCTCTGTTGCAACATGGTTATAATAGTGCTTTATAATATTTTTTATATATATTTTATTATATTCTAATGTACTATAATTTCACTTAAATTCTTATACATATTGCTTATTATTGTTACTGCTGTGATATTGCAAATTCTTTCTTGCATTTTCTTGTATGTATTTCAGTATGATTCTAATTCCTACCTGCTCT
Organism: Taudactylus pleione; assembly: GCA_031769625.1. Lineage (NCBI taxonomy): Eukaryota > Metazoa > Chordata > Amphibia > Anura > Myobatrachidae > Taudactylus > Taudactylus pleione. The sequence continues at coordinate 5,794,321 of JAUIMM010000144.1, read as the reverse complement.
GTTGGATTTATTGTATTTCTTTTCATGATTTTATAAAAGGGTTTTCACCAACTTTCCCACTCTTTAGAAATGTATATTTACAGTTATGCAGTTTTCAGCTCACATTTTTTTGCTTTTTGTATTTCTTTTGTACAATTATATATATATAGTCATAGACTTAAAAAAAACACGTGTAAAATAAACTTTTACATTTGCTTTTAAATACCAAGAATCAATTGAGACTACTAATCAAATATTGTAATATATTTTATTTTATTTTTGAGATGTACATTTTTTTTCTACTTTTCAATAAACAGATTCCAAAAATAAATCAAAATTTTACAATTAATTAATCTTTAAAAAAAGGTTTCATTTTTGGCATGTCCCTGCTTTGTCACCCACAGCACCCTGTATTAATGGAAAGAACACTCAAAAGACATAGGGCCTGATTCAGACCCACTCACGAGTGCATAGTGCTCACTAGCGGGTTGAAGGTGGGGCAGTGCACAAGTGCGGCATGCGCAATGCGCGTGCGTGAGCCCCGAAGTGAGTGAGAACATCACTCGCTCCAGGGCTCACTGCAAAATAGGGTGGCTGTCAATGTTGATTGACAGCTTAACCTGTTTTGTAGGTGGGTAGGAGGGGTGGCTGAACAAATGGTGGCATTACTTAAGGAATGCCTGCCATTTGTTTGCAGCCCTACTGACATCATTCGTGATGTCAGTAGTGGATTTCCTGCTCTTTTAGAGCAGGAAGTCCACTCGGGCTTGCGGTAGATGAGACTCTATCACAAGGGTCTCGACGCAAGTCTGATGGTCGCAATAATCATGACCATTGCCAGGTCACATGCAAAAGCTGTTGGTGGTCACCCACAGCTATGCGAGCACCTGGAGGCAGATTTTTTTATTTAAAACCTGCCCTGATTCAGAGCGAGTGCTCGCAAATAGTAAGCGCCTCTGAATCAGGCCCATAATCCAATTGAGAACTTGTGGTCAATACTTAAGAGGCAGGTAAATAAACAAAACCTTACAAATTCTGACAAACTCCCAGCATTTATTAGGCAAGAATGGGTTGCCATCGGTCAGTATGTGGCCCAGCAGTTGAATGACAGCATGCCAGGGCCAATTGCAATGGTCTTGAAAAAGAAGGGTCAACACTGCAGATATTGACTTTTTTTATAAACTTAATGTAATTGTCAATAATAGCCTTTGACACTTGCGAAATGCTTGTAATTTTACTTCAGTATACCATAGTAACATCTGACAAAAAGGTTTAAAAACACTGAGGCAGAAAACTTTGTGAAAACCAATACTTGTGTCATTCTGAAAACTTTTTGCCATGGTTGTACTGTCATGACAAGAGTTGTTGTACCTGACAGTTCGCAGTCTCTGCCTATGCAGGTTCTTTGGTGCAGTCCTACCAGTGGGAGTGCTGGTGTATGGAGGTTGGTGCGATGTGCGCGTGGTTGTCCGAAGGGTACAGGCCATCTGGTGACAGGTGAGACTGGCAGTGCTGCCATACTGGGGACTGCAGGGCACAGCCATCTTGGTTTTTGGCATGTGACCTGAATGGGCCAATCAGGTTAGAGCTTCTGCATGTGACTCTCATGCACTTATCATGCACTTTTTCATAATACTTAAGGGTGATCATCACGCACTCTAGTTGTCAGTGCAATGTGTACACAGTGCAACCTGTGTAAGAGTTCTCTGTGCTCCTTAGCTCAGTGTGATTATTGCAGTCCCAGCAGTGCTTCATTTTCTGCTCTGTCTCCACCTCAGGCTGATCTCGTATATCCGCATCTATCCTGCTATACCCCATTACCCACCCCACGGTTTGTGATCCTTCCAGCTCTCTAGACCCAGAGCCCACTCTAGTACTTCAGACCTCTTTTCCTCAGTCACACCTCCATTTGGACCTTGTTTTCTCTGCCTAAACACCTGTTTCCAGCTGCATTAATTGGACTTTTTTTTCCTGCCAGTCAGTTGCAGTTTAGCCACACATTACTTGCACTTGTTTATTTTCTGGCAGTTTATACATTTATCACATAATACACCTATTAAACCTGCTGCATTTCAATACTGCAAACCCATTCCAGTTTTCTTTCCTGTATCCACCCCGGGTTCAAAAAATTAATCCAAACCTGACAGTTTGCACTGGCTCAATGGATTTGGACACTGGACAGGAGTCTAGAATGGATTTGCTACAAGGTATTCCCAATTGACTGGAAGGCCTGGAGGCCTCACAGCAGCAACTAGCACAATTTCTCCAGGAGATGTCTCACAGACAAGACACCGTACAGGTTTACCTCATCACAGTTAATATTCCAGCAAACACCAATCAGCCCACACTGACAATCCCGGGTCTCAGTGCCTCACCTTGTCTGTACTTACCTACACCCAGTAAATTTGATGGCAACCCCAAGATGTGTTGTGGTTTTCTTAACCAGTATGATGTTCACATTACTCTTCAAACCTCCAACTTGCCTATTTCTAAGAACTATGTGGCTTATATTATTTCTCTGCTGTCTGGAAATGCATTGGACTGCATTTCCCCATTATGGGAATGATCAGATCCTCTACTGTAAATTATTCACACTTTTTCTAGAATCATTCAGGAGAATCTTTGATGAACCTGGAAGGCTGACTTCAGCATCCCCGAAATTATGCGCCTCAAACAAGGAATTTGTCCTGTCAGTCAGTATGTTATCCAGTTTCAAACTTTAATATCAGAATTGAAATAGAATGAGGAGGCAATAACATCAGCCTCCTGGAATGGCCTTTTTGATTGGCTAAAGAATGACCTAACCACTTGGGGCCTTCCCACTAAATTTGATGACCTCATCTCATTGTGTAATAAGGTGAATTTATGTTTTCAGGAACGGCAGGCAGAGAAAAGTAGATGTGATTGTTCCAGGTGTCATCCTGTTATCCCTCCCATCGCTTCAACCCTTGGATCCACAGATGATAAACCTATGCAGGTTAACCGGGCTTGTCTCACTAACGAAGAATGTCAGAAGCAATGCCAAGAAAATCTCTGCATGTATTGTGGGGAGTCCAGCCATCTTGTAACTTCCTGCTCCAACTTTTTGGGAACCCCCGCTCCTAGTCAGTCCTGGGGAGACTTGGTTAGGAGTAGTGACTCCTTCCCCAAAAATGTGCTGAGTCTATTCTGCCCATAATATTGGATTTAAAACAAGGTCCAGTGTCTGTTTCCTCCCTCCTAGATTCTGTGGTAGAGGAAAACTTTATTACCCTCAGATTTACTACAAATAACCTGTACTACCCTCGATAATGTTATCACTCTGTCTGCAGTTAATGGCAGACCTATCAATGGCATAGTCTCCAAATGGACTGTGTTTGTTCATATAGGAGCCCTTCATTTGGAACTCACCAGTTTCCTGATTTTACCCAAGGCATATCACGATGTGATTCTAGGATACCCCTGGCTATGCAAACACAATCCCAAAATCAATTGGAATTCCATGCAAATCCTCTCCTGTGGTGATCCTTGTTGAAAGTATTGTCTTTAACATAACAAACCTGTAAGAGAAATTCAGACATCAGATAATCTGCAACTCTTCATTTCATACAGGTCTTTCTTTGATGTCTTTTCATAAATTAAGGCTAATATCCTACCTCCACATCGAGACTGGGACTGTCCAATTGACCTGATTCCTGATAAGACTGCTCCCCTAGGTTGTACATACCTATAGTCTTTGCCTGAAATCAAGGCCATGTCAGAATATACCCAGGAGAATCTGAAAAATAGCTTAATTAGACAATCCAACTCTCCGGCCAGAGTCAGATTCTTTTTTATGTCCATGAAGGATGGGGGTGTCTGACCCTGTAACAATTATCAGGGACTGAACAATATCACTATAAAAAATGATACCCATTGCCTCTCATTACAGAGCTGTTTGATCGTGTCAAAGGAGCTACAATCTTCACTAAACTGGACTTACGTGGGACTTATAACCTCATTAAAATTCACTCTGGCAATTAATAGAAGACTGCCTTTAATATGCGAGATGGGCACTTTGAATATTTAGTGATGCTATTTGGGCTCTATAATGCTCCTGCAGTCCTCCAGAACTTTGTAAATTAAATGTTTAGAGACTAACTTTATGTTAATGTGGTTGTGTGTCTGGATGACATTTTGATTTATTCTTCTAACCTCAAAGGACATCGATGCCATGTTAAAGAAGTGCCAACTTGGCTGAGAAAAAATTATCTGTACTGCAAAATAAAAAAATGTGTTTTCGAGGTGCCTTCCATACCATTTTTAGGGTACATTATTTCTGGCTCTGGATTAGAGATGGAACCCAAAAAAGTTCAAGTAATTCTGGACTGGTCTTGTCCCACTTCTCTCAAAGCAGTACAAAGACTTATCAGGTTCTAAAATTATTACAGGAAGTTTATGAAATTATTTTCATCTCCTGTGGCTCCCATCACAGCCTTAACCCATAAAGGAGCTATTCCCTACCAGTGGCTTTGTGAGGCAGAGACGGTTTTTCAGATGTTGAAGCAGGCCTTTGTATTGGCTCCAGTCCTGAGACAGCCAGACACCAACAGGACTTTTCTATCAGAGCTGGATGCTTCCACTGAGGCAGTGGGAGCTGTTCTCTTGCAGAAATTTGAGGACAACAAGATCCATCCATGTAGGTTCTTTTCTAAAAGAAATTATCCAACAGAAAACTATGCCATTGGAGAACATGAATTTCTGGCGGTCAAGTTAGCCTTGGATGAGTGGCATTGTCTTCTCAAAGGTGCCAAGTTTCATTTCATAGTATTCACTGACCATCGAAACCTGCTGTTTCTAAAAAATATTCAATGTATCAGTCCTAGGTTGGCCCACTGGGCCATATTCTTTTCACAGTTTAGTTTTACTCTGACCTATCATCCTGGATCTCTGAATCAGAAAGCCGATGCTCTGTCATGCTCCTTCTCTTTAGATAACAGTATAGAAGTCCTCAGAGAAACCCCAGTCCTCAACTTTAAGGTTTTTGCTACCATTAAAGTACAACCTCTGCTTGGAAAAACCCTTGTTGCTCCACAGTTACGGAAGCAACTACTGTCTTAGGCTCATACGTCCCATTTTGCTGGTCACACAGGTATTCATAAAACATTAGAGTTTTTGCAATGCTCCTAAAAATTACCCTCCACTTCCAAACTGGCTCATTTGTTTGTATGTCATGTTTTTCAGCTGCACATACTCCAAACTGAGTCCAAGGAGTACAGTTCATGGCCAAATTCTATCACCCCCAAAGCAATGGATCCACAGGGAGGGTGAAAAAAAGTCCTAGAGACCTTTTTAAGAATCTACAAGTCATTCTCCCAAGATAATTGGTCTGACTCTTTCCTTTTGGGAAGAAATTGTGCACAACTCCTCCTACCATTCTTCTTCCAGTCAGTCACAATTATATGTGGTTTATGGTCTCCATCCTAGATTTCCTGTGTTCAAAGATCTATCAAACTATGATGTTCCTGCAGTTGATTCTACTCTACAGAAATTTTCTCAGATTTAGTAAAAAGTTCACACTACTGTCCCAAAGACCTCTCAGCGTTATAAAAATAGGGCAGATAGGAGCTGTAGAACAGTTCCCAAGATGGAAATGTGAGATCAGGTCTGGATTTCCACCTGCAACCTACACCTCAGGGTTCCATCCATAAAATTTGCACCCCACTTCATCAGTCCTTGTCAACTAAATCTCACTTCTTACCTCAAGATTCCTAATTCATTTCACATTTCCCTACTAAAACATCTCATCCTCAATAAATTCCTCAAAGTCATACCATCAACTCCTACAGTTCTTACTGAGAAAGTGGTGGAATTTGAAGTGAAACAAGTTCTGGACTCTCATTTTCGAGATGGGCATTTACAGTATCTGCTGGACTGGAAGGGTTACAGCCCAGAAGAATGATGCTGGATTAAAGCAAGATATTCACGCTCCTAGCCTCATTAGCAAGTGCCATGCCTCCAACCCAGAGAAGCCTAGGAAGTGTCCAGAGGCCACTCCTAAAGGAGGTGTACTGCCATGACCAGAGTTGTACCTGGTGGTTGGCAGTCTCTGCCTGTGTGGGTACTTTGGTGTGGTCATACCAGTGGGGGTGCTAATGTGTGGAGGTTGGTGTGAGGTGCTCATGGTTGTCCCAAAGATACAGGCCATCTGGTGACAGGTGAGACTGGCAGTGCTGCTGTGATGGGGACTGCTGAGTGCCACCATCTTGGTTTTTGGCATGTGACCTGAATGGGCCAATCAATTTAGAGCTTCTGCATGTGACTTTTAGCAGCCTATCATGCACTTTTCTATGGTACTTAATGGTGTTTAGCATGCCTTCTAGTTGCCAGTGCAACATGTATAAAGCACAAACTGTGTGGGAGTTCACAATTCTATTTAGCTCAGTGTGATTATTGCAGTCCCAACAGTCCAGTGCAACATGTACATAGCCCAAGCTTTGTGGGAGTTCTCTGTTCTATTTAGCTCAGTGTGATTACCCACATCTACCCTGCTATACCCCATTACTCAGCCCACTGTTTGTGATCCTTCCAGATCTCTGGACTCGGAGCTCACTCCAGTACTTCAGACCTCTGTTCCTCAGTTATACCTCCATTTGGTCCTCATTTTCTCTGCCTAAACACTTGTTTCCAGCTTCTTAATTGGACTTTGTTTTCTCTGCTTAAAGACCTGTTTCCAGATTCATTAATTGGACTTTGTTTTCCTGCCAGTCACTTGCAATTTAGCCACACATCACTTGGACTTGTTTATTTTCTGCCAGTGTATATATTAATCACCATTTCATGAATCATAATACTACTATTAAACCTGATGCATTAACATACTGCAAACCCATTCCACCCCGCATCCCCCCCGGGTTAACAAAATAATCCAAACCTGACAAGTACATTGAGTTCTATCATTGTACTACTTTTGTTCCCTTGCAGAATGTGTCTCTCCCTCATATATTCTCCCTCTTGTACTAGAAATACTGTAATATCTGAAAACCATAATACTCTAATATCTCTGCTGGATATTCTATGGTCAATTGTATGTGATATTATTAGAAATTGGAAGCATTTAGAAACAACAGAAACTCAAGTATGGAGCAGAAGACCAAGGAAAATCACAGAGCTGGGTCAATAACTGCTAAGGTACATGTTGTGTAAAGTCACTAATGCTTTGCTGAATTCATAGCTAAAGAGTTCCAAACTTCTACTTGCATTAATGAAAGCATAAAAACGTTTCATCAAGTCCAATGCCAAGCATCAGATGGAGTGGAGTTAAGAACACCGACACTGGACTGTGGAAACAGGCTCTGTGGAGTGATGAATCATGCTTCTCTGTTTGGCAGTCAGATGTGCAAGTCTGGGTTTGGTTGGTGCCAGGAGAACATTACCTTTTTTACTGCATTTCTGCTGTAACAGACAGAGAGAAGAATAATTGAATCAACAGATACACTGTAATATCATACTGTAATGTACAGTACATGTCTCTAAGAATCAACAAAGATTCTAAAGTACAGTAATTAGTGTTTCATGTATAAAAAAATGTGTGAATTAATAGATAGGCATAGTATTGTTGGAGAAAGGGACAAAGGCCTCCATCAGGAGGAAGAGTTGCCAGGACTCCAGTCACAGGCCTGGACAGATAACTGGACAGACTTTTCAGCTATAGCTGCAGACGAGTGTATAACTACAGTGTATAGAAATGTCCTCAACAAAAAATCTGCCACTATGAAGGAGTCAAAAATATGGAGTAACAAATACATAAGAACACAGGGAAGCATCACATAAAACACTGGTTAGAGAGAAGGCAACATGTCTACTGGATCAAAGATCAGCTAGCACATTAGGGTACTCCATCTGACAACAGTGGGGCAGGGCTATATGGTACAGTAGGTGACTGGGGAATACATACAGTACAGTATGTGTGAGAGAGAGGTGGCTGGGGCAGGGATGGGATATATACAGTGTGATAGAGGTGGTTGGGGTATGTGTGTGTGAGGTGGAGCTTTCATAAGGGTATTTATGTATTATACAGTACTAAGGTTAATTAGGCAGGGCTAGAGTATCATAGAATAAAATAATAACACCCACCCCTACAGCCCATACTTTGAAAATAAAAATAAAACTGGCTTACACACCAATTAATGCCCCAACCCACTGCTGCTCACCAATATTATCCACATCTCTGTTCTAGGGGGGCCTTTCAATTTTGTCATTCCCAGGAACCACAATTTATGAGGGCAACCCTGCAAGAGGTACCATTGCTATGATGCCCAGAGAATTAGGAGGGCCAGGACCCATGATATATAGTTGCATACAATACCCATTTGACATTTGTGGCATACTGTACTGTACAGAATTAATGGATAAGGATTTTAATAATCACAATATGACACAACAGGTTTATTTTAGGATACTGTATTATTATCAGTGGACAATATTCATAAAACAGTAAATCACAAATAATAAATACAGTATACACACTAAACAGTATAGTGAATTTATTTGTAACCTCTCCTATGAAAACATGTGTACAGTACATTAAATACTGTAAACATACTGGATGCACAGCATGTTTGGTAGATAATTTTAAATATTACAATATACAGTACAGTATAGCCTCATATTATATTACTGAATAAAGCGCCTGTCACATATTAATACTATTTTTATTATTTGCAAGAAATTTTTACTATTTATTGGTGCTTAAAGTATTTTTGCTTCACTATTACAAACTGTTATTGTACTGTATGCTATTAATGCTTTTTTTGGTTTCACTATTAAAAAAAATATTATATTTTTGGATTTAAAATTTTCTTCCTATAGTACTTTACAAAATACAGTATTTTTTAGCCTCCTAGTATATATTATTAATGAATATAGCCCCTGGCACATATTAATACTGAAAATTTTATTTTTACATTTGTAGCACTTGCTTGGTGAATTTTTGTTTCACTAAAGCCGACATTTATTATATACTGTACTGTATGTTTTGTATACTACAGTATACTGTACTCTGCTGTATTTAAAGTCAAATTTCAGTTCAAATTAAGCAAATTGCTAGTCACAATTGACAGTACACAGTATATTCAAATAACATTTTTTATTGTGTAGTGAATCAAGACCATGAAGTGTACAGTAGATCCTTCAATGCAGATACTGTGGCAACAATGTTACATTGGGCAAGAACCAAGAAGAGCTTGCTGCCTTTTATGAGCTGATGATCCTCCATGGCAGTCTGATTTGCATACATAGTTGGCCATTAAACTTAATAATAATACAGTACTCTACTTTGCAAAAAAAACCAGACCCAAAGTTACCTCAATTAATTGATACTATTCCAACTATATAGTAAGAAACTACAGTACTTAATGAAAACATACAGTGACCAGCTTTAATTAATAATATTATGCACATTACTAATTATATAAAATATACAGTACTGTACAAGCCACAAAGCAGTTGTTAAACCATTTCTATCTATCACAACAGGTGAAACTTTGTACAGATTATTAATATAATTGTTACACTGGTCAGGTGTCAGTATTGTTTTCCAAAATTTCCCTATCCCACTCAACAGTTCCTTTTTCGTTTTTGGTTTTACAGTACACTTGATGTATCTTCTCAAATGGGCCCAGACCATTTCAATGGGATTCATGTCTGGTGACCTAAAGGACAATGTAAAAAAAAATAATCAAACAGTCATCACAATATTTTGGGTATGATTCAGTACGGATTGCTATTGTGATAACAGCTGCAATGATGCATGGAGTCTCCCTGCAAAGATATGCTAATCATCTGTGATCACTATGCCATCACAGCACAACATAAGGATGCCCACCTTACCTTACACACATACATAATACTTTGCAAGTCTGCAAAAGCATTGATAACCTCACGCACACATGCACAAGGTAAGACCTTACTTAAAATTACTAAATTTCCTGTATGCAGTTAGAGCTCATACTGCATATGTGATTACAGTGGATAATTTATGCATGCTGCTGTAAGGGCATTAAAAACCATCACCAACAACAATCGATATTTCCTGCCAATAACTCTGCAATGGGTCTGCACACTCACTGCAATTGCACTCCTAATTGCTGTGGCTAGTTCATGAACTGCATTGTACATGCATGCACATAATCCAACAATCGGCCGATAGTAAGTATAATCGCTGTTGCCATCCTTGATAAATCAAGTCCTCTGAATGTTTACTAGAATTATTACTGCACATACTTTATTGTATAGCATACAATGAATACATTGTGACAATGCTCACTTTGGTGGTGTGTGTTGCCAATTTATACCTCTCTCTTCCATGAATTTTGCTGGGCAGAGTGTTTAGGATCATTATCCTGGAATAATTGATGTCCTGATGGATAATGTTTTTTCACATATGGCACAATTCAGCCATCTACTATGTGTTCCTGGAATTAGTTCTTATCCATGATGCCTAAAGAGATTATAAAGTTTGGTCAGTAACAAGCGCACACTGTAATGTAGAGGACTGTAATTATTGTATTATGATTTTTTTGACAACAAACATTACTGTACCTTCAAAATTTAAGATAGGTCCTACACCACAATGAGATATAGCTCCCCATACATGGAGCTTTAATTGATGCTTGGGATGAGATTTAATTGAGAGATGTGCACGGTTTTGGGAGGACAGTCTTGAGACCCTCTCCAGAGATATCAAAGCTTTGCCTGTGAAAAGAACATCGTTGAAATTATCACCACTCTCTATCCACCATTGTGCTTGTTCAAATCTCTTTTCTTTATTAACATCCCTTTTCATGGGAAGTATTCTCTGGATTTAAAAAAAAATATTAGTTTACAGTCATGTAATTCAGTGCATTATTGTGGGCAGATTACTGAATAAAATAGTGCATTGTGCAGTGCATTTGTGAGTTACTCTACACTCTTTTACTTTGTAGGGCCAAAAGTCCATCCCAGTTCGTTACGCATCCATTTGATGCTAGAACAGGATATGTCCAGGTCACAATCTGATTGGAAATATATGTTTTATTTGTAATGCCGTATGCTTCTCATCCTCACAAATTAATTGGTTCACAATCTTTTTGATGCACCTATGGTATAACACATACATATAGAAATTATTGCAGTTGCAGTCTGTTGAAATTGGAACATAGTACAGTAGCAATCTAGTAACATTTAAAAAAAGGTTGATGTAAAGTACTTACCAGGTGCACTTAGAAGGAAATCTATATCTGCGCTGCATCCTCTTGAATGCATGATAGCGCACAGTCTGTAAACTGACTGCAATACCACTCTCTTTCAGCCAGGCCTGGATCAGTTGTGTTGTTTTGTGTTCTTTTTTCATGTTTGCAATTATTTTGCTCAAGGATTTGCTAATTTTTGTTGGCATATTTGATAACAGAAACTGAAGAGACCAAGAAATATATTGTTATTAAGTATATTTAATGTCCAGTATATCAAAATAATACTGTATAACATATTTTATAAAACACAGGGGGACATTAAATTCTTACAACAGCTGTCACATACAGTATGATAATTAATGGGCAACCTCATAGCAATTAAAATGTTCTGACCAGACAAAAATGAACATGTTTTTTAGTACCTGATATATTTTGTAAAGTACACTGTATGTGACTTGGTATATACATATGCGGCTAGGTACATAAACATTGTGCAAAAATTTAAATAATATATTCAGGGCTAGTATGGGACACAGAAGTATAGGGATTTGCACAAAAGGGACAAAATGGCCACTAGCCCCTGAGCCTGGACAACTAGTGTCCAGACTCTATGGAGATAGCATCAGTGTGTACAACATGTAAAGTGAGGCTGCTTTATGAGACTGGATACAGAAATATGCTGCTAGGTATATAGCAAACATCAAGACAGTAAAATCAATGTGGAACATAGCAATTTATTTATAGTATCAGTGGGATAATACTATAGGAAAGAGCTGTCAAAGTTCAGGATATATACTGTAATGAGCAGCAACAAGGTGACTTTGAAGTCAGGCAAAGTTATAGAAAATATCTCAAGGGTTCGTACTGGTAAAATGTGCCAAAGAGACGATCTGAGCAGCAATTCTGTACAGTAAAGTAGCAGATTTGCAGTGAGGTTAGCTAGATGAGGCATAGCCACTTTTATGCTGCCAGAGACAAAGAAACCATTTTAGCCAAAACTCTTCCATGCTGTTGGGTGATGTTGAAGTACATCTTTTAAATACACCAATCAGCAGGCACAGGCAAAGTAATATGTAAGATAATATCCATGACCAGCCATCTAGAGACTCCTTTATATACAGTATCCTGACTCACAGTGTAATATGTAAGATACTATGATGGAACTACCACCTAGATACCCCTTTATATATACTAACCTGATACAATGAGTAATATATAAGTTACTATGACGGAGCTGCCACCTAGATATCCCTTTACATATACTGACCTGATGCACAGAGTAATATGTAAGATACTATGAAGAAGCTGACACCTACATATACCACTTTATATATTATAACCTGATATACATTGTAAACTGTAAGATACTTTGAAGGAGCTGCCACCTAGATTCTACTTTATGTACAGTATACTAGCTTAATAAACATAGTAAACTGTAAGACACTATGAAGGAGCTGTCACCTAGATACCCCTTTATATATACTAACCTGATGCATAGAGTAATATGTAAGATACTATGAAGGAGCTGCCACCTTATACTTACCTGATGAACAGTGTAAAATGTAAGATACTATGATGGAGCTTCCACCTAGATACCCTTTTATATATAGTAACCTGATACACAGAAAAATTTATATTTGGTGTTGAACCATAAAAGAATGATTTGGCAAGAGAGATAATTTCTCATTTGGGTGCACTCTTTTGTATGACAAAAATTGTCTAAAACTTAACTTTTAATTACATCTTTGTATAAATATATATCTTATAAATTAGTTTACACACAGGACATTCCTGCAGACAATTTAAGCAAATGTATTGCTACAGTATTGTTCTCCTTTTATGGAGAAAAAATATATTTTTGGCTGAATTTGTATAAAATTTCTTTTTAACAAGCAACATGCAATCCTCTTTATGTAAAAGTGTAATAGCTTTCTATAATTTTTTTATTGCATTAATATACAGAACATTTGTAGAACAATAAGTGAAATATATAGAAAATCACTAATTATCAAATCTTTTCTTTTCCTGTACAGATTATAACTTATGTTTCAAGCTCCTATGACATTGATAGGATGCTTAATCTTATATATTGTACATTCATAGTCTCAAGGTCACAAACTGTATACAGGAGCAGTTAGATGCTGCAAATAATCCCATCCCAATTATCCCCATGCTTAAATGTAATGATTCTCCAATAGACATATTCATCTACACATTATCAGGTATAATCTCCAAAATTAACTGAGTCCTTTGTTCTAATACAAATATAAGGTTATAACAGGGCTGTAAAAATTCAAACAATACTTCAATAAATATTCATATATTAATACATGACAGTAGATGTTGCCAGTCACATAATATATATGTGACTGATCTCCATACTGTAAATGATTTCTACTATATCATATCACATCAGAAAACATTGTGCATGTAAATAATATGAAACCCTCAATGGAGTACTCTCTACATCTATAAACTGTAGTCATATGTATACAAGAGAACCAGTCTAGATATATAATAAAAAATGCTCTGCCCTATTGGGTGAAGACCTCTTACCCCTGTCCCTGTTTACCTTACGGTATTGAACAGATCAGGGGGCGAAAGATACCCCTTGGCTGCAGAGTAGAAACAGGAGAGAGAGAGAGAGAGAGAGAGAGAGAAAAAAAGAAAGGAGAAGCTAGTTTCTACTGTCCCAGCACAGAAAAATATGTAAGATACTATTTAATTTTAATTATACTAAAAAAAATAAAAATTTTGGTATTATTTTGGCTGGAATTATAAAGATTATCTAGTATTGTTAGACACATAGAAAAAACTGTATTGGTAGGGAGTACAGAGATGTATAGATAGATAGAGAAAAATTATCCTGTATAATAACAAAATAAAATGACTTATAAATTACATACTGATACAATTATACTGTTAAAGAATATATAGCTATATTACATAGATGATCCTTCAATTTGGGACTAAATTTTAGTACCCTACAAAGACATATCTGCACTGTCTGTGTATGTATTAATGAATTATTATGTATGAAATAATTACCTTTTTTTGGAGATTCTGCCATCTGTATGTTTCTTACTTCTTCCTCCTTCCAGCTCCAACCAGCAACTAAACCAGCAACTCTTCCATCAGGTATCAGTAGCATGATACAGACTATTTATAGTAATTCCTGCCCCATCTCTCTCCATAGTTCTCAGGATGACCAGAAGGAATTCATACACTGAGAGATGACGTATAAACACAGCAGCTTCTCATGCCTAGCTCCTTGTCTTGTAAATGAGGTGTACATATTCCTAAAGTCACTTACTACAATAGAATATTCTTATTACACTTTTTAGAGGGAATACCTTCAATTCTAATTAGATTACCGCAGCCTCGGGCATCCTGTTATGTCACCACAGGGACCTTTTATTTAGGAGTCACCTATTTTCTATGCGGAGTTTCAGCTGAAATACCTGTTCTACATATTAACCAGAACATCACAATGATTATGTACATAATAACATCAATAGACATATGTATAGTAAATCCCAATGTTTGTTTAAATTGAATTATATTTCTCATAATGTTAGATATTGTGGTACAAAGGCTTCATTTGAGTTTTTTAGTCATATATAATTAGCATATTTGATTACCATGACTGAATTCATTTTCAAAAGGACAATTATAATCCATTTTTTTCATCATCATTTTTGCTTGCTATTGCCTAAGACCAATCACTGGTGCTATCACAGGGTATAATAGAGTCATAATATGTCAATAACAGTTTAAATCAGCCCAGAAATAGGACAGTCCATCATTATTTTAAGAATTTAAGATCATACAATATGTGTATTTTTATAGTAAATGTCGCATGTTTAAAATCGGAAAAAAAATGATCTTAAAGACATTGTGATATAAAGGCTAATGAGTTTCTTAGACATATATAAATAGTGTAGTTTATGACCATGTGTGAATTTATTTTTAGAAAGAGAATTTAATTTATTTTATTTTTTAAACTCTCCCCAAAAAGTAGTTTTTATTTAGAACTTCATTAAAAGTTACAGGTGATAATAATTATGTTTCTCATGATCTTAAAGACCTTGTAATACAAAAGCTTAATGAGTTTCTTAGACATATATAAATAGTGCAGTTAGAGACTATGGCCCTCATTTAGAGGCAGTCGGAGGATGAAAGCGGTTGCTCAGAAACTGGGCGGCCACTTGCATCCTGACCGGCCACCTCTGTTTCGGTCGTTAGGCTGTGGGTTGACACCCACAGCTCTAATGACCACTAGGGTGATGATCGTGATGGTCATTGACCATCGCGATCATCGGGGCTTACAGCGAGACCCTAGGGTAGGGTCTCACTTGTCGTAAGCCCCGGAGAGCTTCTGGCTCTGTCAGAGCCGGAAGCTCTCCACTAACATCACTAGTGATGTCAGTGGGGCCTCCCCCAAACGGCAGGCGTTTCCATGGCCTCCATTTGGGCTGCCACCCCCCCGGCCCGCCTTCCAAATGGGGCGAGCTGTCAATCAACATCAACAGCTCGCCCCCTTTTTTAAAAAGACCCGCTATGACCGGCACTGTCGGTCATAGCAGGTCTCACGCATGTGCACGAAGGAGCTGGCTGCCTCGTGCACATTCAGAGGCGACCGCACGGCCGCCTCTGAATAAAGCCCTATGTGTGAATTTATTTTTAACAAAATAATTTGAATGTAATTTATTTTTCAAATTCCCCCCAAGAAGTAGTTTTCTTTTAAAATGTAAGTAAGAGCTGGAGGTGGTGAAAAATATATTATTATCATAATTTTAAAGACCATGTGATACAAAGACTTAATTTCAGATTCTTAGAAATATATAATGTGGTAGATATTAATTCACAATGAGTTTATCATAATTTTTTGCTTGTTAATGCCTAAGGCCAATCACTAGTGCTATTAGAGTGTATTGGTGCAAAACCATATTCCCTTGATGCATAATTCATAATCTGTGAAGAAAAGCTCAAATCAGCCCAAATATAGCACAGTCCATCATTATTTTAAGAATTTAAGGTCATACAATATGGGAAATTGCAACAACTTTGAATGTTTCACTAAGTGCAGGTGCAAACACTATACAGTGCTATGATGTAACAGGCTCCCATAAGGATGAATGACATAATATACATTTATTATAGTCACTGCCCTCAGTAATCACCTATTAATAGCAACTCAGACTAGGGGCCAAAGTAATGGTAAACTGAGTTCTAGCAGCATCTCACCAATTTCTGTTCAGAATAGACCTAAATCAGGTCTTTATTGTAGAATTGCTGCAAAGTAAACACTACTATCGGAGATACATAAGAAGACTCTTGATTGGGCAAAGGAACACAGGGTGTTGTCATCAGTATATTTCCTAATTGAACATTTCTTTTTCCACCTGCTATATTGTCACCTGTCAGTAGGTACCCTAACACTCCCATTACCCCTACCCCTCCCCAGTGCTTAAACATAATCTATCCCTAGTCCCTAAACATCACCTCCATAACCCTGTACCTTAAACCTATAACTCCAGCCTATTGTTGCTAACCCTTCCCCCTAGTGCTGAACCCTAACCCCTAACCCTCTAACTAACCCTGCTACTTACCTATGGGTTGCCATCACCTGGATCCTGACAGGTATTGGGATTTGTGTATTTCAGCATGCATTGTGTTTCAAAATCACACAGTAATCTCAATATTAGACATCCTTATATCTACCTAATTAATAACAGCTGCAGGCATTCATTCAGCCTTAAATACGCTATCTAAAGGTGTGTATACACTAGACAATATTGTGGACAATTTGAATAATAATGATATTGTTATCATTCATCATCTGCAATATCATTCCGTCTGTATGCCGTCAATGACCAGTGATGCGCGCTCCTGCTGATCATTGATGATATCATTCATCGCAAGAACTTGCAGGGAAAACTGACAATATCACATAAACAATTCTAATGTGCTCTTGTGAAGCTGCTGGTAGAAGGCATTGTCAGTCCCAAGAATAACAATAAAAAATGCAAAACATATAAGATACCACTGCTAAAGAATAATGCACATGTCTAAAAATATGGAGGATGGATGGTTTCAAAATAAACAAATACTCATTTATTAACCACTTAAATGAAAATTTTTCCAGCAAAACTGGTCAGAAATTGCCGGGTCAGCAGGAAAGTCTGGGGAGTCAGAAGAGATCCGTTCTGCACATGTATAGAACAAATGTCCTCTTTAACCACTTGCTTGACATGGTTGTAATTTCCTGACCACACCAGGCAGTTCTTTATCTGCTCTGGACATAAAATTTCATCCAGACAGATAAACATGAGGGCAGCTGCAGGAAGAGAATACTCTGGCAGCTGTTGCTCTTAGAGGGACCTTCCAGTTTTTATTAAACCATTTTGGAAAAGTTAAAATAGATGTTCCTCACCTAATTCACTCATAACAAAACAGACAATTTTGGAGCAGTTTTCAGTTAAGTGGTTAAAAACACAGCCGTATGTTTTGGTCACATCTTGTCAGCTAAAGTACTGCTGGTTGAGTTCGCATCCCAACTTGACCATGTCAGTTAAGTGGTTAAAGTTATAAAATCAATACTCTATCATAAAACATAACACAAGATAGTGCCAAAGGTGGTGTAAAATAATGCTTAAAAGATATTATGATTATGATGGTAGCAAGTCAAATAGTCCACTTAAATCTACTCATAAAATGATTAAATGTTGGTTTTAGTGCTGTCTCCATTCCCAAGAGTAATAATTAGCAGCAGAACCTTACCAATGGCGGTTAATGGTTAATGCATGGGAGATCCTCTGGCATCCAGCATATGATGGTAACAGGCAGAAGCACAAGTTGTAAGGTGTCCTCCAAAGCTGCAAAAATGTGAAGGCAGGATAACGAGTCCAATGTAGGTACAACAATGTAATCCCTTGCAATATTAAAATAAGCAGCTTTAAACATGTAAATAGTATGTATATAGTTTATATATATATTTATAAATATGTATAGTGTGCCACTGTAGTGTAATTGAATGTATATGCAGGGGTTTATTGATTACAGTGGTGATAGTGGGATCATTTATTGGGAGGACGATGAACTATTGCAGTATCCCTGGCACTGAAGGGTGCCATTGACAGTTTGTGAAGTGACAGTTGGAGCTGGCAGAAAAACAGTTATTCAAGGGGGCTCTTAAACTGCTGCGTACCTGAATAGAGGATGGCGTGCCATGGTGTTTGAGAGCTGGAAACCAGTGATTGATAGGAGGGATGCTGAGGTGAACACTGCTAGATATTAGAGGGAGGAACTGGAGAGTGAGTGCTGCCTATAACTCGACTTTGTGGAGGAGAAACTTGAAAGTCAGCCAACCAGAGGCTCTGAGGCCCAGCCCCAAGGAGGAGTCTACTCAGCACCGATGTGCCTGTGAAGAAACAGAAGGAGACAGAGATGAGTCTAAACTGAGTCCTACTGACAGGTCTCTTTATTGCAGTAATATTATCTTTACATACCGCATGAGTACCGGACAGCAGTTCAGCAGTCCATAGACTAACATCGCATTGAAGCGTATAGGTTGTACTGTTTGTTGTACTGAGTGCATTAGATTAATGACTATATGGGAAGTAAAGTGCTACCACATTACTTCAAGCCACCAATACCTCAGAGTAGTATGAGAGCTATGTGACAACACAATGGTTTTTTGTATTGAGAGAATTAGCTATACTAACATTCAGCACCGGCTAAGCATTATAATTCTGGCCTTCAGACACCACAGACTCCTGCCTATTGTATTTATATTCAGGCACAATTGCTAACATTGCACCAAGGATAATAAGGAATAACTCTACAGGCTGGTGCATATCACTACTAAAGCCCATTGGATGAGAAGAGACTAATTTTAGGAATTCCCTATAAACCTGGATTTTACTACTTAAATGCATACTACTCTACTAATATGTGTGCCAACAAGCATGGCCATTCACATTGACTAATAAGGGAAATATAAGAACAGCATATGAGAGGGTAATCTCTTAAAGCTTTAAAGAAAACAGGTTATTGGTTATTTGTATGTAATTTGTATAGAATAATATTATTATGATTTCATTCATGTGGGAATGTTATTCTGAATATGTTAGGTAGCAGACATATCAAACTACAAACTGACAAAGGTTCAAATAAATGTTGCATATTATTTTAGAGTTATGAGCATTTAGGCATCACTTTTTGGACAACCCTCGTATAAATAAAAATCATATCTTATATATTTATATGATAAGCTGTATGAGATAGGTAAGAGCACTCATTCCTACGTTTTTAGTAAATATAAAGAGGTATCTGGTTGGTAGCTCCATTATAGTATTTTATATACAGGGATATCTTAACAACATTGGCAGCCATGGGAAAAGCAATGCATTAGGGTCCTAACTCCCATTCATTCAAAGGAATTAACATTTAAAAAGTTATTCAATTTAATTATTCAGATTTATTGGTATTTTGCAAAAATCAATCTTTAAAAATAAAAAAAATGATGTAAAGTGAGGATTATGGACTCTACCTCCCTCTTCTCTAGAATGCAATGCAGTTCCTGTTCTGCACTGCAGCTATTAATAAAGTTTCAAGCCCCAACAAGAGTGGTAGGGCAAAAAGACATGCCCCCACCTTCCTTAACCTTATCTGGCTCTGTGGTTTCAGGCTAAGAAGTTTATAGATAATGCTGACTGGTCATTCTTATTGTAATTTACAATCAGAGTTAACCGGAAACATTTTTCACTACCTGCCTCTTAGCCAGCTGTCCTATTGATGGAGCAAGTAACAAAAATCTCCAATTAGAAGATCCCCAACCTGCTCGTTTGCACTGAGCGATGTTTGCACAACTGCGCATGCGTATGGGTCGTAATGCGCATGCGCAAACCTGTTATTGTTAATTGTGCGCTCGCAAAACAGCAAGGGGCTGCTAATTTGATTGACAGAATGTACTGTTTGTGGGTGGTAACAGGGGAAGGTGCTTGAAAATGGGGGAGTGGAGATCTGAACGCAGGCGTGCCAAATGGTTAAAAGGGCGTTTAATGGGAGTGCATAATTAGTAAAGGAGCATCATCGACCACGTCACTTGGTTGTCTTTAAGCCTGAACTGCTCGCAGTGATAGCAGTACAAAAAAGCTACCACAAACACTGTGAGCAGTTCAGATGCCTTTTGATGTATCTGATTAATCTAATAAATACCGGATATGACGTGTGATGAGAACGGCAAAGGGGCGTCTTTACAAAATAGCAAGCACATTATTTGTTCGCTCGCTCAGACATAGAGGAATCAACAAACCGCAAAGAGCGAGCGCTCAATTTAAATAGCTGGCCCCTTCTTTGGAACGATCGTCCACAGATAGCGTCCGGCTCTGAATCAGGCCCAGTGTCCCATGTGGACCAAAAACCCTGCTCTTACAATATATAAACCACTTTCATTTTACTCTGTGCATCAGTTTATACAACATAAAGGTGAATATAGTTTACAGCTCATTTGTAGTATCTAACATATTACTTATTATCTTGTTCCATTTATATATTGTACTTATATGCTTAGACTAATTCACTGACACCTACACTGCAAAATTTGTGCATATTCATTTCATGCTCTAAATTATTTAGAAATCTTCCTTTACAATAACTTTTACTTACCTTTTCTAATCTACCCTCATCTCACCACCAAACCTGCCCATTTCTTTGACATAGAAATTTTTTATTCTTTATTAACGTTGGTATCTCAAGAGACAATAAACCCTTATTTCTCTGCACACATCACATTGAGGAAAGTGACTGTGAGATGGTCACATTATCCCCATTCCCATGGTGTGTGCAGAGATAATGGTGGCATCCTGGTGCATCAGCCCACAGCCGGTGTGACAGGATCGGTAGCATGTGTTACCCATCTATGGTCAGTGCAGGGGCAGAGTAATGTATAATCTGCACATTCTGAGGTCACAGTGTGAGGATTATACAATTATCATAGTAGTAACATTAATAGTCTTTGTACTATATAAGTATTGGTATCTGCTGCAGGAGGGTAAAGGTCTCTGTGCTGCACATCTGATTGGAAATGGGGATTTTGCATTCTATCAAAAATTAACACAAAAAAATAGTAGCAAATGACTGTTTGTGTATTTAAAAATATATCATGATTGGCTCACAGCCAGCTCCATACTGCTCCATATTTCTGAGGCGTTGATGCTCTGTCTCCCTCATAGTGCCTCCTCTTCTCCTTTTCTCACAGGAAATGCCGGTGGCACCGGAGCCTGTAATCATTACAGAGAAACAAGGTAATCTAACTTTGCCCTGTCCAGCCAGTATTTCCTGCCCCCCCAGTCCATCCAGGCAGCCTGCCTTCCCTTTTTACTGCACCCACCCAGTCCAGCCAGCCTTCCCTGTGTCCCACTAGTACAGCCAGCCTATTTTCCCTGCCCTGACACAGTCCAGCCAGCCTTTCTACGACCCCTCTAGTCCAGCCAGTCTGTCTTCAATGCTACAATCCAGCCAGCCTTCCCTGAGCCCTCCTAGTCCAGCCAGTCTGCATTCCCTGCCCTGCCCCCTGGTCCACCCAGCCTTCCCTGTACCCCCCTAGTCCAACCAGCCTTCCCTGCCCCTCCCCTAGTCCAGCCAGTCTGCCTTCCCTGCCCCTCCCCTAGTTCAGCCAGTCTGCGTTCCCTGCCCTGCCCCCTAGTCCAACCAGCCTTCCCTGCATCCCCCTAGTCCAGCCAGTCTGCCTTCCCTGCATCTCCCCCAGTCCAGCCAGCCTACCCTGCATCTCCCTAGTCCAGCCAGTCTGCCTTCCCTGCATCTCCCTAGTCCAGTCGTACCTGCCCTACCCCAGTCCAGCCAGTCATTCTGTGACCTCCCCCCATTCCAGCCACTTTGTCTTCCCTGCCCCATTGCAGCAAGCCTATCTGCCCTGCCCCTCGCCCAGTCCAGCCGGCCTTCCCTGCCCTTTTTCCCCCCTAGTCCAACCAGCCTTCCCTAACAACTGCCCCCACAGCCCAAACTTTGAGAATAATTAAACTGGTGTACACAACAATTGATATCCTGCTCTACCACAGCTCCGTCCACCGCTGGGGGGCCCTACCAATTTGTCAGTACTGGGCACCGCAATTTCTGATGGCAGCCCTGCTTACATCACATGATTCACACAGGAGAAAAACCATTTACATGTTCTGAATGCAGCAAGTGTTTTTCCCGTATGACATATCTTGTTATACATCAAAGGAGTCACACAGATGAGAAACACTTTAGATGTAAACACATCTAACCATACATCAGAGGAGTCACACAGGAGTGAAACCATTTAAATGTACTTAATGTAGCCAATGTTTTTCCCAAAGTTCAAGTCTTGTAAGACATCAGAGGATTCATAGAGATGAAAATATATTTAAATGTTCTGAATGCTGCAAGTGTTTTACTGAGAAACAAGAACTTGTTAGACATCAAATGAATCACGCAGGAGAGAATGCATTTAAATATACTTTATGCAACCAACATTTTTCCCATACGTCATATCTTGCTACACATTAAAGGATTCACACAGGAGTGAAACCATTTACATGTTCTAAATGTAGCAATGTTTTACCAATAAGCAAAACCTTGTTAGACACTTGAGGATTCACACAAGAGAGAACCCATGTAGGGGCAATTTAATTAGCCATGATAAGCCACTTTTCCATTAAAAATGGCTTATCATGGAAATTTGTACTTTTTTTGCAAACCTTCTATCCATGGTTTTCGCGGGTATGAATTCTCCATAGTGTATAGTCACAATGGTTTTTGCCACTTCATTCAGTTGTGCAAGATCTGTTTTTATGGCTAAAAATATTAGGAATTGGTTCTGAACCACTGGGACACCATCTTAATAACTAATTAGGAAAAAATATATCTTAATTTACCAATAATTACATCTTATATTTAGTATGAAAAAGTACAAAGTGCAGGAAAATGGGTTTATTGATGTAGGACAGCAATATGGGGTTATATATGAATGGGACTGGTGTTTTTAAGATTGCAGGTGGGTGTTAGATGCATTATTCTAAGGTGTATTAAAAGTGTTTTTAAATGATACATATACTTATAGACATTATTGTTAACCCACAATTTAAAAGCAAAAACATTTATTTAGGTAAAAAATACTTGATTTCAATCATTATTTAACTGTTTTAGAAACTTGCATATAACAGCCATTTGACCTTTTTAAGAACCCCATATATCTTTATTAGGGCCACTAATACATTTTTATCATGTTATCCTGTATATGTTTGCCTGTTTTGGGGTACATGCAGATTTTCCCTTTTTCATTCATACTTATCGCAGCTAAATATATGCAAAATGAACACACAAATGCCGCATTGCCTCTTTTGCAATAGGATTGTTCAAGAAATGCGAACAAGCATAGCCATGATAAGCAGTAAAAACTAGTGAAGGGTTCCCCCCTTAATTGATATGAATGTAAAAACTGTTTTTACATTTTACAGTCAGATCAAGTCTGACAAGTGGGGACATTTCCACTCTAGGACCACCTCTCTTTTAGAAAATACACCACCATTTTGCTGAATGGTCCCAGTTGCCTCAACCCCTATACCCATAAGACTTGGGTAACTGTGAGTGAACATATAGAGGGAGACCTGCAAACATACATCAAGCACATGGACAGGTCTCTCATTAACAGAGTGGCATGCAAACCATTGGGTCTGTGAACTACTGGTAATCAGGCCCATAGTAAATAGTGATCTAACGCAGACAGACTTGTTCTGCATGTATACTTAAGGATTGTGTTTAATTAATATCTGTTATAATCATTTATGTTTCTAGTAGTTGTACCCATAACAAATGCTGAATAAAGACTGATCTAGATGAATGTAATTCTGATTTTGTTTGTAGAACTAAATAAGTTCAAAAATGTTAAATAATTTTGTACATTCTACATTTTATAAGCCTGAATTAGGAGAGGTACGTTGGTGGCCATGTAATGATGACTTTTTCTTGTCTCCTGTCCTCCAAAGGAAAACAATAGGACTAAAACAATTGTCCTTCCCCAAATAGCTTGGCCATCTTAAGTGATCCTTATTTATTTTTTTCCTAATCTGATGTCGCACATAATAATAATAATAATAATAATAATATTATTATTATTTATATAGTATATAGTATAGCACATTTCTCCTAATAGGACTCAAAGTGCTTTACATTTGCCTTTACAGCATAAAATACAAAACAAGATTAACAAGGGACAATATTGAAATGCTTGGGTGAACAGGAAAGTTATGAGTCTTTTATGAAGGACTCTAGAGTGGAGGTTCTTGAACTGTATGGGGAAGTGAGTTCCATAGAGCCGAAGATACAAAGATATCAATGCACATGTACAGCCTTCTTCCTCAGTTCTCGTCCCACACAGAAAACAATGTCTATGGGATTTAAAAATTAGATTTTTTATTATAAAAATCCTCCTCTCCCAGCAAATTGGAATTCCTTCCCTTGGATGTGTATATACAACCAGTGTGGTCCTCTTCTGGGTGGTTTTTAATATGAACCGCCATGAAAAACTGAGGAGGGAATTTTTTCTGAATTCCTTGTTAAATATGTATAAACGGCACAATGTGCCGTGCATATAAAATAGAGATTTTCGCAGACCCTCATTGTTTTGTTTCTCTAACCACCCTCAAAAGTTTTACTTTTTTCTTTTTAGGTGTTTTTCAAAAGTTATAAAACAGCTACAATCATGCACTTTTGACCTATTTAAATGCAATCCAAAACCTCAGATTTGTTTTTCAGACCAGAGTACTAAACTTATAGTAGACCCTAACCTTGACTCGGTTCTACTCAGAACTCTAAAAGTGATCCTAGCTGGGACTCGATATGACTCAGATCCCAAAAGTTTGGGTGTGTTACTTTCTTTAAGAAAACCAAACATCACTAATATAAACATGGCTGAAATTTTTCCTACTGAAGTGGTGAAACTTATCTTCCCTGCCACACCCTACCATTTTTAGCAACTCTATGATGATGCCTTACCACTGAGCTAAGTGCTGCCTAGAGCAAATTAAAAAAAGTCACCACTTGAAGACTGTTTAAAATCCTAGCTATATTTTTATATTGGTACTAAAACACACATTGGAAACACAAATAAGGGAATGACATGAAGAAGGTAAAACTTAATATGACTGTAAAGAACTCTATGTGCACACTAATACGCACACAGTTTTTTGAAAATGAACATTTAAAGGGAATGGCTGGGGGCACATAGGCCCCCTAAACATTTTAAGGACTATGATAGTGTGAAAAATATTTGAGGTACATTTTAGCACTCCTGCCAACAGTTGAGTGTTGTAAGGGGTCCCTTCAAACAAGTTTTTGTTACTTAGGTGCCCATGTTCTTTTTTTGCAACCCTTATTGCATCCCCAGTGATTGTGTCCATGTGGTACTTTTTCTGCAGTGGGGAACCCCTGAAGAAACTGAGGAGTAAATTTACTAAAGTGAGAGTTTATAGAAGTGAGTTTTAAAAGTTATGTTGCCCATAGCAACCAATCAGATCCTAGCTATTATCTTCTAGAAGGTACTAGTTATATGTTAAAAAGAATCTGATTGGTTGTTATGGGCTTCATCACTTTTAAAACTCACTTCTAAAAACTCTCACTTTAGTAAATTTACCCCTGATCCTTTTTAAGCAAACAGTGTCTTGAGGAATTGTTTACTATTCATATAGGAGAATGCCTGTTTGTGTAGGAAAATAACAATGGGGGATTTCATTTCAGTGCAATGATGAATAGCTGCGGGAGGGAGCTCCTTCAGCTATTCAATTCAATGCACTGTGTGCCTTGTTGGGAAGTAGGTATGTCAGAGAATACTGGCACTCATGACTTAACCTGGGAGGTAAGGTGTGGTAACTGGCATTCTGCAACTAAAGTGCCAGGCACATGGCTGTTAGCACTGCACTAAGCTGGCAAACAGCTGCCTGCCTGGCACTTTTGTCGAATTTCTCCTGGTATCCCCAGGGGGATGCAAGAAGAAATCCTTTGCCCACCCAAACACCGCGTCGTATTGAATAGCTGCAGGAACTCTCTCCAGCAGGTATTCTACATTGGACTGAATTGAATTCCCCCCATTGTCATCACCACACAACAAAGGCTAAACCAGATAATACATAATAATAGAAGTTTTGGGGCAGGGCAACATATGAGTTTCCCTTATCAAACTATCTTATATTATTAAATAGTATTTGCTCATTTGGTATGCCATTTTTATCAGTCATTAAGTCAAGGGTTCTGGTCTACACAAAAAAATAAACATGATAATGTTCATAATCTAAATATTCAAAGAAATATACGTTCCTTACTGGCAGATCAAAACCCATCTTCAGTGAAATAAAAATTTGTTGAGAAAAATGTTAAGAAAAGAACAATTACAGAAAAAGAAACAAAATGTATCTTTAATGAAAATGTCAATATTCCAGTTATTTATTTACTTCCTAAAGTCCACAAAGTCTCACCCACCCTCTAGTAGACCAGTTATATCTGGGGGGGATTATATCTCAGATAACCTTTCAGAATCTGTCAATATTTATTTCAGTATCTGGTTATACACAATAAATCACTCCTCAATGACACAAAAGGTTTTCTCAGGGCTGCATTCAAAACCTATTCAAAAGAAAGAATAACAGACAGTACTGCTGGTATTAAATGTAAACAATATTGATGTTTCCATTTCAATTTAATAATGTGTTTCAATTTGTGTAAATAGTAATAGTATTAGTTTAAAAAAAAATGTTAAATGTTGCACCACTTAGGACCTGATTCAGCAGCGAATTGTATGTAATAAAATTTTACTTTCAATGGTGTGTGAGTACTGTAATAGTGTTTAATTGTTTTTACAGTGGTGGTACAGGTGTCTGCAACCTGCTGTTCCACAAGTGCTAAAAGGGAAGCATACTGGCACATGCAGTTCCACTTTAAAAAACAATAGTATCAATCTATTTTTCACACTATTACCCCTGCACCCACTGGTCAGGGGTGCAGAGAAGAGCCCTGGGCTTCAGCCTAAGCCTGGGATGCTCAGGAGAGGGGGAACACCTGTTTTGGGTGGAGCCCACCTCCCCTGAGATCCCTGGCTTGGGCTGACTAGCTTGGGGTGTTTATGCTTTGGCTGGGTTGAATAAGTGAAATGGTTCACTGACTTTGGCATTAAACCCCAGCTAGGTTGAGTCCAGTGCTCGTTTAAATATAGGGCTGGCTCTAAGATAATATAATATATATATATATATATATATATATATATATATATATATATATATATGTATACAATTGCTCCTAAAGAAGGTTTGGGTTATTTCCACATGGAAACACACTGAGCTTATTGCATACTGGACTATTCAATCTATAGAGGCCCACCTGTAGAGCCACACACTGGACTATTTTTATATCAACTGGACCAGTTGTACAAGTAGAGATACCTGCGGATTCCTCCTATTCCTGCATACTATGAACATTGTGAGGATGCCCTGCTAACTGCTACCTAATTGGTAACCTCTCATTGGATAAATTTAATTTCCTCTACTTACTGGATATTAAACCAGGACTTTCAGTAAATATTTCAATCCAATTTCTCTCTTGGAACCAGTGAATCTTACAGGTTTTTGGGGGCAGCATTTTATTTTATTTGTACATTGCTGCTTACCTAACAAGGTTTACACTTATTAATGAGCATTACCTTTTATAAATGTTCTCTCAGTAGATGACTGAGAGGTCTTGTATTATTATGTTTTATCAATAAATGTATATGTTTGATTTTAGCCAAGCCATATACACATATATATTGTTGATACACTTTTGAATACCCACTAGTGCTGCTTTTCACTTTATTTACAGTTTATTTTGTTTAAAGAGCTTAACACCCTCCTCTAACAGTTGTTAATTGACAAGCGCCACTCTCACTCTTCTGGTTAGTCTTAATAGCACTGTATGGTGTTTAATGCTGTATGTGATCAAAAACTCCTGACCTATTATGACTTGTTTGGTTTTCCAACAATTAAAGACCAACCACAGCACCATCTGAAAAACAATTTTTAAACCACAGAGACAATCTTCTGCATGTCCATCTGGAAACAATTTTAATGATCTTGTTTTCCCACCACCTTTCCATGTGAGGCTATGTGGGGAACTTTTGAACCCGTTATACCGTTATATCAGCTTATACTAATTGTTTCCTGATATTTTGCTGATAATTTAGACTGGAATTTTTATTAGATACATATGTTGTTACATTTTCATCTTATTGATCAGTCCTTGTACATGAACTGTCAGCTTTGCAATATTTAGTGTAAAGCTTTTTTATTGTTATTTATATAAAATTCTGAAAACCTGTCACTCACCCTGTGATGGCTTCATATATGTGTCCACAATCGCATTGTAAGCTGCAAACATGCATTGTGATTTAATATGCACAATCACAAACAATCACACAATTTGCCTTAGTGTCCATCTCTGTATCAGGCATATAATCACTATAATTCTAATAGCAGCCACACACTTCCTAGTCACATCAGATTTAAGATTTATAAGCAATTTTGGCAAAAAAGATACCTGATGCTAGCAAATTTGCCTTAATGTCCATCTCTGAATCAGGCATATAATCTCTGAATCAGGCATATAATCATATAATCAGGCATCTGTGCTTGTCAGCATTAAAATTGCTCTTACTGTTTGACACAATGGGAGATCCTTTTCTTATGGTTGTCTCTGAGGTTATTCTACCTATTGATGTGAACTCTGAGATACGGATAGACTACTATAAGCGGGTTCTACAAGCAAAAAGACCCCCCTGAGAAAAAAGATACCTTTATGTGTATGTTTTTTCTATCCCTAGGTGAGACATAATGTTGACCTAAGGAATTTTTTCATCGAATGAGATATTGTTTGGACATTATTTTGAGTTTGCTGTTTTCTCTTTCTCTTTGTAAGGACACATATGTGAAGTTCCTGCTGATATGCAGAACAGGTCCTACTGGTGAAACTCTGCCCAGACAATAGGTGATTCCTAAACAAAAGGTCCCTGTGGTGATATAACAGGATGCCAGAGGCTGCTATGATCTAAAAAGAATACAAGGTGTTACCCCTGCTAAACTGTAATCCGCATTTCCCATTGTAATAAGTAACTTTACGATTATTTACACATCATTTACAAGACAAGGAGCTAGGCATGAGTAGCTGCTGTGTTGCATTTAAATTACTAATGTTATGAGACCTTAATTTACATGTTACATCTCAGTGTAAGAACTCCTTCTGGTCATCCTGGGAACTATGGAGAGAGATGGGGGAGGAATGACTATAAATAGGATGTATCAGGCTACTGAGAGCAGTTCTAATGGTTGCTGGTAAAGTTGCTGGTTGGAGAGCTGGATGGATGAAGAAGTAAGAGGGAGACAGCAGAAAAAATCCCCAGAGTAAGGTAATTATATTATACATTCTATAAGTTTATTTTGATAAATACACAAGTATTTGAAGATATTATATTTGAGATATTGTCTGGTTATTATTATTTGAAAAGTTCTACGTTAACAATGGTTAAATAGATAGTATAACAGTACAATTATGTCTAATAGTATATACTACTCTAATCTTTATATTCTATATTATGCATTATCTATTAAATAATATTGTGTTTAAAATACTTCTCTAATATATTCAGATACTACATTCTATATTATAATATTCCATATTTTTTATGCGTTAAAGTGTACTTAGATATTCATGAAGTATTATGAAAATTAATGTAAGTTCATAAAAATTTAAATATACTATTGGGAACTTACAGTCTGTCACCTAAATTGTGTTAGCCAGGAATGTAGCAGCAGGAATAATTTGGTTGTCCCATAATGTTACAAACCATTTGCTGAAAAATTACTAAAAGTTAGACCACAGGTTCTCAAACTCGGTCCTCAGGACCCCAAACAGTGCATGTTTACCATGTCTCCACACTGAATCAAGAGAAATAATTAGTTCCACCGGTGGAACTTTTAAAATGTGTCTGTGAGTAATGATTACACCTGTGCACATGCTGAGTGACCTGCAAAACGTGAACTGTGTGGGGTCATGAGGACCGAGTTTGAGAACCACTGAGTTAGACAAACAGTGTAACATAGCTACACATTATCTATTAGTAATGTTGAATTATTTGTGTATAATGTATCTATCAGCACTGTCAGACACAGTGTAATATATATCTATTTATTTTTTGTCAATCTGTGGGATCATGTGTGTTATCTATCTATCTATCTATCTATCTATCTATCTATCTATCTATCTATCTATCTATCTATCTATCTATCTAATCTATCTATACACATTTAAATAGTCTTAATTAATACTGTGGAATCATATGAATTAAATATAAATATATATTATGGTGACATATACAGACTAGCTGTTTTTAGACAAGTATCGCACATGACCAGTATAATGTACTTTGGCCCTGATTCAGAGCCGGATGCTCTGCCTAGAGCGCTCGCTCTGAATCAGGGCCATCCTAGTTAAATTTGGAGCGGCCTTTTGGACGCTCGCATAAGCTGTGGGTGGTAACCATCCTCACCATAGACAGCATGCCCCCTTTGGTGCAAGACCCGGAGTGACAGCTTGACTGTAACTATCTGGGTCTCGCGCTTGCACAAGATGGAGCTCCCTCCATCGTGCGCATGCGCATTTGGGTACCATCGACCCGCTTGCGAGTGTCCTGCACTCGCAAGTGGGTCTGAATGAGACCCTTTGACCATTGAACACTATATCAATTTTGGATTTTTTTCTAAGGTGAATGCTCTCTCTCTGTATATATATATATATATATATATATATATTATCCTTTATTTATATTGTGCCACAAGGGTTCCACAGCGCCTAACAAGTACAAAAACAAAGTACAGACACAGTACATAAACAGTACATAAACAGTTGAACAGAACACGAAAACACTGACATACAGTATAAGACATCGCAGGACAAGTACATGATATATTAACATTGCTGTAACAGTAGCAGGATGGCAAAAGTCAAGGGTTAGGTGCTGTTATAAGCAGTATATAGTAGATAGCAATATAAGTAAAGCAAGGAAAAGCACATGAGGGAAGAGGGCCCTGCTCGTGAGAGCTTTCATTCTAAAGGGTAAGGGCAGACAGACAGGGGTGACATAGTTGGGGTAGAAAATGAGCATGGGACAGAGGGTTAGGATGACAGATGGGTGGATTTACATTATGTGAGCAAGCAAGATGGAGTAAGAGTTACACCTCTGACATTCTACTTTACGAGACAGTTTTTGAGGTGTCTGTGGAAAGCCATGGTTGTTACTGTAGGTGTCTGTGGAAAGCCATGGTTGTTACTGTAGGTGTCTGTGGAAAGCCATGGTTGTTACTGTAGGTGTCTGTGGAAAGCCATGGTTGTTATTGAAGGTGTCTGTGGAAAGCCATGGTTGTTATTGTAGGTGTCTGTGGAAAGCCATGGTTGTTACTGTATGGTTAAGGTGTGAACCAGCAGTCTCAGGTAAATGTATAAATTGGTGAAAGTTGTTCTTGTAAAGAGACGTTCAGATGTAAAATAAAGATAAGTTATGATAGAGTGTGGATTCCATAAGGCACATTTATTGATTTGGAGGGTGATGGGGACACGTGGGGTTTGCAGGATATTTATTCCATAGTAAAACCATATATTTATAGTTAAAAAAAATAAAACAAGGAGATGTTTGAATACTCCAAGACCACATTCCAATCCTGATTAGAGGAGGGGATAGGAAAAAATTGTTGCAACAGTGAGAGTCAAAATGGATCTACAGATTGTGTACTGTGGCTCCAAAAGGACTGAATGAGTACTGTAACTTTAAATGCTTCCTATAAATATATATGTGGTGGTACATATACATTTTATTAAAGATATGTATATATTTTTTTTTTATTATTTGTTCCAAACTATTTTATATTTTTTAATTATTTCATGTTTTTGCATCTTTAGTAAATCTGGTAGTAGATATAGTAATATTGGGTGAATAGACAGCAGAATAGGTAGTGCTTGTTAGTGATGTAAATCATTTGATGTCAGAACATGTGGAGACACTGAATTGACATAATCCTGCGTATTTAGCATGTTTTAGCACAAGGAAGTCTGCACCTTTAGTTTCTGAGTTCCTCTCTAAAATGCCATTAAAGGTAGTGCCCTTATACTAGAATAAATAGGGCATGTGCAGTAGCTGCTTGAAAGGATAGAAAGTATGTGTGACGTGCCCTGGGGTTTGGAATGAGGAAGTGTTGTTCCCAGCTGAGCCGGGTTGTGCGTTACAGGGAGAGGAACTACTCTGTGTGATCGGTGATCAGCACATAGGAGGGAGTGCAGCTGCTGTATCTTGTGACCAGTGTGAGCGGGTGCAGGTGATTTCTAGTTAGAAGATGTCCATATATTCTGGCATTGGGTGAGTGTTTATTTGTATCATGCTATGATGTTGGTGGATGCATCTCGTGCTGAGGGGCAGGGTTGTATCTACCCATTGGCCAGGATGGCAGGCACCAGGGATGCCGGCCGAGGGCAGTGCCAAACAGTGGTGCCACCTGTAGACAAGGGGTACAATTAGGCCGGGACTGTCGGAACTGGAGTCCCAGCACCCAGGCATGCCCATAGCTCCTACCCGGGCAGATGTTTAGGGCACTGTAGCCACTTGTGATTGTCGATGGCTGCCTGGTATGAGCAGCTGATAAATAAAGGTTTTTTTACACAAGGCACATGTGATGTCATGACATCACATTAGCTGCATTACTGCTCTCACTGAGGGTCCTACTACAGCCACACCACAGCAGGAAGATATGGTAAGAATCTGTGTGGGCTGCGGGGGCTGGATGTTGGGGGAGGAATAGAAGGGGGATACCTGTGGACACAGAAAAGAGATGGCTGGGGAGAGAGAAGGGGGAATGGCTGTGAAGAATGAAGGGGGATGCCTGGGGACACAGAAGGCGCTGGCAGGGGACACAGAAAAGAGAATGCTGGGGCCATAGAAAGGGGAATGCTAATGGCTGGGGAGAAAGAAGAGGGAAAGGCTGTGAAGAATGATGGGGGATGGCTGGGGAGAGAGAAGAGGGAAAGGCTGTGAAGAATGAAGGGGGATGGCTGGGGAGAGAGAAGCAGGAAAGGCTGTGGAGAATGAAGGGGGAAGGCTGGGGAGAGAGAAGGGCGAAAGGCTGTGGAGAATGAAGGGGGATGGCTGGGGAGAGAGAAGGGGGAAAGGATGTGGAGAATGAAGGGGGGTGGCTGGGGAGAGAGAAGGGGGAAAGGCTGTGGAGATTGAAGGGGGATGGCTGGGGAGACAGAATGTAATTATTCCGAAAATATGGAGGGAGGGGGGTGCTAGTCCATTATTTTGCAAGGGGCACACAGACCCCTAGATTCATCCCTCCTGAGGGGTCTTGATAATGATCTGTGACTGAAACACTGACCATACTGGACCATATTATGGTGACATTTGTGGATTGGCAGCATTTAGATAAGTACCGCACATGACCAGTATAATGTAGTTTGTTCATTGAACATTAAATCAATGTGGATTTTTTTCTAAAGTGAGTCCTCCTTTTATTCTATGGTTATGATTTAGTCACACCACAAGATGTGACAGTTATAGAGCACCCTGAATATTGCACCATGTCATAAGTGCATGCTTATGGACATATATATATATATATATATATATATATATATATCTCATAGGTGAGCACACATTCCTATTTCTTTAGTAAATATAAATGTGATCTAGGTTGTAGCTCCATTATAGTATCTTATATAGAGGGACAAAATAACAACATTGTAGGCCCAGGGAAAAGCATTGCACTGTTTCCCTACCCTCACATTCATAGGTATTAAAATGAAAACAGTTATTCAATTTTAATATTTCAATGTATGGGTATTTTCAACAAAAGTAATCTTTAAACATCAAAAAAGTATGTAAACTGAGGATTATAGACTCGATCTCCATCTTCTCTAGCATGCAATGCAGCTCCTGATCTGCACTGTAACTGTAATTAAAGTACCCTTGAAAGAGGGATGGGGCAAAGGAACATGCCCCCACTACTTCTACCTTAATCTGGCTCTGTGGTTGCAGGCTGAGAAGCCTATAGGGAATGCTGCATGCCAAATCTGATTGAAGATCACAATCAGAGTGAAAGGGAAGTAGATTTCTCTACCTGCCTCTTAGCCAGCTGTCCTATAGATAAAGCAAGCAGCAAATCTCTCAAAATAGAAGATCCCCAACCCAGCACATCCCTGCTCAAAGGCCCATAGAAGCATTGGGTACAAAGTGACTTATTAAGATGTTCCTGTATTAGGTTAGTATAAATAAATGGTTTTATATATGACATTTTCATTATGCTATCTTAAATATTATTCTGTACATCAGGTTAGTATATATAAAGGGGTATCTAGGTGATGGCTCCATCATAGTATCTTACATATTACTCTGTGCACTTGGAGAAAGGGGAATTCCACACAGTATCTATCAAAATTATTGTAATCAACCAATTTGAAAATGGTAAATTGTGGTAATATAACTAATTATTTTAAAGCGGTGGTGGTGCTCCCATAGCCTAAATGCACAATCAGATACACAAAAAACATGAAAAAGGAATGCTACTTGCTGGGGCAACTAAGTGCCTCAGCAACTAGCCTTCCTTTTTCCCTTTTTTTGTGTATCTGATATTACTCTGTGCATCAAGTTAGTATATATAAAGGGATATCTAGGTGGCAGCTCCATCATAGTATCTTACATATTACTCTGTGCATCAGGTTAGTATATATAAAGGGGTATCTAGGTGGCAGCTCCATCATAGTATATTTCATATTACTCTGTGCATCCGGTTAGTATATATAAAGGGGTATCTAGGTGGAAGCTCCATCATAGTATTTTTCATATTACTCTGTGCATCTGGTTAGTATATATAAAGGGGTATCTAGGTGGCAGCTCCATCATAGTATCTTACATATTACTCTGTGCATCAGGTTAGTATATATAAAGGGGTATCTAGGTGACAGCTCCATCATAGTATCTTACATATTACTCTGTGCATCAGGTTGGTATATATAAAGGGGTATCTAGGTGGCAGCTCCATCATAGTATGTTACATATTACTCTGTGCAGCAAGTTATTATATATAAATAGGTATCTAAGTGGCATCTCCATCATAGTATCTTACATATTACTCTGTGCATCAGGTTAGTATATATAAAGGGGTATCTAAGTGACAGCTCCATCATAGTATCTTACATATTACTCTGTGCATCAGGTTGGTATATATAAAGGGGTATCTAGGTGGCAGCTCCATCATAGTATCTCACATATTACCCTGTGCAGCAAGTTATTATATATAAATAGGTATCTAAGTGGCATCTCCATCATAGTATCTTACATATTACTCTGTGCATCAGATTAGTATATATTAAGAGGTATCTAATTGGCTTATTAATCTAAGTATATTACATAAAACTCTATGCATTGGGTTAGTATATATAAAGTGAAATCCAGGTGGCAGTGCCTTGCAAGGGCATAATAAGTGAGGATGGGCCCATGTGTATTCCCTGACTGGGGCACACTCCTCTCTCCCCAGTGGTCAACTGTTGACTGACTCCAGTAGTAGAATCTGGGCAATAGTCTGTGCTTAGGGTTTACTGTGAATGTGCAGATCACTAGAAAATTGGTGGACTACAATTTTCCTAGTGATTTCCTCACTACACATGTGCAAAATGCCAGGAAAATGGCCATAGCAGCTATTTTCTAGGTATTTATTGCAGAGCTCTTATAGCTGATGTGGAAATTTGGAGAGGTAAGTATAAGTTAATAAGCATGCCAGGGGCCCATGTGCACCACACACCCTGAAACTATTATAAATATGCCCCTGGTGCTTTCATAGTATTTTACATATTAATCTGCAAAACTTGTGCATATTTATTTCATGCAACAAATTATTTAGATTTTTTTTTTCTATAACTTTTTTCTATAACTTTTTTTACCTTTTCTAATCTACCCTATTCTCAGCACCAAGCCTGCCCACTTCTCTTGCATATAATTGTTTTTATTCTTTATTAACCTGTTTTCTCACTAGACAATAAACCCTGTTTTCTCTGCACACATCCAGCGTGTGCTCGAATGGGGGTGTGGCTTTGCAAAAAGGGGGTGTGGTTATGACCTGCGAAGCCATGCCCCCGTATGAGTGCCGACATTGGGGGCATTACTGGCTCCCATTCTCTGCACACAGTGGGCTTCCCCAGCGCTCCTGCAACTACTGGGGAAGCCCCCAATCTCTCCCTGCCTGTCTCCATGTCACGGTGACACCATCCGATGGGGTGACACCAAAATAGCAGATCAGCTCTGCTATTTTCGTGTCACCCCCTCGGATGGTGTCACCAAGTGCGGCCCGCATCCCCCGCACCCCCCTAGTGATGCCAGTGCACACATCACACTGAGCAGAGTGACTGTGAGATGATCACATTGTCCCCATTCCCATGGTGTGTGCAGAGATAATGGCGGCATCCAGGTGCATCAGATGACAGTAGGTGTGACAGGATCGGTAGCATGTGTTACCCATCTATGGTCAGAGCAGGTGAGTAATGTATTATCTGCACATTCTAAGGTTACAGTATGAGGATTATACAATTATCATAGTAACATTATTAGACCATGTGTACTATATAAGTATTGGTCTCTGCTACAAAAGGGAAGAGGTCTCTGTGTCTCACATCTGACTGGAAATTATTATATAGCATTGAGACAACAAAACACAAGCATTATAACGGCAAGACTGATAGAATGTTTAAAGAATGCATGGCCCTTCACAGAAGCGCAATTCATGCAGCGCTCGACAAGGGTCATGCTGAACAATCAGTGGTTAAGAATTTTTTAACAGCCAAACACAACCTGGCCTCTCTCAAATACAGGATCATTGATCATGTGCCGCCCTTGGTCAGAGGGGGCAATAGATCTTTAAAGTTGCTCCAGTTGGAATCCCGTTGGATTTATAAGCTTGACACACTTGCCCCAAAAGGGCTGAATGAACAATTAGGCATACAATGTTTTCTATAAGAAATTTCTTTAGTGTAGTCTATAACTCATTTTTCTTTTAGGTGTATAATTTTTGAACTATGTAAAAGGAATTTAATCTTTATTAGAGTTTCAGTATTGCAACATATCCATCTCATATGTTTCTCTAATGTTTCAGCAGTGCAGAGTTTCTCCTTGATTTACTGCCTTTATAATGCATGTTTTTACTAAGCATTCACGCTTAATATTGTACCACTGACTTTGCTTTTTTTCATAGTTTGCCTTTTCTAGGCTTCCGTAGTAACTTTTGTATTGGTGGAGGGTCATCACTGTTGTGACGTCACCGGATCCCCGCACAGCGCGGTTTTCCGGGGGACTTCGTGCACCGGGTGTTTGTCTTGTATAAAGGTAAGATGGTTTTCACTTATACCTTTGTATCCTGAAGAAAATGCTGATGCATTGAAATGTCGATTTGCTAGGCCTGCGGTCTGTGTTTTAATTATCAGTCACCCTGAGTGCTGCCTACAGTGACTGTATTCATTTTTCTCACACTTGCATGGGAGTTTAAACGGAGAGCACCAGACGCATTTGAGTAAGTTTAGGACGGGAATGCCGGCAATCAGGTTACATATATATATATATATATATATATATAAATATATATATATATATAATGTTCTGTATATAATAATCTATAACTCTATAACTGTAAATGTAGATTTACTCCAGTAACCTTTATGCTTTTAAATAACAACTTTTTTCTTGCAGGACACATAAGGAACAGGATTCCCTTTAAGAAAATTAGAAGACATTGTGGAAAGGGACGTTGTTCTCTGATCAAGCCAATTAAAGAGATATTTCCTTCCTTAATTATCTTGAGGATTCTCATAATCTATTCTCATTTTCTGGATAGAAGAAACATTTAACAACTGATTTATTTCTCATCTAAATTATGATGAGTCTCAAAGGAGAGAAATCACATCTGTGCTCTGAGTGTGATAAAAGCTTTACATATAAATCAGATCTTCTCATACATCAGAGGAGTCACACAGGAGAGAAACCATTTACATGTTCTGAATGCAGCAACTCTTTTAGCCAAAAGTCATCTCTTGTTGTACATCAGAGGAGTCACACAGATGAAAAACCATATCCGTGCTCAGAGTGTGGCAAAAGATTTAGACGTAAATCACATCTGACCTTACATCAGAAGTGTCACACAGGAGAGAAACCATTTA
This sequence comes from Taudactylus pleione, assembly GCA_031769625.1. Lineage (NCBI taxonomy): Eukaryota > Metazoa > Chordata > Amphibia > Anura > Myobatrachidae > Taudactylus > Taudactylus pleione. The sequence goes on along the minus strand of JAUIMM010000144.1, from coordinate 5,755,844 downwards.
AATGTTCTGAATGCAGCAGATGTTTTTCCCAAAAGTCACATCTTGTTACACATCAGATGATTCACACAGAAGAAAAACCTTTTAAATGTACTGAATGTTGCCAATGTTTTATCCAAAAGTCAACTCTTGTATATCATCAAAGGTATCACACAGGAGAGAAACCATTTACATGTTCTGAATGTGTTAAATGTTTTTTCACACATCTGAGGACTCACACAAGAGAAAAGATATTTAAATGCTTTGAATGCAGCAAGTGTTTTACTGAGAAGCAAGAACTTGTTAGACATCTGAAGATTCACACAGGATAGAATGCTTTTAAATGTACTTAATGAAACAAATGTTTTTTTCCATAAGTTATATCTTGTTACACATCACAGGATTCACATAGGTTTGAAACCATTTATTCTAAATGTAGCAAATGTTTTCCTGATAAACAAGACCTGGTTAGACACTTCAGGATTCACACAGGAGAGAACCCATATAGGGGGAAATCAGTTGGCCATGATATGCCTCTTTTTTCATGAAAAATGGCTTATCATGCAAATTTGTACCTATCGTGCAAACCTATCAGCCGTGCTGTTCCCGGTTTTTAATTCTGAATAGCGTGTAGTCACAAAGAGTTGTTGCCACCTCATGAGCAGGTGATACATTGTGCAAGACCCGTTTTTATGGTTAAAATTGTTGAAACTTGGTTCAGAACACAGGGACAACCTCTTCATGACTAATTGGAAAAAAATAATCTTAATTTTACCTATAATTCCATATTATATTTAAGATAAAAAAGTACAAAGCACAGGAAAATGGGTTAAGTAATGTGGGACAGTAATATGGGGGTTCTATGTGATTGGGACTGGTGATTTTGAGATCGCAGGTGTGTGTTAGAGGCATATTTCGAAGGATTATTAAAATGTCTTTAACTGACACAAATATATACTTTTAGGCATTTTTATACGCCCACAGTTTAAAAAAAAAATTTCTATAGATCAAAAATACCAGATTTCAATCTTTTTTTTATCTGTTTTTGAAACATGCATATAACAGACATTTGATATTTTTTAAGAACCTCATAATTTTTTTTAGGGCCACTAATACTCTATTTATCCTGTATCATTTTGCCTTTTTCGAGTTACAGGCAGATTTTCAAACTTTCACCTATAATTATCGCCGCAAAATACATGAAACATGATCAGGCAAATGCTGCATTGCGTCTTTTGCAATTGGATTGTGTGAAAAATGGGAGCAAGCATAGCCATGATAAGCAGTAAAAAGCTGTGAAGGGTTCCGATAATGTAACATCCATGAAGATATCAGGACAAATAAAAATTTCTCCCATAATTGATCTGAATGTAAAAAGTGTTTTTACATTTTACATTCAGATCAAGTCTGACAAGTGAATGTGGGGGCATTTCCATTCTAGATCCATCTCTCTATTAGAAAATACACCACCATTTTGCTAAATGGTACCAATTGCCTCAACCCCTCTACACCTAAAACTTGGGTAACTGTGAGTGAACTTATAGAGGGACATCTGCAAACATAATCATGCACATGCACAGATCTCTCATAATCAGAGTAATATGCAAACCATTGGGTCTGTGTACTACTGGTAATCAAGCCCACTAATAAAGCCACTACTGGTCTAACTCACACAGACTTCTCCTACATGAATTCTGTAGGATTGTGTTCAAATAATATATGTTTTAATCATTTGTTTGTTACTAGCAGCTGTCCCCAAAACACTTGTTGAATAAAGACTCATCTGGATAAATGTGATTCTGCTTTTGTTTGTATAACTAAATAATTTCATAAATATTAAATAATTTTGTTTTTTCTACATTTTATAAGTTGGAACCAGGATAAATACTTTGGTAAGCATGGATTGGTGATGTGTCCTTGTGTCCTGTCCTCCAAAGGAAATAAAATAGGACTAAAACAATTTTCCCTCCCCAAATAGAAATAATAATAATAATAATAATAATAATAATAATAATAATAATAATATTTAAATAGTATAGCACTTTCCTCCTAAAAGGACTCAAAGTGCTTTACATTTGCCTTTATAGCATAAAATACACAACCAGCTTAACAAGGCACATTATTGAACTGGAAAGTATTGAGTCTGTTTCTGAAGGACTCTAGAGTGTAGGTTTCTTGAACTGAATGGGGAAGCGAGTTCTATAGAGCAGAATATACAAAGATACCATTGCACACGTACAGCCTTCTCCTACAGTTCTCCCACCACACAGGAAACAATGTCTGTGGGATTTCCAAGTTAGATTTTTAATTATAAAAATCCTTTTCTCCCAGTACATTGGAGTTTCTTCCCTTGGATGTGTATATACAAACACTGTGGTCCTCTTCTGGATGGTTTTTATGAACCTCAATGAAAGACAGAGGAGGGAAATATTTCTGGATTCTTTGTTATATATACATTAATGGCACAATGTGCAGTGCATATAAAATAGAGATTTCTGCAGACCCGAATTTGTTTGTTTGGAAATCCACCCTCAAAAGTTTTCTTTTTTCTTCTTTTTTTTTTTTTTAATTGATAAAAACATCTACAATCATGTACTTCGGATCATTTTAAATGCAATCCAAAACCAGAAATTTGTTTTTCAGATCTGAGTACTGGACTTATTGCTGACCCTAACCGTGACTTGCTTCTACTAAAAACATTAAAAGTGATCCTACATGTGCCCATTTTTTACCCAGATCCCTAAAGTTTGGGTGTGTTAATATTTAAGGAAAACCAAACATCACTAATATAAACAGGGATCAAATTGTTCCTACTGATGTAGTGAAACTTATCTTCCCCACCACACCCTACCCTTGTCAGCACCTCTGTGATGATGCCTTACCACTGAGCTAAGGGCCTGATTCAGACACGTTCACAAGGCTGTGTTAGCATGTAGCCAGCCAATGTTTGCAATCTGTGCATGCGTATAAAATGCAGTGTTCATTTGCTAACAAGTCACAGTGATCAGGAAACGATCGCAGACAGTTCACAGATGCTCTGCAAGCATGAGTGACAGGATGTGCCATTTGTGGTTGGTGACGGGGTGATCGATGGTAGGTGCGGTAGTGTGAATGCAGGCATGTCTGTGCATCTAAACGACATTTCAGGGGCATGCATAATTTAGATGCATCAGCAGCATACATGTTGCATGACTGAATTGAACAAAGTAGTGCTTGCAGTGCTTACGGTAGGGTATGGGCAGCCACAAGTGTGTATGGGTCCGATGTCAGATGATGTTACTGATTGTTTAACACACTTCCTGGAGAAGACATATCTAACTGCGGTAAAGTGGGCATCTTGTGTCAGGCTGGTCGGCATCTAATTTCAAACTACGATTGCATGGCAAAACATAGTGGGCATGCTAATGTCTTGCTAGCAATCATGGGATTTGCATACTTTGCCTGTGGATGGTTACATTCAAACACAGTCTTGCGAACAGGTCTGAATCATGCCCTAAGTGCAGCCTAGGGTAAATTAAACAAAGTCACCACTTGAAGACTGTTTAAAATCCTAGCTATATATTATATTGGTACTAAAACACACAATGGAAACACAAAAAAGGAAGGGAAAGGTAAAATATCAATATGACTGGAAAGAACTCTGTGCCTGATCAGACCCGCTCGCAAGCACTATGCGCTCACAAGCGGGTCGAAGGTGGCCTAGTGTGCACGTGTGTGAGCCCGGAGCGAGCGCAAAAAGCACTCACTCCGGCACTCACATCCAAAAGGGGCAGCTGCCGATGTTGATTGACAGCTGCCCCATTTGGAAGGCAGGGTGGGGGGGAGGCTGAGCAAACGGAGGTGTTCCTGTAGGAACGCCACTGTTTGTGGGCAACCCTACTGACATGACTAGTGATGTCAGTAGGTGGACTTCCTGCTCTAATAGTGCAGGAAGTCCACTGGGGCTTGTGGCAACGAGACCCTACCGCAAGGGTCTCATCACAAGCCCGATGGTCGCGATGGTCTTGACCATCGCGACCATCATCATGGCCACTCACATAAGCTGTAGGTGGTAACCCACAGCCTTACGAGCGGCCAAGAGGCCGCAACAACATAAAAAATCACACGCCCTGATTCAAAGCGAATGCTCGCTTTTTGCGAGCGGCTCTGAATCTGGCCCCCTATGTGCACACATATACGCTAACATTTTTCTTTTCAAATGGAACAATTAAAGTGAATGGCTGGGGGCACATTGGCCCCCTAAACACTTTAGGGACTATGATAGTGTGAAAAATATTTTAGGTGCTTTTTAGCACTCCTGCCAACAGTTGAGTTTTTTAAGGGGTCCCTACAAACATGTTTTTGTCACTGGGTGCCCCATGTTCTTTTGTGCAACCCTTATTGTATCCCTGGTGATTGTGCCCATGTGGTACTTTTTCTGCAATGGGGAACCCCTGAAGAAACTGAGCCTTTTTATATATAATATATAACAATGTCATCATCACACAACAAAGATTAAACCAGTTAATACATAATAATAGGAGTTTTGGAGCAGGGGCAACATATGAATTTCCCTGATCAAACTATTTTGTATTAATAAATAGTATTTATCATTTGGTATGCCATTTGTATCAGTAATATAGAAAAGGGTTCTGGTCTACACAAAAAAATTAATGAGATAATGTTCACAATCTAAATATACAAAGAAATATACTTTCTTTAATTGAAGATCAAAACCCATCATCAGTGAAATGACATCAATTTGTTGCAAAAAATGTTAAGAAAAGAACAATCACAGAAAAAGAAGCAAAATTTATCTGTAATGAAAATGTCATCACTCCTGTTATTTATTTACTACCTAAAGTTCACACAAGTCTCACCCACCCACTTAGTAGACAAGTCATTTCTGGGGTGAATTTAATCTCAGAATCTGTCAATTTTTATTTCAGTCTCTGGTTATACACAGTAAATCACTGCTCAAAGACACAAAGGGTTTTCTCAGGGCTGCATTCAAAACGTACTCAAAAGAAAGAATAACAGACAATGCTGCAGGTATTAAATGTAAACAATATTGATGTCTCCATTTCAAATTACTAATGTGTTGCAATTTGTGCAATTAGTATTAGTATTAGTTAAAAAACAATGTAATATGTTACACTTAGGGCCTGATTCAGCAGCGGACAGTAATGCAATCACAACTGCATTCTTTCACGGATTGCAGTTGCTAAAATATATTGCCTCCCAAAGTGAAACAAAGTATAGGGATGCCCACTGCTGCCTCCTTATATCTGTATAATAATGTGCAACAGCGTAAACATAAGTACTATCGATGGAGAGCAGTCAGCCATTTCTGACCAACTGCAGACATGGGAGCTCTCCTGATATGCAGAGAGCACTCATGCTGTTAAAGAGATCACAATGCCTAATTTATGCATCCCCATGAAACGGCCTTTGAAACAGTCAGACATGTCTGCATTTCTATACCCATCCACCATTACTGCTCCCAAATGCTGACTACCTGTCACTCACTTTATAAATGGTTCCTCTGTGCGAGCACACTGTTGTAAGTAAAATTTGATTACATACAAAATACACTCACACAGTAGGTCACGTGGGTCACCCCCAATCAGCGGCCACATACAGTATGGCCTCCGACTGGTAGACGGGCCCACCTAATGACAGAAACCTTGCGGTTTCTGTCATTTGCCGGGGTAGATATATATATATATATATATATATATATATGTAAACCCATCTATCTCTACATTTCTGATTTGGATGTAATTACCCTCAAATTAAATCTGAAAGTCTGCAGTTAAAGCACACCCTGCTTTTTTCATTTCAAAGCCATTGTGGTGGTGAATAGAGGCCAAAATATGAAAATTCTGTCAATGTCCCAATATTTATGCACCTGACTGTATATATATATCTATATATATATATATATATATATATCTATATATATATATATATATATATATATATATATACATTTGTAATGATTAAGGTTTGGATTATATCCCCATGTAAACACATTGAGCCTAATGCACACAGAACTATTCCATCTATAGAGGCCCACCTGTAGAGTCACACACTGGACTATTTTTATATCATCTAGATCAGTTGTACAAGTAGAGATACCCGTGGATTCCTCCTATTCCTGCATACTATGAACATTGCGAGGATGCTTTACTGGATATTAAACCTGGACTTTTAGTAAATATTTCAATCCAATTTCTCTCTTGGAACAAGTGACTCCTACAATTTTTGGGGGGCTGCCTAACTAAGCATTTTATTTTATTTGTACATTGCTGCTTACCTAATAAGGTTTAGATTTATTAACAAGCATTACCTTATGCAAATGTTCCGTCAGTAGATGACTGAGAGATGTCTTATTATTAGGTTTTAATAATAAATGTGTAAATTTGAATTTAACCAAGCTGTATACACATATACTGTATATATATATATATATATATATATATAAATATATATATATATAATTGATAAACTATTGAATACCCACTAGTGCTGCTTTTCACTTTATATATAGTTTATTTTTTTTAAAGTAGCTTAACACCCTCCTCTAACAGCTGCTAATTGATAAGCCCCACTCTCACTCTTCTGGTTAGACTTTATAGCACTGTATGGTGTTTATTGCTGTATGTGATAAAAAGCTCCTGACCTATTATGACTTGTATGGTTTTCCAACAATTAAAGACCAAAAACATCATTTGAAAAACAATTTTTAAACCGCAGATACAATCTTCTGCATGACCAACTGGATACCATTTTAATGCGTGTTCCTACCACCTTTAAATGTCTGTCTATTTGTGGAACTTTTGAACCTGCTGTTATATCAGCTTATTCTAATTGTTTCTTGATATTTTGCTGATACTTGAGACTGGAATTTTTTTTAGACACATCTGTTGTTACATTTTAAATTTATTTATCAGTCCTTGTACATGACCTGTCAGCTTTGCAATATTTAGTGTAAAGTTTTTCTTATTGTTATTTATATATTTATTTTGTGTTATATGTTTTCTATGATGTTCTCCATATATTTATTTATAGTTAAATTATTAAATAATTGTCTATTGTGACTTCACTCTTGGTGCTAATTTGTACTTTTGGTCAATCACACTCAGGGCCTGATTCAGACCTGGTCGCAAGCGCTGAGCGCTCGCAACTGGGTCGATGGTGGCTCGGAGTGCATACTCACAACGGAGCCAGCTCTGTCGTGCGCATGCGTGAGACTCGGTTAGCGATGGGCAATCCGTCACTCTGGGTCTCGCACCAAAGGGAGTGTGCTGTCGATGCTGAGTGACAGCACGCCCCCTTTGATGGGTGGGCCGGGGGCGTGGCTGTCCTGAAGGAGGCATTCCCATGAGAATGCCTACCATTTGGGGTGGCCCCACTGACATCACAAGTGATGTCAGTGGGAGAGCTTTCGGCTCTGTTTGAGCCGAAAGCTCTCTGGGGCTTGCAACCATGAGACCCTACCACAAGGGTATCATCGCAAGCCCAATGATCGCGATGGTCTTGACCATCGTGACCATCATCCTGGCCGCTCGCATTAGCTGTGGGTGGCAACCCACAGCAATGCGAGCGGCCAGTAGGCTGCTCCATAAACTAAAAAAAGACGTCCTGATTCAAAGTGAGCGCTCTGTCAGAGAATCCGGCTCTGAATCAGGGCCTCAGTCACAGTCTGTTGATACTATGTTTCTGTCAATTATCTTTTCTAACTTGAACTGTCCTTGAAATATTATGGACTTCTGACAATACAATATCATAATAATACACCAATGTAAGACCCAACATATCCTTTATGGGCATTAGACATTAACAAGCAATAAATAAAATTAGATCATTATAGCTCAAAATTTCCACCTCTTACTCATATTCTAAATGAAAACTACATGCTGAGGCTGCATTTGAAATATAAATCATAAGAACTTTCCATTTCGAAAGAAATCACTATTTATAAATGTCTAAGAAACTCATATTGAGGGGCCTATTTTTCATGTAATATTTTAATCATATTCAATGAAAACATCCATTTTAAGGGGGTTCTAAAAAATATTTAGGATCTTATGAATGTATGATGGAGGGAACACAGCATAAATCTCCATATCTGCCAAAGGGCTTAATTCAGAGATGGGTGGTAATGTGATCGCAGCTGCAATTTCATATACAACACAGCATTACCAATATGCTTGGGTGCTGAGATCACCCAAGCATATAGATGCCCGCTGCTGCATTCTTACCTGTGTGCAATGACATATGTCTGTGTAAACATTGGTAACATAAATGCACATTACCGGCCATCTTACCCTTGCAGCAGGTCTAACCTGCCACACCCTTGGGACTCTTCTGGCATGCAGAGCTGTGTACATATTTGCAGTGTCTAATACCCCTTCTACACTGGAGCTAGGTTATTGCAGGGTTAACCAGGGCAGCTTTTTGGTGTAATAGGGGAGAGGGTTGAATCGCCGGGTCGAGTGACACGGCAATCCAACCCAGGTAACTAGCAGGGTTTAACAAAGGCGTAATTTGTGAAACCCTGCTATGTGAATGGTGCACTCCAGGTCACGATGACTTGGAGCACGCCACATGCTGGCCGATTGGTCTGGCTTCAGTGGCACTTGGAGATGATGTCATCACCAAGCATCCACTTCAACGCCGGAAAAGCCAGGTCTATGCAGATCCAACTCTGGTGTGAATGGCACCAACTCGGGAATGTCCTGGGTCGGCGCCTGCTAAATTCGGGACTGATCAGGATAGGAACTACTGAGAGCTGTTCTAACAGTTGCTGGTAAAGTTGCTGGTTGGAGAGCTGGACAGATGAAGAAGTAACTAAGAGACAAAGGAAAGAATCCCCAGAGTAAGTTAATTAATTATTAATTTTATAAGTTTATATTAATAAATACACACATTTGTAGTTATTATTTTAGAGATATTGTCTTGTTATTATTACTTGAAAAAATTACCTTAACAATGGTTAAATAGTTGGTATAACAATACAATTATTTCTAATAATTTTAGCTACTCTAAGATTTTATTCTATATTATGCAGTATCTATTAAATATTATAGTGTTTACAAAACTTTTCTAATATGTCCATATACTGCACCCTTTATTATAAGATTCCAAATTATCTTTTGGGTTAAAGTGTACTTAGACATTCAGGAAGCATTATGAAAATGAATGTAAGTTCATAATACATGTTAAAATATTATAGGGTACTTACAGTCTGTCATACAAATGATATGAGCTTGATATGTAGCGGGTTCAAAAAATATTTGTTTCATGATCTTATAAATAAACTGCTGAGAAATTACAAAAATTTAAACCAAACTTCAACATAGCAGCACAGCCGCCAATTTCCTGGCGATTTCCCCACTGCACATGCACAGATTGCGGGGAATATGGCCGCAGGAGCCAATTTCCAGAAGTTTAGTGCAGGGCCCCTACATCCATGCTGAATTTTGCAGAGGTAAGTATGAGTTAATAAGCATGAAACTTTTATAGATATGCCCCTGGCGCATGCATAGTATAGATTACTGTTTGCATCAGATTAGTAAATATAAAGGGGTATATAGTTAGCAGCTCCTTTGTAGTATTTTACATATTACTTATTATCTTGTTCCATTTATATACAGTCCTTATAGCCTCAGACTGAATCACTCACATCTAAGCTGCAAAACGTGGGCATATTTATTTCATGCTACAAAATATTTAAGAATCTTCCTTTACTATTACTTTCTTTACCTTTTGTAAACTACCCAATTCTTAGCACCAATCATGCCCATGTCTGTTACATACACATATATATGTATAAATATACAATGTACTTGAAATCACTGGCGGCACTCGGAGGCTAAAAATCAGAACCCTCAAAAGAGGGACTTTATTCAGTCAGTCTGTCGACGTTTCGGGGTCTTCCACCCCTTCCTCAGGACAACAAGATCTTGTTGTCCTGAGGAAAGGGTGGAAGACCCCGAAACGTCGACAGACTGACTGAATAAAGTCCCTCTTTTGGGGGTTCTGATTATTAGCCTCCGAGTGCTGCCTGTGATTTCAAGTACATTGTGTATTGGGGGTGCTGTCCTCCTGGAGGGCACCGGAGCAAGGTGGGACTATTGGTCCATTAACATGGAGTGAGCGAGTGCCGGAGTACCGTTTCTCTCTATGTATATATATATATATATATATATATATATACATATATATATAAATATATATATATATATATATATATATTCTTTATTAACCTGATATCTCCAGATACAATACATCCTGATTCATCTGCAAACATCACACTGAGCAGATTGACTGTGAGATGGTCACATTATCCCCATTCCCATGGTGTGTGCAGAGATAATGGTGGCATCCTGGTGCATCAGCTGACAGTAGGTGTGACAGGATCAGTAGCATGTGTTACCCATCTATGGTCAGTGCAGGGTGTGAGTAATGTATAACCTGCACATTCTGATGTCACAATATGAGGATTATGCAATTATCATAGTAGTAACATTAATAGATTGTGTGTACTATGTAAGTATTGGTATCTGCTACATGATGGTAAAGGTCTCTGTGCTGCACATATGACTAGAAATGAGGATATAACATTCTGACAAAACACATACTAAATAGTGGTTAATGACTGGGTCATGCTTGTTTGTGTATATAAATATATATCATGTTCTGTATATAAAATAACTCTATAACTGTAACAGTTGATTTACTCCATTAACCTTAAAGCTTTAATATGAAAACTTTTTACTTGCAGGACAAATAAGGAGCAGAATTCCTATTAAGAATATCAGAAGATATAGTGGAAAGTGACATTGTTTCCAGATCAAGCCAATTAAAGAGTTTTTTTATCTTAATCCTCTGGAGGATTGTTGAAATATATTCTCATTTTCTGGATAGAAGAAACATTTATCAACTGTTTTATTTCTCATCTAAGATTTGATGAGTTTCACAGCAGAGAAACCACATCTGTGCTATGAGTATGACAAAAGCTTTACATATAATTCAGAGCTTCTCATACATCAGAGTAGTCACACAGGAGAGAAACCATTTACATGCTCTGAATGCAGCAAATGTTTTTCCTTTAAGTCATCTCTTGTTATAGATTTGAGGAGTCACATAGATGAAAAACCATATCTGTGCTCAGACCGTGACAATAGCTTTATATGTAAATCACATCTAAGCTTACATCAGAGGAGTCACACAGGAGTAAAACCATTTAAATGTTCTGAATGTAGCAAATATTTTTCCCAAAAGTCAAATCTTGTTCGTCATCAATGGTGTCACACAGGAGAAAAACCATTTAAATGTTCTGAATGTATCAAATGTTTTTCTAAAAAGTCACAGCTTGTAAAACATCAAACGATTCAGACAAGATACAATATATTTAAATGTTCTTAATTCAGCAAGTGTTTTACTGAGAGGCAAGAATTTGTTAGACATCAGAGGAATTATTCAGGAAAGATTGCATTAAAATGTACTTAATGCAACAAATGTTTTCCCATATGTCATATCTTGTTACACATTAGAGGATTCACACAGGAGTGAAACCATTTACATTTTCTAAAAGTAGCAAATGTTTTACTGATAATCATGACCTTATTAGACACTTGAGGATTCACACAGGAGAAAACCTATATATGGGGAATTTAATTAGCCATGATAAGCCACTATTCCATGAAAAATGGGTTATCATGCAAATTTGTACTTTGTGTGCAAAACCTATCAGTTGTAGTTTTCATGGGTGTGAATACTCCATAGCGTATAGTCACAAAGAGTTTTTGCCACCTCATAAGCAGGTGATAAGTTGTTCAAGACCTGTTTTATGGCTAAAAATGCTTGAACTTGAGGCCTGATTCATACCCGGTCACAAGACTGCATTCATATTCAGACAGCCGATGTTTGCAATCTGTGCACATGTATAAGATGCAGTCCACATGCCCAAACAAGTCTCTGCTATCGGGAAGCGATTGCATCCAGTACATAGATGCTCCTAAAGCATGAGTAACAGGACTTGCCATTTGTGGCTTGTGACAGGGGGAGGTCGATGGTAACGGGGGTGTGGTGGTGCGAACTCAGGCATGTCTTTGCATTTAAATGCCATTTCAGGGGAGTACATAATTAAGACGTATGGTCAACCACAAGTTCTGTGTATGGGTCCGATGTCAGCCGATGTTACTGATTTTTTAAGACACTTCCTGGAGAAGACATATGTTACTAAGGGAAAGTTGGCGTTTTGTGTTCTGTTGGTGGGCGCTTAATTTCATACTGAAATCACATGACAAAAAATAGTGGGTGTGCTAATGTCTTGCTGGTGATTGTGGGATTTGCATACTTTGACTGTGGATGGCTGCATGCGAATGCAGCCTTGCAACCAGACCTGACTCATGCCCTTGATTCAGAAACATTAAGACACCCTCTTAATGACTAATTAGGAAAAAAAATATCTTAATTTGACCGATAACTACAGATGAGAAAGTACAAAGTGCAGGAAAATGGGTTCATTGATGTGAGACAGTAATATATATGAATGGTTACATTTGAATGGGACTGGTGTTTTAAAGATTGCAGGCGGGTGTTAGAGGCATATTTCTAAAGTTTATTTAAAGTGTCTTTAAGTGACAGAAATATATATTATTTATAGACATTTTTATGCACTCACAATTTAAAAATAAACATTTATTTAAGTAAAATAAATCTTGCTGTCAAATATATAACTGTTTTAGAAACATGCATATAACAGTCAATTGACTTTTTTTAAGAACACCATATATTTTTATTAGGTCCACTAATACAGTTTCATATAGTTATCCTATATCAGATTGCCTGTTTTTGGGTAGAGGCAGATTTTTCTACTTTTACCTAGACTTTCTGTGGCAAAATACATGAAAAATGATCACACAAATGCCGCATTGCGTCTTTTCCAATAGCATTGTGCAATAAATGGAGGCAAGCATAGCAATCATAAGCAGTACCTGTGTTGGAGACGGGGTGTCCGGCAGAGATCGAGAGATCAAAACCGGCTTCATCCCCTCCCTAGGCAGAGGAAGACTGTCCCGCAGTCGGGACCCGGTAAGTGCCACAACAAACATGGTGCTGGTCCCAGACACCGATCAGCCACCTCAGCCAGGGACTCCTGCCACACTGTCCTGCAGCCGCACACTCCCGCCCGTAGGCAACCTGGGCCCTATTATCTTCATCTGCAAACCCTGCTATTGTGGACATTTTAGGGTCAGTAATGGGATGCCGTTACCAGACCTCATCACAGAGGACAACTGAACTTATCCATACCAGTCTATTTGCACTGACTGGACTTAAGTGCATCCCCTGTACCAGTCTACATACAGACACATGACTTTTAGGGTTTGTCACTACACATAGAAAACCCAGTCACGTTGTCCCTGTGTCTATTCATATTTCTTCATTTTATACTGTTAATATTGTATCACATTTTGTACCTGCCTTTTTTCTTTCCACTTGTTTTTCAATATGTACTATGACCTATAGTGTGAGATTTTCCTTAATGGTAATTTATTAAAATTTCAACATACTTGATCTATTACTATTTTTACAGTTATTTCCTACCCAATACCACCATACAATACCAACACATTGTAGGGGGTGAGTGCTGTTAATTTTATTAATAAGCAGTAAAAAGCTGCGAAGGGTTCTGACAACTTAACATTTTAAGATATCATGGCTAATAGAATTTCCCCCTTAATTAATCTGAATGTAAAAAGTGTTTTACCCTCAAGCCAGAACTTGTTAGTAATCACAAGAGTCACACAGGAGAAAACTCTTATTAATGCTCTGAATGCAGCAAGAGTTTTACTAAAACAATAACACTTATCAATCACATGAGGAGTTAGTCTGAGATCCTGAATGTAGCATGTGCTTCTTAAGTAAGTTTACTTATACCATGACAAAATGCATTTAAGGGGCCAAATTTATTTTCTGAATGTGTCAAATGTTTTCTAAAAATCAGTCATGATAAAGACAAGAGAGATCTAACAAGTGGACATGGGGTCATTTCCACCCTGGGACCAATTCTCTGTTAGGAAACACACCTCAATTTTCCTGAATGGTCCCAGTTGCCTCAACCACTCCATACCTTGTGTAAATGTGTGTGAACTCACAGCGGGACACCTGCAAACACACATCCTGCACATGTACAGGTCTCTCATAATTTGACTAGTATCCAAACCATTGGGTTTGTGTACTACTGGTAATCAGATCCATAGTACATAGTGATCTAACTCAGACAGACTTGTCCTGCATTTATACTGAAGAATTGTGTTTAAATAATATCTGTAATAATCATTTATGTGACTAGCACCTGTTCCCATAAAACTTGTTGAATAAAGAGTGATCTGGAAACATGTGATTCTGTTTTTCATTTTAGAATTAAATAATTTCATTACCATTAAATAATTTAGTACATTCTACATTTTAGAAGATTGAACCAGGAGAGATACTTTTGTGATCATGTAATGGTGACTTTTCCTTGTCTCCTGTCTTCCATAGGAAAAAAAAAAGAATTAAACAATTTTTCTTCCCCAAACAGCTTGGTTATTTTCTGTTTTTTATTCCATATCTGATGTTTCAGTGACAGATGAGAGTATTACTGCCGCCCCCGTGTGGACAGAAAAGGTGATAAGGTATACACATCAATGGATTAACATATTAAGATACTACTTATATGAATGAGTCTTTTATTTCCATTCACAATATGTAGCACCTAGTAATGTAATATTCCTCCAGCTAATTTTACCCCCCATGGTCCATCACCATGTAGGGAAAGGGAATCTCTCATAAATATATGCCCAATATATATATATATATATATATATATATATATATATATATATATGTATATATAATAAGCAAGAAAGTTTGTTTGTGTGTGTCTGTCTGTTCTTTATGCATGACCAGAGTTTTGTACCTAACTCCACCAAATTTGGCATGGTGGTGAATTTTAACCAGGATTAGTCCATCAGGAACAAGGGGTTTGGTTTAAGTAAGTTTGCTTAGGAAGTCTTCCAGTGCCTAAAACTGCGCTGATCTGAAGGAACAGGCTGATATGTAACAATAAGTGGCAGGCAGAGATCCAATGGAAGAACAGTGAATAGACCTGTCACTCTGCAGCTGCACTGAATGTTACTAAGTTCATCCAAACACATTTTCATATATCATGGTCTCCAGTGTTGGTATGCAGAGATTACTGGTTGGCAATGATTTCTGCTCTGCACTGATTTCTGCTCTGAGATGATTTCTGAAACCGCCGTGATTAGAGAAACTATACTGATTTCTTCTTATAAGTCACTCTGCTCATGATATACCCCATTCCAGACAGTAATAGAATATGCCTGCCTGCACTGTTATTTACTCCTAAGTGACAATGTAAAAAATAAAGGCTGCAGATGAACTTCAAGGTCCATTTTTCAAAACCAGGCACCCCTGGGTATTCCAGCTAGTTATGTATATTTCTTATCACAGCATCCACTGCCCAGAGCTCTGCATATTGCCACCGCTGCACATATACAGCATTCTCTCTCAATTCTTTCCACACATGAAACAATGTACTGTATATGGGATTTTCAAATATTTTTTTTATTATAAAAAACCTTCTCATCCAGAACATTGGACTAACCACCCTGGGTTGAGTACATACAACCAGTGTTGCCTCTTCTTGATGGATTTATCATCATTAACCATAGGAAGGAAAGATTGCTGGATAATATGCATAATAGCATGGTGTGCAGTGCATGTAACCTAGAGTTTTGTCCAGACTTTCATGCTTTGGTTTTGGTAAAACCACACTGAAGAATGTTGTTTTTTTCTATTTTAGTTTTCTTCAAAATTGATAAAAAACTGCTATAATTATGTAATATGGATCTGTTTATAGGCAATGCAAAATCCAAGATTTGATTTTTAAATCTGAGTACTGAACTTGTAGTAGACCCCACTTGTAAGTGATCGAGCTGAGACTTGATTTGAATTAGATCCACAAAATTTGGGTGAGTTTATTTTTCAGGAAAACTAAACACCACTATTATAAACAGGGCTTGAATTGTTCCTACTCAGGTGATGAAGCTTATCTTCCCTACTGCACCCTACCCATTTTAGCAACTTTTTGATGATGCCTTGCAACTCACCTAACTGTTGCCTAGGGCAAATTTAAAAAAAAAATCACCACTTGAAGACTGTTTAAAATTCTAGTTATCTAATTATATTGGCACTAAAACTCACATTGGAAACACAAATAAGGGAAGCACATGAGCAAGGTAAAACCCCCATATGACTGGAAAGAACACTGGGCCTGATTCAGAGCCGCTCATAAGCGGGCGCTCGTTCGCTCCAAGCAATGTTCGCACATCTGCGCATGCATATGGGTCATAATGCGCATGCACCAACCAGTCATTGCGGTTGGAAATCGTGCACTCGTAAAACAGTGAGGGCCTGCGAATTTGAGTGTCAGAATGAGGCGTTTGTGGGTGGTAACAGGGGAAGGTGCTTGAAAACGGGGAGTGGAGATCCGAATGCAGGCATGCCAAACGGTCAAAATGGGCGTTTAATGGGTGTGCATAATTAACAAAGCAGCATCATCAACCACGTCACTTGGTTGTCTTTTAGCCTGAACTGCTCGCAGTGATTGCGGTAGGAAAATCCTACCACAAGAATTGCGAACAGTTCAGATGCCTTTCGATGTACTCGATTAATCTAATAAATAGCGGAGATGACGTATGATGTGAGCGGCCAAGGGGCGTCTTTACAAAATAGCGAGCGCATGTTTTGGATGCACGCTCAGACATAGAGGCATCAACAGACCGCAAAGAGCGAGCGCTCAATTTAAATATCCGGCCCCTTTTTCTGAACGAGCGTCCGCAAATAGCGTCCGGCTCTGAATCAGGCCCACTATGTGCACAAATATACACACACTTTTTTGAACAGTAACATTTAAAGTGAATGACTGGAGTACATAGGCCCTCTAAAACCTTTAGTGACTATGATAGTGTGAAATATATTTTAGATGCTTTTTTTTAACACTCCTACCAACAGCTGAGTTTTTTATGGGGTTCCTTCAAACAAGTTTTGGGCACTTAGCTGCCCCATTTTTTTTGTGCAACCCTTATTACATCCCCTGTGATTGTGTCTTTGTGCTGCCTTTTCTGCAGTGGGGAACCCCTGAAGAAATTGAACCACCTTAAGCATATGGTTCACTATTCATATAGAAGATCACATGGTCAGGAAGATGCTGTTTGTGTAGGAATATAACAATGTCATCATCATACAGCAAAGATTAAACCAGATAATACATACTAATAGAATTTTTGGGACAAGGCAACATACTAATTTCCCTGATCAAACTATTTTGTACTATTAAATAGAATTTACTTATATGGAATGCCATGTGTATAAGTAATATAGTCACGGGTGCTGGTGTACATGAACAATTAAATGAGATAATGTTCACACTCTAAATATTCAAAGAAATATACATTCCTTAGTGGAAGATCAATAATCCATCTTTAGTGAAATTACATCAATTTGTTGAGAAATATGTTAAGAAAAGAACAATGACAGAAAAAGAAGCAAAATTTATCTTTAATGAAAATGTCATCACTCCAGTTATTTATTTACTACCTAAAGTCCACACAAGTCTCACCCACGCACCTAGTATACCAGTTATATCTGGGGTGGATTCTATCTCAGATAACCTTTTAGATCCAATTACTTTTATCTTCAGCCTCTGGTTCTGCACAATAAATCACACCTCAAAGACACAGAATATTTTCTTAGCACTGCATTTAATATTTTGATGTCACCATTTAATTGCAATTATATGCTTCAATTTTGCAATTAATAACAGAAGCAGTTTAAAAAATCTTTGTTAAAATGTTTCACTTAGAGCCTGATTGAGCAGTGGATGGTAATACAATCACGACTGTGTTCTTTCATGGATTGCAGTTGCTATAATATGCTAATGCCTCCCAGAGCACAGCCAAGTATAGGGACGCCCACTGCTGCCTTCTCATATCTATACAATGATGTGCAACAATGTAAACATTGGTAAGACCAGCAGGCAGTCATGCTTCATCTGTGGCAGGTCTGACCAGCCACTGACTCAGGAGCTCTCCTGACATGCAGAGAGCTTTCATACTGCTAAAGAGGATGCAATACTTTATATGTATATGACCATAAAATGGTGACAAAATAGTCAGTCACACAATTTCCTAACCATCTATTTCTGGGGTAGATTCTATCTCAGATAACCTTTAAGAATTCATTGACTTTCATCATCAGCCTCTGGTTATACACAATAACTCACTCTTTAAAGATACAAAAGATTT
This sequence comes from Taudactylus pleione, assembly GCA_031769625.1. Classification (NCBI taxonomy): domain Eukaryota; kingdom Metazoa; phylum Chordata; class Amphibia; order Anura; family Myobatrachidae; genus Taudactylus; species Taudactylus pleione. The sequence continues at coordinate 5,737,503 of JAUIMM010000144.1, read as the reverse complement.
TCTTAGGACTGCATTCAAAAGCTATTCAAAAGACAGAATAAACGATAATGATATTAAATGTAAGAAATATTTATTTATGTCTCCATTTTCATTTAATAATGTGCTTCAATTTGTGCAATTAATAACAGAAATAGTAAAAAAAACTATGTTCAAATGATTTTCATTAGGCTAAAACCGATCACTGCCTAAACTACCAATAAAGAAAAGTTTTACTGAATTAAGGCATAATATAAGATTCCATAATAAATGTAGCATGAATCCTTGTATAGGTCATTGATTAGTCCATCTTGTTTGACAGGCCATGTAATAAGGATCTTTCAGGTCTAATCTAATCCGATATGGCAACAGATGTCTCAGTCACAGAGAATGGCTGTATATAGGAGTGTCACCCAGAGAGGTAATAATTGTACTCACAGCAAGTGGTAAATGGTCTGCACTTTAACTCTACATTTTAGGCTCTCCCTGACTGTAAAATGTACCATGTGTAAGGCAGCATTGTCTCTCTAACTCCACTGCTGGGTACATGCAGTCAGCAAAGTCCACAATGATTACAAATGCACAGACTGCACTATAGCTCACCCACCTGAAAAGCCTCACACCACAATTTGAGCTATGTGTGCAGCATCTTTATTTATCCTATAATGCCACTGAGTCTGTTCATTTAGTAGGCTGTTGTGTTACTTTAAGTAGATAGCTGCAAGAAGCGGCAGCAGTGATGACAGTGGCAGTGATAGCTTCTCAAGTGAAGCATGTACTATCTCTAATGCTATTTTTCCCCATTTACCAGGATTTATTCAGAAGGGTTTGTCCTTAGCTTCCTAAGGACAGAGGTAGAGCTAGACTGCCCTTTTGGGTGGTGATTTTATAATTAAATTTGACAACAACGTTTCCTGTCCTGGCACCCCCCCATTCTGGTCTCAACACATTACCTTTACAGTGTTTTTTATGGATGGTCACATGGATTATTCCAATGAATATATGTTTATTTATTCACTGTGTGACTTGTACAATGCAAAGTGGACTAAATGCATTGAAACAATTAAGTCACAATCTACAGTGGGGACTATTGATGAGAGCAGAGGTGTTAGGCACTGGCAAAATGTAGGAAACCAATCCCTTGGCATCTTCCCTCAAGACACATGTAAGCAGTTCCTCCTCCATAATGCCTGGGACACACAGCACCAGACCATGATCAAAGTTGGCACATGAAGGCACCATTAGCCATGTCCCAGCTAAGGCCATGTGCACTGCTTAGATTTGCAGCCACTTACCTGGATGAGGCAGAGCTGTTTGAGTTCATGCTAACTGGGTGTGCAGAGAGAAGGTCTAGAGTGGACATGGAGAGAGCTACAGAATAGGATCACACCTGCTACTACTACATTCCCAACTCTGCCAATGTAGCTGCAGCTAAGTCACTCTGTCAACTGAACTTTCAGCCCTCCCTCCCCCTGCACTCTGTGCCCATCTTGTGCAGGGGCTGTGTGCCCTTAGTCCAGCCTTATCTTCTTATTGGCCAGAATAGCTCTAGCCAGGGGTGCCTGCCATCAGGGGCACCATTGCTGCCTGGTGATGTTACCTGCAGCCCTATGTGGGCACACCAATTCCCTGCTGCCCACCCTGATTTCCTTGTTAGCCAGACGCTGAACTGTGCATGTCGGCTTACAGCATGAGCTGAGTCTCCCTCCATGTTACATTAGGCCATGGATGTGTTTCTTCCAGGACTGCTGCTACATGGTATTAAGGTGGGGAAAATTTGTCAACATCCAGGGATTGTAATACACAGAGACAATTCTCCCACAGCAGCTTTTTTGTGATAAACATTGCTGGGCATCAACATTGGTGGTGAGATTAAGGCCCTCATTTAGAGGCAGTCAGAGGATGCAAGCGGTCGCTCAGAAACTGGGCGGCCGCTTGCATCCTGACCGGCCGCCTCTGTTTCGGTCGTTAGGCTGTGGGTTTACACCCACAGCACTAAAGACCGCTAGGGTGATGGTCGCGATGGTCATAGACCATTGCAACCATCGGGGCTTACGAAAAGACCCTAGGGTAGGGTCTCACTTGCCGTAAGCCCCGGAGAGCTTCTGGCTCTGTCAGAGCCAGAAGCTCTCCACGGACATCACTAGTGACATGACTAGTGATGTCAGTGGGGCCTCCCCCAAACGGCAGGTGTTCCCATGGGAACGCCTCCATTTGGGCTGCCACCCCCCCGGCCCTCCTTCCAAATGGGGCGAGCTGTCAATCAACATCGACAGCTCGCCCCCTTTGGAAAGAGACCCGCTATGGCCGGCGCTGTCGGTCGTAGCGGGTCTCATGCATGCGCACGAAGGAGCCGGCTCCCTCGTGCACATGCGCACTGGACAAACATCGAGGTGGCCATGTGGTTGTAGACTGTATGGCCGCCTCTGAATGAAGCCCTAAGCCCTTGGAGAGTGAGCACTTGAACTATTTGGCACTTTTGCCAAAATTTAATACTAATTTAAACATCTCACTATCTAAGTGTCAATTATATGCCGGAAACTTGAGACCAATCAGTGGCATTTACTGTCTATAGAGATTGTTTCTACTTATTTTATTGTTTTATCTATTAGTGATTTTTTCATGTTATAATAAACAAAATGTGTTCGGAATTTTACTAATAATATATACATCTCCTTATTATCATGTATTGGATAATGGTTGTTTATCTTTCCATTTTACTATAAAGAGGGGAACTAGGCAAGGTTGCCCTTTATTCCCATTGTTTTTTGCCTTAGCATTGGAACCTATTGCAGTCACTTTACTCAAACTTCCCTTGTATTCTGGGATATGTATCAGGCTATTGGAGCTGAAAGTTTCACTATTTTCTAATGTTATGATGTTATTTATATCCAATTGACATACATCTATCCCTGAAATAATGGATACCATTACTGTAGTTTGTTTTTTTTCTGGATATAGTATTAATATCCAAAAATATGAGATCTTCCCTTTATCTTCATATTGCCAATCATTTATTTCATCCCCTGTATTATCACAATTTCACATTACACATCAATCTATTAAATATTTAGGCATTCACATTCCAGCATCTATTCACCATCTTTATAATTTTTATTTGGTTATCAAGAAGATTCTAAGCCAATTAAATAATTAGCAACATTTACCATTTTCATTGATTGGTAGAAATGCAGTAATTATAAGTGTAGTTTTTCCCAAACTTTATTACTGAATTCAAATGCTCTTTGCAGCCATGTCTAATGCAGATATTTCAACATGCTTGAAACCTTTATTAAATGTATCTGGTGATCTAAATAACCAAAGATATCCTGGCCTTCCCTAATACAACCAAAAATCTCAAGTGGTTTGGATCTAACTAACATCCAGGCATTTTCATAGGTGGCTTTTTTACGTTCTGTCACTGATTGGTTATTGAATTACTGTATGAACACTTTACTATCCTTGCATTAGATGAGGGTCTTTTTAGACCAGTTGACTCAGCAGCTCTATTTCACCTTCACAGGGCATCCATTCCCTCACATCTACAAAACCACCTTTTATTCAGAGACACTTAGGGGTAAATTTATCAACATTCGATTTTGTCCCGATTTGAATTTCCGGGTGATAATATAACTTTTTTGCAAATCGGGAAATTACTATCATTAAAGTCGGGTTATTTTTTATATTTTTCAGCTTGAAATATGGTGGTTAATGCCACAAATTCGGCCGTTTTGAACAATAGAAATTATATCACCATCGGCTCATTTCGGAAGTACTTTTAATTTATTCCATATAATTCGGGAATTTACCATTATTCATTTTGATAAAGTCGCCCATTTTACACTCAAATCGTAGAATCAATAGAAGTTTTCAATGCAATACCTCCTAAGCTGCAAATTGTCATTCAACATACACAAATCAGTGTGATTTGTGAATGTTTTAAATGGAGCATGTGTTGTAAGGGTTTATTAAAAAAAATTAAGTGAGGCCCATCCAAAAAGGCCAACCAGCCCCGGGCTTCCAGGCCTGTCCTGATACCTAAAATTATGGGGAAAGAATGTAGGTTTCCACCAGTGGCATAACTAGAGCATTTGGAGCCCAGGGCAAATGTAAAAATGGAGCCCTCCCTCCCTATGTGCGCGCGCCAAAGGTGCGCACATCCAAAAATGGGTGTGGTCACTTAAAAATGGGGTGTGTCACATGACACACCCCTTTATCATCACTCTGAACATTCCTTTCCATATGCACCTTAACCCCAGTGGTGTCCCTTATACAGTACCCCCAGTATGCAATGTCCCCAGTTGTGGTCCCCCTTATGCAGCCCCCAATTAGTTCCCCTTATACAGTACCCCCAGTATGCAATGCCCCCAGTAGTGATCCGCCTTATACAGCCCCTCATTAGTTCCACTTATTCAGTACTCCAGTAGTGGTCTCCCTTATGCCGTGCCCCCCTATGAAGTGCCCCCAGTAGTGGTCCCCCTTACACAGTGCTCCTTTATATAGTGCCCCCAGCAGTAGTCTCCCCCTTATGCAGTGCCCCCAGTAGTGGTCCCCCTTATGCAGGCCCCCAGCAGTGATCCCCCCTATCCTGTGCCCCTTACACAGTGCCCCCTGTAGTTTTCCTCCCTATTTAGTGCCCCTAGTGGTCCCCCCAATGCAGTGCCCCTAGTAGTAAGCCCCTTATATAGTGCCCCCAGCAGTAGTCCGCCCATGCAGTTCCTCCAGTAGTGGTTCCCTTTATGCAGGCCCTCAGTAGTGATCCCCCCTATCCAGTGCCCTTATACAGTGCCCCCTGTAGTTATACTCCCTATTTAGTGCCCCCAGTAGTGGTACCCTAGTAGTAAGCCCCTTATAAAGTGCCCCCAGTAGTAATTTCCCCCCAGTAGTTCCCCCACCTCCCAATTAATTGCCCCCAATAGTAGTCCCCCCAGTTGTAGTCCCCAGTAGTGGACCCCCCAGTAGAGGTCCCCAAGTAATGGTGTCCCCAGTAGTGGTCCCCCCAGTAATGGTGCCAACAGTAGTGCTCCCCCCTGTAATGGTGTCCCCAGTAGTGCTCCCCCCCTGTAATGATGCCCCCAGTAGTGGTCCCCCCTGTAATGGTGCTGCCAGTAGTGCCCCCCTGTAATGGTGCCCCCAGTAGTGGTCCCCCTCTGTAATGGTGCCCCCCTGATGTTCAGACACACAACACAAGTAAAAAAAACCAATACACTTACCTGAATCCATGCTCCGGCTCCAGTCACTGCTCCAGGCACTGCACGTCAGTCCTCCCGGGCTGGTGCGGGACGTCATGACATCTGTACCATTACCCACTGCAGGAGCCAGAAGGGGTCAACTTTTGCACTGGGAGCTCAGCAGTCAATGAGAGTCTGTCTGACTCTCATTGCCTGCTGGTTAACGCACACATTGCCGCCATGTGGTGGTGATGTGTGTGCAGCAGCAGCAGCCAATGAGAGTCTGTCTGTCTGACTCTCATTAGCTGCTGGTTAACACACACATCGCTGCCACACTGGCGGCGATGTGTGTGTTACTGCACAGCCCGATACCACCTGCCTGCCACCCTCCTCCTGGCGCTATTGGGTAAGCTCTCATGGGGAGGGAAGTTCTCAGCTGTGCAGCAAAGAACTGGCACTGGGTGCAGGGAAGCCTAGCACAAGTCCTTTGTAAATGTGAAGCACTGACCACACACACTGCGGTCAGCGCTACACTGCCTAACTAGGGCAGGTTGGCACCATGGCCAATGGCCCCATGCCGCCGGTCCTATGTTGCCCAGGGCACACGCCCTGCTCAACCCCCCCTAGTTATGCCACTGGTTTCCACCATAAATTAGGTACCAGCACCAGGATGCAGAGCCAGTCCTGGTTTTAATCATAGGGGGAAAACAATTGCATGGATGTCCCCCTATAATTAAAACCAGCACCAGGCCCTTTCTAGCAGGCCCCCAGCTGCAGCATTAGTCCTGACTGCTAGTCAGCCCAGGCTAGGAATCGCTGGGGAGTTGGGGAACCCCCAATAAAAGGGGCCCCTCTCCAGGGAACCCCAGGCCTAGGCTGATAGCCTGGGCTTTCCCCACTACCCTATGGCAGTGGGTGGCAGGTTGATAGTGTATGTAGTGGGTAAAAAATGTAACAACATTGTCTTTACAGTGGAACTACAGGTCCCAGCAAGCCTCCCCCGCTTGCTGGTACTTGGAGATATGGAGCATTAAGTGCCCGTTGGTACCTGTATTTCACCTGTAAAGAAATGTGTAAAAAAACACACAACACACACCGTGAAAGTACAGTTTTATTACTTACAAACACACACACATAATCCCCTACATTATCATGAGTGGTCCTCTTGTCCAAAGTAGGCATCCAAGGTATTCTTAAAACAAAAAAATGACATTACCTGATCCATGCAATACACAACAACCAGAATGGTTGATATGTCCCAAACGAGATGCTCAGACATGGCTCTAGCATTTGTAGAGTCGTATTTAAGCATTCAATGGCTGAGAGAGGTGAGCCCCTGCCTCTCTGAGCCGATGAACAACTCCTCCATTAAAGTCAATGGTGGGAACCGCAGAATGAACTTTAATAACCTGCGGCTCTCCATTGACTTCAATGGAGGAGCCGTTCATAGGCTGAGAGAGGCGGTAATGTAGGTAAGTATGTGTATTTTGTAGATGTATGTAATAAAACTGTACTTTCACAGTGTGTGTTTTGTGTTTTTTTACACATGTCTTTTCAAATGAACTACAGGTACCAGTTGGCCCTTAATGCCTGCATATTGCTACTTGTGGTTCTTCAAGTAAAGGCTTGCTGGGACCTGTAGTTCCACTGTAAAGACAATGTTTTAAATCTATTTTTACACACCACATACACTATCAACCCACCACCCACTGTCCTAGGGTGGCAGGGATAGCCCAGAGCTATTAGCCTAGGCCAGGGGTGTCCTGGAGATGGGAACCTTTTTATTGGGGGGTCCCCAACTCCCCAGAGATCCCTGGCCTGTGCTGCATAGTGGTCAGGACTGATGCTGTGGCTGGGGGGCCCTGTGAAAGGCTCCCCTGGCTGTGGCATCAGCCCCCTCTAGAAAGGGTCTGGTGCTGGTTTTATTTATAGGGGGACGCCTACACAATGTTTTACCCCTATAATTTAAACCAGGACCTGCCCTGCAGCCTGGTGCTGGTACCTAATTTATGGTGGAACCCTACATGTTTTGTTCCACATCATTTTAGCTACCAGGACAGGCTGGCAAGTCCAGGGCTTGTTAGCCTTTTAAGGGGGGACCTCATGTCAATTTTTTTACAAAAATGAACCCCCCCAAAAAAACACAACAAACAGTCTGCACATATTTCACTGATATGTGCAGCCTGCTTGTTCAGGAGAGAAATTTGGCCATTCAAATTGGGTCTTTAAAATGGATAGGATTGACCAAATACACTAGCAATCAAAATTATCCTGTCAAAACCAGGAGCTTGGTAAATTCCCAATTTTTTAAGTGAAAAAAAGGCAGTTTTTGATTGATCCTATCCGAGTTGACAAATCGGGACCAAATCGAATCTTAGTAAATATATCCCTTAATCAGCTTGTGTTATGATTCATAGGAAATTTGGAGATGATCATACTAAATCCATATATATTTCCATTTATTGCATCCCTTTTCTTTTGCCATCCTTACATAATGTTTGGTTTTCATAGTGGAAATGTAAGTGGATTAAAACCATTTCAGATGTTTTTGACCCAAGAGGTCATTTGTTTTCACTTCAAAAACTATGTGAGAAATGTAATATCCCTAATATCTTTATGTATTTTCAACTATGAAGAAAATGTCCTCAATTTAGTATTCAGAACCCTTCTCCTGATGGCACACTTTGTTCTTTGTTAAGTTTGTTTACTTCTAATTTGTTTCATATTAGGTATCGCTATCCTAACCTTATAGTTCAATACCTTTCACATCTTTGGAAATCTCTTTCTTCAGCTTGGTCTATGGAATTGCTTGAGTTGACAGATTTTCTGGCAATTATACATCCCATATATAAGATTTTGAAAGCATTAATTTCTTCAGCGCTTCAAGAAATTAGATTTGAAAACTATACATAGAGCGTATATTATACCATTGCAACTTCATTATATGATTCCTGAAATATCTGGCTTGTGTCCAAAATGTAATATTCTACAAGCAGTTTATGTTCATGGCATGTGGTCATATTTGAAAGTCTGTTGTTATTGGGATAAAGCTTTGAAATTCATTAACTATTTGTTTCATATTCACCTGTCCTTACACCCAGTTCCATTTTTGTTTGCCAATATTAAAATATGGAGATCAGAGGCTGATATTAATCATCTTATCCCGATACTCACACTTATTGTTATGGTGGTAAAAAAAATCTTCATAAATAGGTTAAGAAAACTACACCCCTATTAAGTGAATTATGATCTGCACTATTACAGCTTATTTATCTAGACCATAGAGATATGTTTTCAGATAAAGAGCGTGGGTTGAAACATTTTTCCAAAAATTGGGAACAATATATTTATACGCCTCCATCATCTACTCAATCTCAAATTATTCACACCTTCAAATTGAACACATGGTATCTAAAGTGTTGAATCTCTTAACACCTGAGTTTTTAAAATGTTCTGATTTTTATTCACACTGACAAAAATCCCAGGTTGATTTTCGTTCAAGTGCAAAAACCCAGGATTTTGAAGTCAGTGTAAAAGGGGTATATGTAATCATTTTTGACAGGTGCCTTCAACAACAATTGTCAAGAATAAGAATAAAGGAATTGGGAAACAAATACACTCTTTGAGTAATAACACATTAATTGTGGGCACACAAGTGTATTGTACACATGTCAGGATATTGGATCTATAGCTGTTTGGACATTTTTTGGGAATGGATTATGGCAATTTCCTTGGCTCATAAGAATAGAAGTAACGGGGATATTGGTGACTTGAAATCTAATGAGGTGCTTCAAATGTCAGATGGATTTGAGAGATCTGTCTAAAATCAGCTGCAGCCCACATTGTTGGATGAATGACCATGCCCCCTTAGTAATCCATCTGAGGTAATGTATTACCAATTAGTGACTCTGAACTACAATTGCTGTTATAATATAGAACAGAAGTAGTTCATATTTTCTACATATTCACAGTGGCAAAATCTTAAACAACTAGTGTGAGAGCCATGACTGTTTAATACACTTTTATATCTATGATATTGTACCCCAATTGGTACAACTATTATACGGAACAGAGACACTCACACTGTCAAGTGAGCTTGTACATTTGGATATTAAATCTACTATAAAGTTATATTTTACCTCTTAATTGTCATACTGCCAAATTCTACAAGGAGCTAATTTTCTAATAAATAATTTTTTATTAGATTCATTATCTGAACTACATAATATCATCCAATTGGATAATACTACTCTGTTTATTTTTTATATATTTTTTATTTTTTATATTTCTATCTCATTAGTCACTATGTCCCTAAATATTTAACACATTTATAAACCTGTTGTGATACATTTGTTTATATTATATTGCTCTGATGACTATAAATAAAATGATACTTTGATACTTTGATGCTCTTATTTTTCTGATATACAAATGCATCATAAATATATTATCAGCACAGATAACCCTTGTTAATTGTTTCTAGTGATGCTTAATGGGGGGATCTTTGTACACAGCACCCTGTGATTTTTTTGAAGCTATTTTCACAGTAGTAGAGTTTAAACATATCTATATTGCACACTAATATTCATCACCTAGATCCTTTTCTGTTTTTTTTATTATTATAGACATATTTGAGAGAGTGGAAATTTAGAGCCTGATTCAGTGATGTACACAGAACCCATGGTTTGACTATGTTTGCAAAGAATTATGTCCACACAGGTGCAAGAATAATTCTTTGCATGTGCAGAACAGGTCCTGTGTCCTTGCTCACAGTCTCCCTTTAGCCACAGCATAAATGACATGCTGTAGCAATTGTTGTGAGTGGGGGTGGTGACAAGAACCATTCTCCAAAATGGAGGCATGTTGACTAGCTTTGGAGGTGTGCATAGTCCAGGTTTTGCATTGTTTGACACAGGCATTTTGGACTCAGCTGTCCAGTTCCATCAGCCAGGCTAAGTACTGTAGGACTCAGATTATTTAGACTAGCCAAAGCAGCAACCATAGCAACCAAAGGTCATAATGTTCATGACAGTGATTCAATGTGGGCCATTTATAAATATGTGTAATCTTCATTTTATGAATATAGAATTAAAGTAATTTTTTTAAACCAGTCAATAGTAGCATCCTTTTATGTCATGACAGTGAAATATACAATTCAGAAACAAATAATCATTTGAGGCAATTTTTGGAGGTTTCACTATACACATTGTTTATTACATTACACTGGTGTCGAGAATAAAACAAAGATTTTTATCCTTTTCAGGCTTTGAAAAGATTAATTTTAGATTGATTTATTTAAAGCACTTGTCACATTCACAATATAAAAATGTCCAAACTTGTAAACATATAGAAGTGATACAAGTTAAGTTACTTAAGAAACACATTATGCATTCAGGGCCTTAGAGTGTCTCCTCATGTGATTAATAAGTGTAATCTTTCTAGTAAAACATTTGCTACATTCAGAGCATACATATGGCTTCTCTCCTGTGTGAATCCTCTGATGTCTATCAAGATGTGACTTTTTGATAAAACACTTGCTACATTCAGAGCATTTAAATGGTTTCTCTCCTGTATGAATCATCTGATGACATACAAGTTGTGGAATTCGGGTAAAGCACTTGCTACATTCAGAGCATTTATATGGTTTCTCTCCTGTGTGAATTCTCTGATGAATAACAAGTTGTTGCTTGTTTTTAAAACACTTGCTACATTCAGAGCATGGAAATGGCTTCTCTCCTGTGTGAATTCTCTGATGATAACCAAGGCGGTTCTTGTTGGTAAAACACTTGCTACATTCAGAGCATGTAAATTGCTTTTCTCCTTTGTGACTCCTTTGATGTGTAATAAGTTTTTTCTTCTCATCAAAACAATTGTGAAATTCAGAAAATTTAAATGGCTCCTGTCCTGTATGATACATCAGATGTCTAACAAGCTGTTGTTTCTCAATAAAACACATGCTGCATTCAGAACATTTAAAAGGCTTCTCTCCTGTGTGACTTCTCTGATGTATAAGAAGATATGATTTACAGGAAAAACATTTGCTGCATTCAGAACATGTAAATGGTTTCTCTCCTGTGTGACTTCTCTGATGTGCAACAAGATGTGACTTACGAGAAAAACATTTGCTGCATTCAGAACATGTAAATGGTTTCTCTCCTGTATGACTCCTCTGATGTGTAACAAGAGATGACTTACGAGAAAAACATTTGCTGCATTCAGAACATGTAAATGGTTTCTCCCCTGTGTGACTCCTCTCATGTGTGAAAAGCTGTGAATTATGTGTAAAACTTTTGTTACACTCAGAGCACAGATGTGTTTTTTCTCCTGTGATACTCATTATGTTTTAGATAAGAAACAAACCAGTTGTGGATGTTTCTCCTATACAAAAAATCAAAAAAGTTTTAGTGAATCCTTTAGAAGTTTAACAAGAAATACCATATTTAGTTGGCTTTATCATAGAACAATGTCCATATCCACAATGTCTTCTAATATTCTTAGAACATTGCTCTTTATTTGTCCTGTAAGAAAAAAAAGTTTATATTTAAAACTGAAATAGGTTACAGGGGTAATACTAATTTCAAAGTAATAATTTTATCTTGTGCTAGCTGGGACACATGGGTTAAACGATGAATCTTGAAGTCAATCTGCAGCTATCATTTTTTTACATTGTCCCCACTTATAACCCAATTCCATTAATCCTTAAAAGGACCCAACTGTTTGCTAACATCGTTTTAGCCCTAACAAACACTTTTCTATCACAGGTATCATTCACACCTGGATAACAATGCAATTAAGTATTAAATGACAGATCAAGCAGCCTTATTCCATGACTGCCTGGAATGGGGGATATAAGGAGTAGAATGACTGAGAACAGAAATCAGTATACAGTAGCTTCCCAAATCACTGTGGTTTCAGAAATCACTGCAGAACATAAAACAGTGTATAACATAATCATTGCCAATCAGAAATCTCTGCAAACCAACATTGAAGACCATGGAATTAGAACATGTGCTTGGAGGAAATAAGTAACTGTCAGTGAAGGTGCAGTATGATAGTTGATCCTCTGACTCACTGCTCTTCTGTTGGAGCTCTGCCTGCACCCCAATGGTATATATTAGCCTGTGCCTTCAGATCATTGCAGTTTTGGCAGTGGAAAAAATCCTCAGCAAAATTGTGTACTGCAAAATGTCAAATCAAAAGCTCTACAGCCAACTTGATGGGAATCATGCTGACTCCAATGGCTCTGACAAACTTACAACCTAATTCTGGTGAAACTATACCACCATACACATTTTTTAAAATAAAATGTATTTACATAAGTGAATCACTATTAACATTTGCTGCTTTAGTTACACCAAATAATAATCACAGAAGAATTTTATATATATATATATATATATATATATATTTATATATATATAGATGTTCGGTGGACCGGCACTCTGCTATACACAAACAATGCTCCTGTGCCATCTGCAACTGGTGTATAGAGAGACAGGGAATCAGTGGCACTCAGAAACTAGTAAACAAATTATAATGTGATCCTTCACATAGCACCAGAAAGAACAGGAGGGCACTCAGAGGAGTTTGTAGAAAACCTTAATCAAATCTTCATGTAAAACATCTGCGTTTTGGGGACCACAGCACTGTCATCAGGATGCACAAAATCAATACATTCAGTATATCACCTACAGCAATAAACAGATGTGACTTACCTAGATTTATAGAGTACTCCAAATCCCTCACCTCGTGCAGAGACCAGAGCTCCAGTGGATCGTGGCTAAAGCACCCTCTAATGACATCACAACATGGGAAGAATTGCATGAAGTCCTCTTACAGGCTAAAACATGAGGGGCCATTACAGATAGAGTATGGAAACTGGAGCTTCCAATTGTACCGGTGCTATATACTACTCCAAAAATATACAAGGTCCCACTGAAACCACCAGGTCACCCTATTGTGTCAGCGCATCTGGTAAGGTATGAAAGCAAATGACAATCAGCAATTTGCTCCCAAATGCAGGAAAATGGACAAAAACTGTTGTTTGAAAAAATTGTTTAGATCAAACATTTAACAAACTTTTCTGATGACCATTTTCAGCTGTTTTCTGGCATTTAGGAGCAAATTGCTGACCATCATTTACTCCCATACATTACCAGATTTTCATTCCAACCAATCAACTAGTTGGATGGTTGGACAGAAAATCTTTATGTGTGTACGCAGCTTATGAGGATAAAAGACATGCTGGTTAACACAGACATCTCCAAATTTTGAAAAAGAGAACTTAGAGGGATCTCTACATAAAAATTGATGTTACTGGTGTGTTAACTGCGTGACTTGTAATTATCTAGACACTGGAACTGCACTTCGACATCCACATAATAGTTGTTATATACTCATTAGACATGTGGTCACCTGTATAACTGCTTTTGTCATCTACATTATTAGATGTCCATGTGGACACTATTACGTGGGTAAAACCATACAACCTTTTAAAGAGAGAGCCGCTCAACATCGATCAGCTATTCCCACGGCATTGAAAAATGGATCAAGCAAACAGCTAGTAGCTAATCATTTTGCCCAAAGAGGACACAGTATGGCAAATCTTAAATATATGATCATTGACCATATACCCGAAAAAAGATGAGGTGTGATCGCCAAAAGGAACTTTTGAGAGTGGAAGCAAACTGGATATTACGATTACATTCAGTTACATCTAAGGACCTAAATAAAAATAATTGCTGGAATAGCCTTATGTAGTAGTGGTATAAAGGATCTACCAATGTGTGATCTAGCACCTATGTATAGTCTGTATGTGTAGCCTATGTTAGTCTTTAGGTAATATGTAACAGAGAGGTACAGTAGTTATTTTTATACCTAAACATTATTGCATGACTAAGGTTTGTGCTTATTTTCATACTTTTATGCATCTCTCCCCTTAGACTTATGTTTATTTGTATGTTATGTACATACAATGGTGTGGTGAAGGTGTATGTTTGTTATGTTTTCCAGGGACATGTTGTTGGACAGCGAGAGTTACCGTGGTAGCATCTGACAGTATCCAGGCAACACTAAACTGTTGCTAAGTTACCAAAATACATGGCTCCAGGCACCCAGGTCATGTCGTGACGCCTTTGCTGCGATCTGCTGGAACTCCGGTCTCTGCATGAGGTGAGGGATTTGGAATACTCTCTCTCTCTCGCTCTCTCTCTCTCTCTCTATATATATATATATACATACAGATAAAAATATATTTACAGATAAAAATCAAATCAATAAATTTGATAACATAAAAAAATCTAAACAATTAAAACAATGCAAAACATAAAGTATCAAAGTCAACAGACTTCATTCCAATTCTGCAACTTGTAAGCAGAGAAGGGGAGGGAATCAACCAAATAAAATTAAAGATTTTATGAATGCACTTTCTAATAGAGAACCTGTATAGCACTAAAAGTTACAATCCTAAGCAGGTAGCTGTAACCTGCAACAGGACAACTATTTTTAAGGGGTAAATCAATGATTTTTCAGAGACAGGAGCACTGGCAATACACGTTAAGGAGATTAGTGTGTTGTTTTGGAGACAGTGGGGAAACTTTCCTTGAACAAGCGGAGTGTCTGCCTATAGCCATAGGAGACTTTGTTCTATTTTCCAGGAAGCTTAATCATCTCATTGGCATCTCACTCCAGCCTCCATTATACATCGGTACACCTGGGCACACCACTGCTGAGGCTCTAGGAGGAATCAGCACAATGGGAGATAAAGTGGTGAGAGCCTGTCACAGTTAGTGCTGACTAGAGGATTGCTTATTTGTTGACCAGGAGATCTAAGAAATGTATTCACTCACCAGGACATCTATTAATGGCAAGCTAAGTGTTTCATATGCCACCTGCCTAAAGGGCTGTGAGTATAGCGGATCAGCTGAATTCCCAGCTGTTCCTTGAACATTATCTCCTCAATTACTACAACTTTGTATTTATCTTCATATTGGATACATCCGCTACAAAAATACATTTTTTTTTCATATTGGATACACTTCACGCTGTAAAACTCCAACTGGACACACTTACAAGCAATCCCTTAATAATTATCCATATGTTTGCTAATGACAATTATTATTACATTATTAGAGACATCAAATCTACATGTGATTTTTAAATATGTTTAGATTTTTACTTATTGTGATGTGATTTTTAGGTATTAAAATAGGAAATTTTTTATCCCATATTTGAGTGTGAAACTGTGTGACAAATGCAACCTATTTTTATTAATTTAGTTCTTGTGTATTGTGACAGGATTGACAAAAACCTCTCTATAGGCATGCAGCTTTAATCACCTATGACCCATATACTCAATCTATTATATAACCATATTGACGCCGGATTTTTATTTGATAATTTCTCACAGAAGTTCAGTTCTAGAGATTATGGAATATCAGAAAATATGTAAAAATGTATGTTAATTTAATTTTTAACTTAATATATTGGATCATGAAATAAATATGCTGGTTTATAGCAAAGTAAGTGTGAGTGTTTGTCTCAGTGTTAGTTCAACAAAACTATATACAAAGGGTAAAGATAGATTTAGGTATCAGATAACATTAAGGGGCTGTCATCTAGATACCCCTTTATATATACTAACCTGCTGCACAGAGTAATATGTAAGATACTATGATGGAGCTGTCATCTAGATACCCCTTTATATATACTAACCTGATGCACAGAGTAATATGTAATATACTATGATGGAGCTGTCATCTAGATACCCCTTTATATATACTAACCTGATGCACAGAGTAATATGTAAGAAGCTATGATGGAGCTGCCACATAGATACCTCTTTATATAAAGTAACATAATGCACAGTGTAATATTCAAGATACTATGATGAAACTACCACCTAGACACCCCTTTATATATACTAACCTGCTGCACAGAGTAATATGTAAGATACTATGATGGAGCTGTCATCTAGATACCCCTTTATATATACTAACCTGATGCACAGAGTAATATGTAATATACTATGATGGAGCTGTCATCTAGATACCCCTTTATATATACTAACCTGATGCACAGAGTAATATGTAAGATACTATGATGGAGCTGTCACCCAGATACCCATTTATGTATACTAACCTTATGCACAGAATAATATGTAAGACACTATGAAGGAACTGCTATGTAGATATCACTTTATATATAATAACCTGAGTCACAGAGTAATATGTAAGATACTATGATGGAGCTGCCACCTAAATACCCTTTTATATATACTAACCTTATACACAGTGTAATATGTAAGACACTATGAAGGAGCTGTCACCTATATACCCCTTTAGATATACTAACCTAATGCACAGAACAATATGTAAGATACTAAGAAGGAGCTGCCACCTAGATACACCTTCAAATATACTAACCTGATCTATAGATTAATATGTAAGATACAATGAAGGTGCTGCTACCTGCAGTAGATACCCCTCTGTAAATACTAACCTAAAGTATAGTGCAAAATGTAATATACTTTGATGTAGCTGCCACCTAGATACCTTTTTATATACTAAAGCAAAAAGTAGGCATGTGCTTACCTCCTATGGAGACAGCTGAGAAGAATTATATCAAATGTATTGTCATTATTTTAATTATTATAATAAAACATTAAAATGTTGGAATATGTGTTTCAGTTCTGATAAAAACTGTATGGATATTTTACACATATGGACTCAGTGCTGATAAAGAATATATAGATATATGCATGATAAAATAGGATTGATAGAGAATTTATAGATAGGGATAGACCAACAAACAGACAGAAAGATTTGCAGAATCCCTC
Source organism: Taudactylus pleione (assembly GCA_031769625.1). Lineage (NCBI taxonomy): Eukaryota > Metazoa > Chordata > Amphibia > Anura > Myobatrachidae > Taudactylus > Taudactylus pleione. Next base: position 5,720,520 of record JAUIMM010000144.1, on the reverse strand, counting down.
AGTACTGACAAAGAGATATATATATATATATATATATATATATATATATATGTATATATATATATCAGATAGGGTTGGCAATCCTTGGTAAATATCATACTGTACCGATTTCCACACATGGCATCTACATATAAAAAATACTTCAGTGATGCAGCACTCCTGGTCACATAGAGTAATCACACTGTTCACATAATGGTAACTATTAATGTTTCAGTGCCTTTTATGTGTAATCACACTCTATATATATATATATATATATATATATATATATATAATTCATAAGTATATAAATATAAATATATATATATATATATATATTATACTGGTTCTCATAGTTTTGATAGAGAATATAGCGATATACACATTATACAATGGTACTGATGGAGAATGTATAGCTATCTTACACATATGGTCCCACATTTTTTACCTAAACTTTAGTAATTGCTCACCAAACATTTTGTTTATAATGTTATCAGATAACTAAATTATTCCTCCCAAAAGCTACAGTATCTGGCTCATATAATTTTGTTGACAGAATATGAGTGGACTTCATTATATTTAAACATTTATTATGAACTTACATTACATTTTATAAAGCTTCATAAAAATATCTAACTACACTGTGACTCATTACATAATTTGGAATATTTTAATATAGAATGTAATATCTGAATGTATTAATTTAAAAAAAATGTAATACAATACAAATTAATATATTACTGTTTAACCATTATTATTTTAAAACCTTTTTATGTATTGATAACAAGACAATATATACAAAATAAAATCTGCAAATGTTTGTTTATGTATCAATATATTCTTAAATATAATGTAATTACCTTACTCTGGAGATTATTCCATCTGTCTCTTTCTTACTCCTCCATCCATCCAGCTCTCCAACCAGCAACTAAACCAGCTACTCTTCCATCAGCTATCAGTAGCCTGATACATCCTATTTATAGTCCTTCCTCAGCAATCTCTCCACAGTAGTTCCCAGGAGGACCAGAAGGAATTCTTACACTGAGAGGTGACATGTAAATTAGGGTCTTAAAACATTAGTACATATTCATTCAACACAGAAGCTTCTCGTGCCTAGCTCCTTGTCTTTTAAGTTAGATGTAAATATTGCTATGGTCACTTACTACAATGGGAAATTCTAATTACACCTTAGCAGGGGTAACACCTTGAATTCTTATTAGATCACAGCAGCCTCTGGCATCCTCATATGTCACCAAAAGGTCCTTTTGTTTAGGAGTCACCTATTGTCTGGGCAGTGTTTCAGCAGAAAGACATGTTCTATATATCAGCAGGAACCTCACAATCAAACTATAACAAAGATAACCATTGATTTTCAAATGACACTAGAAACTGAATACTGAAACATCACTACTGCTAGCAGTGATAGTATCAGGATGTTTCTGTTCTATAGACTGATTCATGATTGAAAATAGTTGATACTTGATTTTACAACAGGTAGTCGCACAATGATAAAGCCAATGAAGGGACTGTTAGCTTGTAATTATGACATTGTCCTCCAAAATCAAAATTATACAATTGTTTAGTTTAAAAAAAAACAGTTTTGTTTTTGGGATGTTCCTGTGCAGTCACCATCAGCACCCCTTATTTGTTTTGATAATATTATATATGAGTAATTGGGTATAACACACTACCCCTACAAATTAGACAAAATAATGGATGTTTTACTGTGGAAAAAGTTATATGTAATAGGGGTACTATTTGGCAGAGTTAAATTTCACTAGAGTGCCCCCAGTTTTACAGATACATGTTCCTATTGCACAGGCGTTCCTATGGTTCCTTTGTAGCTTAAAATATTAGGAAGATACCACTATTATCCAATTATTTAGTTTGTGTCACTATATCCAAGGGGGCGCTACCACTGGACATGATACAAGTTACATTACATAGCACAAAAAGTAGAAAAGTTCGTAACTATTGTACTTGCTCTATCTGTCTCTCTCTCTCTCTCTATATATATATATAAATATATATATATATATTTATATATACTGTATAGATATATTGTTTTTTTTAAAGGAATTCATTAAAGTTTAGATGTTTGAATTGAAAGGTATGTTTTAATCTAGTGCATCCACTACTTACACACTTTTTATCTTTGTGCTATGTAATACCCCCAGTTTTAGCAACTTGCCCCCAAAAATATGATAAACCTCATACAATAGAAATATAAATTGGATTAAACAATTGATTTCTATTGAGTAAAGTCTTTCAATTTTCCCAAACAACATACCAGGGATGACACCAATTTGGCTATTTTACAATTGCAAATATGCAAAGTGTTTAAAACCTTATGTTGCATTTATAGTAACCGTTTTTATTTCAACATAAATGTTTTCAAATCATACTGTTTTACCTCTCATTCTTTGTGATACATAATATTATTTGATTAGTTTGTGATCATATATGCCCTCATTAATATTCAATATCAGGACTTAAAAAAACTACAACAGTGGGTGCCAGTGGCACATTTCAGTATTTTTTTTGTGAATTACAAACTGGTGCCCTTAAAAATAGTAAAATAAAAGCATGACACAAATCTTATGTAGCTAAATAGAATGTTTATTGCTTCATAACTAGTTATAAAATTATATTAAAAAATATGAAACTTTTTTGTTTCCTATGTATATATATATATATACTGTATATACAGTATAGCTGTATATATATATATTTATATATATATATATATATATATATACTGTATAGCTGTATATATATATATATATATATATATATACGTATATATACATATATATATATACTCAAATGCAAATGATACGGCACTCCCAATATACTTATGCATAATGCCTCCTCCAGTGCCCGCTTTATAGGGAATGACTCCCCCAATCCATATGGTACACAGAGGCGGCACTCAGAGATCTTGATAAAGGGTATACAATAAGTCAAACTTTATTCCATCGACGTTTCGGGACCTTACGTCCCTTCCTCAGGATGCGACATTGACCAGTCGGATCAACCATCAGTAATCAATACACCAAAGTATCTAATAGCTTGCTTACAATTTCCCTCTTGTATTGGATTAAATCATGCACAACTATCACCCTGCCTTTGTCGGCAGGACATATGACAATATTATCATATTATGACAAAACACACAATGCTTGATATTCCCTTGCAGACAAATTGTTGTACAATTTAACATGATTAGCAACATAGGGAGAAATTCTATCAACAACCTGATAATTCAATAATTTGAGGAAGGATTTAATCATGGTGTTATTAGAAATCGTCTCAAATAAGGGCTTACATTGTAATTTATGTAAACAATCAGGTATTTGGACAGTTGAAGTAGGAGGTAAAGGCTGAACTTCCTACCATTAAAATGCTCATGGAGACATAATGTCCTATTCAAACTGTACTTTTCAACCTCCCATCGAAGTCCATAAAATTGAGAGGTCGGATCGAAGATAACCTACGACTGAGTACTGATTCTTCAATGTCAGTCAACTGATGGGAAGATAGATTAAACACTATTTTCTCTTTGGTAGAGGAAGTCTTCCACCTCTTCCGCGATCATGAACCCATGCCACCTCGCCTCATATAGCTCCTCTTTGCTCAAGGCCTTGCATATGGGTAGGCATCCCTAAAGGGCCTGCTGATTTTCCCCCCTACTAGGGCAGCTGTCAAAATCAGAGTCACTGTTGGTCATATGTTCCTGTGAAGTATCGGACTCAGCACATAATTTCTGATAAATCATCTGTTGAGGCTGAGTACGTTCCTTCTGGCCATCACTGATCCAATGGTAAACCCGATTGTGCTCATAATCGGCCACCACTCTGGTCATCTTCAAATTTTTCAATTGGATGAGATCTTGTTTGTAGCTATTCACTTGTGCATTCAACTTCTCATTCCAATTAGTGTTTGTATCGGTTTTTAGAATACCAATAAGCACCTCTTCAAAGACTTTAATTTTGTCATGGGTTACCTTCAATTCATGTCCTGCCTCCTCAATTACTAATAGCATCAAGTCATAACTGCACTGATTAAGTACTGCAATCAAGCGCTTGCAAAATGCAGTATTAAAACAGCCAATAGTTGGGCAGTTCTTAACCCTGAATCCACACGGTATATGCTTCTCCTTATAATAATCACTAAGCGTTACCCCATGATAATGGTAATCTTGTTCATGTTGTTTCAATTTCAGTAGTTCGCGGTACAAGTTTTCAACTGATTGGCCCACATCCGCATCAAATTGGTCTGTAAATAGGATGGATTCTGCATCAGATTCTGAGAAGGTGAGGGTCTCCCCTTGTATAAATTTGGATAAATTCAGTGCAGCATAACCCCCATCACTGGAATCCACAGTCACATCCACCATAGTGACAAAGAAAGTGCAAAACTGACACCAATTGGAAACACACCCAATGCAGTGTATACATATTCATGTGGGTGCCACTGTGCAGGAACCTCACAGCCTGCAACACGAGAGGATACAATTATACAATCCAGTAGGGTGGCATACATGCAATAATCAATATCGAAAGTCGCTGGTGCCCTCTGCAGGTGTCACCATCAGGGAATCCACAATGCACACAGGTCAATAAATAGGATGATAGACGCAGGGTATACACCAACGTTTTGATGTTTATTAAATCTTTTTCAAGGTACAAATGAATAAAAACTGCTTACTTTATAGCCACCGCCATCACCACATGTATCCCTGGTGTCGCAGACCTGGAAACAGACGCCCACATATGTTGTCAATACATCGGGCCCTTATCCAAAGTAACAAATGACAAATAAACAAGAAATAATATACGTGTGACCAGTAACCAACAAAGGGGCTGCCGTAAATTCCAGTGACAAAATACTGCATGGATGAAAAGCAACTAAACATCAAAAAATTATAACACATTATTAATTTTAATAAATTAACAGTATGTAACATATACACAGTGCAAGAATCAAGAATAGCAATATCACATGAAACAATGAAGTCCCAGGGATTCATTAAGCCCTTTAGATGACAGGGTCCCCAACCTAAAAATCCATTGAGCCTCACATCTCAGAAATTTAAGTGAGCAATCACCACCCCTAATAGATAAGGGGATGTGGTCGATGATAATATAGCATAGAGAAGCTAAATTGTGTCCTGCCTGCAAGAAATGTCAGACCACTGGTTGATCACTCTGACCAGTGTCCAGAGCTCCCTTAATAACAGAGCGGTGAAGTGCTATGTGTTTCCTGAGGCTTCTGTTAGTCTTACCAACTGGATTGCAGTACTTAATAAGTGCATTTATGACTTGATGCTATTAGTAATTGAGGAGGTGGGACATGAATTGAAGGTAACCTGTGACAAAATTAAAGTCTTTGAAGAGGTGTATATTGGTATTCTAAAAACTGATGCTAACGCTGATTGGATTGAGAAGTTGAATGCACAAGTGAATAGATACAAACAAGATCTCATCCAATTAAAAAATTTGAAGATGACCAGAGTGGTGGCCGATTAAGAGCACAATCGGGTTTACCATTGGATCAGTGGTGGCCAGAAGGAATGTACTTAGCCTCAATGGATGATTTGAACATATGACCAACAGTGACTCTGATTTTAACAGTGGCCCTAATGGGGTGGAGCATAAGAAGGCCCTTTAAGGATGCGTACCCAAACACAAGGCCTTGAGCAAAGAGGAGCTATACAAGGCGAGGTGGCCAGGGGTCGCAGAAGAGGTGGAAGACCTCCTCTACCGAAGAGAAAATAGTGTTTCATATATCTTCCCATCAGTTGACTGACATTGAGAAATCAGTACTCAGTCATGGGTTATCTTATAGTAGCCTTTACTTTGCAGCAATTCTACAATAAAGACCTGATTTAGGTCTCTTCTGAAAAGTAAATGGTGAGATGTGTCTGCTGCTAGAAATAATGTTATCATGAATTTGGCCTCTAGTCTAAGGTGCTATTAATAGGTGATTACTGATGGCAATGTCTATAATAAATGTATCCTCTGTCTTTCATCCTCATGGGAGACTGTTACATCATAGCGCTGTATGGTGTTTGCACCTGTACTTTGTAAAACTTTTAAAGTTGTTGCAATTTCTCAGATTGTATGACCTTAAATTCTTAAAATAATAATGGACTGTCCTATATCTGGGTTGATTTAAGCGGTTCTTGACATATTATTACTTCTACATCAAAAAATCATGGTTTTTCACCAATACCATCTGATAGCACCACTAATTGGCCTTAGGCATTAACAAGCAAAACATTATGATAAAAAATGTCATTAAAATTATCCTTTTAAAAATAAATTCATACAAAGTAATCAACTAAGCTATTTATATATGTCTAAGAAACTCAAATTAAACCTTTATATCACAACATCTGACATCAGGAGAAATGTAATTTAATTCAGATTGTAACAAACATTGACTTTCACTATACATTTGTCTATTGATCTTATGTATATAATCATTGTGAGGTTCCTGCTGATACGTAGAAAATGTCTTTCTGTTGAAACTCTGCCCAGGCAATATGTGACTCCAAAACAAAAGGTCCCTTCAGTGACATAACAGGATGCCAGTGGCTGCTGTAATCTAATAAGAATGCAAGGTGTTACACCTGCCAAGGTGTAATTAAACTTCCCCATTGTAGTAAGTGAATTTTAGGAATATTTACACCTCATTTACAAGACAAGGAGCTAGGCATGAGAAGCTGCTTTGTTTATACTTCACCTCTCAGTGTATAAATTAATTCTGGTCATCCTGGGAACTATGGAGTGAAATGGGGGAGGTATGACTATAAATAGGCTGTATCAGGATATTAATTTCTGGTGTTTCCTTGTGTCTAAAATCTCGAGTGTTTCTTTATAACTACATCCAGAACTATTCAAATACTTTAGATTTTATTAGTATAACAAAAATTCAATAGTATCTTCCATATAACTATATACATCAGGTTATTATATATAAAGGGTTATCTAGATGTCCACTTCTTCATATAATCTGATATATAACTCTTTGCACCAGGTTAGTACATATAAAAGGCTATCTAGGTGAAAGCTTCATCATAACATCTTACATATTATTAATATATATATATATATATATATATATATAAATAAATATATATATATATATATATATTAATAATATACAGTAGGTTAGTATAAATAAATGGGTATTTAGGTGGCAGCTTATCAGAGTATTTTACATATTACTCTATGCATCAGGTTAGTATATGTAAAGGGGTATCTAGGTGCCAGCTCCATCATAGTATCTTACATATTACTCTATGCATCAGGTTAGTATATGTAAAGGGGTATATATGTGGCAAATCCATCATTGTATCTTACTTATTACTCTGTGCATTAGGTTAGTATATATAAAGGGGTATCTAGGTGAAATTATATATTAAGTATTGCTCAGTGCATCAAGTTACTAGATGTTATTTTACTTTTATATATAGTCATGATACAATCATAGGCATATTTTATTAACAATAATGTTTTCTAATGTTAATAAATATCTGGGTTTAATGCACATATCTATTATATTAGTTGCAGGGGCATAATTAGGTATGTCAAGACCCTTTACCAAAAGTCTGTAAAGGCTCCTATGTACCACCCAATGCTGAAAGATGTGTATAACACTTTGACAAGGAATATGGCCCCCCCGCAGCTCTGGACCCCAAATCAGCTGCACCCTTTGCACCTATGGTAGTTATTCCCATGATTAGTTGTCAATTTACCAGTGTGAGAAACCCACAGGTAGCTTGTGGTAACCCATAGACTTAGTATTAAGTGCTTGAATCTATGTGGTTCCCTGTTCATTAATCCCCAGAGGGTTCATCTAACACAGATTTATCTTTGCTCACCTGAGGCAGCATCTCAGATTCAGGGGTTAAACCTTGTATCAAATTGAATCTGCCCCTCAGTCTTATACAAATGTGCATATGCTGCCTGACACATGCATATTTGTTTCATGATACAAACTATTACATCTAATTTGTTTAGCACAGTTTTCTCAGCTTTTGGGATATACCCTAGGCCCTTACATCAAACCTACCCATGTCTCTAAAACAAATAATTTTTATTAACCTTTTAAAAACCTGGTGTCTCATACAACAATGATCACTGATTCCTCTGCACATATCACAATAAGGTAAGTGACTGTGAGATGGAGCTCCCACCTAGATACCCATTTATATTTACTAACCTGATATACTAACCTGATATACAAAGTAATATGTAAGTAATATGTAAGCTGCCAGCTAATATCAAATTATGTAAACTAACCTGATGCACACAGCAATTTGTAATATACTATGATGGAGTCATCACCTAAATAGCCTTTATATATACATTCCCATGGTGTGTGCAGAGATAATGGCAGTATCCAGGTGCATCAGCTGACAGTAGGTGTGACAGGATCGGTAGCATGTGTTACCCATCTATGGTCAGTGCTGGGGGTGAGTAATGTATAATCTGCACATTCTAAGGTCACAGTATGAGGAATATACAATCATTATGGAAACATTAATAGACTGTGTGTACTATATCAAGTATATATCTGCTGCTGGAGGGGAGAGGTCTCTATTCTGAAAATAAGGATTCAGCAATTTGAAAAAAATAATTTTAAATGACTGGGTCATATTTGTTAGTTTATTTAAATATATGTCATGTTCCTAATATAATATAACTCTATTATTCTAAAAGTAGATGTAACCCAGTCAATTTTGTGCTCTTAAAAATGTAATTATTTCCTTATAGGACAAATAAGGAGCAGGATTCCCACTAAAAATATTAGAAGACATTGTGGAAAGTGACTTTTTCTCTGATTAAGCAAAATAAAAACATAAATTGTTTTCTACTGGAGGATTCAAAAATCTACTTTCATTTTCTGAATAGCAAAAACATTTACAGCTAATTTCTTGTCTAATACATGATGAGCCTCATGGGAGAGAAACCACATCTGTGCTCTGTGTGACAAAAGCTGTACATGTAAATCACAGCTTCACATACATCAGAGGATTCACACAGGAGAGAAACCATTTACATGTTCTGAATGCAGCAAATGTTTTTCTAAACAGTCATCTCTTCTTACTCATCAGAGGATTCATACACGAGAGAAGCCATTTACATGCTCTGAATGTATCAAGTGTTTTACACAACAGTCAAATCTTCTTAGACATCAGAGGAGTCACAGAGGAGATAAACCATATAAATGTTCAGAATGCAGCAAGTGTTTTAGCATTAAGTCAAATGTTGTTATACATCAGAGGATTCATACAGGAGAGAAGCCATTTATATGCTCTGAATGTAGCAAATGTTTTACACAACAGTCATCTCTTCTTAGACATCAAAGGACTCATAGTAGAGATAACCCCTATATAAGATAAGAATTAGAATTTAGCAAAGGATTTACTAGAAAGATAACATTTATTAATCACACAGTGAGTTACTATAATGGTCTGAATATATCATGTGTTTCATGATAACTTGTATCACTTCTTTTTTATATGTATGTTTGCATTTATAGAACAAGCATACAAAATAATTCCTTTTAATACAAACATGTAAATATAGAAACATACATACAATAAATAGTGTTAAAACAATTACTGCTGTTTTCACAGTTGTCTATGCCTTGCTATCCTTAAATGAGCACACACAGTTATATTTGCAAAGATGTTGCATGATTTTAGTAAATCCATGTATGCATATTTTTTATTACTTTTATTGCACATATTTTTCCACATACAACCATTAAGCATTTGTCATTCCTTTTTTTACAGTTATAACAAAATGACAGTTACAATTTATAATCTTATTTTCATTTAATATTATCTACATCAAATTTTTCAGGTTGTTGAGTTTTTACTATTCTCATCATAGCCCTTTTTTGTCCCAATTTGATTTTACATAATCCCCAGTACATTTCATCCAATCACAGCAAAACATTCTCTAATTTTCTTTTGGATTAGCATAGCTAATGTTTATAAATATCCTCCAAAGTTTTAAAAAAACTTTCCAGAGTTTCTTTCCTTCTGGACGGTGCCTCTATCCAGTCCATAGGAAAGATATAGTAGAGCTTATCTAGTAGAAGAGACATTGGGGGACTCAGTGGCTGAACCCATGTCTGCAAAATTGATTTTTTTTTTTGCGGCTGCTGTAATTGCTAAAAGTATTTTCTGATTTCCCAGTATACAGTATATCCATTTGTTTACTTTATTTAGTTCACCATATAACATATCCAATGTCATAAACAGAAATCTCTCCCTCCATCTGCCAATTCCAGTTGTGATCTCTTTAATATCAACCAGTTCTCTTACAATAGAATAATAAAATGAAATCACTTTTCACTCTAGACTGTTATGTAATAAAGTTTTATCTAGACTTCCAATATCTTTCACCCAAAAATTTGAATTACACTCTTTACATAGTGTTGGCCTTGAATAAATGCTAGATTATGAGCTATAATCACTTTGTATTCCTCTCTTACTTGAATATAAGATTTAGGTTTCTTATATTGCATGTCCACAAGTTGTCCTAAACTTCTTAACCCCTCCCTCCTCCACTGGGGAAAAAGGGTATAAAGCTCCTCCCTCCTGGAATTTTGGATTATTTAATAAGTATTGATATAGTAGGGTGTATTTTTATTCTTCTTCTCAACAAATACCATGCTCTTCTAGTGGGCATTAATAAAGGATTTTTTAGATTATCCCGGTCAACCTTTTATTCTTTAGCATGAAGAATTGCTGACAACTCCATATTTAAAGGAATGAGCCCTCCAAGGAGGAATGGACATATTTATCTCTACCATGCAGCCAATCTCTAATGTAGCACAGCTGCACTGAGAGGCTATACCATTCCAAATTCGGAAGATTAATTCCTCCCTTTATTGTAGGTTGCTGTAATTTCTTTATGCTGATTCTTCCTTTTTACCTTCCCATATAAATATACCAAATAAGATATTGATCTTATCTGTGTTACTTCTATTTATTATCACTCAAAGTGACTGTATTGGGTACAATAAATGCTAGAAGGACATCCTTTTGATAAGATCAATTTGCCCCATAAAAGAAATAGGGAGATTTTTCCATCCTTGAAGTTATTATTCACATTTTTTTATAACAGGCTTTAAATTCATGTTATATAATAAACCTAGGTCCTTCTGAATTTTGACCCCTAAAAAAGTTATACATTTGGAGGTCCACCTTATAGGTAGGTCTCCTGCTGGTTTTCTAAAGCCCATCTTAAAATACATTGCAACTGATTTGTCTAAATTTATTGAAAATCCTGATGTTCTACCAAATTATGACAATGTATGCAACAATAGTATTAGGGAAAGACTCAGATTTGTTATATACAGTAACATGTCATCTGCAAAGGTGGTTATTTTAATCTCACTTGATCCAGCCACAATGCCCTTCAGGACTGACCAGTTGTGCAAATAACATAACATAGAGTCCAACTCTAGATTGAACAAAATTGGAGAGAGTGGGCATCCCTGATGTGTGCCAATATTCATTGTTACTTTTTTGCTCTTATTACCATTAATTAGAATAAATGTACTAGGGGATTCATATAAGAATTTAATGAATTGTATAAACGTTTCCCCAAATTCTCTAGAACTTGTATCACTTCTATATGTTTACATGTGAGGACATTTTTTTTTTCTGAATGTGACAAGTGTTTTATATAAATCAATCTTCTTGAAGACAGTTAAATAGAAACATCTGTAGTTGATCCGCTTCCACAGTGTAATAAATAATGTGTATGGGGAAAACCCACAAAATTGCCTGAAATGATTATTTATCTTTTTGAAATGTAATTTGCCACTATCATGGCATAAAGTGACACCTAATACTGTACAACACAGCAAATAAGAGAGAGAATATCAGTTTTCCTGGAATATTGCACTGGTTTGAAACATAACTTTACACATTTTTTTATAAAAGTAAGATTATCTATAATGACAAATATTAGCAAAATATTAGAACATAAAACATAGTAAAGAAATGGACAAATAAGTATAAGGAATTGATTAACAAAATCAATGGAACTGTTGCAAGTGTTGATTGTGCTTCCAATGCTGTAACTGATCTCTGCAATATACAGCTGTCCTGCTCATACAGGTGCTGAGACTAGTAGAAGGAAGAGCTTTCTATCATTTTAAACATTTTAGCAGCTCCTCTCAGGACTGTAATTCCTTCTATGGGTAACAGTGTAAGATAAAACTATAAATAAGGTGCCTTGTTTCCTCCAGTATTTATATATATATATATATATATATATATAAATATATATATATATATTTATATACTGGAGGAAACAGTGTATATATATATATATATATATATATATATATATCCAGAACATGATGAGGTTATCAATATATCTATAGTATAGAAAAATATTGTCTAAAACTGCTGTTTGACTGAAAAACAAATCACATTCCACCTCCCACATATATGAATTACATATATATATATATATATATATATATATATATATATATATATACAGATATGCGTCCAGAAATATAGAGACAGTATTGCAAAGGGACCCTCTGGCCGAGACTATAGGTATTTCTGGATGCAAAGTTGTGTGCAAAATACATGGATGCACCTTAAAGACTATAATTCTTTGTTGAAAAAAATGTTGGATATGGGGCCAGTACCAGACAATATGTTGTTAATCACCTAGACGTTTCCAGCTTGTACACCTGTACAGCATCTTCACCTGGAGTGCGGTGGCCATTAAACTTTTTTGCGTGGCCACTCCCCAGCCAGGGCTTCCCGGCATCTTCTATCTTCAGCTGGTCTTCTCTCCAGCACCCAGGCTGATGAACTAAATGGATGGGGTGCACTGGCTCTATTGAAGCCAGCTGAGGGGCCGGGGCAATGACATCGCGAGCTGTGATTGGCTCGCGGTGGCCTTCTTTGAATTTTCAAAAACTGCGCTGAGGCGCCATTTTTGAAAAGGGCACGCTTGGTTCTCACCATTGAATTGGTGAGAACTGCTCATTGGCTGAGCAGCGGAAGGCTAGCCTCTCTCAGCCAATGATCGGATTTCTGGACTGAAATGCTGGGCAGAGCTGTCATTCGGGTAGTAGTGTTCTTATAGAACACTACTAAAGTTTGTGGGTCCGGGTGTCTCTGTTTTTATTTCCAAGACCCTGGGTTGTGTGCAGAGGACCTGATCCACGCATAGGAGGAGGTGAGCATGGATTTTTTTTTTACAGGTACCCCATTGGATAATCTACTGGAGAAGAGGACAGATTGGCTTCAGGGATACTAGGTGAGTATGTGAGATAGTGTGTATGCATATGTAAGTACATGTGTGTGTGCATGTATGTTTTAATAAAATTATACTTTTCTAACGGTGTGTTTTAACGGTGTGTGTGTGTTTTAATATTGCTTTTGCTGTGAAAATGAAAGTGCCAGCAAGCCCGTAATGCCCTGCATGCTGATACTTGTGGTTCTCTAAGTACCAGCATGCAGGGGAGGCTTGCTGGGAAATGTAGTTCCACAGCAAAAGCATATATTTTGAAATGCACCACACTTTACATAATCAACCCGGCACCCACCACCCAGGGGTTCCGGGGATTGCCCCGGGCTATCAGCCTGGGGTGCCATGAGGAGGGTGAACCTTTTATTGGGGGGGTCCCATCTCCCCAGGGATCCCTGGCCTGGGCTGACTAGCAGTCAGGGGTGATGCTGTGACTGGGGGGCCCAGTGAAAGGGCTCCCCTGGCTGTGCCAATAACCCCCACTAGACAGAGTCTGGTGCTGGTTCTGGGAAATACAGGGGGGCCCTATGCATTTTTTCCCCCTGTATTTCCAAAACCAGGACTGGTTCAGAGCCCTGTGCTGGTTGCATTTGTCCCCCATATTTTGACTATTAGGACAGGTTCTGAAAAGCCTAGTGCTGGTTGTGCTTAATATGGCAGACCCCTACATCATTTGTCCCCTGTATTTAGCACAACCAGTACTGGGGATCCAAAGCCCAGTGCTGGTTGTTTTGGGGGGTGGGGCCACGCCATTTTTTTTAACACAGGCAGCCAGTCCTGGTTGTGCTTAAATGCAGGGGACAAATGACTTAGTGGTCCCCCGTATTTATGCACAACTAGCACCGGGCTAGTCAGAACCAGCCCTGGTTGCCAAAAAACAGGGGACAAATGATGTAGGGGTCCCCCGTAAGTTGTGCAACAGTACTGGGCTCTGATCCGGTCCTGGTTCTGGAAATACAGGGGAAACATTTGTAGGGTCCCCTTGTTTACTCCAAGACCAGCACTGGATTGTTTCTAATGGGGGGCTGATGCCACAGCCAGGGGAGGCCCCCCAGCTGCAGCATCAGCCCTGACCTCTAGTCAGTCCAGGCTGGGGACTTGAGAGGAGCCGGGGACCCATCCAATAAAGGGGTCCCCCTCCTCAGGGCACCACAGGCCTAGGTTGATAGCCCGGGGCTATCCCCAGCACCCCTGGGTGGGTGCCTGGTTTTGTGTGATGTGGTGCATTTTAAAGAATATTTTCTTTTGCAGGTGAACTACACGTCCTAGCATACCTCCCTGCATGCTGGTACTTAGGGCCCACTGCCACCTGTAATGCACCTGTAAAAAAATATAAAAAACACAACACACTTTAATATTGCAATATTTTATTTTACAGGTCTTCACCTGGGTGACAGCAGCCTTTAAGCTCTTTTATTTGGCTCCACCATTCCAAGACTTAGGCAGCTTCTCCTGGCAGGCACCAACCCTCCAGGTCTTCGGCATATTGGCCTGGCAGACACCAACCCACCAGGTCTTTGATGTCTTCACTTTGTGGGCTGCAGCCTGTGTCAGCTATTTTTCATGGCTGCAGCCCAGTAGGACTTCCGGAGTCTTTGCTTGGCGGGTGCCAACCTGCCAGGGCTTTGGTGTCTTTGCCTATTGGATGGCAGCCTGTGATAGCTCTTTTTCGGTGCTGCCTCCCACTAGAAATTCTAGTGTCTTTGTAAAGATGCCAAAGCCGACAGGGCTTTGGCATCTTTACCTGGTTGGCACAAACCTGCTAGTGCTGCGGCAACTTTGCCTGGCAGGTGCCAACCTGCCAGGGCTTTGACGTCTTCACCTTTTGGGTGGCAGCCTGTGTCAGCTCTTTTTCAAGACTGCCACTCACTAGGACCTATGGCATCTTCGCATGGTGGGCGCCAACCCGCCAGGGCTTTGGCTTCTTTGCCTGGTGGGCAAAAACCCACCAGGGCTTCAGCATCTTTGCCTGGTGGGCACCAACCTGCCAGGGCTTTGACATATTCATTAGTGGGCGGCAACCTGTCAGCTCTTTTTTGTGGCTGCCTCCCACTAGGACATCTGGCGTCTTTGCCTGGCGGGTGCCAACCTGCCAGAGCTTCAGTGTCTTCACCTAGTGGGTAGCAGCCTATGATAGCTATTTTTTGGTGATGCCTCCCACTAGGACTTCTGGCATCTTCGTCTGGAGGGCAGCAACCCACCAGCACTTTGCATTTTTCACCTGGCGGGTGCCAACTCTCCATTGCTTTGACGTCTTCACCTAGTGGGTGACAGCCTGTGTCAGCTCTTTTTCATAGCTCCTGCCCACTATGACTTATGGTGTGTTTGCCTGGCGGGCACCAACCCACCAGGGATTTAGCGTAGCTGCTTGGTGGGCACCAACCCACCAGGGCTTCAATGTTTTCACCTAGTTGGTGACATCCTGTGTCAGCTTTTTTATGGCTGCTGCCCACTAGGACTTATGCAGTCTTCGCCTGGCAGATGCCAATCCACCAGGGCTTCAGCTCTTTAATATTACAATATTTTATTTAACAGGTATTCACCTGGGGAACGGTGGCATTTAAGCTCTTTAATGTGGCCACCAAAACCCCAGGGCTTAGGCATCTTTGCCTGGCGGGTGCCATCCTACCAGGGCTTCAGTGATGCCAACCCACCAGGGCTTCGGCATATTCGCCTGGCGGGCACCATCCTGCTTGGGCTTCAATTTCTTCACCTAGTGGGCGTGAGCATGTCAGCTCTTTTTCGTGGCTGGCTCCCACTTGGACTTCCGGTGTATTTGCCTGGTGGCGCTAGGCCACCAGGGCTTTGGTGTCTTCACCTAGTGGGCAGCAGCCTGTGATAGCTCTTTTTCAGTGATGCCTCCCACTAGGACTTCTGGTGTCTTTGCCTGGAGAGCACCAACCCGCCAGGGCTACGGCATCTTCAGCTGGTGGGCACCTACCCGCCAGGGCTTCAATGTCTTCATCTAATGGGCAACATCCTGTTTCAGCTCTTTTTCATGGCTGTTGCCCACTAGGACTTACAGTGTCTTCGCTTGGCAGGTGCCAACCTGCCAGGGTTTCAGCATCTTCGTCTGGTGCGCATCAACCCACCAGGGCTTGAGGTCTTCACATAGTGGGTGGCAGCCTATGTCAGTTCTTTTTCATGGCTGCCTCCCACTAGT
The DNA here is from genome assembly GCA_031769625.1 of Taudactylus pleione. Taxonomy (NCBI): domain Eukaryota; kingdom Metazoa; phylum Chordata; class Amphibia; order Anura; family Myobatrachidae; genus Taudactylus; species Taudactylus pleione. The sequence continues at coordinate 5,704,068 of JAUIMM010000144.1, read as the reverse complement.
ACTATCAGCATTTTTACCTGGCAGATGCCAACCCACCAGGGCTTTGGCATATTCGCCTGGTGGGCACCAACCCACCAGGTTTTCGATGTCTTCGCCTGTGTCAGCTCTTTATCAAGGCTGCCAGCCACTAGGACTTATGGCATCTTTGCAGGGCGGGCGCCAACCCACCAGGGCTTTGACTTCTTTGCCAGGTGGGCACAAACCCACTAAAGCTTCAGCATATTTGCCAGGCAAGCGCCAACCTGTGAAGGCTTTGATGTCTTCACATAGTGGCTGGCAGCCTGTGTCAGCTCTTTTTCGTGGCTGGCTCCCATTTGGACTTCCAGCATCTTTGTGCCTGCCAGGGCTTCGGTGTCTTTGCCTAGTGGGCACTGCCTGTAATAGCTCTTTTTCAGTGCTGCCTCCCACTAGGACATCAGGTGTCTTCGCCTGGAGGGCACCAACCCGCCAGGGCTTCGGCATCTTCAACTGGTGGACACCTACCCGCCAGGGCTTCAATGTCTTCACCTAGTGGGCAACATCTTGTGTCAGCTCTTTTTCATGGCTCCTGCCCACTAGGACTTATGGTGTCTTCACCTGGTGGGCACCAACCTGCCAGGGCTTTGGTGTCTTTGCCTAGCTGGTGCCAACCCACCAGGTCTTCGACATCTTCACCTAGTGGGCAACAGCCTGTGTCAGCTCTTTTTCATGGCTGCCACCTACTAGGACTTATGGCGTCTTTGCCTGGCAGGTGCCAACACACCAGGGCTTCATGCATTTTTGCCTGGTGGCCACCAGCTCGCTAAGGCTTCGGCATCTTCACCTGGTGGGAGACAACCTTCCAGGGCTTCAACGTCTTCACCTAGTGGACAGCAGCCTGTTCCAGCTCTTTTTCATGGCTGCCTCCCACTTGGACTTCCAGTGTTTTCACCTTGCAGATGCCAACCCACCAGGTCTTTGGCATCTTTGCCTGTTGGGTGCCCACCCACCAGGGATTCTGACGTCTTCACCTGGGGGGTGGCTGCCACCTCCTCAGGGCTTCTGTGGTTCTCTTCAGGAAAATCAAAGATGGCTGCCACAAGCCAATCACGGCTCACAATGTCATCATCCGCACACCAGGCAGCTACAGGACTGGCGCCTGTTCAAGTGTCGGCGGCAGGCCTGGATCCACGCTGCCTACGACACCCAAGACCTGCAGACACTGATGTCCCTGCCACCACTACCATTGTTTTTTACCAGTGCCGCTACCACCCACAAACAATGGCCATGTTGCTGCACCCAAGTGAAACCACTATGACTACACCTGCTGGAGTCTCCTACTGCGGCTGAACAACAAGTTGAAAAGTCCTATTTTTATAATGGCGCATTCTTGATGTAATAGTTTAAAAACTGTAACTTTCTAATTTACCTGAACCCCAAAAAACACGTACATTGGCACAATAGCTACCTAATAAAACAAACCCCAAGTCTAAATTCCACCCCTACATTGAGTTTTGCCTTCCCAAAAATCCCCCATAGACTATAGCATAAAAGGGTTCCTAAATGAGAATGTCAGAAAAAAGTTACAGTAGGAGATTTAGATTACTCCCAAATCCTAATTTTTTATGTTTTTGCCCTGAAATTTGGCATGCAGCAGTGTGTGACAGTTCTACCGAGCTTGGCCAAATTTCAGATCTGTACCTCCTACAGCTTTTGAGGTGCAGCCCCTTAAATACCCTGACCCCCCCCTTTAGAATTATCTATGGAGAAATCTGTTTTTTTAGATGCAGCCTTAATATAAGGGCACGACTGTGCCCTTAAAATATATGTATTATAAGTTGTGCCCTTATATTATTGCTGAATCAAAAAAATGACAATCTCCATAGAAAATACTGGAGGGGGTCATGGTGTTAAAGGGCGGCACCTCAAAAGCTATAGAAAGTACCAAGCTGAAATTTGGCATGGGCGGGTAGAACTGTCAAAATTTGACAAGGTGCTGCTTGTCAACTTTCAGGGCAAAAACATAAACAATGAGGATTTGGGAGTAATCTAAATTATCAACTGTCATTTTTTCTGACTCTCTGTTAGGACCACTTTTCTGCTGTTCTCTATGGGGGATTTTTGGGAACATATAACTCAGGTTAAGTGGTGAATTAAGACTTGGGATTTGTTTTATTAGGTAGCTATTTTTCCAAAATAGGGCCTTTTTGGGTTTAGGTAATTGAGAAAGTTACAGTTTTTAAACTATTACCTCACAAATCTGCCATTACAGAGATAGAAAGTTTCAATTCCTTGCAAAGTCTCAGTAGGAACTTTTAGCAGGTGTACTCAATGTGGCTTCATTTGGGTGCACCAAGTAGCATGTCCTCTGCAGGCGTTAGCAGGGGCCAGGACCAGAGGGAAGAAGGCTCGCATTTGTGGTGGCCAGGATGCAGGAGAAGGTAGTGGGCGTTAGCTTCTGCTGACACCTGGGGGAGAAAGCAGGTGGCGGTGGTGGCCATTAGTGGCCAAGGCAGTGGGCAGTAGGACCCAGGGAAGGTATCTGGCATCTGTTGCAGATGCAGGCTTCAAACCTGCATGTGTGTGTAAAAAGATTTTAATGTGTAAAAAAAAACCGGCATGCCCCTTGCCCCAAAAGAGCAACCAGCACTGGGCTTCTAGTGACCCAGAGCTGGTTGTGCAAAATAAGGAAGACAAATGACGTTGGTGTCCCCTGTATTATGAACAATCAGCAACAGGCTAATCAGAACCAACCCTGATTTCCAGAATATGGGGAACAAATTACCATATTCAGTGCAACCAGCACTTGGCTCTGAGTTGGTCCTGGTTCTGGAATTACAAGATAAAAAATGCATAGGGTACCAATGTATTTACCAGAACCAACACTGGACTATTTCTAGTGGGAGCTGATGCCAGAGTCAGGGGAGCCCTTTCACCAGGTTCCCCAGCTAGTCATCCCAGGCCAGGGATACATGGGGAGCTGGTGGCCCCCAATAAAGTGTTACTTCTCTCCAGGGAACAGCAGGCCCAGGCTGATAGCCCAGGGCTATCCCCAGCACCCCTGTGCATTGGGTTTTGGGTTAATAGTGTAGTGTGGTGCATATTAAAGTCCCAGCAGGCCTCACCACATACTGATGTGAATGGATGCCTTTCGTCTAGGCTGGCCCTGGCCATGGGTTAGTGCTTTGGACTCCCACTCACCATCAGTGACCGCCTGTCACTGACTCCACCCACTGCACTGTGGGCATGTAACGATGCTGCCACCTGGAAATGCTTCTGCTGCATATGCGTTTGATTAACTGTGGACACACCTCCTGTTTGGTGTTGGCTGTTCCCACCTGATCCCTCACAATGGACCAGGTCTGCAAGGTAGCTTGGCAGAGGGCTTGAACTTGGAGACACTAAGCTCTTACCCAGAACAGCAGGAGAATGGAATAGCGTTTTGCACAATTCTGTTGGTCGCAGGGTACAGATGTAGTAGAATTTAAAGGCAAAAGGTTTTTATTTGGTCAAAGTCATAAAAAAGACCCTCCCATCAGATTAAAGGGGAATAATCAGAAAAACATAAGATGTTACAGCAATTCTTCTCCACACTGGATTTTCAAAGTTGTACAATTTTACCAGGCACGAAGCCTTCTTTTATGCCACTCCAATACACATTTCCGCAGGGGGTAAGCACGCCCTGTGGTTTCCAACCAATCAATTTAAGTGCATGACCTGTGCATGTGCTAGCCACATGCATGTTTAACATTGTACCTTATGGCAAGGGGGAGTGGTGACTCCCCTGTGCCTGGGCTCAACCTCGCAGCTGGGCAATGCCCATGGCTCTGCTCTGTCTGGATACAGCCTGGGAAGATAAGGATCTCCCTCCAAAAATGGACTTCCAGGAATCTGCTAAGGGACCAAACTTGCTACCCTTTCATGAATCTTAGCTCCAGAGGTGGGCAAGCAGGGTCCCCGGGCAGAGTTTCTTTGCCACGGAAAGTAAGCTCATTTGGAGCTCCCTGCCACAGCTAGTTGGCTGCATTAGCCAGCTTCCTATTTACCTCCTCATACCACTTCCAGGCATGATGCTGCATAGGGGAGCATTTTATCTCCTCTGGAAGGGGCTGGGGAATCCAGCAGCCCACGGAGGACTCTGGATCCCCTGGCCACCCAGAGCATCACAGGTAAGTGCATTTACTTAAATTATACATTTAAACAGTTTTAAACACTTGCAGCACTACAGCCGAGGACCTGCTGTCCGGGCTCAGTGTTGCTCATACATTTTAAATACATTTTATTTAACATTGTGCATATGTATACTTGGCCTTTACTTGACTCAGCCCCTACATGCTGAGACACTGGGAGCCGAGCTCCCAGTCCCCAACATAGGGCTTTTAGCTAAGCAGCCTGGGACCATGCCCTGGCTGCAGCAGCTGTACTTTTCACCCAGCAGCTCTCAGCTGCTGTCCACCTCTCTGCGCTGGGGGTACAGAGAGCTGACTATCCCTGCCCCCAGTGGGCAGCTAATCTGCCTGGGAGTGCTGGGGCATTGGGAGCTATGCTCCTGGTCCCCCGTGGTCAGTGCACTGTCCTAACTAGCGGTGCACAGGGAGCCGGCTAGCCCAGTCACCTCATGTGTGGCTCTCAGCCCTGCAGTCCGGGACACTTGTCCTGGCTGCAGCGTCATCTGCCCCTCTCTTGCTGCACAGGGTATTGGGAGCCAACTCTCCTATCCCCTGTATGCATATACTCTGGCCTGGAGCACTGTTGTACAGGGGGGGCTTACTTGTCCAGTCCCCCGTGTGTGGTGCTAAGCCCTGTAGTCGAGGACACTCATCCCAGCTGCAGTGGCTTCTGTCTGACCTGGAGCACCTGGAGCATTGCTCCTGGTCCCCGGCAGTCAGCTACAGCTCCGCAGCCTGCTGGGGTGCCGGGAGCTAAGCGTTCCACCCCCATCACAGAGCACTTAGCTGCTCCCTGCCCTATGTCCTCTGGGGCACCAGGAGCCAGGCTCTTAGTCTCCAGCATGGAGGACTCACTGGTGCTCCACTGGAGATGACTCGGGGATGTGGCACCGGCAAACAGCCCCCACCCCCGTGCATCGTGCTGGGGTTTCACACACAGCACCTGGTGCCGGTACACATTTTAACACTGGGTGCCTAGCGCCTACAACAGTTTAAAGATGGTGCCTCGTGCTGATGATACAATTAAATGTGATGCCTAGCACCCATTTATACTTTAGAAAATGGCACCGCAGCTCAGGGGTTAAGCCCTTCAATGCCATGGCAGCCATTAACCCTGTGTGGCCTGCCTCTGGGCACACTTGTGCTAGGAGAACCACAAGTACCAGCAAGCAAAAGATTAAGGGCTTGCTGGTAGCTTTACTACCCCTACAAAATAAATATTGAAAAAAAACAGACACCATTTTTTTAAATATTGTTTTTCTCTGCACCTTTAAGTGAAGGATGGCAGCATGGAGAGTGGGACCCCTTTACTGGGGGGTCCCCAGCTCCCCAGGGATTCCTATCATGGACTGACTAGTGGTCAGGGTTAGTGCTTTGGCTGGGGGGGCCAAGTCAAAGAGCTCCCTTGGCTGTGGCATTAGATCCATGCTAGAAAAAGTCCAGTGCTGGTTCTGTATAATACAGGGAGACTTTACTAATTTTTAACCCCTGTATTTTTTATCCCCTGAACCAGGACCAAATCAGAGCTCAGTGCTTGTTGCGCAAAGTATGGGGGACCCCTACATTGTTTGTTCCCCATATTTTGGCAACCAAGGTTGGTTCTGATTAGCCCATTGCTGATTGTGATTAGGTATAGGGGAGTACTATGTTATTTGCCCCCTGTATTTAAGCACAACCAGCAGGGGCCCTTAAAAGCCAGGGGCTGGTTCTGCTTTTTGGGGGGTCATTTCACACAATCAACCCATCACCCACTGCCTTTTGGTGCCGGGGATAGTCCCGTGCTATCAGCCTAGGCCTTGGGTGCCCTGAAGAGCTGGACCCTTTTATTGTGCCAGGAGGTCCCCAGCTCCCCAGGGATTCCCATTCTGGGCTGATGAGTGATCGGGGTTGATGCTTTGACTGGGGGGCCCAGTGAAAGGGCTCCCCTGGCTGTGGCATCAGCCCCCACTAGAAAATGTCTGGTGGTGGTTCTGGAATATACATGGGGACCCTATGCAATTTTTCCCACTGTATATCCAGAACCAGAACCAGATCAAAGCCCAGTGCTGGTTGAGCAAAGTACAATGACCGATACTTTGTTTGTTCCCCAAATTTTGGCAATCAGGGCTGGTTCTGACTAGCCCGGTGCTGGTTGTGCTTAAGGACAAAGGACCCCTACATTGTTTGTCCCCTGTATTTAAGCATAACCAGGAATGACTGTTAAAAGCCAGGGGCTGGTTGTTCTTTGGGGGTAGCACCTTTTTTTATTTTACACATTTAATTTTTGACATAGATGCATCTTTTTTTATTTTACACATTTAATTTTTGACATAGATGCATCTATGCATCAATTATTAAAATGATTTCATACAGGAGCAGAATGGTAGGTTTAAAAGCATCATACTTTTGATACTCAGTGCAGGGCCCCATAACAGCAGCTCCTCTTGCACCCATGCACCCATGTAAAATATGCCCATGATTATTTGTCTATTTCCCTGTATAATAAACCCTCAGGTAGCATGTGGTAACCTATAATTGTGTTATTTGTTTGAATGTATATTTTTCCCTGTGCATCTAAGGCAGTTTATGAGTTTTAGGGGTAACCCTCATGTCAATTTGAATCTGCCCCTCAGTCTTTGACAAATGCACATATGCCGCTGGGCACATGCATATTTGTTTCATAAAACAATATATTAATTCAACTTTGTTTAGCATAGTTTTCTCCAGCTTATGTTATGTACCCTAGGCCCTTACACCAAACCTACCCAAGTCTCTAACACAAGTAATTCTTATTTACCTTTTTAAAACCTGGTATCTTACACAATAATAATCGCTGATTCCTCTGCACACATCACACTAGGTAAGCGACTGTGAGATGGTCACATTATCCCCATTCCCATAGTGCATGCAGAGATAATGGCAGCATCCTGTTGCATCAGCTGACAGTAGGTGTGAGAGGATTTGTGGCATCAGAGCTGGATTTCTCACTAGGCAACAAGGGCACCCAGCTAGGGCCCAGCAGATTCAAGGGGGCCCATTGGGATTAAGCACACTGCTGAAAATGTTAGATGTGCACAGCGTGCTGTGCTGGGTAGCTGAAGATTCCAGGAGACAGAAGCTGTGTTATAATAATTACTGTGCTCACAGCAGCCTGACGGGGGTCAGCTTTAGGACCAAGGGAAAACTCTAGTTCTGCTGTGTTGTGCATGTGACTATAGGTGGCAGTATCATATCATAGGTCACTCTGCCACACGCTGTCCCACACATGCACTTAGCACAGATGCAGCCAGTGCAGCCACTGACTAATCACTGATGCTGCTGCTGCATACTGGTGCTATGGTGGGATAAAGGCAAGTGAGGGACTGGGCCACTAGTCCTCTGGGTCATTATGGAAATCCTCCTGAATCTTTCCCTACAGCTCTGTGAGGTGAGGTCACTCAGTTATCTGGGAGGTGTGTGGTGCAATGAATTAATGTATGTTTTATATTTTTTCTTTTGGGGTCATTGAAAATATATGTTTTGTTTTATTTTTTTCTTTGGCAGAAAGTGTGTGTGTTGTATATTTGGCAGAAAATGTTTGTGGTTTTTTTTTTTATGGTGGATATTGTGCCTGATTTAGAAAGGAATGCAAGTGATAATTTGCACGCAGCCAGCCAATGTTACATGTCTGAACATGTACATGGACAGCATTGCATGTGCACAAACCGGTCTGTGCATATGGGTAAGGGTTTGCACGGCTTAGGCAGTGAGCATGGAGACCCCTCTGATGTTGATTAACAGGAAATGCTATCTGTGTGTGGTGTTGAGGGATGTGCCTGTGCATTGTGTTGCCATTACAAGGGGCATGCATAATACAAGCTGTGTGGTGGAATATGAAGCACACAGGAAGTGGTCAAAATCCTGCGGCACATCAGGTCAACCACCTGTGCATATGATCCAATGGTTCTCGATGTTACCAATGTTTTGCAATAATGCATACTGATCATGCATTCAGTTGAGGGAAGTGGGCGGCTTAGTGTATTGCTGGGTGTCTGCATCTAGTGCAGCAGGTGCCGTAAATATGCATTGTTTAGTATATACTCGCAGTTGCCAGATCTGTGTGATCTCTCACTTGCATTCCTTTCTGAATCAGGCTTGTGTTGACAATGTTTGTGAGATTTTGTTTCTGTGGCAGACATAGTGTGTATATTTTTTTCCTGTGGTGGACATAGTGTATATATTTTTTTCCTGTGGCGGACATAGGGCCTGATTCAGAGCTGAAAGCTCTGACCAGAGTGCTCGCTCAGAATCAGGGCCCTCCTACCTTTTTTTGGAGCGTCCTCATGGACGCTCACATAGCTGTGGGTTACCACCCACAGCATATGCGAGCGTCCATGATGATGGTCGCAATGGTCTTGACCATCATGACCATCGGGCTTGCAATGGAGACCCTGCGGTAGGGTCTTGCTGCCACAAGCCCTGGAGTGATTTTGGCTCAATCAGAGCCAAAATCACTCCCACTGACATCACTAGTGATGTCAGTGGGGCCGGCTTGAGATGGTAGGTGTTCCCATGGGAACTCCTCCATCTGGCAGGCACGCCCCCGGCATGCCCACCAAAGGGGGCATGCTGTCAATCAACATTGACAGCACACCCCCTTTGTAGCGAGACCTGGAGCGATGGAGAGCCCGTCGCTCGCCGGGTCTCGTACATGCGCACGACGGAGCTCCCTCTGTCGTGTGCATGCGCAGTGGAGGAACATTGACCAGCTTGCGAGCGTACTGCCGCTCACGAGCGGGTCTGAATGACCCCCACAGTGTGTATATTTTTTCCTGTGGCGGACATAGGGTCTCATTCAGACCCGGTTGCAAGCACCGATGTGTTCACAACTGGATCGATAGTTAGCCCTGCGCACGAACAGCGGCCGCACTGCGCAAGTCCTGGAGCGAGAGAGAAGCGGATAGCGATGGGCACACCATCACCACGGGTCTCGCTACAAAGGGGTCGTGCTGTCGTTGGTGAGTGACAGCACGCCCCCTTTGGTGGGCATGCCGGGGGCGTGGCTGCCCAGACGGAGGCATTCCCATGGGAACGCCTACCGTGTGGGGCCGGCCCCACTGACATCACAAGTGATGTCAGTGGGAGTGCTTTCAGCTCTGATAGATATATTCACACACAGCTAGCTGATTTTGTGTTCCTGTGCATGCACTGCAATGCGCGTGCACAAACCTGTCCCAGTGTCCAGGTAAAAGTTTGCACTGCATACGCAGTGTGCACGGATACCCATTCGATGTTGATTGACAGGAAGTGCTATTTGTGGGTGGTGACAGGGGGGTAATTGCAGACAAACCTGTGCATTGGACACCGTTACAGGGGCATGCATAATAAGGTTGTGCAGCTGCATTTGCAGCCCCACATCTCAATGCACACAGGAAGCGAGCAAATCCTGTGGCAGGTCAGGTTAACCACTTTTGTACGTATGGGTCTGATGGTTCTCGATGTTACCGAAGTTTCTGCTACTTTGAATTTTGGTACAGAATGTGTGTAAAGGGAAGTGGGCGGCATTATGTAGTGCTGGGCCTCTGCATCCTTGTGCTACAGTTGCCATACATTAGAATTGATTAGAATATATTTACAGCAGCCGGTCAGTGCGATCTCTAACTTGCGTTCCTTGCTAAATCAGGCCCATTGTGTACATTTATTCTATAGTGGATATTATGTATATTTTTTTTCTGTGGAGGACAGGTGTTTGTTTGTTTTTCCTGAGGAGGACAATATGTATTGACTACTGGAATTTCTCTACTTGTACATTTGTTAAATAAAAAAATTATTTGGGGAGAGGGTCCCAAACTGGTGTCTTGATGAGGGTTCCATGAGGTCTAAATCCGTCACTGGGTAGCATGTGTTACACATCTATGGTCAGTGCTGGGGGTGAGTAATATATAATCTGCACATTCTGAGGTCATAGTAGGAGAAATATACAATCATAATGGAAACATAATTAGACTGTGTGTTTTATGTCAAGTATTTATCTGCTGCCGGAGCCTAGAGGTCTCTGTGCTGCTCATCTGACTGGAAATGAGGATACAGCAATTTTAAATCATATTACAATTTTAAAATTATTTTAAATGACTGGGTCATATTTGTTAGTTTATTAACAATTTATCAATGTACCTAATATAATATAACACTAGTACTCTTAAAAGTGTATGTAAACCAGTAATCTTTAGGCTAACTTTTTTACTTATAGGACAAATAAGGAGCAGGATCTGCACCAAGAATATGTTGTGGAAATTTACATGTTCCATGATCAAGATAAATAAAAACATTTTTTTTTCTACCAGAAGATTTACAAAAGCAACTTTCATTTTCTGAATAGAAGAAAAATGACATCTAATTAATATTTCATCTAATACACGATGAGTCTCATAGGAGAGAAACTGCATCTGTGCTCTGAGTTTGATTTGACAAAACCTTTACACGTAAATCAGAGCTTATCATACATCAGAGGATTCACACAGGAGAGAAACCATTGACATGAATGTAGCAAGTGTTTTACCAACCAGCAACATTTTGTTATATATCAGATGATTCATACAGTACATAAGCCATTTATATTTTCTGAATGTAGAAAGTATTTTACGATTCACACAGTGTCACAACCCGGGACTGATTCCTCTGATTCACTCACAAATTCTGCCAGCTTTCTCTGTAACTTCCCAGATGCACAGGATTAGTATTTTTCAGCCTACTAAACCCCAAACAAGATTTTAGCCTGCTACAGAGCATTGCGTTGACAAGTCCAGATCACCTGACTGCAGCAGCCAATTGAGTGATAGCCTGAGCCTTTCCATACCAGCTGTCTCTGCTCAGCCTATCCCAGGTAAACCAGGTGTATATCTCCCAGCTGCAGACTCTACTAAATCACCAGTACAATGTCTAAAAGTGCCCATACATCAGAGATGGATTGCAGCAATCGTTCAATTTGCAATCGATTGTGTTTAAAAATCTTTCCCTTTTTAAATCAATTGCAGAATTGCCACAATCGATTGAAAAAGGGAAATAATTTTAAACACAATCAATTGCAAATTGCATGATTGCTGCAATCCATCTCTGATGTATGGGGGCCTTTACTGCAGTTCCTCCTGAGTGAGCTATACTAAACACCTGTTGCTTACCTGTATCCTGTTGTGCAGTTTTGCTTCCTCCTGCTATACAGAGGCATGCATGAGATTTACATCTGAGTCATATAACCATCTGGCTGCATAAAGAATCTCAAACTATTCCTGCTATCTGAACCTCCAACTCGTCTCTGATTACCATTCTCATTGTATGGTGAGTGTTCCTGGTTCCTGCATCATTGATGCCATTTCTGGTATCATCATCCACTATCCATTCCAGTGTCCAGTCTGCATCCTAGTCTGTCCATGCTGTGCACAGTAAATTTCTACCTGTTCCTGTTATCCAAACCTACAACTTGCCTGTGTCATATTTATTAGTTTTTTAAATATATATCATGTACCTATTATAATATAACACTAGTACTCTAAAAGTTGATGTAACCCAGTAATCTTTAGGCTAACTTTTTTTCTTATAGGACAAATAAGGAGCAGGATCTGCACTAACAATATTAGAAGTTGTTGTGGAAAGTGACATGTTCTCTGATAAAGCAAAATATATACAAATTTTTTTTCTACTGGAAGATTTGCAAAAGCAACTTTCATTTTCTAATTTGAAAAAAAATACAGCTAATTAATTTATCATCTAATACATTGTGGGGGTAATTCTGAGAGCTTTACCTCTACCTTCGATGTGTCTGGATCAGCAGCAGCATGCGTTACAACATAAAGCAAGCAGACAAACAGACAACCATGGTTGGAGAACAAATCAGACAGACAACGATGTAGTTTACATCATAGCACTGCATAGACCATTCGGACAAACAGCTTGAGTGCGGATTTATTGATACCAATCTGAAACAGGTTAGTCACCATGAGTCAGCTTTATGCATGTGCGCAAACAACTTGTTTGTGCACCCCAATACTAGCTGGACATACAGATAAGATAAACATATGACATTATGACGTAAGTTCTTGTGTTCTTCTCGCCTGCCTTTCTCATCAACATCTTCTGTCTAGTTATCTTCAGACTGGCTCGAGTCTCCACATTTAATAGTGCTTATCTTCTTCACTCCAGACTATATGGTGAACAACATGTTTTCTATATCTTCAGACTTTTATAATTCTTGAAATCTTTCTTAATGCAATATACACATAGATAGAGCATTTAATAAACTTAATCAAGCCTTGCTTACGCTCACAACATGATGAGTCTCATAGTCGAGACACCACATATGTGCTCTGAGTGTGACAATAGCTTTACATATAAATCACATCTTATCATACATCAGATGATTCATACAGGACATAAACCATTTACATGTTCTGAATGTAGAAAGTATTTTATGAATAAAAACAGACAAATCTAAGGTGCACAACTCCAAATTATTAATAATATATATATATATATATATAAATGCAATAAAATTTTGCAATCAATAGAGGTTTTTAGCATAATCATGCCAAGGTTATGGGCCTACCCACCATATCCAGGTAACCTCTTTTGGGTAGGTCCCTAACAAACTAGGGTTATTATTAATAATTTGGAGTTGTGCACCTGAGATTTGTCTGTTTCTGTGCCTGCAATTAGTCTCATCAGGAAGCACCTCCCATTATATATATAGTCAGGTTGTGCAGTCCAGAAATCTTTCCCATATTTTATGAATAAGCAACATCTTTTTAAACACCAGAGGATTCACACAGGAGAGAAGCAATATAAATGCACTAAATGTAGCAAGTGTTTTATCGACAAGAGATAGCTTGTTACACATCAGAGGAGTAAAAGAAAAGATAAACCCTATAAATGCTAAGAATGTAGTAAGAGATTAATTAGAAATATAATACTTATTAATGACATGAGGAGTCACTCTGAGGGCCTGATGTATCATGTGTTTCATAAGCTAGATAACTTGTATCACTTCTATATGTTTATATGTGAGGTCTTTTTTATTTTTTAAATGTAACAAGTGTTTTAACTAAATCAGTCTTGTTAAAGACAGGAGAGTAGACATATCTTTGGTGGATCCTCTGCACCAGTGTAATGTACTTAATAATGTTTTGGGGATACACCCAGAAAATTGGCTAAAATAATTATTTATCTCTTTGAAATGTAATTTGTCACTATCATGGCATAAGGTGGTGGGATACTGACACCTAATACTGTAGAACACAACAAACAGGAGAGAGAATATTATTTTGTTATAATGCACTGATTTATAACATAACTTTATACATTTTTACTAAAAGTAAGATTATCCATACTGAAAAATATTAGCAAAATAGTATAAAAATACAATATACTAAAGAAAGGGACAAATAGGTATAAGAAATTGCTTTAAAAATCAATGGAACTGGTGCAAGGGTAGATTGTGACAGATCTCTGTAATATTCAGATGTTCTGCTCATACAGGTGCTGGTCCTAGTAGAATAAAGAACCTTATATCTAGTTAAATGTTCTAGCAGCTGCTCTCAGTACTGGGATTCCTATGGGAAACAGTGTAATGATAAACTGTAAAAAAGTGCCTTGTTTCCTCCAGTATATATGTATGTACTTTCTAGCCCTGGTTGTTCTCTTCCCAGCTTCCATAGTCAGGTGTACTGACATATTATGTGTATATCATCATGGATTCAGGATTGTTGTACACAGATATACTGTGCAGTATTGTCAATATAAGAAGAGGAGATTCACCCCAATTTTAGTATAGTCAGCATTAAAATCAGCACTAAGCATAAATCATTGTGCCTTTCATTCATTCCAGTCTTCAGGATCCATTGTTTAATTATGCTAACAATGCTTCCAATCGAAGATGTTTATCTGTTATTTAAAACCTACAAAGGGATAAGCTAATCAACAAGTGGATCCAAGTTTGTCTTCTGTATTCTAGAACAAATCCTGAATCTGAGATATAGAGATAACAGCTATATCTGACAATATCAGAAAGAAAGAGATTGCAACCAGAGCTAATGGCAGGGTCAGGGGAAGCTCTAGCTGATATGACAGCAATTAGCACAGGCACACCAGAACCACCATCAGATGAAGTGCCTCCAATATGTCCTACCCAAGACCAATGTGTTGTTGATGAAGCAGGACACTTGGAAGGAACACAAGAGCAGCGCAGACCCTGGGCATTGTCCGGTATACAAGATAAAGTGGCTTTGTTCGCACCAGACCCCTGTAACAAGAATAACCAACTGATAGAGGTGACGAACAACACAGAAACCACAGACATGAAAGCTCGAACAGCAAAGCAAAAAGGGAATCTCGCTCCAACAGCACCTAACATCGAGCAAAACTTAAATCAATGACTTTACCCACTGGTCAGCAGTGTGAATGTTTAATGAAGAGCAGAGCAGAGTGATCTAGCCTATAATGAAGAGGAGGTACCAAACAATCTATTATCTAATAAAGTTTGACAGTGACTGGACTTGATGGAAGTGAAGTCAACTTACAAGAAAGTAAGCCTGTACTAATAAAGATAGGATCTGAGCAACTACAGGTACCAATTAAGTTTTTGATTTCACCTAAATGTCCGGTCAACCTACTGGAAGCAGAAGTAATATTCAAGTTAAGAAGTATGTATTAAGCACAGAGTGATACTAACTTCAGGTCTTAAAAAAAAAATATACAGGATGAACAGTTGACCACAGCTGTACATTATTCTCAGCAGAGAACCCCACAAGCTACAGTATTACTGGAATGAAATTCCGAAGTAAGATATGCTACAAAAGAAAAGACAATGTGGGACTTCTAGCAGTACAGCTTGTCCAAACTTACCCTGAAGCCAAATACTCTCCCAGTATCAATAAGACAGTATTTACTGACTCAAGTACAGAATGAAAAAAATTAACCATGCAAATTAAGCTAAATTGAAAATTCAGGAGTATTTCTAGTAAAACTTAAGAAATTGAACTCAAGACCTTATACAGTAATTGGTCAAGAACGAACCAAGCACCTGTCCACTGCAAGATTAACCAGGTATGAGGTGGCTTCATTAAGCACAACTCATGTAACCATCTTAAAATGCACAAGTTCTCAATCCAGTGACTCACCTTCCTAGCAATGATTCATAAGAGGGGAAATGAGATGGTGAGATGTATCTGCTGCTTGAGCTCAGTTTACCATTAATTTGCCTCTAGTCTGAGTTAATATTAATAGGTGATTTCTGAGTGCAGTAACTATAGTAAATATATCTTCTGTTCTTCATCCTCATGGGAGCCTGTAACATCATAGTACTGTATGGTTTTTGTACCTAACTTGGTGAAACTTTCAAAGTTGCGGCAATTTCAGAGATTGTATGACCTTAAATTCTTAAAATACTGATGGATATTCCTATATCTGGGCTATTTTGAGCTGCTCTTGACATATTATGACTTCTACATCATGAAACTATGGTTTTGCACCAATACCCTCTGATAGCACCAGTGATTGGCCTTAGGCATTAACAAGCAATAAAAGATGATGAACTCATTGTGAATTATTATTTGCCTCCTCTAACTTTTACTTAAGTTCTAAATGAATACTACTTGTTGGGATACATTTGAAAAAAAAATACATTAAAATTATCCTTTTAAAACTAAATTCATACATTGTAATCAACTACATTGTTTATAGATGTCTAAGAAACTCATAGTAAGCCTGTGTATCACAATGTCTAATATCACTGTTAGTGATACTGTATGTAGAACAGGTTCTTCTTTTCAAACACTGCCTAGACAATAGTTGAATAATATATAAAAGGTTCCTGTGGTGACTTACCAGGAGGCCAGAGGTCGCTATGATCTAGTTTTAATGCAAGGTGTCACCCCTGAAAATGTTTAATTAGCATTTTCCATTGTAGTAATTGACTTTAGTTATATTTGCACCTCATTTACAAGACAAGGAGCTAGGCACGAGAAGCTGCTGTGTTTATATGTCACCTCTCAGTGTAAGAATTCCTTCTGGTCATCCTGGGAACTATGGAGAGAGATGGGGGAGGAATTACTATAAATAGGCTATATCAGGCTAGTGATAGCTGATGGAGGAGTTGCTTGTTTAGTTGCTGGTTGGAAAGCTGGATGGATGGAGGAGTAAAAAAGAGACAGAAGGTAATTATATTTTACATAAGAATATATTTTGATAAATACACAGACATTTGTAGATATGACATTGTAAGTTACAAAAATGTAGTCTAAAATGTAAATACTTTCTACCTATACAGTATTTGCATGTGTCTAAAATTTCTAGTTTTTCTTTATAATTGCATCCAAAATTATTCAAATATTTTCACTTTTTATTAGAATAATAAAAATTCATTAGTATCTTCCATATAACCCTGTACATCAGGTTACTATTTATAAAGGGGTATCTAGGTGGAAGCTCAAACATATTTTCTTACATATTACTTTGTATAACAGGTTAGTATATATAAATGGGTATTTAGGTGGCAGCTCCATCATACTATCTTAAACATTTCTTTGTATATCAGATTATTATATATAAAGTGGTATCTATGTGGCAGCTTCATCATAGTATATTACTCTGTACATCAGGTTAGTGTATATAAATGGGTATTTAGGTGGCAGCTCCATCATAGTATCTTACATATTACTCTGTGCATCAGGTTAGTATATATAAATGGGTATCTAGGTGGCATCTCAATCACTGTATTTTACATATTACTCTGTGCTCCAGGTTATTATAT
This sequence comes from Taudactylus pleione, assembly GCA_031769625.1. Classification (NCBI taxonomy): domain Eukaryota; kingdom Metazoa; phylum Chordata; class Amphibia; order Anura; family Myobatrachidae; genus Taudactylus; species Taudactylus pleione. Next base: position 5,687,184 of record JAUIMM010000144.1, on the reverse strand, counting down.
ATAAAGGGTATATAGGTGGCAGCTCCAACATTATATATTAGAAATTGCTTAGAACATTAGAGTACTATCATTATTACATGTTTAGCTTGGTTACAGTCAGGCAAATTCAATTACTCACAATATTTTCCATGTGGATACATCTATGTGTTTTAATGCTAACAGCTATTCAATTAGTAACAGGGGCATAACTAGGTATATTAAGTCCCATAGCAAAAGTTTGTAAAGGCCTCTAAGTACCACCCAATGGTGAAAAAGTATATAACATATGTAACTTTGAAAAGTGAAATTGGCCCTCTTTATCTCTGGTCCTATTATCAGCTGCACCCTTTGCATCCATGGTAGTTATTCCCATGATTAGTTGTCAATTTCCCAGTGTAAGAAAACAGCAGTTATAGCAGCATGTGACAATAAACAGACTCAGTGTTATGTGTTTAACTCTATGGTTTTAATGTACTTTCCTCCCCAGAGGGTGTTCTCACCTGAGCCAGCATCTTAGTTTCAAGGGTAAAACTCATGTCAAAATTATTATTATTCTTCCCTAGTAGCATAGTATCCTTTAGCTTTAGGGATGTACCCTTTGCCCTTACACCCAACTTATTCAAGTCTCAAACACTAAAAAAATTATTCCTTTTAAAAGCCTGGTATCTCATACAACAATGATCACTGATTCCTCTGCACACATCACACTGAGCAGAGTGACTGTGAGATGATCACATTATCCCCATTCCCATGGTGTGTGCAGAGAAAATGGCTGACTGTAGGTAAGACAAGATTGTTAGCATGTGTTACTCATCTATGGAAATTTGTATATAGCAATGTGACAACACATTACAATGTTGAATGACTGGATCATGTTTGTTAGTTTATGTAAATATACAGTATATATATATAATGTTCCTTATATAAAGGTCCTCTAATACTATAAAAGAATAAGTAACACAGTAAATTTAATGTTTTGAAAAATGTTTTTTTCCTTATAGGACAAATTTGGAGAAAGATTTGCACTAAGAATATTAGAAGGCATTGTGGAAAGTGACTGTTCTTTGATCAAGCAAAATAAAGAATTTATTTTTCTACTAGAGGATTCCTAAAAGCTACTTTAATTTTTTTCAAAGAAAAAACATTTACAGTTAAATAATTTCTAATTTAATACATGATGAGTCTCATAGGACAGAAACCGCATCTGTGCTCTGAGTGTGACAAAAGCTTTACATGTAAATCACTGCTTTTCTCACATCAGAGGAGTCACACAGGAGAGAAGCCATTTACATGTTCTGAATGCAGCAAGTGCTTTACCAGTAAGCAAAATCTTGTTCTACATCAGAGGATTCATACAGGAGAGAAGCCATTTACATGTTCTGAATGTAGCAAGTGTTTTACTATCAAGCATGAGCTTGTTAGACATCAGATGATTCACACAGGAGAGAAGCCATTTATATGTTCTGAATGTAGCAAGTTTGTTACCAGTAAGCAAAATCTGTCAGACACAAGAGGAGTCACACAGGAAAGAAGCCTTTTAAATGTTCTGAATGTAGCAAGTGTTTTACTACCAAGTATGAGCTTGTTAAACATCAGAGGATTCACAGAGGAGAGAAGCCATTTACATGTTCTGAATGCAGCAAGTGTTTTACTTACAAACAATATCTTGTTATACATCAGAGGAGTCATACAGGAGAGAAGCCATTTAAATGTTCTGAATGCAGCAAATGTTTAACCAGCAAGCATGAACTTGTTAGACATCAGAGGATTCATAGAGGAGGGAAACCTTATAAATGCTAAGAATTGAAGAGATGTACTAGAAAGATAACACTGATTGTTTACTCCAATATATATATATATATATATATATATATATATTTAGCCCTGGTTGTTCCCTTCCCAGCTTCCATACTCAGGTGTCCAGACATGTGTATATCCCCATAGTATTAGGAATGTTGTATACATATATACTATGCCTTCTTTTGGGATCTGAGCTTGATGGGAAGGCCTGAGTTGGGATTTAGATTTACTTGTAACCCTTAAGTTTGGATATGTTAGAATTTCATTAAACCCAACACACACATCTCTACTCTTTACAAGCTGGGTACCTCCTTCTATACCCTTTACCAACTGCACAGTAATAAATTGCATACAAAAATTTGGTTAGTACAGTGCAGCTTGGTAACATCACTCAAGCTCATACAATAGCTCAGAGCTGATGAGGCCTTAAAAATATATCCACTTCAATATTACTCAATAAAGATCCCTCTTACTATAGTTTGGTGTTAATACAATCTTGATGATATGTAAAAAACACAGAAATACCCTTATAATTGAAAGGACAAAGTAATCCTATTAAATAGCCTGAGCCATAGAGAGCTGGCCTAGGCTCCATTACTCTTGTGGGGTGTTGCCTAATCATTGGTGGCATGGCAATGTCTCCTACAGAAAATTAAAAAAGCTGCATGCTATGGAGGGGGCTCTGTGAGCCCCTTAGCCATGGGCAAATACAGAGGAAAGGCATGTTCCTCCCAGCCCGGCACAAGCAGAGGAGAAGAGACATCTGCTCACTGACAGCAGTCTGCCTGGTCACACTGCTGCCCAGCACACAGCAGCTTATGCTGGGCTGCTAACAGGTAAGAGTAAGGGGTGGGCAATTTAATTCCTGGGCCCCTCTAACTGGCCGAGGCCTGGATAATTAGTATCCACCCCTCCACCTTAGCGCCTCTGAGAATAGCACAACTACATCAAGAAAAGACATTGGAAATCCTCCTCACAATAGCACAGTGTGTATATAGATTTAAATGTACATAACCTCCACAAAGCACAGTTCTCAGCATCCCCACAGGGGCATAGACAGTCTAAACATTAAAATATACAAAAGTAAAGTCTGCACACCTTGATTTGGATAGTTTGTTTACTTTACTATATCCAGCAGAAGAATTGGGATAGGTATTTACAATCTTTCATGGACCCCCAAAATTGCCTTGCGATGTGGTACATAAAAATTAGGTGAACATACAAAAATTTGGTATCAATATAATTGCAATAGCAACACTCCTGTTCATCACCCAAAACCAAGTGTTATAATTGAAAGAACATGGTATAGGGTGCCAAAGCCCGTTTCTGGTGTTTGCACCACATGTGGATAATTCTCTTTGGGAATTTTATAGCAAGTTGCTTAAACTGGGGTCACTTTCATGGACGGATGACCACATAAGACTCCAAAAAAAATGAAATGCTTTCCTCTGTTTGGAATCCAATTATTTTATCCTAATTTTACAAATTCTATGTCTATTGTGAAGTGGTAGTGTGTAAGGCCCAGTATATTATATGTAATAATATCTGCATATATATAGGGAGCTGTGGTTGACTGAGCAGGGACATTCCAAAAATGTTTGTATGACCATATAAGACTCCAATAAGATAAAATGTGTTCCTTTGACTAAAATAAAATAATTTCATCCTATTTGTTCTTATTATATATCTGTTGTGTAGGGGTAGTGTGTGAGGCCCAGTATATTGCATTTAATAGTATCGGCATCATTATAGCATGAGTCATCATGACTTTCATTCAATCCAGTCTGCAGGACCCATTGTTTAATTATTCTAACAATGCTTCCAAGAGAAGATCTTTATCTGTAATTTAGAACCTACAGAGGGACAAGCTAATTAACAAAATTACTCAACTTTGTGTTTTATATTCTAGAACAAATCCTGGAGGGGGATAAGAATGTTTACATGATAGCATTGTAAAGAGCATGACAGACAAGGCAGTAAAGGTGGGTACACACCTGAAAGATATACCTGCAGATGAAGTGTTCTGCAGATATTTTTTTAGATGATAGTTGTTCATACACATGAATGGCCATCATCAATCCGGCAGCTCAGGGACCCACAGGCAGGGAAGTGGGTGGGAGCCACCTCCTCCCTGTGGCTGCCGCTGTGTGTGTAAATGTTTCCTGCAGACCGCCTGTACCGATTGCTGATGGACAGATATGTCTGTAGACATATCTGTCTTTTGACTGTGCAGCACAGCCAATGGAATATGTCTGTGAATTAAGTAGTTCACAGACATATTGTCTGTACACACTGATTGACTGTCAGCACACATATTGGCCGATCAACTACAATCAGATACAATCCACTTTGAGAATGTTGTTAATCTCGCTCATGGCCTATTAACTTTTACAGTTAAATTCCTATGTAATAGGGGCATGGCCTGGTTGGCACAGAGAGTAGATGTGCATCCTAACTGCTCCTGCAGCCTAGTCACTAAAGGACACTCTACAGGGGATTCTCCATCCTCAGTTCTTACATGTAGTGTCCTCCTATCACCTGCTGAGGCTTGATTTTGCTGTGAGCAGACTAACCCCATATGGATACTTACAGCTGAGCCTTCCTTCAGGCTAAAGCAATAGTCTCAATACCCACCTGCTCCCAGCTTGACCGTGCTGTTGAAGAACCAGGGCTCCATTGCATAATAGAAAAAGTGGATCTGTGGTTAGGTGCCTAAAGCCACAACTTTACAGATGTCCAGTCTCCCATTTTGGCTGCATGCTGAGTCTATCAAATACTATTGGCCAAATGTAATAGGGTGAGAGTTTAGAAAATGTGAGAGTTTAGCAGTAAACTCTCACATTGGTTGAGTTTTATCTTCAAAATGGGAAAACATCTGAATGAGATTTTTAATCGTGAGAGTTTTATAAGCCTAAAAAAACATGCAAGTTTGCTCTGTTACTTTGTTTTTGGACTCTATTACTTTGGCAAAGTTTAAAAAGTATCAGAAACTCTCACTTTTCTAAACTATCACCCTATTACATATGGCCCTTTGAATGATACAAAGAATTAGAATTATAATATTTCTAAATAGGCACTAGAATGTGTTCTTTTCTCCTAGCAGTTGTAAGGAATATGGATTGTCAGCACCGAATTAAATTAATTTAAAAAACAATTAACAACACTTGTTGAGGATATAATGCAAAAAAGAGCATATTTGGAGCTTCCTGCTGAGTTGTCATTTCCTCATTTTATTTGTGTTACTGATGTTAAAGTGTAGCACCAGGACCTTGGGACTGCATGAGGCAGAGGTACTGCACTGTTTGCTCACCATCTTAAAAAGCTGCAATCTTGACCTCCAGACTTGCTGTAGCTCTAACTATTCATGGTAGCAACTTGCTGAATTCCTCTAAAGTCATGTGACTGGGATTTAATGTGTGAACTTCAGTATTTGGCTATCCATTACCCATGAAGTAATGCTTTCTTACACCATGCCACCCTTGTTGGGCCAATGCCAACCTCACCCATACACTAGTCAATCATTCACAAACTATAAAATCATCCACTAATACCCTCTGTTTTCATGCATTTCTCCTATGTGTTTATATTTACTACATACCATACTACCATGCCACCTAAACATGGATGTAAATCCCAAATATACCATCTCCTTTTCAATTTATAACTATGTCAGCCCCTAGACAGAGGCTGACAACCTCTGCAGTATAAAAAGAGGAGCCACCTTCTGCCACCAAGTTTTGAAGGGCTTTATTTCTCCAGCAAACCTAGAAGTGGACCTAGACCTCTCTGCCCCTCTCACCACTCAGTTGATGTTTAATTTGTTTGTGGCATTCTATACTGACATTTTATTTGTAATGGAGACATCTGTGCAATCACATTGATCAGAGCTAGTGGGCCTGGGAGGATAGACCACCAGGAGGGAAATATGCAAGAACTTATTTCTTTAGACAAAACCTCCTCACAGCTCACTCCAAGATGCAACCTGAGTGGCAATCTAAAAAAAGCTGCCAGAACTAGAGGACAGATCGAGACAGAAAAATATCAATATTCAGGGTATCTCAGACATGAATATATGACCAAGCTGATCCTATAATTCCTCCCCTTTACTTTGATGCAAGATCTTCTCATTGATCAAGTTCATTGCCTGCCAGAATGAGAGAGGGGGCTTATAACTTTCCCAGCAAAACCCTAATGAGAGACCTCTTTTTCCACTTTAAAGAGAATATCCTTAGAGCTGCCAGATAAGCAAAGTGCTCTGATACTCTAGGTGTACAACAGATTTTTCAGTTGGATAAAGAGAGGCAACTGCACCAGTCTGTGAGCTTTTATTTAATACTCAATTTAAATATCAAATTATTAGTTACTAAGTGAGGAGGTGCTACCACTAGAAAAAAAATATCAGGTTTAAAACTACAAAGGATAGTGATGAGTTGCACTGATCACACAAACACAATATATTTTTCATTAAATTCCATATAAAATTATAACACAAACATATAACCCATTAAAAGGTGAATTATTAAAATTGAAAACAAAAAAGGTATAATTTTTTTAAATAAGTAACAGGGACTGTCAGAATAGACAATAGGAAGGTTATGCACAAGTATTCACTAGGTGTATAAGCAGATACAATGTGAATTGTTTATACTATTGATTTGGTCAGATCACATATTGTTGACTGAACTATTGCCAATTGGAACAAAATGATGTAACACAGTTATACAGTGTTTCAAGTTGTTCACATTATTTAATTTAATATACTGTATCCTGTTATAACAAACATCCTCATGCTGAACTGAATATCATTATATACAGCTTTAGTTGTTATTTTTATTAATGCCTACACATTGTCATTAACTCCAATAACTTTCTGCAATTTATTTCCTATGCTGTTACTCAATAAACTTTTGTTATGTGATACATGTGATTTGTGTACATTTATTTAATACTATTAAAGATTACGGTTTTGATATATTCCTTAAGAAACATCAAATATGTATCTCACGCATAAACAAGAATGTTTTCTCCTGTTCCATCAGGATAGGTAGGAGCAATTTCTCCAAGATGTTATGGGCACTACATGGTAAAGCCTTATTTGAAATATACATTGGGGTATGTGCCAGAAACCTGATCTTAATAGCTAATACTTTGCCTCTATGCTGCCCACTTGCATGTGGAAACTGAACAAACCACATAGGCTGAATATATGCCCGGAGATAATTAATATTCATAAAAGCATTTAAAGATCAATTTTGGTCTTATGGCGCTTATCCACTAGACAATATGCTTCATGAGTGATATCATCTAGTGCTTGCCCTGCAGTGCCGGCCTCATTCTCTTTAATGATAGAAATTACTTTATTAGTGTCTCAGACTTTGGCTATACTGAATATATATTGGCCAGCCTGAGAACTTAGGTAACGGACTACAAGTCTCAGACTTTTGCTGATAAGCAATGTTATTTAGCATATCACTGCATAGTATATTAGTTTGATGTTTTTAGTATCTTTGTTAGATAGCTCATTGAGCCTGTTATTAGCCTAGTGGTATGTCCTGTGTGTTTGTCTTACTCAATTTATTGCTAGCCATATTAGTGGGAGGGTGCTGGGCTTGTAAGCAATCAGTAATTTAGCATGCCAGGTCTCCTACATATTGGTCATTAGTAGGCTGGAATAGCCTGGCTGGAATTGTCCCATTCAGAAATGCACTGTTCAAAAGTGCATTTTAAGATTAATACTGGCGTTAGACCAGCATTGAACCGAAGTGGAACAGAAGGGAAATAACCGATCTGCAATTCTAAAAACCTAATCTATATTTGGAGAAAAACCATCAACAAAAGGTGATTTCAAAATCTCACTGCCACAAATTCCTGCTGACTGCATAACCTGGACTTGCAACACTGAACTCTGGTTGCTACAAAAACTCTGGCCATCACTTGCTACTATTTGTGCTGTCTCTGTGCTGAACAGATAGTCTTACTGAATACTGTTAATGTCAGCTTAAATCTCTAATAATGTCTTTTTACCTTAGCTCTTTGGCCTAGTCTTACATCATCTAGCTACTACTACTTTCTACTCCAATATTCAATTTCTGCTCCCATCTTAGCTCCACTTTTTCAAAACTCTATAATATATTTCTGTTGTGCTGACACTTTACCTCATCGTTACCATGTCCATGTTGTATTCAACTCCTCCCTTCACTCAGTTTCTAACTAATCTTTTGTTCTGCCCTCTAATTCCACCTCTATCCATTTCCCCTGGTCTCCTCCACCTCCTCCTATCTCCCTTTCTCTATCTGCCTTCCTCCCCCTCTTCTCCCATTACTCCATTTTCTTTCTCTTATACCCCCCAAGGATCCTACTACCCCACTGGTAATCTTTCCTCCCTTACTTATCTCACTGTCACTTCGCCCCACTTTCATCCATGTCTCCTTAACTTTCCTTCCTGCCCACTTCCTACAGGGTCCCCTCCTAGCACAGGAGCCCATAATATCCCTACACTCTATTCATCTCGTTCTCCCAAAGTATTCTCATCTCCACGCTATTGCAACCCTGATAATCTCATTCACATCTCTCCTATCAACTCTGTCACTCTATCCTGTGGAATGCCAGATCAGTCTGTAACAAACTGGCCCCCACCCATGGCCTTTTCATCTTCAACTCCCTGAATCTCCTTGCCATTACTGAAACTGGGATTTTACACTCTGACACCACTTCTCATGCAGCACTCTCTTATGGGGGCCTCACCTTCTCCCACACCCCCAGGCCTGAGGGTCGCTATGGTGGTGGTGTTGGGGTCCTTCTATCCCCTGGTTACTCACACCAACATATACCATCAGAACCATCCCTTAAATTCTCCACATTTGAAGGTCATGCTATACGCCTCTTCCAACCAGTACACCTCAGAGTAACTGTCATCTATCGTCCCCCTGGCTCTCCCTTCATATTCCTTGACAACTTTGCTTCCTGGCTCACTCACTTTCTCTCCTCAGACTTCCCTCTATTATCCTCAGTGACTTCAATATTCCTATTGATATCCCCATAGAATCTGCTGCCTCCAAACTACTCACCCTCACTTCCTCATTTCTACTCTCCCAATGGACCTCCTGACCCTCCCTTGCAAGTGGGCATTTGCTTGATCTGGTATTCACTCACCGTTGTGATATTTCTGCCTACTCCAATTCCCCATTCCCCCTCTCTGTCCATCTCCTCCTCTCATTTAACCTATCCCTCTCTCCCTCCCATCCTCTACCTCCAAAAGCCACCATCACTAAGCGTAATATTGAAGCTATCGACACTGCTTTCTTTTCTCCCTACTTGTCTCACTTCTCTCCCCTATCCTCTCTTTCTCCTGCGCTGAATAGGCTGCTTCCCTATACAATGCTTCCCTTACTACTGCTCTTGACTCTGTTGCTCCAGTGATCACTACTCACCTTCGCAAATCTACACCTCAACCATGGCATTCCAAATGCACCAGATACCTGCAATAATGTTCACGAACCGCTGAGCAACAATGGAGAAGATCACGCTCTCAGGCAGACTTTCTCCATTTCAAATTCATGCTGTCATCCTACAGTGCTGCCCTTTCCCTCTCTAAACAGTCATATTTCAAGATCCTCATCACCTCCCTGTCCTCAAATACCCAGCATCTCTTTTCCACCTTCAGCTACCTCCTCTGCCAACCCTCTCCTCATCTCCCCTCCTTGCTCTCTGCCAATGACTTTGCTACCTACTTCACATCTAAAATTGATTCCATACATCAGGACATCATATGACTGGAGAGGAAGTTAAGACCCTTATCCAGTCCTCCCCCCCTTCCACCTCTCTCCTCGACCCTATCCCCTCCCACCTCCTCCGCTACCTCTTCTGTGAGCTCCCAACTTGCCCACCTCCTTAATCTCTCCCTCTCTTCTGGCACTGTTCCTTCTGTATTCAAGCATGCCCTTGTCTGCCCCATTCTTAAAAAACGTAAACTTGACCCTAACATTCTCTCTAACTACTGACCAATCTCTCTACTCCCTTTTGCCTCCAAACTCCTTGAGCCTATTGTTTACAACCGCCTCACCACATTTCTTTCCTCCCACTCTTTCCTTGACCCTTTTCAGTTTGGCTTCCATTCTCTCCACTCCACTGAAACTGTTGTCACAAAAGTCAGCAACGACCTCCTTGCTGCCAAACCAAGGGCCACTACTCCCTGCTCATTCTCCTTGACCTGTCTGCTGCTTTTGACACTGTGGACAACCCTCTATTACTGCATATCCTTCACTCCCTTGGTCTACGTGACACTGCTCTCTCCTGGCTGTCCTCCTACCTCTCTGACTGTTCCTTCTCTGTTTTCACTCATGGCGACTCCACCCCCCACAGCCTCTTACAGCAGGTGTTCCCCAAGGATCTGTTCTTGGACCTCTCCTATTCTCTCTCTATATGTCTTCTCTAGGTAAACTCATCAGCTCTTTTGACCTCCATTATCATCTCTATGCTGATGATACTCAGATCTACCTTTCCTCACCTGATCTTTCCCCCTATCTCCTTACTTGTGTCTCTAACTGTGTTTCTGCTATCTCTTCCTGGATGTCCCAGCGATTTCTCAAACTTAATATGTCTAAGTGTCTAAGACTGAGCTGATAGTCTTCCCACCCTCCCACATAACATCATGTCCCACTATTTCTTTATTAATAAGATGGCATAACTATCTCATCTAGTCCCAAAGTGTGTTGTCTTGTAGTCATCCAGGACTCTTCCCTCTCCTTCAAACCACACATTCAGAACCTGTCGCAGTCCTGTCATTTCCATCTCAAGAATATTTCCAAGATCAGACCCTGTCTCACCCAGGATGCTACCAAAACCCTTGTACATTCACTGGTCATGTCCAGATTGGACTACTGTAACCTTCTCCTAGCTCGCCTCCCCAAATCCCATCTCTCTCCTCTCCAGTCTCTGCTCAATGCTGCTGCTCAGCTCATCTTCCTCTCCAAACGCTCAACATCTGCCTCCCCTCTTTTGCAAGCACTCCACTGGCTCCTGTTCCCTTTCAGAACCCAATTCAAGGCTCTCATACTCACTTACAAAGCCCTCACCCATTCCTCTCCCATTTACATCTCTGATCTCATCTCCTTTCACTCTTCCATCCGCCCTCTTTGTTCACTTAATACACGCCGCCTTTCATGCCAATTGATTACTTCCTCCCACTCCCGCCTCCAAGATTTTGCCTGTGCTGCTCCTCACCTTTGGAACTCCCTCCCTCTCCCCATCAGACTCTGCACCACACTACAATCTTTAAAATGAGCTCTTAAGACCCACTACTTCATTAAAGCCTTCCATCCTAACTTGCTGCTACATCTTCCTTTCTCCCCACCTACCCCATTCCGTGTCACTCCTGTTTGTCTGCCCCTCCCTTAAAGAATGTAAGCTCTTTCAAGCAGGGCCCTCTACCATCTTGTGCTTCTCCCTACTGTAATTTAATTGATCTCTTACTCCCCACTAGGGCAACTAACACCTGCCTGCTTATGCAGGCGTAAAGGTCGCTAATATAGCAATGTTCATCCATGTCCTGTATTGTATTGTATTGTAAGTAAATGGTTACTTATTTGTCTATGTACTTTGTAAGGTGCTGCGGAACAGTTGTGGCGCCATATAAATAAATGGTAATAATAATAATAATAATAATAATAATAATGTATTATCACTTTATCATGTGTTATGATTGAACACATATCTTATGTAGATTTTAGTCACTATTTTAATGTTTTCTAATCTTTTAGTCATGTTTAAGGATTAGCAGTAATACTGCTTTGTTTATTATGTTTCCATGCGCTGCCAGGACCCACGATGTCACTTCCGGTATGGCAGTCAAGCGTTTCCGGAAGTGTACAGACCGGAGTGGAGGGCAGCTCTTCCAGGATGCTCACAGATGGGGGGATTATGATTGGTAAGTGCACCTGTATTGATGATTGTTTACTGTCCTGAAGTACGTCCCCAAAACTTTGATTTATGCAGTAAAGTTTACACTGTTATTTACACTGCAGATACATTTAAATGGAATCTTGAAAAATGTTTAAATTGCAAAGATCTCTACATTTAAAGGAAATTTCTACAAACAATCTATCATTTCCAGCACAGCGGATCTGCTTCCCAGAGTGAGAAAATTAGGACCGTACTTTAACTTTGATCCAGACTCATCCAATCCATCCATAAAAACTTTCAATAGACTATTATTGAAGTCTGGAAAACATGATATTGGACACGTGCAACATAATCTGTCCATAGCTGAGAATAATGCATTGAAGTCCCTTAGTAAATGCAAGACATTATATTCAGGGGAGCAGATAAAGGGGGCTCCATTGTCATACAAGAAACTGTTGATTATATAGGGGAATGTGAAAGATTGCTAAGTGACATGGACACATATGAGAGGTTAGATAGAGATCCTTCAGCCAGCTATAAATGTGATTTGGATGAAATTGTAAAAGAGGCCATTAAAGATGGTCTCATTTCATCTAAGATTGGAATAAAATTATTTGTGCAAATTTCCGGTGGTACCATTTTTTTATACCTTGCCCAAGATGCATAAGGATGCACAGACACCCCCTGGTAGACCCATCATTTCAGCGAGGGGATCCTTGTGCGAGCCAGTTGCTGTGTATTTAGACTCCTATCTTCAGCCTTGTATAAAACATAATTTACATATTTGAAGGATTCAAGCACTTTATTAAGGATTTTACATGATATAGGAGAGTTGACCAGTGATACTGACTTGGCTATGCTAGACGTGACAAGTTTATATACTTGTGTCACCCATAAGGCAGGGCTTAAAGCTGTATAACACTTCATTATGGGCAATGTGCATTACAAGGTACCTGATATTTCCTTTTTTTAAAGATTCTTGGTGTTTATATTGAAGCATAATTTTTTTCTGTTTAATGGGAAAATTTTCAGACAAAAAACGGGTGTGCCATGGGTTTATTAGTGACCCCATCCTTTTCCAATGCCTACATGTGGGAAATCGAAAGGGGCTTATTTTTTGAACATCCTAATATTACAAAAGCAATCACCCCATATTTTCCATTGATGACCGGTTGGTGTTTTTGCAGAGTGATGTACAATAGCTGGTTGAGATTGTGGAGAAACAAAATAGGTCTGAGAGCCTCATCAATGTGTGATTCTAAAAAGATTTGTTTTTTGGATATACTGATCAAGATTGCAGATGGAGTAATAGGGACTTTCTTATATTCCAAACTCACAGACCGTAACACATTGCTGAATTTCAACAGCTTTCACCCAGCACCCACAGTTAATGGTTGTGGTCGGAGTATAAAATATTGTTGCTGGAAGCCACTGATACTAATAACCAGTGAGCCATAACATATGGCAATGCACAAGAGTTTTGCACCCACAACATACAAACTGAGTGGGGAAATAAAAATGTTTATTTCTGTTTGTTTAGTTAAGATTTTTTATTAAGGGTAAGGTATACATTTTTCTGTTAAGCAAATGCACTGAGACAGTTAAGTTGAAATTTATATCTATAGGACTGACTTATTATATTGTATTAGATATTGAGACTCACCCTGTTTTCCTTTATTTTTCAAGATATATTATCAAGATAGATGACATCCCTCATGCTTATTCCGGGATCATGATACCAGAAGCTTTCTTGTGATTGTCTGTATACTAGAGACATACATTACAGTGCCAATGACAACAGTAAAAGACTGTTAAATTGTATGGATTCACCCACAGTGCAAGGGTCGGGAGATAAATCCATTGGAATGTGGTTTGATTCGCACAGAGGACAATTACCTTTGAGGACTCAATATGTCCAACTGTCAACTGATTGTGTTTATACATGTTTGTTTTCCTGATAATGTGTATTACCTTAGTACATTATAAAATCAAGGGTTGAATGTGGTAGAGTATAAAATATTGTTGCTGGAAGCCATATTGTGTGATTATATAAATGTATAAAGAATACAGATATCTGTGTCAGACATAAGAAGGGATAGTTAGGTTGAAATGTATGCATACATTGCACAAGGATAGGACAATTGCACTGTTTAAGTTAAGTAAATAGTGTCTTGTTGTGTCCTTATATGTAAAGTAAATAGTGTCCCATTGTTTCTTACCTTCAGTTCATCTGAGTACACATCAGAAATAGTCATATGTCTACAACATGTCCAACTTTCATAATTGAGGCAGCAGTGCCCACTACTGTCTGTTCTTTCCTCTTTCTTTTACTTAATATTTCCTAACATGACCTTTGTACTTGTTAAATGTTTATGCATATGTTTCTTCCCTATATAAGATGTAACATGTCATTATACAGTGAGCCTTTTGTCTATGCTTGAAGTATGAGATCCCAGCTCCAACATGTTGGAGGAGAGGCTCCTGGGGAATGAACACATCTATGTCTTAAGTAGATCTGAAAAAGCAAGTAAAGTATTCTTCCTTTTACTTTGTAATAAATGTCTTTTTAACATATATTACTTGTGTGATTTGATTAAAACTTTGTATGCAAAAACAGTATTCCCATTCCACCAAGAACAAGAGTTTACCCTATTTGCAGTTTCTGCGTATTTTTAGAAGCAATACTGATATTCAGGAGACTAATAAACAGCTTCAACCAATGATGGGAAAATTTATTGAAAGAGGGTATCCTGAAAAAGAATTGGTGACAGCAAAAAATAAAGCTTTGTCTCATACACGGGAGTACCTTTTAGCTACAAAATCCCCCCGTAAAAATAAAAAGGATAAATTCCCTTGGGTAATCAAGTAAACTGTTAATAGTAAGGCTACAAAACTGAAAGCTCATGAATTTTGGCACATTATTACATCAGTCCCTGAACTTAAATATTTAAAGATACCAACCGTGAGCCCAGTCATAGTAGAGTCAGGATTATTAAGGATTATGTTGTTCATACTGTCATCGCATGTTATGATAACAACACACAAATGACAAAAACTTTCCTCTGCCGTAAGAAGGGGTGTTATAAATGCTTAGGCTGTACTACATGTTCATACATGCGTATGGGGGAGTTTATTTTGGATCCCCATTCTGGCAAGAAATTCCCTATTAAGTGGTCTCTTACCTTTAATTCTACCTTCGTAGTGTATGTGATTTTCTGCCCATGTGGTTTATACTACATTGGTAAAACTGAGTGTCAGTTTAAAATTCATATGGCCCAGTAGCGATCTGCCATTCGGTCAGCTTTATAGACTGGTGTGAGCGAGCAGCTAGTTGCTAGACATTTTGTTGTCTATTGCCACACACTGGCAACTTTAAAATACAGTATAATTGATCATGTTCCATTATCAGTCAGTGGAGGGGACAGAGCAAAAAAATTACTACAGTTGCAGTCCAGATGGATCCACCATTTAGATATAATATCCCCCATGGCCTCAACAAGTCTTTTGGATTAATTAATTTTCTTATGATTAATTTCTTATAATACAATTAGACTTATTATGTTATATTTGTGTTTTCAGATTTCATGTTAAAGTTTTTTCAAATTTTTTAAGTTTCTAGACATTTTTCAATAGCCTGTGGTGTAATTTTTATATTTGATCACTAGATGGTGCTATATTATTTTTTTTTAGGATTTTAGGTATTAGTGTATGTCCCGTTATTTCGTGGGATATTCTGACAGGAAGTCTAAGACTAATATTTACATGGGTGTCATGTTCTTTTTAAGGGCTACATTCATTATATATTTTTCAGTATATATACATGAACTGGGGATCTATACACTGTTTTTATGCACATTTAGTAAGGTAATTTTTATGTTTTGTAAGATTATGTTCTTTTAGATTATCTATTTCAATTATATTATGTTTGCATTGTTTGACATGTGTTTATGGCTATGCACTTGCAGTTTATATAGCAGAAATACATCTGTTTGTGGTTGCACAATGGTACTCACTGTATTTTGCTTGTTTACAGTTACCATTGTCCTGTGGCTGTGTCCGATGACATCGCTTCTGGTGCGATGGAAATGCCACAGCTGGAGGACATGGAGGGCAGTGGACAGCCGACGGGACCTGATTTCATTTGTTTTCATTGGGAGATTGGGGTAAATGGTTCTATACAACAAAGTTTATGCATATGTTTTGTTATTGATGTTGTCCTGAGGAAGTGGATGCGGTCCCCAAAACATTGACCCAATACATTTCCCCGGAATAGGGTTCACTTTGTGATTGATAAGACTCTGAGCACCGCCTCTCTACTTTCTTTGTTGTGTATATGTATATATATATATATATATATATATCGCAATAGGCTGCGCTCACGGCGACTTCACAAAGAAGACAATACACTGGTAAGTATGTCAATGTTTCAGAACATGGCAAATATATATATATATTTTTTGTATTCTATTTTAAATTTTCACCTGTTTATGGGTTATATGGTTATGTTATAATTTTATATGAAATTTAAAAAAGGTTATATTTTTTTGTGTGACTGGTGCACTGCATCATTGTCCTTGTTTATTTATACCTAATGTTAAGATGAAATGCTATACTCAGTTTAAAAGGGATAAATTGTGTATCCTGGCACAGTGGATTCTGGCATTTAGACTACCTGTTGGTGCTGGAATTATAACACATGTCAGAATCCTGGCGCCGGCATCCTGACTGCTGTAATCCCATAGTAAGTAGCAGGGTTAGGTAGAGGCTTAGGGTTAGGTTTAGGCACTAGATGAGGGTTACCGGTAAGGCACTAAGGTGGGAGGGTTAGGTTTAGGGCATGAGGATAGGAAGGCTATTTTTAGGCATTAGGAAGGAGTTTATTTAGTTTATCCTATTTGTACTAATTATATGTCTATTGTGTGAGGCCCAGTATATTATATTTAATAGTATCAGAATAAATACAGGGTACTATGGGTGAATGAGCAGGGACACACCAAAAATGAAACAACTTTTTTTTAAAGATTATTCAATTGTATAATTTTGATTTACATAAAATTGAGAGACAGTGTCTGAATTATAAGGTACAAGTTCCTCCATTGCCAATATTACTGTGTTACCACCTATTATACTGTATTATAAATTATCTTTAATCCTGTTGTCAATCATACATCAGTCTAAGGGCTTGATTCAGCAAGGAACACAAGCTAGCAGGCACAAGCACCAAGCCACTCTGGGAATATGCTAATCAATGTATATGCACGGAGACTGCAGCACTAAAAGCAGACACCCAGAAAAACATAAAGCCACCCACCTTTGCTGTGATTGACACATAAACATCGGGAACATCGAGTACCACCAAACCTGCATGCAAACTAAGGGTAGACCTGACCCTGCTGCAGGACTTGAGAGATTCCTGCATGCAGAGAGGCACCTGGCAGTGTGAAGCGCCACAGATATTAATTTATGCACACCTCTATAGTGGTGTGTGGATGTAAAGGGATGCCTGTGTTCGACCGACCACCACCCTGTCACTGCCCTCAAATGGCACTTCCTGTCAGTCAACATTGGAGGTCTCTGCCAGTTCCCTGTGTGCTCTGAGAGAGCCGCTACCATACTCAGCAACCTGATTGCGCAGTTTGCAATCATTGGCTCGCACCTAGAGTTCTCTCACTTGTGTTCCTTGCTGAATCAGGCCCTAATTTATCAGTCTAAGGATCAGGAGTATCATACCTCTATTAGCAGTAGTAGCACTTTCTCAACATCTACTAGTATATAAACATATTTGGGAAAGTGTGATAAAGGATATTTCAAATCCAAAGTGTTTGACAATATCATATAGAATGTTAGCTCTTTATTTAAGTACTCAGGGAGAGTGATTTGTTAATTCTTTGCTTTGTTACTAAATAAAAAATAGCTAACATCCCTTACACCACTGGTAGTGGCACGATATGGCAGGTGTAATTAGATATATTTGTTTTCGAAATGGACTGATGACCACAGTCTGTATTCATTGGTTCAAGCAAGAGACTTGTTATTAATCACCTATAGTAGATTTTAATTTGCAGCAATTCTACAATAAAAACAATTTTTAGGTCTCTTCTGAATAGCAGATGGTGAGATGTGTCTGCTGCTTTAGCTCAGTTTACCATTAATTTGGCCTCTAGTCTGAGGTAATATTAATAGGTGATTTCTGAGTGCAGTAACTATAATAAATATATCCTCTGAGCTTCATCCTCATGGGAGCTGTTACATCATAGTACTGTATGGTTTTTGCAATTAACTTTGTGAAACTTTCAAAGTTGTTGCAATTTCCCAGATTGTATGACCTTAAATTCTTAAAATACTGATGGATTTTCCTATATCTGGGCTATTTTGAGCTGCTCTTGTCATATTATGACTTCTACATCATGAAACTATAGTTTTGCACCAATGCCCTCTGATAGCACCAGTGATTGGCCTTAGGCATTAACAAGCAAAAAAAGATGATGAACTCATTGTGAATTATTATTTACCACCTCTAACTTTTACTTAAGTTCTAAATGAATTCTACTTGTTGGGATACATTTGAAAAAAAATACATTAAAATTATCCTTTTAAAACTAAATTCATACATTGTAATCAACTACATTATTTATAGATGTCTAAGAAACTCATAGTAAGCCTGTGTATCACAATGTCTAATATCACTCTTGCTGTTACTGTATATAGAACAGGTTATTCTTATGAAACACTGCCTAGACAATAGTTGACTAATAAATAAAAGGTCCCTGTGGTGACATAACAGGAGGCTAGAGGTCGCTATGATCTAGTTTGAATGCAAGGTGTCACCCCTGCAAATGTGTAATTAGCATTTTCTATTGTAGTAATTGACTTTAGTTATATTTGCACCTCATTTACAAAACAAGGAGCTAGGCACGAGAAGCTGCTGTGTTTATATGTCACCTCTCAGTGTAAGAATTCCTTCTGGTCATCCTGGGAACTATGGAGAGAGATGGGGGAGGAATGACTATAAATAGGATGTATCAGGCTACTGATAGCTGATGGAAGAGCTGTTGGTTTAGTTGCTGGTTGGAAAGCTGGATGGATGGAGGAGTAAAAAAGAAACAGAAGGTAATTATATTTTACATATGAATATATTTTGATAAATACACAGACATTTGTAGATATTACATTGTAAGTTACAAAAGTGTAGTCCCAAATTCAGGGATCATCTATGTAATATAGCTATATATTCTATATCAGTATTATTGTATCATTTATGTATAATGCATTTATATATTCTCTGTCAGTACTATAGTATTTATGTATTATCTAAATACTATCTACCAATAGAGTATTTGCATGTGTCTAAAATTTCTAGTTTTTCTTTATAATTGCATCCAAAATTATTCAAATATTTTCATTTTTTATTAGTATAATAAAATTCATTAGTATCTTCCATATAATTCTGTACATCAGGTTACTATTTATGAAGGGGTATCTAGGTGGAAGCTCAAACATATTTTCTTACATATTACTCTATATAACAGGTTAATGTATATAAATGGGTTTTTAGGTGGCAGCTCCATCATACTAAAATATTTCTTTGTATATCAGATTATTATATATAAAGGGGTATCTATGTGGCAGCTTTATCATAGTATATTACATATTACTCTGTACATCAGGTTAGTATAAATAAAGGAGTATCTAGCTGGCAGATCCTTCATAGTATCTTCCATATAAGTCTGTACATCAGGTTACTAATTATAAAGAGGTATCTAGGTGGAAGCTCAAACATATTTTCTTACATATTACTCGGTGCAACAGGTTCGTGTATATAAATGGGTATTTAGATGGCAGCTCCCTCATTTTAAATTACTATATAGGTGGTAGCTCCATCATAGTATCTTACATATTACTCTGTGCATCAGGTTATTATATATAAAGGAGTATATAGGTGGCAGCTCCAACATTATATATTAGAAATTGCTTAGAACATTAGAGTACTATCATTTTTACATGTTTAGCTTGGTTACACTCAGGCAAATTCAATTACTCACAATGTTTTCCATGTGGATACCTCTCTATGTTTTAATGCTAAGAGCTATTCAATTGGGAGCAGGGGCATAACTAGGTATATAAAGGCCCATAGCAAAAGTCTGTAAAGTCCTCAAAGTACCACCCAATGGTGAAAAAGTATATAACATATGTAACTTTGACAAGCGAAATGGGCCCCCTTTATCTCTGTTCCTATTATCAGCTGTACCACTTGCATCCATGGTAGTTATTCCCATGATTAGTTGTCAATTTCCCAGTGTAAGAAACCAGCAGTTATAGCAGCATGTGATAACCAACAGACTCAGTGTTATGTGTTTAACTCTATGGTTTTCATGTACTTTCCTCCCCAGAGGGTGTTCTCACCTGAGCCAGCATCTGAGTTTCAAGGGCAAACCTCATGTCAAAATTAATCTTCCCCTAGTAGCATAGTATCCTTTAGCTTTTCGGATGTACCCTTTGCCCTTACACCAAACATATTCAAGTCTCTAACACTAAAAAAAATATTCCTTTTATAAACCTGGTATCTCAAACAACACTGATCACTGATTCCTCTGCACACATCACACTGAGCAAAGTGACTGTGAGATGATCACATTGTCCCCATTCCCATGGTGTGTGCAGAGAAAATGGCAGCATCCTGGTCTATCAGCTGACTGTAGGTAAGACAAGAATGTTAGCATGTGTTACTCATCTATGAAAATTTGTATATAGCAATGTGACAACACATTACAATGGTGAATGACTGGATCATATTTGTTAGTTTATTTAAATATACAATATATATATATATATATAAACATACAGAGGGTCCGGCACTCTATGCGCAAAAGGTATGCAAACAACAAGGTGCCCTCACAAGTAGTCACACAAATAGAGTAGAAGGTGCGGCACTCTTGTATATAGCAAAAAAGAAACGATATCAGGCTTGATATATAACGTTTTGGTTTATCACCGTCTTCAGATAGCAAAAAATACAAAACACATCATACCTTTATAGACATAACACCCAAGTGAAACCCACTCGCCGAGAACGGGACACAGCCCCCGATCGGCCGACGCAGGAAGATGACGTCATCACGCATCAGGCGCTCAATGTCAGTGACATCCAGCACCAACATAATCAGTAGCTATAGCAACAAGAAATAAACAAACCAGAAGAGATAAACATCGCACTGCCACAGCATCATGACACATATACCATCATCGACATAATGCTGCTATAAAGCAGCTATATAATTTGTATTATGGAGCTCAAATAAATACATATCGGGTGCTGTGTCCCATTCTCGGCATGTGGGTTTCACTTGGGTGTTATGTCTATAAAGGTAAGATGTGTTTTGTATTTTTTGCTATCTCAAGACGGTGATAAACTGAAAAGTTATATATCAAGCCTGCTATCGTTTTTTTTTTGCTATATACAAGAGTGCCGCACCGTCTGCTCTCTCTCTCTCTCTCTCTCTCTCTCTCTCTCTATATATATATATATAAAATGTTCCTTATGTAATATAACTCTATTACTATAAAAGAATAAGTAACACAGTAAATTTAATATTTGAAAAATATTTTTTTCCTTATAGGACAAATTAGGAGCAAGATTTGCACTAAGAATATTAGAAGACATTGTGGAAAGTGACTGTTCTTTGATCAAGCAAAATAAATATTTTTTTTTCTGCTAGAGGATTCCTAAAAGCTACTATATTATTTTTAATAGAAAAAACATTTACAGCTAAAAAATTTCTAATTTAATACATGATGAGTCTCATAGGACAGAAACCACATCTGTGCTCTGAGTGTGACAAAAGATTTACATATAAATCACTGCTTATCTCACATCAGAGGAGTCACACAGGAGAGAAGCCATTTACATGTTACGATTGTAGCAAGTGTTTTACCAATAAGCAAAATCTTGTCAGACACAAGAGGAGTCACACAGGAGAGAAGCCATTTAAATGTTCTGAATGTAGCAAGTGTTTTACCACCAAGCATGAACTTGTTGCACATCAGAACATTCACACAGGAGAGAAAGCATTTACATGTTCAGAATGCAGCAAGTGCTTTACCAGTAAGCAAAATCTTGTTCTACATCAGAGGATTCATACAGGAGAGAAGCCATATACATGTTCTGAATGCAGCAAGTGTTTTATCAACAAGCAACATCTTGTTATACATCAGAGGATTCATACAGGAGAGAAGCCATTTAAATGTTCTGAATGTAGCAAGTATTTTTCCAGTAAGCATAATCTTGTTATACATCAGAGGATTCATACAGGAGAGAAGCCATTTAAATGTTCTGAATGCAGCAAGTGTTTTACCGACAAACAACATCTTGTTATACATCAGAGGAGTCATACAGGAGAGAAGCCATTTAAATGTTCTGAATGCAGCAAGTGTTTTACCGACAAACAACATCTTGTTATACATCAGAGGAGTCATACAGGAGAGAAGCCATTTAAATGTTCTGAATGCAGCAAGTGTTTTACCTACAAACAACATCTTGTTATACATCAGAGGAGTCATACAGGAGAGAAGCCATTTAAATGTTCTGAATGCAGCAAGTGTTTTACCAGCAAGCAAGTACTTGTTAGACATCAGAGGATTCATAGAGGAGAGAAACCCTATAAATGTTAAGAATTGAAGAGATGTACTAGAAAGATAACACTAATTAATCATATGAGGCATCACTCTAAAGGTGCCCATCCACATAACGATATTTGCACGCGATTGCACTATAACAACATTGTTATTATGCAATCACTTGCAAATCGTGCATTCATCATGCACATTTATGTTGGAAATGACCAGAGATGCGCACGCCTGCTGATCATTTCTGACATCTATCATCGTGCAAACAAGCTGGTCTACCTGATGATAACGTCAGGATCAGCATGTTTGCAGATAATTGATGAGCCTGCACTGAATTACTGCTCATTCAGTGCAGGCTCATCACAGACTGACAAACGACTGTACGATTACAATGTTGTGATTGTGCAGTCGTTTGTCTGTCTCCTAGTGGATGGGCAGCATAAGGGTCCTAATGTATCATGTGTTTCATAAGCTAGATAAATTGTATGACTTCTTTGTGTTTACATGTGAGGATTTTTTTATTTTCTGAATGTAACAAGTGTTTTATATAAATCAGTCTTGTTAAAGACAGGAGAAAAGAAACATTTTTAGTTGATCCTCTGTACCAGTGTTATGTAATAAACAATGAGTATGGGGAAACCCTACAAATTCCCTGAAATTAGTATTTATCTTTTTGAGATGTATTTTGTCACTACCATGGCATAAGGTGGTGCTACTACTGACACCTAATACTGTACAACACAATAATCAAGAGAGAAAATAGCAGTTATCCTGGACTATTGCACTGGTTTTTAACATAACTTTCTACATTTTTATGAAGGTAAGATTATCCATATTGACAAATATTAACAAAATATTAGAACATAAAATATAGTAAAAAAAGGGACAAATAGGTATAAGGAATTGATAAAAAAATCAATTGAACTGCTCAAGTGTTTATTGTGCTTCTGATGCTGTGACTGATCTCTGTAATATACAGCTGTTCTGCTCATACAGGTGCTGGGACTAGTAGTAGAGCTTTCTATCCACTTAAAAGTTTTAGCAGCTCCTCTCAGTACTGAGATTTCTTCTATGGGAAACAGTGTATGATAAATTTGTAAATATATATGTTTAGCCCTGGTTGTTCCCTTCCCAGCTTCCATACTCAGGTGTGCAGACATATTATGTGTATATCCCCATAGTATTAGGAATGTTGTATACAAATATACTATGCCTTCTTTTGGGATCTGAGATTGATGGGAGGACCTGAGTTGGGATTTAGGTTTACTTGTAACCCTTAAGTTTGGATATGTTCGAATTTCAGTAAACCCAACACACATCTCTGCTCTTTACTCGCTGGCTACCTCCTTCTATACCCATTACCAACTGCACAGTAATAAATTGCATACAAACATTTGGTTAGTACAGTGCAGCTTGGTAACATCACTCAAGCTCATACAATAGCTCAGAGCAGATGAGGCCTTAAAAAATATATCCACTTCAATATTACACAGTAAATGTAACTCTTTCTATAGTTTGGTGTTAATCAATCTTGATGATATGTAAAATACACACAGAAATCCTCCTTATAATAGAAAGCACAAAGAATCCTCCTATTAAATAGCCAGAGCCAGTATCCACCCCTCCACCTTGGCGCCTCTGAGAATAGCACAACTACATAAAGAATAGACATTGGAAATCCTCCTCACAATAGCATAGTCGGTATATAGATTTAAATGTACATAACCACCAAAAAGTACAGTGTTCAGCATTCCCACAGGGGCACAGACAGGTTAAACATTAAAAAATTCAAACGTCAATTCTGCACACCATCTTTTGGATAGTTTGCTTACTTTAATTATATCCTGCAGAAGAATTGGGATAGGTATTTACAATCTTTCACAGACCCTCAAAATTGCCTTGAGACGTGGTACATAAAAATTAGGAGAACTTACAAAAATTTGGTATCAATATAATTGTAATAGCAACACTCCTGTTCATCACCCAACACCAATTGTTATAATTGAAAGAACATGGTATAGGGTGCTAAATCCTGTTTCTGGTGTTCATATCACATGTTGGTTATTCTCTTTGGGAATTTTATAGCAAGTTGCTAAAAGTGGGGACACTTTCAAGGGTGTATGACCACATAAGACTCCAATAAAACCAAATGCTTTCATCAGTTTACAATCCAATTATTTTATCCTAATTTTACAAATTCTATGTCTATAGTGAAGTGGTAGTGTGTAAGGCCAAGTATATTATATATAATAGTATCTGCATATATATAGGGAGCTGTGGTTGACTGAGCAGGGACATGCCAAAATGTGTGTATGACCATATAAGACTCCAAAAAGATAAAATGCGTTCCTTTGTTTAAAATAAAATTATTTTATCCTATTTGTACTTATTATATGTCTATTGTGTAGGGGTAGTGTGTGAGGCCCAGTATATTGCATTTAATAATATTGGCATAAATATAGCATGAATCATCATGACTTTCATTCAATTCAGTCTGCAGGACCCATTGTTTAATTATTCTAACAATGCTTCCAAGAGAAGATCTTTATCTGTCATTTAGAACCTACAGAGAGACAAGCTAATTAACAAAATGACTCAACTTTGTGTTCTATATTCTAGATCAAATCCTGGAGGGGGATAATAATTATTACATGATAGCATTGTAAAGAGCATGACAGACAAGGCAGTAAAGGTGGGTACACAGCTGAAAGAAATATCTGCAGATGTAATGATCTGCAGATATTTTTTTAGATGATGGTTGTTCATTCACATGAATGGCCATCATCAATCTGGCAGCTCAGGGACCCACAGGCAGTCTATGCAACTGAGGTTTGAGCAGTTATGTGGCTCCCACATCCCACTCAGTGCCCACAATCTTCCCATTTGATCACCAAAACAATCTTACTGGCTTCCAACATCCTTCTCACTGCATACATTTATCTCATTTAGAATACACCTTCAGCTCCCTTAATTTTAAAAATATCATACTCTGTCTATGCATGTACACTTTCTTCCCCTATATGCCTCCATGCTGCTATATATTCCCAAATCCCTACTGCTGTGTGGTCTCCCAACTGTGATAGTCTGTGTTCCCTCATCCGCACTAATGTTTTTCCCCAGCCGCAGCACCCTGCATCCGTGACTTCTCCACAGCCATGTTGCTGTATTTCTCTCATCTGTGGCACTCTTTCTTCCTCCATCTGCACTACTCTGGTCCCCAACCATGCAACTCTGTCTCCCCCCAGCACCCGCACCACTATGTCTTCCTCCCCATCCAC
The DNA here is from genome assembly GCA_031769625.1 of Taudactylus pleione. NCBI lineage: Eukaryota > Metazoa > Chordata > Amphibia > Anura > Myobatrachidae > Taudactylus > Taudactylus pleione. Next base: position 5,661,604 of record JAUIMM010000144.1, on the reverse strand, counting down.
ACCAATCTGTCTTCCCCAATCCCTAGTGCTTTGTGGTCTCCGCACTATGGTAATCTGCATTCTATCATTCGCACCAATCTTTCTTTCTCCATATGCACCACCCTGCATCCGTGTCACTTTGTTTCCTTCTGCACCACTGCCTTCCCCTAAGCCAAGCAGCTGTCTTACTTTCCTCTATGGCATTCTTTCTTAATCCATTTGCAGCCCTCTGTCTCCCCAACTGTGCAACTCTGTCTCCTCCCCCCACCTGCACTACTCTGTCTTCCTACCCATATACACTAATCTGTCTTCCCCAATCCCTACTGTTGTGTGTTCTCTTATTTGTGCTAGTCTGTATTCCATTATCCGCACCAATCTGTGCACCCATCTGCACTGCTCTGTCTTACCATGTCCATGCCACTCTCTATCCCCATCCACACTGCTATCCTCTCAAACCATGCAACTCTATTTCCCCCATCCACACCACTATGTTCCACCCATCTGCATTGCTTTGTCAACCCCCCCTCTGTACTGCTTAACCCTCCCTCTTCTACACACCTTTGTGACTCACCTATCCACACTGCTGTGTCTCCTCCCCCCATCCACACCACTTTTATCCCATCTGCACAGCTCTATTTTCTGCTTTCACCTCAGTTGCATATACTGCATGTGTGTATTCCAATGAGCACACAATTCTGTGAATTAGCAGCTCCACCATTTTGTGAGTGACAGCAATCTTATTCTGTGAGACTGCTGAATCTGCAGCATACAATATCTGTATTGCGCAAGGAACACGTCTATTAACGCATCAGGCTTAATGATCAGAATTTCATTGCTTATTTTAGTTTGAGTGGCAGAAAATCAATAGGTTTTGTGAATTTTCAGATCATGTCTAAGCAGCCTTAATGGGACATATGAAACCGTAAATTTTTTTGTCTATGGAATTTCATAGCTTTTTTAAAATGTATTAACTAGCAGGGTTTGGATGAGCAAACCGGGCCACCTGCAGGGGAAAGGGCAACAAAATGGTACTCTAAAGCAGGTGGAAGAGGGGACAGCACACAGGAGGTTGGTTTGGGAGGTGCAGAGAGCGAGACGGTTGTAGGCATGTAGTGTAGCGGCAGCAGCATTGCAACAAGCACAGGTCTCTGAGCCGGTCCTGGTTCTGGAATTACAGGGGGAAAAATGCAAAGAGCTCCCCCTGTATTTCCCAGAACCAGCATGCACTCCATCACAGGGTGGGGGTGATGCCACAGCCAGGGGAGCCCTTTCACTGGGCCCCCCAGCTTCAGCATCACCCCTGACCGCTAGTCAGCCCAGACCAGGGATCCCTGGGGAGTTGGGCCCCCCAATAAAGGGGTATCCCTCCTCAGGGCACCCCAGGCCCAGGCTAATAGCCCAGGGCTATCCCCAGCACCCCTGTGGGGTTTGTGCTGGCGTGATTGTGTATAGTGTGGTGAAGAATAAAATATAAATATTGTCTTTTGCAGTAGTACTACATGTCCCAGCAAGTCTACCCCGCATTCTGGTACTTGGTGAACCACAAGTAGCAGCAGGCAGGGCATTAAGGGCCTGCTGGCACCTATAGTACCCCTACAAAAGAAATATTAAAATAAACAGACACCATTTTTAAAAGTATTTAGTATGCCAAACCATCACCTGGAGGGCAATGGCCTTTAAGCTCTTTTACATGGCCATCGCCCATCCCGGGCTTCTACTGGATCTTCACCTGGAGCGCGGCGGCCATTAAGCTCTTTTGCGCGGCCACTCCCCATCCAGGGATTCCCAGCATCTTATGTCTTCAGCTGGTCTTCTCTCCAGCTCCCCAGCTGATGAACTAAATGGACGGGGCATGATGGCTCTATTTAAGCCAGCCGAGGGGACGGGGTGATGACATTGCGAGCCATGATTGTCTCGAAGCGGCCATCTTTGAATTTTCAAAAATTGCTCTGGGGCACCATTTTTGAAAAGGGCACGCTCAGTACTCACCATTGAATTCACAGGTGAGAACTGCTCATTGGCTGAGCGGCAGAAGGCTCGCCTCTCTCAGCCAGTGATCACTCCGCACCGGATTTCTGGACTAAAATGCTGGAATTCAGTTAGTAGTGTTCTTGTAGAACACTACTAAAGTTTGTGGGAATGGATATCTCCGTTTTTTTTTTTCCAAGACCCTGGATTGTGTGCAGAGGACCTGATACATGCATAGGAGGAGGTGAGTATGAAATTTTTTTTTACAGGTACCCCATTGGATAATCTACTGGAGAAGAGGAGAGATTGGCTTCAGGGATACTAGCTGAGTATGTGAGATAGTGTGTATGCATGTGTGAGTACATGTGTGTGTGCATGTATGTTTTAGTAAAATTATACTTTTCTACTGTGTGTTGAGTGTTTTTTTAATATTGCTTTTGCTGTGGAACTAAAAGTGCCAGCAAGCCTGTAATGCCCCGCATGCTAATACTTGTGGTTCTCTAAGTACCAGCATGCGGGGGAGGATTGCTGGGAACTGTAGTTCCACAGCAAAAGCCAATATTTATATTTTTAAATGCACCACAATATACATAATCAACCTGGCACCCACCACCCAGGGGTGCCGGGGATAGCCCCGGGCTATCAACCTGGGCGTGGGGTGCCCTGAGGAGGGGGATTCCATTATAGGATTCCCAACTCTCCAGGGCTCCCCAGCCTGGGCTGACTAGTAGTCAAGGGTGATGCTGCAGCTGGGGGCCTGGTGAAAGGGCTCCCCTGGCTGTGCTATCACCCCCCCACTAGAAGGAGTCCGGTGCTGGTTCTGGGAAATACAGGGGGAGCCCTATGCATTTTTCCCCCTGTATTTCCAGAACCAGGACTGGCTCAGAGCCCTGTGCTGGTACCACTAAATACGGGGGACCCCTACGTTATTTGTCCCCCATATTTTGGCAACTAGGACAGGTTCTGAAAAGCCTGGTGCTGGTTGTGCTTAATACAGGGGACCACCACGTTGTTTGTCCCCTGTATTTAGCACAACCAGTACTTGGGGGGTGGGGCCACGCCATTTTTTTTTTATTAAACTCAGGCAGCCAGTCTTGGTTGTGCTTAAATGCAGGGGACAAATGACTTAGGGGTCCCCTGTATTTAAGGACAACCAACACCGGGCTAGTCAGAACCAGCCCTGGTTGTTAAAAAATGGGGGACAAATGATGTAGGGGTCCCCCGTAAGTTGTGCAACCAGCACGAGGCTGTGATCCGGTCCTGGTTCTGGAAATACAGGGGAAAAAATTTGTAGGGTCCCCGTGTATTCTCCAGGACCAGCACTGGACTATTTCTGATGGGGGGCTGATGGGGGGCCCTTTCACTGGGCCCCCCAGCCACAGCATCAGCCCTGACCACTAGTCATTCCAGGCTGGGAATCCATGAGGAGCTATGGACCCATCCAATAAATGGGTCCCCATCCTCAGTGCACCCCAGGCCTAGGCTGATACCCCGAGGCTATCCCCAGCACCCCTGGGTGGTGGATGCCAGGTTGATTGTGTGATGTGGTGCATTTTAAAGAATATTTTCTTCTGCAGGTGAACTACAGGTCCCAGCATGCCTCCCTGCATACTGGAACTTGAAAAACCACAAGTACCAGCATGCTGGGCTTTAGGGCCCACTGCCACCTGTAATGCACCTGTAAAAAAAATATAAAACGACACAACACACTTTAATATTGCAATATTTTATTTTACAGGTCTTCACCTGGGGGACGGCAGCCTTTAAGCTCTTTTATTTGGCTCCACCACCACAGGGCTTAGGCCTCTTCACCTGGTGGGCGCCAACCTACCAGGGCTTCAGGGACTTTGCCCGGCAGGCACCAACTTGCCAGGGCTTTGGCATCTTCGCCTGGTGGATGCCAACCCACCTGATCTTCGGCGTATTCACCTGGCGGGCACCAACCGCCTGGTCTTTGATGTATTCACCTAGTGGGCGGCAACCAGTTTCAGCTATTTTTCATGGCAGCCGCCCACTAGGACTTCCGGCATCTTCGCTTGGTGGTTGCCAACCTGCCAGGGCTTTGGTGTCTTCACCTATTGGGTGGCAGCCTATGATAGCTCTTTTTTGGTGCTGCCTCCCACTTGAACTTCTGGTGTCTTCACATGATGGGCACCAACCCCCCAGGGCTTTGTTGTCTTCACCTAGTGGGCGACATCCTGTGATAGCTCTTTTTCATGGCTGCCTCCCACTAGGATTTCTAGTGTCTTCGCCTGGAGGGTGCCGACCTGCGAGGACTTCAGCGTCTTTACCTGGCAGGCACAAAAATGCTAGGGCTGTTGCATCTTTGCCTGGTGGGCGCCAACCTGCCAGGGCTTTGAAGTCTTCACCTAGTGGGCGGCAGCCTGTGTTAGCTCTTTTTCAAAACTGCCACCCAATAGTTCTTATGGCATCTTTGCACGGAGGGTGCCAACCCACCAGGGATTTGGCCTCTTTGCCTTCCGGGCACAAACCAGTTAGGGCTTCAGCATCTTCGCCTGGCAGGCACCAACCTGCCAGGGCTTCGATGTCTTCACCTAGTGAGTGGCAGCCTGTGTCAGCTTTCGTTTGTGGCTGCCTCCCACTAGGACTTCCGGCGTCTTCCCCATTTGGGCACCAACCTGCCAGAGCTTCAGTCTCTTCGCCTATTGGGCATCAGCCTGTGATAGCTCTTTTTCAGTGATGCCTCCCACTAGGACTTCTGGTGTTTCTGTCTGGATGGCTCCAACCCGCCAGGGCTTTGGCATCTTCACCTGGCAGGAGCCAACCCACCAGGGTTCGATGTCTTCACCTAGTGGGCGTCAACCTGTGTAAGCTCTTTTTCATGGCTGCCTCCCACTAGGACTTCCAGTTTTTTCGCCTGGTGGATGCCAACCCACTAGAGCTTTGGCGTCTTCACCTGGCGGGCGCCGAATCACCAGAGCTTTGACATCTTCACCTAGTGGGCAACAGCCTGTGTCAGCTCTTTTTCATGGCTCCTGCCCACTAGGACTTATGGCATCTTCACAGGGTGGGCGCCAACCCGCCAGGGCTTTGGCTTTCTCACAAGGCTGGCACAAACCCACTAAAGCTTCAGCATCTTCGCCTGGCAGGCACCAACCTGTGAGGGCTTCGATGTCTTCACCTAATGGGTGGCAGCCTGTGTCAGTTCTTTTTCGTGGCAGGCTCCCACTAGGACTTCCGATGTCTTTGCCTGGCGGGTCCCAACCTGCCAGGGCTTCGTTGTCTTCGCCAAGTGGGCAGCAGCCTGTGATAGCTTTTTTTCGGTGATGCCTCCCACTAGGACTTCTGTTGTCTTTGCCTGGAGGGCACCAACCTGCCAGCGCTTCGACGTCTCCAACTGGCGGGCACCAACCCGCCAGGGCTTCGATGTCTTCACCTAGTAGTCGACATCCTGTGTCAGCTCTTTTACATAGAGTTTCATAGCTGCCACCCACTAGGACTTATGGCGTCTTCACCAGGCGGGCACCAACCCACCAGTTCTTCAGCATCTTTGCCTGGTTGGACTCAACCTGCCAGGGCTCGATGTCTTCACCTAGTGTCTGCAGCCTGTGTCAGCTCTTTTGCATGGCTGCCTCCCACTAGTACTTTTGACATTTTCGCCTGGTGGATGCCAATCCGCCAGTGCTTTGGCATCTTTACCTGGTGGGCGCCATACCGCCAGAACTTCAACATCATCACCTAGTGGGCATCAGCCTGTCAGCTCTTTTTCATGGCTCCTGCCACTAGGACTTATGGCATCTTTGCCTGGTGGGCGCCAACCATCTAGGGCTTCAGCATCTTTGCCTGGTGGGAACCAACCTGCTAGGGCTTTGACATCTTTACCTAGTGGGCGACAGCCTGTGTCAGCTCTTTTTCATGGCTCCTGCAACTAGGACTTATGGCATCTTTGCCTGGTGGGCGCCAACCTGCTAGGGCTTCAGTGTCTTTGCCTGGTGGGTACCAACCTGCTAGGGCTTTGGCATCTTTACCTAGTGAGCCTGTGTCAGCTCTTTTTCATTGCTGCCACCCACTAGGACTTATGGTATCTTCGCCTGTTGGGTGCCAACCCAGCAGAGCTTCACACATTTTCAGCTGGTGGCCACCAACCTGCTAAGGCTTCGGAGTCTTCATCTGGTGGGTGACAACCCACCAGGGCTTCAACATCTTCACCTAGTGGGCGGCAGCATGTCAACTCTTTTTCATGGCTGCCACCCACTTGGACTTCCAGCATTTTTGCCTGGCAGATGCCAACCCACCAGGGATTTGGCTTCTTCGCCTGGTGGGTACCCACACACCAGGGTTTCTGGCATCTTCACCTGGGGGGTGAAGATGCCAGGGCTTCTGTGGTCCTCTTCAGGAAAATCAAAGATGGCAGACACGAGCCAATCACGGCTCACAACGTCATCGTCTGTGCACCAGGCAGCTGCAGGACTTGCACCTGTTCAGGTGTTGGCAGCGGGCCAGGATCCACGCTGCCTACAACATCTGAGACCTGCCACCGCTGATGTCCCTGCCACCACTACCATTGTTTTTTTTACCAGTGCTGCTACCACCCACAAATGATGACCATCTTGCTACACCCAAGTGAAGCCACTATGACTACACCTGCTGGAGTCACCTACTACGGCTGCGCAACAAGTTGAGAAGTTCTATTTTTATAATGGCACATTCTTGAGGTAATAGCTTTAAAACTGTAACTTTTTAATTTACCTGAACCCCAAAAACACATACCCGGGCACAATAGCTACCTAATAAAACAAACCCCAAGTCTAAATTCCACCCCTACCCTGATTTTTGCCTTCAAAAAAATCCCCCATAGACTATAGCATACAAGGATTCATAAATGAGACTGTCAGAAAAAAGTGACAGTTGGAGCTTTAGATTACTCCCAAATCCTCATTTTTTATGTTTTTGCCCTGACATTAGGCATGCAGCACCATGCGACAGTTCTACCCAGCCAGGCCAAATTTCAGATCCGTACCTCCTATAACTTTTGAGGTGTATCTCCTTAAACACCCTGACCCCCTTTAGAATTCTCTATGGAGAAATCCATTTTTTAGATGCAGCCTTAATATAAGGGCACGACTGTGCCCTTATAATATATGTATTATAAGTTGTGCCCTTATATTATTACTGAATCAAAACAATGAAAATCTACATAGAAAATTCTGGAGGGGGTCACGATATTAAAGGGCTGCACCTCAAAAGCTATAGAAGGTACCAAGCTGAAGTTTGGCATTGGCAGATAGAATTGTCAAAATTTGGCAAGGTGCTGCTTGCTAAATTTCAGGGCAAAAACATAAAAAATTAGGATTTGGGAGTAATCAAAATTATCAACTGTCATTTTTTCTGACTCTCAGTTAGGACCACTTTTCTGCTGTTCTCTATGGGGGATTTATGGGAACATATAACTTAGGTTAGGGGGTGAATTAAGACTTGGGGTTTGATTTATTAGGTAGCTATTGTTCCAGAATAGGGCCTTTTTGGGTTCAAGTAATTGAGAAAGTTACAGTTTTTAAACTATTACCTCACAAATCTGCCATTACAGAGATAGAAAGTTTAAATTCCTTGCAAAGCCTCAGTAGGAACTTTTAGCAGGTGTACTCAATGTGGCTTCACTTGGGTGCACCAAGTAGTATGTCTTCTGCAGGTGGTAGCAGGGGCCAGGACCAGAGGGAAGGAAGCTGGCATTTGTGATGCCAGGACCCAGGAGAAGGTAGTGGGTAATAGCTTCTGCTAACACTTGGGGGAGAAAGCAGGTGGTGGTGGTGGCCATTAGTGGCCAAGGTAGTGGGCAGTAGGACCCAGGGGAGGCATCTGGCATCTGTTGCAGATGCAGGCTTCAAGCATGCATATGTGTAAAAAGATTTTAATTTGTAAAAAAAAAAATGGCATGCCCCTTGCCCCAACTGAGCAACCAGTACTGGGCTTCTAGTGTTCCAGAACTAGTTGTGCAAAATAAGGAGGACAAATTACATTGGTGTCACCTGTATTAAGAACAACCAGCAACAGACTAATCCAAACCAGTCCTGATTGCCAGAATACAGGGAATAAATGACCATATTCAGTGCAACCAGCACTGGGCTCTGAGTTGGTCCTGGTTCTGGAATTACAAGATAAAAAATGCATAGGGTACCAATGTATTTACCAGAACCAGCACTGGACCATTTCTAGTGGGAGCTGATGCCAGAGCCAGGGGAGCCCTTTCACCAGGGTCCCCAGCTAGTCAGCCCAGGCTGGGATCCATGGGGAGCTGGGGGCCCCCCAATAAAGTGTTACTTCTCTTCAGGGGACCCCAGGCCCAGGCTGATAGCCTGGGGCGATCCCTGGCACACCTGGGCATTGGGTGCTGAGTTAATAGTGTAGTGTGGTGCATATTAAAGTCCCAGCAAGCCTCCCCACATACTTGTATTTGGAGAACCACAAATACAAGCAAGCAAAAGATTAAGGGATTGCTGGTAGCTTTACTATCCCTACAAAAGAAATATTGAAATAAAACAGAGACACATTTTTTTAATATTGTTCTTGTCTGCAGCTTTCAGTGAAAGATGGCAGCCTGGAGAGGGGGACCATTTTACTGGGGGGTCCCCAGCTCCCCAGGGATCCCTAGCATGGACTGACTAGTGGTCACGGTTAGTGCTTTGGCTGGGGGGCCAAGTCAAAGAGCTCCCCTGGCTGTGGCATTAGCTCCCTGCTATTAAAAGTCCAGTGCTGGTTTTGGATAATACAGGGGGACTTTACTAATTTTTATCCCCAGTATTTCCAGGACCAGTTCCAAATCAGAGCTCAGTGATGGTTGCACAAAGTATGGGGGACCCCTACATTGTTTGTCCCCCATATTTTGGCAACCAAGGTTGGTTCTGACTAGCCTGTTGCTAGTTGTGATTATGTACAGGGGAGTCCTATGTTATTTGTCCCCTGTATTTAAGCACAACTAGCATGGGCACTTAACAGCCTGGGGCTGGTTCTGCTTTTGCGGGGGTCATTTCACACAATCAACCCATCACCCACTTCCTAGGGGTGCCAGGGATAGCCCCATGCTATCAGCCCAGACCTTGGGTGCCCTGGAGAGGGGGACCCTTTTATTGGGCCAGGAGGTCCCCAATTCCCTAGGGATTCCCAGCCTGGGCTGATAGGTGATCAGGTTTGATGCTTTGGCTGGGGGACCTAGTGAAAGGGCTCCCCTGGCTGTGGCATCAGCCCTCCACTAGAAAAAGTCTGGTGGTGGTTCTGGAAAATATAGGGGAACCCTATGCAATTTTTCCCACTGTATATACAGAACCAGAACCAGATCAGAGCCCAGTGCTGGTTGAGTAAAGTTAAGTGACCCCTACTTTGTTTGTTCCCTTTATTTATAGGGGTCTGAAAAGGGTAGTCACCATGAGTCAGCTTTATGCATGTGCACAAACAACTTGTTTGTGCCCCCCAATACTGACTGGACATATAGATAAGACAAACATATGACATTATGATGCATATTCTTGTTGTGTTCCTCGCCTGCCATCTTCGTCAACATCTTCTATCTTGTTATCATCAGACTGTCCAAGGGTCTTCACCCTTGATAGTATTTTATCTTCTCTATTCAAGACTGTATAGTGAACAACATGTTTTTCTGAAACTTCAAACTTATGTAACTCTTAAAATCACTCTTAAAGCGACATACACATAGATAGAGCATTTAATAATCTAATTAAGCATTCCATGCTAATATTTCCCTCTTATTATCAAATGATCTATCTGTCAGTAGAAATGTCCATGTTTCTTTAGTAACTCCTTCTGGAGCCTTTTGATGTTCTTGTTGTTCCTCATCTTTCTTTGGCCTTTATGACTTTTGTTTCCTGCATATCAGTTACCTACAATAACCAGCATATGACCTTATAGTGCCTATGTTATCCACATGTTATCCTAAGGACCACATATAGATAGAGAAAAATATCAATCAGCATGTATCATTGGTGTTTATCATAGGAACTATTCTTACTGTTGCTTGAAGGTCAATCATGCCAGGAGGAAAGATCGAGGAATCAGGTATCTGGACATCGGGGATTAGAGTATAGGCCCCCCTCATATGTAACTCCCAGGTGTTAATGAGACCTCTCCTGGGGTGCAGAGTCTAGTCCACCTGATGGTATTCACCAGTGACCCCTCCAAGCAGGATATGGGCTTTGCTGCACCAAGTGAACAGGACGTGGCCCCCAAGATTGGTACCTGGAGCAAACACTGAGTATAATGCAGGAGGACTATACCTTCTTGTGTTGAGGGTTAATTCAGAATTCTTGATCTTCACTTATTTCACTCAAGCAAGAGCGCTTCTGCTCATCTTCTTTAGTTATGTAGTAAGTTGCTTGATCACTCTATCTCCATTGTTCACTTCTTATGGTGCGATGCTGTGAACCCAAGTGTCTCTTCCTTCCAGCTTTACTGCAGTAGGTGTAGTCTGCAACACCTGAAATGGGCCTTCGTATCGAGGTTCAAGTGCCCTTCTTACATGTCTTTTGAAATACATCCAGTCCCCTGGACTCAATGAATGAGTACTGTCATCAGAGTCTGGATCTGTAATGGAAGAGAATACTTGACAATGGAGGTTAGTTAAAGCTTTACACATTGCTTTTACATAAGCAGTTAAATCTTCATAGTTAAGCTGTAACTGCTGAGGGAAGTAACACCCTGTCTTAGGTACTGTATCAAAGCTTATGTGTCTTTACAGAGTTGGTTCTAATAGAGAACAAAACTGTTGGTAGACATTGTAATACTGGGTCTTGCAATACTGCATTCTTTACTGCTGTACATGCATAAGCAATGATCTTTATTTCTGGTGTCTGTTTCTTGGTAGGGGCCTGTATCTTTACAATTGCTTCTTTCTGATGTTAGTTCAAGGGCAATGAATAGCTGATTAATCAAAGTTGCATGCTTGATATAATTTCTGGTTTCTTCAGGTAGGCACAACTTTGTGGATCTCATACCTGGAATTTCTGTAGAGGTTTGGCTGTTTGTCCTTCTGCCAAGATTCAAGCTTCCTTGAGTAAACACAATTCTTCTTCTTGTGCTGAGCACTATGGAGGTAGTGCTGTATAAGTTAAGATGTCTGTGTTTGAAGTAGGGATGTGCAGTCTCGGTTTTACTCGGATTTACTCGGTTCTTATCGCCACTTTACCGCAAATTCAGATTTATTTTATTGGCTATCCAAAACACATGATAGGCGACAGCCAATAAAAAGATCTGAGTAAATCCGAGTAAAACCTAACCCGCTCACCCCTAGTTTGAAGTGTCTGTATATCCTGTGTATATGCTCCCATTAACATAGTATCTGGAGCCATCTACATTCAGGATTCTGTAAAGGAGTGTCCATTACATGATGAAGAGCCCTGACTTTAACTTACATAAGAGCTAAACAATCATGATGAGGGAAAAAAGTATGTATATTTTCTTTACTACCTTTACTGACAACTTCTGACAATTTCTTCCTCCTTATTACATGATCTGTCTTCATCTGTAATCTCAGTACCTTCTTCCTTATCCCATGATTCAACTTCATCTGTACTTTTTCCTGTTTGAGGGATCATTTCACAGGCTCATTTCCCCTCTTATGAATCATTGATAGGAAGGTGAGTCACTGGATTGAAAACTTGTGCATCTTAAGATGGTTACATGAGATGTGCTTAACAAAGCTACTTCATACCTGGCTAAACTTACAGTGGACAGGTGCTTGGTTCGTTCTTGACCAATTACTGTATAAGGTCTTGAAATACTTCTGATTTTTCAACTTTACTTAATTTACATGATGCATTTTCTTCAGGTCAATGGATACTGTCTTATTGATACTGGGAGAGTATTTGGCTTTAGGGTAAGTTTGGACAAGCTGTACTGCTAGAAGCCCAACATTGTCTTTTCTTTTGTAGCATATCTTACTTCGGACTTTCATTCCAGTAATACTGTAGCTTGTGGGGGTCTCTGCTGAGAATAATATACAGCTGCAGTCAACTGTTCATCCTGTTTCTTTTTTTAAAACCTGAAGTTAGTATTACTCTGTCCGGAGTGTACTTAATACATACTTCTTAACTTGAATATTACTTCTGCTCCCAGTAGGTTGACTTGGACATTTAGGTGAAATCAAAAACTTAATTGGTACCTGTAGTTGCTCAGATCCTATCTTCATTAGTACAGGCTCACATTCTTGTAAGTTCGCTTCACTTTCTTCAAGTCCAGTCACTGTTAAACTTTATTAGATAATAGATTGTTTGGTACCTCCTCTTCATCATAGGCTAGTTCACTTTGCTCCGCTCTTCATTAAACATTCACACTGCTTTCCAATAGGTAAAGTCATTGCTTCATTTCTTTTTGCTTCATGCTTGTCTTGATGAATTGTGGTCAGCAGTATAAAGTGGGAGGTACAAAGGAGTGCCTACATCCTATGCTTGGGTTCTTCTCTGTTCTTCCTGCCATTTTTTGTATTTGTCACAATCACTTTTCATGTGACCTCTTTTTCTGCAGAAAAAACATAGCCCCCATTCCTTCATTTTATTTGCATCAAAAGGAATCCTTCTCTTGGTGTTTTCAGTAGGATCTCTGCATCTTGTCTTGTCTTGTACCACATGCACTATTATTTTCTGTGCTGCAGTCTTTCCTCTCTGTCTGTTATTTTTATCTCGCTCTCTGTCTTCTATACTCTCCACTACTTGAAGTACAGAGGGAACTTCCAATGTTCCTGCTTCTGGTTCTATTGGATATGATTGTCCACATAGTTTCAATAATCGAGTCTTACACTTCTTTTCACGTTGCGGATCTGTCATGAGGACATCATCTTCAGGTGTTTGTGTAGACTGGTCATGGTATTGCTTTAGGTTTTGTTCGATGTTAGGTGCTGCTGGAGCGAGATTCCCTTTTTTCTTTGCTGTTTCAATTGTAGTTTCTCTGTCGTTTGTCGCCTATATCATTTGGTTATTCTTGTTATGGGGGTCTGGCGCGAACAAAGCCACTATATCTTGCATACCGGACAATGTACAGGGTCTGTGTTGCTCTTGAGTTCCTTCCAAGTCTCCTGCTTCATCAACAACACATTGGTCTTGGGTAGGACATATTGGAGGCACTTCATCTGGTGGTGGTTCTGGTGTGCCCGTGCTTATTGCTGTCATATCAGCTAGAGCTTTCTCTGACGCTGCCATTAGCTCTCGTTGCAATCTCTTGCTTTCTGATATTGTCAGATGTAGCTGTTATCTCTATATCTCAGATTATCAATTCAAATAGTCCTAAAAAAATACAATGAGCTTCTAAGCTTTAACTAATAACGTGACTTTGCGATCATCTGAAGCATCCTTTAGCAGCACACAGCTAAACAAAACCATAGCTATCGTCTGTACAGTATATCCTAAATAAATTTCTTTCTGCTCAAAAATGTCTAAACCTCAAAAATGTCTAAACCTTGATCATTAACTTTATAAACTTTTACTTCTCTTTGGTCGACCATTCTTTAATAAAACATTAATCCTGTACGTACTTTACATTTTCTATAATTAAAACATTTTCCTTATTCTGCATTCCAGTCTTAAATCTGCATTATCTGTGCTATATTTAAAAGAATGCAAAAAGTGACATACCTTCCTTATCTGTGGTCGTGCATTCACGTATTAAATATGATGTGCACAGCCACAAAAACTTTTAATAATTTCTTATCTTATATCAACAGCTTGGCTGTTGACGTGACTTAGTCACTCCCCCCCTCTCTTTCTGCTAGCCGCTTCTTATAGTCAATTTCTTGAGCAGCATTTGGGGGAGACAGACTACCACTTGCTCGCAGGATTATTCAACATTATGCAATTGCATTCTAATAGAGATACCTTTCTTATACATATAGATTACTGCCAGATAAACATACATTAAAACCTTTGTCAATTACTGTTTACGTTTTTTAAAACAACTATTACTTTTAATTGTGTATAATGCTTGTTCTAAGTATCCTTTCTCATGGATTTCAATTTCCTATTGCGTAGGCTGTGTCTTACTTCCCCTCACTGAGTTTGTGCACAGTCATGTTGGGGGGAAATCTATGTAACGCATGTATCGCTGTACATCTGGGTGTCTTGCTGGTGGTATAAATGCATTGTGGTGAAGGGGTATTTGGAGCATACATATCTGATGCTATTAACAACTAGCACCCCTGATCAAAATCTGCCACATTTTAATCGGGGCCAGTCTACTCGTAACTGACATCCATCATCATGGGCTTGAAGTCCCTTTGGAGTCCACTCTCTACTGTGACTTTCCCTCTGCCTGTGTCCCCCCCCTTTGGAGTTTGCCATGGACACACACAGGGTGCTCTGTGACCCATGAGGTGCCTGTGGTCCGGATAATTCAACAGACCACTGGTGTAGGGATTGAATCAGGTCAGCAACACATGAGGCACCTCTCGTCTGGATACTTAGCCTGGAGCCAAGGCAGCCCCATGGGTGCCGCCAACCCTTTCATCCCGACCACAGATTCTGGACAAATCAACAGAGGCAACCCATTGGGCAACATCACCCTTTTGGTTGCAGCCATGGGATATTGATCAGCAATGCATGACGTGCCTCTCGTCCAGATACTTAGCCCGGAGCCAAGGCAGCCCACCCGGTGCAACCACTCCCCACTTGCTGCTGACTCTCGGGACCAAAAACCTGCTTTCTTTGGAATATGGCCAGTATTCCTCTTAAAGCTTGGTGCCTTCCTTATCCTTCATGATTTGCAGGGTTTTTTCAAACCGTCTGGTTGCCTACTTGTAGGGGTTCTTTCAAACCATCTGGTTGCCTACTTGTAGGGGTTCTTTCTAACCATCTGGTTGCCTACTAGTGTTGTGCTGTTCTTGGTGAGGACACATACTGCTTTTGCACTGTGGTAGTTGCAGTGTCGGGACACATACTGGTTTTGTGCTCTGGTAGTCACAGTGTCAATCTGATATATTCTTTACTGTGCACAGTTCATGGAAGGCAACTATTCAGGGGTCTGCCACCCCCCCACTAATGTACTTTCGTTAACTGTAGCAGGTGTTGCTGATATGACAAAAAGCTAGCATCTACATGAGTAGCTATTCTGCCTCTAAAGCTCCTTTTTCCCCTTGCTTTGGTGGTATATCTATTAAGAATTCTCCCTAAATTGTGTCTTCTGTTTTCAATATGTATTGTGGATTTTCTAAGTGTGTTTGTTCTGGCTAACATTACCCAGCAATATGTACGGTTGGTGCAATGAAATCTAAACAAACATATCATTAATTACGTAGTGCCTATACACTTATAAGTTCCTTCTAACTAGCATTAATTACTGTGTTTCCTTTGATCTAGCAATACTTTACAAACTATATCTAGCAGTCACATTTAAAACTTTTTAAACATCAAAACATTGCATGTACACTCTCCACAAGTTACTGTTAAACATCCCAATCACCACTTCCCCATATAATATCCCCAATCATTACTTTAAAATGTAAACACATATTGCATTTTGCATATGAGAGGTGATACTGGAAAAATGCCATAACTTGGCACTATTGCAATACAAATTTTTTTTTAGTTACTTATAACCCCATCTGCACAGCACAGGTAAGGATACTGAATGAGGAAGTGTGAGAATAGGTTTGAAGAAACATTTTAAGCATACACGCAAACATAAAACAGTAGATTCCAAACACATTGGGTTCTTTTTGGAATACCTGCTTATCCGGACCCACTGAACGCTCCCAGAGATCCCAAGGAGGAACCGAATAGAGTAAGAAGATGCAAATGCATAGCTTTCACTTACTCACCATGGATTAGGATTTCAGTTTGTCCTCGGCATCCCAGGAGATGATCTGTCAGTGGTTTCCAGATTTTGAGGTTTCCCGGCCGATGTCACCAGTTGTGAGCGTAGTTTTGAGAGCTGTACTACTTCCTTCGATGTATCTGGAATCAGCAGTAGCTTATGTTACAAGACAAAGCAAGCAGAATAACAGACAACCATGGTTAGAGAACAAATCTGACACATACAATGATGTAGTTACACATCATAACACTGCGTAGACCACTCTGGAAAACAGTACGAGTGCTGGCTTTATTTATAGGGGTCTGAAAAGGTTAGTCACCATGAGTCAGCTTTATGCATGTGCACAAACAACTTGTTTGTGCCCCCCAATACTGACTGGACATATAGATAAGACAAACATATGACATTATGATGCATATTCTTGTTGTGTTCCTCGCCTGCCATCTTCGTCAACATCTTCTATCTTGTTATCTTCAGACTGTCCAAGGATCTTCATCCTTGATAGTACTTTATCTTCTCTATTCCAGACTGTATGGTGAACAACATGTTTTTCTGAAACTACAATCTTATTTAACTCTTAAAATCACTCTTAAAGTGACATACACATAGATAGAGCATTTAATAATCTAATTAAGCATTCCACGCTAACACTTGTGTGGCTTGATTGACTCTTTGTATTCAAAACCTGTATTCCCATTCCATCGAGATCAAGGGTTTACCCTATTTGCAGTTTCTGTGTGTTTTTAGAAGCAATACTGATATTGAGGAGACTAATAAACAGCTTCAACTAATGATGGGAAAATTTATTGGAAGACGGTATCCTGAAAAAAAATTGGTGACAGCAAAAAATAAAGCTTTGTCTCATACACGTGAGTACCTTTTAGATACAAAATCCCCCCATAAAAAAAGGATAAATTCCCTTTGGGAAACAAATAAACTGTTAAAAGAAAGGCTACAAAAGTGAAAGCTCATGAATTTTGGCACATTATTACATCAGTCCCTGAACTTAAATATATAAAGATACCAACCTTGAGCCCAGTTACAGTAGAGGCAGGATTATTAAAAATGATGTTGTTCATAGTGACATCACATGTTATGATAAGAACACACAAATGGCAAAAACTTTCCTCTGCCATAAGAAGGGGTATTATAAATGCTTAGGCTGTACTACATGTTCATACATGTGTATGGGGGAGTTTATTTTGGATCCCCATTCTGGCAAGAAATTCCCTATTAAGTGTTCTCTTACCTGTAATTCTACCTTTGTAGTGTATGTGATTTTCTGCCCATGTAGTTTATACTTCATTGGTAAAACTGAGTGTCAGTTTAAAATTCATATGGACTGATAGCAATCTGACATTTGGTCAGCTTTATAGACTGGTGTGAGTGAGCAGCTAGTTACTAGACAGTTTACAGTATAATACAGGATAATTGATCATGTTCCATTATCAGTCAGTGGAGGGAACAGAGCAAAAAAATTACTACAGTTGGAGTCAAGATGGATCCACCATCTAGATACAATATTCCCCATGGCCTCAACAAGTCTTTTGGATTAATTAATATCTTATGATTAATTTCTTATAATAAAATTAGACTTGTTATGTTATACTTGAATTTTCAGATTTAATGTTAAGGTTTTTCCATTTTTTTAGGTTTCTAGCCATTTTTCAATAGCTTGTGGTGTAATTTTTATATTTGATCACTAGATGGTGCTCTAGTATTTTGTTTTAGTATTTTAGGTATAAGCGTATGTCCCGTTATTTCGTGGGATATTCTGATAGTAAGTGTAGGACTAATATTTACATGGGTGTCAAGTTCTTTTTAAGGGCTACATTCATTATAAATTTTTTCAGTATATATACATGAACTGGGGATCTATACACTGTTTTTATGCACATTTATTAAGGTAATTCTTATGTTTTTTTAAGATTATGTTCTTTTAGATTATCTATTTCAATTATATTATGTTTGCAATGTTTGATATGTGTTTATGGCTATGCACTTGCAATTTATATAGCAGAGAGGCATCTGTTTGTGGTTGCACAACTGTATTTTGCATGTTTAAAGTTACCATGGTCCTGTGGCTGTTTCTGATTACAACGCTTCCGGTGCAATGGAGATGCCGCAGCTGGAGGACATGGAGGGCAGTGGACAGGCAAAGGGACCTGATTTCATTTGTTTTCATTGGGAGATTGGGGTAAATGGTTCTATACAACAAAGTTTATGCATATGTTATGTTATTGATGTTGTCCTGAGGAAGGGGATGCGGTCCCCGAAACATTGACCCAATAAATTTCCCTGGAATAGGGTTCACTTTGTGATTGATAAGACTCTGAGCAAAGCCTCTCTGCTTTCTTTGTTTTGTATATGTATATATATATATATATATATATATATCGCAATAGGCGGCACTCATGGAGACATCACAAAGAAGACAATTCACTGGTAAGTATGTCAACGTTTCAGAACGTGGCAAATATATATTACTTTTTTATTTTCTATTTTAAATTTTCACCAGTTTATGGGTTATATGTTTATGTTATAATTTTATATGAAATTTAAAAAAGGTTATATTTTTTTGTGTGACTGGTGCACTGCATCATTGTCCTTGTTTTTTTATACCTAATGTTAAGATGAAATGCTATACTCAGTTTAAAAGGAATAAATTGTGTATCCTGGCACAGTGGATTCTGGCATTTAGACTACCTGTTGGTGCTGGAATTATAACACATGTCCGAATCCTGACGCCGGCATCCTGACTGCTATAATCCCTTAGTAAGTAGCAGGGTTAGGTAGAGCCTTAGGGTTAGGTTTTGGCACTAGATTAGGGTTAACGGTAAGGCACTAAGGTGGGAGGGTTAGTTTTAGGGCATGAGGATAGGAAGGCTATTTTAAGGCATTAGGAAGGAGTTTATTTAGTTTATCCTATTTGTACTAATTATATGTCCATTGTTTGAGGCCCAGTATATTATATTTAATAGTATCAGAATAAATACAGGGTACTATGGGTGACTGAGCAGGGACACACCAAAAATGATACAACTTTTTTTTTAAAGATTATTCAATTGTATAATTTTGATTTACATAAAATTGAGAGACAGTGTCTGAATTATAAGGTACAAGTTCCTCCATTGCCAATATTACTGTGTTATCACCTATTATACTGTATTATAAATTATCTTTAATCCTGTTGTCAATCATACATCAGTCTAAGGGGTTGATTCAGCAAGGAACACAAGCTAGCAGGCACAAGCACCAAGCCACTCTGGGGAGCCGCTACCATACTCAGCAACCTGATTGCGCAGTTTGCAATCATTGGCTCACACCTAGATTTCTCTCAGTTGCATTCCTTGCTGAATCAGGCCCTAATTTATCAGTCTAAGGATCAGGAGTATCATACCTCTATTAGCAGTAGTAGCACTTTCTCAACATCTACTAGTATATAAACATATTTGGGAAAGTGTGATAAAGGATATTTCAAATCCAAAGTGTTTGACAATATCATATAGAATGTTAGCTCTTTATTTAAGTACTCAGGGAGAGTGATTTGTTAATTGTTTGCTTTGTTACTAAATAAAAAATAGCTAACATCCCTTACACCACTGGTAGTGGCACGATATGGCAGGTGGAATTAGAAATATTTGTTTTGGAAATGGACTGATGACCACAGTCTGTATTCATTGGTCCAAGCAAGAGACTTGTTATTAATCACCAATAGTAGATTTTAATTTGCAGCAATTCTACAATAAAGACCTGATTTAGGTCTCTTCTGAATAGCAGATGGTGAGATGTGTCTGCTGCTTGAGCTCAGTTTACCATTAATTTGGCCTCTAGTCTGAGGTAATATCAATAGGTGATTTCTGAGTGCAGTAACTATAATAAATATATCCTCTGAGCTTCATCCTCATGGGAGCCTGTTACATCATAGTACTGTATGGTTTTTGTACCTAACTTGGTGAAACTTTCAAAGTTGTTGCAATTTCCCGGATTGTATGACCTTAAATTCTTAAAATATTGATGGATATTCCTATATCTGGGCTATTTTGAGCTACTCTTGTCATATTATGACTTCTACATCATGAAACTATAGTTTTGCACCAATGCCCTCTGATAGCAACATTGATTGGCCTTAGGCATTAACAAGCAATAAAAGATGATGAACTCATTGTGAATTATTATTTACCACCTCTAACTTTTACTTAAGTTCTAAACGAATACTACTTGTTGGGATACATTTGAAAAACAAATACATTAAAATTATCCTTTTAAAACTAAATTCATACATTGTAATCAACTACATTATTTATAGATGTCTAAGAAACTCATAGTAAGCCTGTGTATCACAATGTCTAATATCACTGGTGGTGATACTGTATGTAGAACAGGTTCTTCTTTTCAAACACTGCCTAAACTATAGTTGACTAATAAATAAAAGGTCCCTGTGGTGACTTACCAGGATGCCAGAGGTCGCTATCATCTAGTTTGAATGCAAGGTGTCACCCCTGCAAATGTGTAATTAGCATTTTATATTGTAGTAATTGACTTTAGTTATATTTGCACCTCATTTACAAGACAAAGAGCTAGGCATGAGAAGCTGCTGTGTTTATATGTCACCTCTCAGTGTAAGAATTCCTTCTGGTCATCCTGGGATCTATGGAGAGAGATGGGGGAGGAATGACTATAAATAGGCTATATCAGGCTACTGATAGCTGATGGAAGAGCTGCTGGTTTAGTTGCTGGTTGGAAAGCTGGATGGATGGAGGAGTAAAAAAGAGACAGAAGGTAATTATATTTTACATAAGAATATATTTTGATAAATACACAGACATTTGTAGATATTACATTGTAAGTTACAAAAATGTAGTCTAAAATGTAAATACTTTCTGCCAATACAGTATTTGCATGTGTCTAAAATTTCTAGTTTTTCTTTATAATTGCATCCAAAATTATTCAATTATTTTCATTTTTTATTAGTATAATAAAAATTAATTAGTATTTCAATATAACTCTGTACATCAGGTTACTATTTATAAAGGGGTATCTTGGTGGAAGCTCAAACATATTTTATTACATATTACTCTGTATAACAGGATTAGTGGGTATTTAGGTGGCAGCTCCATCATACTATCTAAAACATTTCTTTGTATATCAGATTATTATATATAAAGTGGTATCTATGTGGCAGCTTCACCATAGCATATTACTCTGTACATCAGGTTAGTGTATATATCAAGGGGTATCTAGGTGGAAGCTCAAACATATTTTCTTATGTATTACTCTGTGCAACAGGTTAGTGTATATAAATGGGTATTTAGGTGGCAGATCCATCATAGTATATTACATATTACTCAGTTCATCAGGTTAGTATATAATGATGGGTATCTAGGTGACAGCTCCATCATAGTATCTTACATATTACTCTGTGCATCAGGTTAGTATATATATAAAGGGGTATCTAGGTGGCAGCTCCTTCATAGTATCTTACATATTACTCTGTGCATCAGGTTAGTATATATATAAAGGGATATCTAGGTGGCAGCTCCATCATAATATCTTACATATTACTCTGTGCATCAGGTTAGTATATATAAATGGGTATCTAGGTGACAGCTCCATCATAGAATCTTACTTATTACTCTGTGCATCCGGTAAGTATAAATATAAAGAGGTATATATGTGGCAGCTCCATCATTGTATCTTATTTATTACTCTGTGCATCAGGTTAGTATATATAAAGTGGTATCTAGGTGACAGCTCCATCATATTATGTTACATATTACTCTGTGCATCAGGCTAGTATATATAAATGGGTATCTAGGTGGCAGCTCCATCACAATGTCTTACATATTACTCTGTCATCAGGTTAGTATATATCTGAAAGTATCTAGGTGGCATCTCCATCACTGTATATTACATATTACTCTGTGCTCCAGGTTATTATATATAAAGGAGTATATAGGTGGCAGCTCCAACATTATATATTTGAAATTGCTTAGAACATTAGATTACTATCATTTTTACATGTTTAGCTTGGTTACACTCAGGTAAATTCAATTACTCACAATATTTTCCATGTGGATACATCTCTATGTTTTAATGCTAAGAGCTATTCAATTAGTAGCAGGGGCATAACTAGGTATATAAAGGCCCATAGAAAAAGTTTGTAAAGGCCTCTAAGTACCACCCAATGGTGAAAAAGTATATAACATATGTAACTTTGAGAAGTGAAATTGGCCCCCTTTATCTCTGGTCCTATTATCAGCTGTACCCCTTGCATCCAAGGTAGATATTCCCATGATTAGTTGTCAATTTCCCAATGTTAGAAACCAGCAGTTACAGCAGCATGTGATAACAAACAGACTCAGTGTTATGTGTTTAACTCTATGGTTTTCATGTACATTTTAGTCCCCAGAGGGTGTTCTCACCTGAGCCAGCATCTTAGTTTCAAGGGTAAACCTCATGTCAAAATTAACCTTCCCCTAGTAGCATAGTATCCTTTAGCTTTTGGGATGTACCCTTTGCCCTTACACCCAACATATTCAAGTCTCTAACACTAAAAAAATATTCCTCTTAAAAACATGGTATCTCAAACAACAATGATCACTGATTCCTCTGCACACATCACACTGAGCAGAGTGACAGTGAGGTGATCACTTTATCCCCATTCCCATGGTGTGTGCAGAGAAAATGGCAGCATCCTGGTGTATCAGCTGACTGTAGGTAAGACAAGATTGTTAGCATGTGTTACTCATCTATGAAAATTTGTATATAGCAATGTGACAAGACATTACAATGTTGAATGACTGGATCATGTTTGTTAGTTTATTTAAATATACAGTATATATATATATATATATATATATATATATGTTCCTTATGTAATGGTCCTCTATTACTATAAAAGAATAAGTAACACAGTAAATTTAATGTTTTGAAAAATATTTTTTTCCTTATAGGACAAATTAGGAGCAAGATTTGCACTAAGAATATTAGAAGGCATTGTGAAAAGTGACTGTTCTTGATCAAGCAAAATAAAGAATTTCTTTTTCTACTAGAGGGTTCCTTAAAGCTACTTTAATTTTTTTCATAGAAAAAACATTTACAGTTAAATAATTTCTCATTTAATACATGATGAGTCTCATATGACAGAAACCGCATCTGTGCTCTGAGTGTGACAAAAGCTTTACATGTAAATCACTGCTTATCTCACATCAGAGGAGTCACACAGGAGAGAAGCCATTTACATGTTCTGAATGCAGCAAGTGTTTTACCAGTAAGCAACATCTTGTTATACATCAGAGGAGTCATACAGGAGAGAAGCCATTTAAATGTTCTGAATGCAGCAAATGTTTTACCAGCAAGCATGAACTTGTTAGACATCAGAGGATTCATAGAGGAGGGAAACCTTATAAATGCTAAGAATTGAAGAGATGTACTAGAAAGATAACACTAATTAATCATATGAGGCATCACTCTAAAGGTGCCCATCCACATAACGATATTTTCAAGCGATTGCACTATAACGACATTGTTATTGTGCAATCACTTGCAAATTGTGCATGCATCGTGCACATTTATTTTGGAAATGACCAGAGATGCGCACGCCTGCTGATCATTTCTGACATCTATCATCGTGCAAACAAGCTGGTCAACCTGACGATAATGTCAGGTTCTGCATGTTTGCAGATTATTGATGAGCCTGCACTGAATGACTGCTCATTCAGTGCAGGCTCATCACAGACTGACAAACGACTGTACGATTACAATGTTGTGATTGTGCAGTCGTTTGTCAGTCTCCTAGTGGATGAGCAGCATAAGGGTCCTAACGTATCATGTATTTCATAAGCTAGATAAATTGTATGACTTCTTTGTGTTTACATGTGAGGACTTTTTTATTTTCTGAATGTAACAAGTGTTTTATATAAATCAGTCTTGTTAAAGACAGGAGAAAAGAAACATTTGTAGTTGATCCTCTGTACCAGTGTTATGTAATAAACAATGTGTATGGGGAAACCCTACAAATTCTCTGAAATTAGTATTTATCTTTTTGAGATGTATTTTGTCACTATCATGGCATAAGGTGATGCTACTACTGACACCTAATACTGTACAACACAATAATCAACGGAGAAAATAGCAGTTATCCTGGACTATTGCACTGGTTCTAAACATAACTTTCTAAATTTTTATGAAGGTAAGATTATCCATATTTACAAAAATTTGCAAAATATCAGAACATAAAATATAGTAAAGAAAGGGACAAATAGGAATAAGGAATTGATAAAAAAAATCAATGGAAATGCTCAAGTGTTTATTGTGCTTCCGATGTTGTGACTGATCTCTGTAATATACAGCTGTCCTGCTCATACAGGTGCTGGGACTAGTAGTAGAGCTTTCTATCCAGTTAAAAGTTTTAGCAGCTCCTCTCAGTACTGGGATTTCTTCTATGGGAAACAGTGTATGATAAATCTGCAAATAAGGTGCCTTGTTTACTCCGAGATATATATATATATATATATATATATATATATATTTAGACCTGGTTGTTCCCTTCCCAGCTTCCATACTCACATGTCCAGACATATTATGTGTATATCCCCATAGTATTAGGAATGTTATATACATATATACTATGCCTTCTTTTGGGATCTGAGCATGATGGGGGGCCTGAGTTCGGATTTAGATTTACTTGTAACCCTTAAGTTTGGATATGTTAGAATTTCATTATACCCAACACACACATCTCTACTCTGTACTGGCTACCTTCTGCTATACCCATTACCAACTGCACAGTAATAAATTGCATACAAACATTTGGTTAGTACAGTGCAGCTTGGTAACATCACTCAAGCTCATACAATAGCTTAGAGCTGATGAGGCCTTAAAAATATATCCACTTCAATATTACACAGTAAAGATCCCTCTTACTATAGTTTGGTGTTAATACAATCTTGATGATATGAAAAAACACAGAAATACCCTTATAATTGAAAGGACAAAGTAATCCTATTAAATAGACAGAGCCATAGAGAGCTGGCACAGGCCACATTACTTTTGGGGGGTGTTGCCTAATTATTGGTGGCATGGCAATGCCTCCTACAGAAAAATAAAAAAGCTGCATGCTAAGGAGGGGGCTCTGTGAGCCCCTTAGCCATGAGCAAATACAGAGGAAAGGCATGTTCCTCCCAGCCCGGCACAAGCAGAGTAGAGGAGACTTCTCCTCACTGACAGCAGTCTGCCTGGTCACACTGCAGCCAAGCACACAGCAGCTTATGCTGGGCTGCTAACAGGTAAGAGTAAGGGGGGGGGCAATTCAAATCCTGGGCCCCTCCAACTGACCGAGGCCTGGATAATTAGTATCCACCCCTCCACCTTGGCACCTCTGAGAATAGCACAACTACATCAAGAATAGACATTGGAAATCCTCCTCACAATAGCACAGTGTGTATATAGATTTAAATGTACATAACCACCACAAAGCTCAGTTCTCAGCATCCCCCAGGGGCATAGACAATCTAAACATTAAAATATACAAACATAAATTCTGCACACCTTCTTTTGAATAGTTTGTTTACTTTAACTATATCCAGCAGAAAAATTGGGATAGGTATTTAAGATCTTTCACGGACCCCCAAAATTGCCTTGCGATGTGGTACATAAAAATTAGGTGAACATACAAAAATTTGGTATCAATATAATTGCAATAGCAAAACTCCTGTTCATCACCCAACACCAAGTGTTATAATTGAAAGAACATGGTATAGGGTGCCAAAGCCTGTTTCTGGTGTTTGCACCACATGTGGATAATTCTCTTTGGGAATTTTATAGCAAGTTGCTTAAACTGGGGACACTTTCATGGGCGTATGACCACATAAGACTCCAAAAAAAAATAAATGCTTTCCTCTGTTTGGAATCCAATTATTTTATCCTAATTTTACAAATTCTATGTCTATTGTAAAGTGGTAGTGTGTAAGGCCCAGTATATTATATATAATAGTATCTGCATATATATAGGGAGCTGTGGTTGACTGAGCAGGGACATGCCAAAAATGTTTGTATGACCATATAAGACTCCAATAAGATAAAATGTGTTCTTTTGACTAAAATAAAATTATTTAATCCTATTTGTTCTTATTATATATCTATTGTGTAGGGGTAGTGTGTGAGGCCCAGTATATTGCATTTAATAGTATCAGCATAAATATAGCATGAATCATCATGACTTTCATTCAATCCAGTCTGCAGGACCCATCGTTTAATTATTCTAACAATGCTTCCAAGAGAAGATCTTTATCTGTAATTTAGAACCTACAGAGGGACAAGCTAATTAACAAAATTATTCAACTTTGTGTTTTATATTCTAGAACAAATCCTGAAGGGGGATAAGAATGTTTACATGATAGCATTGTAAAGAGCATGACAGACAAAGCAGTAAAGGTGGGTACACACCTGAAAGATATATCTGCAGATGAAGTGATCTGCAGATATTTTTTTAGATGATAGTCATTCATACACATGAATGGCCATCATCAATCTGGCAGCTCAGGGACCCACAGGCAGGGATGTGGGTGGGAGCCACCTCCTTCCTGTGGCTGCCGCTGTATGTGTAAAGGTGGCCTGCAGACCACCTGTACCTGAATGCTGATGGACAGATATGTCTGTAGACATATCTGTCTTTTGACTGTGCAGCACAGCCAATGGAATATGTCTGTGGATTAAGTAGTTCACAGATATATTTTCTGTACACACTGGTTGACTGCCAGCAGACATATTGGCCGATCAACTACAATCAGTTACAATCCACTTTGAGAGTGTTCTTAATCTCGCTCATGGCCTATTAAATTTTACAGTTAAAGTCCTATGTAATAGGGGCATGGTCTGGTTGGCACAGAGAGCAGATGTGCATCCCAACTGCTCCTGCATCCTAGTCACTAAAGGACACTCTACAGGGGATTCTCCATCCTCAGTTCTTACATGTAGTGTCCTCCTATCACCTGCTGAGGCTTGATTTTGCTGTGAGCAGACTAACCCCATATGGATACCTACAGCTGAGCCTTCCTTCAGGCTAAAGCAATAGTCTCAATACCCACCTGCTCCCAGCTTGACCATGCTGTTGAAGAACAAGGGCTCCACTGCATAATAGAAAAAGTGGATCTGTGGTTAGGTGCCTAAAGCCACAACTTTACAGATGTCCAGTCTCCCATTTTGGCTGCATGCTGAGACTATCAAATACTATGGGCCAAATGTAATAGGGTGAGAGTTTAGAAAATGTGAGAGTTTAGCAGTAAACTCTCACATTGGTTGAGTTTTATCTTCAAAATGGGAAAACATCTGAATGAGATTTTTATTCGTGAGAGTTTTTTAAGCCTAAAAAAACATGCAAGTTCACTCTTTTATTTTGTTTTTGGACTCTATTACATTGGCAAAGTTAAAAAGTGTCAGACTCTCACTTTTCTAAACTCTCACACTATTACATTTGGCCATTTGAATGATACAAAGAATTAGAATTATAATATTTCTAAATAGGCACTTGAATGTGTTCTTTTCTCCTAGCAGTTGTAAGGAATATGGATAGTCAGCCCCGAATTAAATTAATTTAAAAAACAATTAACAATACTTGTTGAGGATATAATGCAAAAAGTTTAATTGGCCAGACTCCAACTACCCTGCAGGGCTTCGGCAGTGCATATTTGGAGCTTCCTGCTGAGTTGTCATTTCCTCATTTTATTTGTGTTACTGCTGGTAAAGTGTTGCACCAGGGCCTTGGGACTGCATGAGGCAGAGGTACTGCACTGTTTACTCACCTTCTTCCAAAGCTGCAATCTTGACCTCCAGACTTGCTGTAGCTCTAACTATTCGTGGTGGCAACTTGCTGAATTCCTCTAAAGTCATGTGACTGGGATTAATGTGTGAACATCAGTATTTGGCTATCCATTACCCATGAAGTAATGCTTTCTTACACCATGCCACCCTTGTTGGGCCAATGCCATCCTCACCCATACAGTAATCAATCCTTCACAAACTATAAAATCATCCACTACTGCCCTCTGTTTTCATGCATTTCTCCTATGTGTTTATATTTACTACATACCATACTACCATGCCACCTAAACATGGATGTAAATCCCAAATATACCATCTCATTTTCAATTTATAACTATATCAGCCCCTAGACAGAAGCTGACAACCTCTGCAGAGTAAAAAGAGGTGCCACCTTCTGCCAGCAAGTTTTGAAGGGCTTTTTTCATCCAGCAAACCTAGAAGTCGACCTAGACCTCTCTGCCCCTCTCACCACTCAGTTGATGTTTAATTTGTTTGTGGCTTTCTATACTGACATTTTATTTGTAATGGAAACATCTGTGCAATCACATTGATCAGAGCTAGTGGGCCTGGGAGGATAGACCACCAGGAGGGAAATATGCAAGAACTTATTTCCTTAGACAAAACCTCCTCATAGCTCACTCCGAGATGCAACCTGAGTGGCAATCTAAAAAAAGCTGCCAGAACTAGAGGACAGATCGAGACAGAATAATATCAATATTCAGGGTATCTTAGACGTGAATATATGACCAAGCTGATTCTATAATTCCTCCCCTTTACTTTGATGCAAGATCTTCTCATTGATCAAGTTCATTGCCTGCCACAATGAGAGAGGGGGATTATAACTTTCCCAGCAAAACCCCAATGAGAGACCACTTTTTCCACTTTAAAGAGAATAACCTTAGAGCTGCCAGACAAGCAAAGTGCTCTAATACTCTAGGTGTACAACAGATTTTTCAATTGGAAAAAGAGAGGCAACTGCACCAGTCCGTGAGCTTTTCTTTAATACTCAATTTAAATATCAATTTTTTAGTTACTAAGTGAGGAGGTGCTACCACTAGAAAAAAAATATCAGGTTTAACACTACAAAGGATAGTGATGAGTTGCACTGGTCACACAAACACAATATATTTTTTATTAAATTCCATATAAAATTATAACACAAACATATAACCCATAAAAAAGTGAATTATTAAAATTGAAAACAAAAAGGTATAATTTTAAAAATAAGTGACAGGGACTGTCAGAATAGACCATAGGAAGGTTATGCACAAGTATTCACTAGGTGTATAAGCAGATAAAATGTGAATTGTTTATACTATTGATTTAGTCAGATCACATATTGTTGACTTAACTATTGGCAGTTGGAACAGGATGATGTAACACAGTTATACAGTGTTTCAAGTTGTTCATATTATTTCATTTAATACACTGTATCCTGTTATAACAAACATCCTCCTGCTGAACTGAATATCATTATATACAGCTTTAGTTGTTATTTTTATTAATGCCTACACACTGTCATTAACAACAATAACTTTCTGCAATTTATTTACTATGCTGTTACTCAATAAACTTTTGATATGTGATACATGTGATTTGTGTACATTTATTTTATACTATTAAAGATTACGGTTTTGATATATTCCTTAAGAAACATCAAATATGTATCTCATGCACAAACATGAATATTTTCTCCTGTTCCATCAGAATAGGTAGGAGCAATTTCTCCAAGATGTTATGGGCACTACATGATAAAGTCTTATTTGAAACATACATTGGGCTATGTGCCAGGAACCTGATCTTAATAAATAATACTTTGCCTCTATGCTGCCCACTTGCATGTGGAACCTCAACAAGCCACATAGGCTGAATATATGCCCGGAGTTAAGTAATATTCAAACAACCCTTTAAAGATTGTTTTTGGTCTTATGGTGTATATCCACTAGATGACATGCTTCATGAGTGATATCATCTAGTGCTTGCCCTGCAGTGACAGGCTCAATGTCTTTATTGACATTGAGCATCCACACTGAATGATATCGTTAACAATATTGTTCAGTGCCACACCTTTACTCATCTCCATACTTACATGGAGGTGACATAGGGACTTAATAAATTACAGATATTTTGATAGCAATATTACTGTAGTTTGATTATTCATATAATTATAATAATTATTGAATGAAACAACACATATGCAATATGTTTGTATTTTTATTTTATTTCATGTTTGTACACATTTGATACATATTAACTCATTTTATATAATTCAGTTTATATGGAATAAATAATATTTAATAATAATTAATTTAATTATTTATATATTCTAAGGTAGTAGCAACTAAAATAAACATATCAAATAATAGTAATATGAGGTCTTTGGATATCATCTGCTTTCCTTTAAAAAAAAAATTGTAATGTATGGATATCAACTTATGTTCTAATGAAGAAGCTGGAATTGTAAAGAGGAGTATTATTTGATGATACAGACTCATGACATTGTTTGCCTCATTGGCATTAGTGCCCTCATATGATTGCCTGCATTGAAATTTGCCTGCGCTATAAGGATTCTATAAAACAGCTAACAGGGAGATCTGATTGCACCAAGAATACGTTAATCATGATAAATTCACTGACTCCCTTATAGTGATACAAAATAACAGAGATATCAGAAATAGAAAAAGAGAAGAACTTCATTGATTAGCAGTGAGATGCATCATTCACAACTAACATACCAATTGTTGGATTACAAGGATATAGCTGTATTCTACCCAAATGTCAGGTTGATCCCATGATTAAGTGAAAGCGAAACATACGTCCGGGACACAGCAGATGCAAGCCAGCGTGTCCGGTGGTTTCAACTGTTGTGATGTACTGGATAGCCTTGGTGAAATATTAACAATTATGTAATAGGACTGTTCATGTGATTGATTTAGCATGCTGTGGAAAGGGAGATTATACAGAAAACAAGTATAATTTGTATAAATGAAACCTGATATCTGAAGCTCTGACCACAATGTTGCTTACCTACGTGTAACAAATAATCAAAGTGTATCCATTGTAGACCCTGTGGGAAATCCCATCCAGGAATCAGGTGCTGATAAAATAAATTAGAATCCAGAACTATCATCGGTGTGTTTTCAATAAACTTTATACATGTTTAAACAGTTCATGTTAATAATAGAGTGGAGAATAATATGGAATGTGATAAGAAAACACTGAATACTGCACATATTTCCTTATATAAGCGAGTAAGTGCTTTATGTAACAAACCACACTTTCAAACATACGGATCTATATACCATGAAAATTGTAACTGATAGGGCATAATGTCCAATTGATAGTCCCGATTCAGTAGGAACTGGATTGAATAATCTGTTAATGCAAAAACTTGTCAGTATTGACAACTATTATATGGTACTATAGAAGGAATAAGTGTCATTATTCAGAGCAGCTCGCTAGATGCGATCGCTCGCACAATGTGTATGAAAATTGTGTAGGCAGTGCTATCGCATAGCAATGCATTAGCACACCCAATATTTCTTAGAGAACGAACACATAGTGTATGCAGACACCCACCAGCCTGTTTTAAGATGCCCACTTGTGCAAGTCATGTGCAGGAAGTGTATGCAACCATCGGTACATCAGATGCTATCACAGAGCTTGAGGTCGACCATACCCCGCCACAAGCACTGCAAGCACTTCAGTGTAAAAACAAGCCAGGTGACATATACTATGATGCTGTCTTATGCACACCTCTAAAACGTGATTGAGATGCTCAGGCATGCCTGCGTTTGCACCTC
Organism: Taudactylus pleione; assembly: GCA_031769625.1. Lineage (NCBI taxonomy): Eukaryota > Metazoa > Chordata > Amphibia > Anura > Myobatrachidae > Taudactylus > Taudactylus pleione. The sequence continues at coordinate 5,630,264 of JAUIMM010000144.1, read as the reverse complement.
CACTCCCCAATTTTTAATGGCTATACCTTATTATAACCTACAAATCGCTTCCCCTGTCACTCACTCTACTGGGCTGTCTATGTGCAGTGAGAAAATGCATTGTGAACTATCGCTACGGTATGCACATGTGTACTGCGATGCATACACACTGCTTACCATTGGCACAGGGAGAGTATGCATCTTAGCCAGTGGGTCTAAATGAGTTCCAAGGTACCATCATTTAGCACAAGTATAAAACCAGTATCACCTTAATATATAGAAATGGTGATACCTTTGCTATGTGAATAGTGATCCTGATATCCTGTCATGATCAATATATAATAGGAAGGCTATAACAGATATTTAATGATAAAGATAAAAGATTGGAGCGGACAAAACATATCAATTAACTGTTAGTATTGTCTTACACTATTGCAATATAACACAAATTTGCACTTTATATTTTGCTATAAATTAGGACTTTAAATATAAATAAATTAAAGATTAAATTTTAATTTTTGTTTCTTGATATTTTTTTGGGTCACTACAATACATTTCCATTATGGGATGATTTCATATGCTGATAGTTCGCGAGTGCCCCTTTTGGAACACTTTTTTTTGCATATATAAGTTTGTTCCTGGGTGCACCTCCCGTATTTAATAAAAATATATAAAAAAGTTAACATACAATTGGGGAAGGACATATTCAACACTATAAAGGGAAAATTTACTAAAGTGAGAATTTTTACAAGTGAGTTTTAAAAGTCATGTTGCACATAGCAACCAGTCAGATTATACTTAACATTTACCTACCACCTTCTAGAAGATAATAGCTAGAATCTGATTAGTTGCTATGGGCAAAATCACTTTTAAAACTCACTTCTAAAAACTCTCATTTACCTAAATTTACCCCTAAGTGTCTGTGTGGACAATCTTCATACATTTCATTCCCATACTTGCAGAACCTTATGATATCATTAGGTTGCCTTCAAGTAGAAGCGATGAACAATATCAAAGACCAGTGGGTGCATGCATCGCTTGTCACTGACGGCATACAAACTGAACGATATTGCGGATGATGATCGATAACAATACCATTATCATTCAAATTGTCCATAATATTGTCTAGAGGATACATGCCTTTAGATTGCGTATTTAAGGCTGAATGAATGCCGGCTGCTGTTACTTACTAGGTAGATATAATGATGGTTAATTTTGAGATCACTGTGGAATTTGAAACACAATGCATACTGAAAAACACATATCCAAACAAAATGTAATTATACTGTTAAAATAGTGCTAAATGTATGCTCACACCATTTACAATATATTAATTCAGAATCATTCCCTTGTTCATTTTTTTCATTTGCTTTTTAAAGTTAGGCACAAAGGGGGGAGGGTTAGGTTTAAGGTATTAGGTTAGAGATGTTATGTTTAGGGACTAGAGACAGGTTATGTTTAAGGACTGGGGAGAGGCAGGGGTATAGGAAGTTAAGATGTCTGTGTTTGAAGTAGGGATGTGCAGTCTCGGTTTTACTCGGATTTACTCGGTTCTTATCGCCACTTTACCGCAAATTCAGATTTATTTTATTGGCTATCCAAAACACATGATAGGCGACAGCCAATAAAAAGATCTGAGTAAATCCGAGTAAAACCTAACCCGCTCACCCCTAGTTTGAAGTGTCTGTATATCCTGTGTATATGCTCCCATTAACATAGTATCTGGAGCCATCTACATTCAGGATTCTGTAAAGGAGTGTCCATTACATGATGAAGAGCCCTGACTTTAACTTACATAAGAGCTAAACAATCATGATGAGGGAAAAAAGTATGTATATTTTCTTTACTACCTTTACTGACAACTTCTGACAATTTCTTCCTCCTTATTACATGATCTGTCTTCATCTGTAATCTCAGTACCTTCTTCCTTATCCCATGATTCAACTTCATCTGTACTTTTTCCTGTTTGAGGGATCATTTCACAGGCTCATTTCCCCTCTTATGAATCATTGATAGGAAGGTGAGTCACTGGATTGAAAACTTGTGCATCTTAAGATGGTTACATGAGATGTGCTTAACAAAGCTACTTCATACCTGGCTAAACTTACAGTGGACAGGTGCTTGGTTCGTTCTTGACCAATTACTGTATAAGGTCTTGAAATACTTCTGATTTTTCAACTTTACTTAATTTACATGATGCATTTTCTTCAGGTCAATGGATACTGTCTTATTGATACTGGGAGAGTATTTGGCTTTAGGGTAAGTTTGGACAAGCTGTACTGCTAGAAGCCCAACATTGTCTTTTCTTTTGTAGCATATCTTACTTCGGACTTTCATTCCAGTAATACTGTAGCTTGTGGGGGTCTCTGCTGAGAATAATATACAGCTGCAGTCAACTGTTCATCCTGTTTCTTTTTTTAAAACCTGAAGTTAGTATTACTCTGTCCGGAGTGTACTTAATACATACTTCTTAACTTGAATATTACTTCTGCTCCCAGTAGGTTGACTTGGACATTTAGGTGAAATCAAAAACTTAATTGGTACCTGTAGTTGCTCAGATCCTATCTTCATTAGTACAGGCTCACATTCTTGTAAGTTCGCTTCACTTTCTTCAAGTCCAGTCACTGTTAAACTTTATTAGATAATAGATTGTTTGGTACCTCCTCTTCATCATAGGCTAGTTCACTTTGCTCCGCTCTTCATTAAACATTCACACTGCTTTCCAATAGGTAAAGTCATTGCTTCATTTCTTTTTGCTTCATGCTTGTCTTGATGAATTGTGGTCAGCAGTATAAAGTGGGAGGTACAAAGGAGTGCCTACATCCTATGCTTGGGTTCTTCTCTGTTCTTCCTGCCATTTTTTGTATTTGTCACAATCACTTTTCATGTGACCTCTTTTTCTGCAGAAAAAACATAGCCCCCATTCCTTCATTTTATTTGCATCAAAAGGAATCCTTCTCTTGGTGTTTTCAGTAGGATCTCTGCATCTTGTCTTGTCTTGTACCACATGCACTATTATTTTCTGTGCTGCAGTCTTTCCTCTCTGTCTGTTATTTTTATCTCGCTCTCTGTCTTCTATACTCTCCACTACTTGAAGTACAGAGGGAACTTCCAATGTTCCTGCTTCTGGTTCTATTGGATATGATTGTCCACATAGTTTCAATAATCGAGTCTTACACTTCTTTTCACGTTGCGGATCTGTCATGAGGACATCATCTTCAGGTGTTTGTGTAGACTGGTCATGGTATTGCTTTAGGTTTTGTTCGATGTTAGGTGCTGCTGGAGCGAGATTCCCTTTTTTCTTTGCTGTTTCAATTGTAGTTTCTCTGTCGTTTGTCGCCTATATCATTTGGTTATTCTTGTTATGGGGGTCTGGCGCGAACAAAGCCACTATATCTTGCATACCGGACAATGTACAGGGTCTGTGTTGCTCTTGAGTTCCTTCCAAGTCTCCTGCTTCATCAACAACACATTGGTCTTGGGTAGGACATATTGGAGGCACTTCATCTGGTGGTGGTTCTGGTGTGCCCGTGCTTATTGCTGTCATATCAGCTAGAGCTTTCTCTGACGCTGCCATTAGCTCTCGTTGCAATCTCTTGCTTTCTGATATTGTCAGATGTAGCTGTTATCTCTATATCTCAGATTATCAATTCAAATAGTCCTAAAAAAATACAATGAGCTTCTAAGCTTTAACTAATAACGTGACTTTGCGATCATCTGAAGCATCCTTTAGCAGCACACAGCTAAACAAAACCATAGCTATCGTCTGTACAGTATATCCTAAATAAATTTCTTTCTGCTCAAAAATGTCTAAACCTCAAAAATGTCTAAACCTTGATCATTAACTTTATAAACTTTTACTTCTCTTTGGTCGACCATTCTTTAATAAAACATTAATCCTGTACGTACTTTACATTTTCTATAATTAAAACATTTTCCTTATTCTGCATTCCAGTCTTAAATCTGCATTATCTGTGCTATATTTAAAAGAATGCAAAAAGTGACATACCTTCCTTATCTGTGGTCGTGCATTCACGTATTAAATATGATGTGCACAGCCACAAAAACTTTTAATAATTTCTTATCTTATATCAACAGCTTGGCTGTTGACGTGACTTAGTCACTCCCCCCCTCTCTTTCTGCTAGCCGCTTCTTATAGTCAATTTCTTTAGCAGCATTTGGGGGAGACAGACTACCACTTGCTCGCAGGATTATTCAACATTATGCAATTGCATTCTAATAGAGATACCTTTCTTATACATATAGATTACTGCCAGATAAACATACATTAAAACCTTTGTCAATTACTGTTTACGTTTTTTAAAACAACTATTACTTTTAATTGTGTATAATGCTTGTTCTAAGTATCCTTTCTCATGGATTTCAATTTCCTATTGCGTAGGCTGTGTCTTACTTCCCCTCACTGAGTTTGTGCACAGTCATGTTGGGGGGAAATCTATGTAACGCATGTATCGCTGTACATCTGGGTGTCTTGCTGGTGGTATAAATGCATTGTGGTGAAGGGGTATTTGGAGCATACATATCTGATGCTATTAACAACTAGCACCCCTGATCAAAATCTGCCACATTTTAATCGGGGCCAGTCTACTCGTAACTGACATCCATCATCATGGGCTTGAAGTCCCTTTGGAGTCCACTCTCTACTGTGACTTTCCCTCTGCCTGTGTCCCCCCCCTTTGGAGTTTGCCATGGACACACACAGGGTGCTCTGTGACCCATGAGGTGCCTGTGGTCCGGATAATTCAACAGACCACTGGTGTAGGGATCGAATCAGGTCAGCAACACATGAGGCACCTCTCGTCTGGATACTTAGCCTGGAGCCAAGGCAGCCCCATGGGTGCCGCCAACCCTTTCATCCCGACCACAGATTCTGGACAAATCAACAGAGGCAACCCATTGGGCAACATCACCCTTTTGGTTGCAGCCATGGGATATTGATCAGCAATGCATGACGTGCCTCTCGTCCAGATACTTAGCCCGGAGCCAAGGCAGCCCACCCGGTGCAACCACTCCCCACTTGCTGCTGACTCTCGGGACCAAAAACCTGCTTTCTTTGGAATATGGCCAGTATTCCTCTTAAAGCTTGGTGCCTTCCTTATCCTTCATGATTTGCAGGGTTTTTTCAAACCGTCTGGTTGCCTACTTGTAGGGGTTCTTTCAAACCATCTGGTTGCCTACTTGTAGGGGTTCTTTCTAACCATCTGGTTGCCTACTAGTGTTGTGCTGTTCTTGGTGAGGACACATACTGCTTTTGCACTGTGGTAGTTGCAGTGTCGGGACACATACTGGTTTTGTGCTCTGGTAGTCACAGTGTCAATCTGATATATTCTTTACTGTGCACAGTTCATGGAAGGCAACTATTCAGGGGTCTGCCACCCCCCCACTAATGTACTTTCGTTAACTGTAGCAGGTGTTGCTGATATGACAAAAAGCTAGCATCTACATGAGTAGCTATTCTGCCTCTAAAGCTCCTTTTTCCCCTTGCTTTGGTGGTATATCTATTAAGAATTCTCCCTAAATTGTGTCTTCTGTTTTCAATATGTATTGTGGATTTTCTAAGTGTGTTTGTTCTGGCTAACATTACCCAGCAATATGTACGGTTGGTGCAATGAAATCTAAACAAACATATCATTAATTACGTAGTGCCTATACACTTATAAGTTCCTTCTAACTAGCATTAATTACTGTGTTTCCTTTGATCTAGCAATACTTTACAAACTATATCTAGCAGTCACATTTAAAACTTTTTAAACATCAAAACATTGCATGTACACTCTCCACAAGTTACTGTTAAACATCCCAATCACCACTTCCCCATATAATATCCCCAATCATTACTTTAAAATGTAAACACATATTGCATTTTGCATATGAGAGGTGATACTGGAAAAATGCCATAACTTGGCACTATTGCAATACAAATTTTTTTTTAGTTACTTATAACCCCATCTGCACAGCACAGGTAAGGATACTGAATGAGGAAGTGTGAGAATAGGTTTGAAGAAACATTTTAAGCATACACGCAAACATAAAACAGTAGATTCCAAACACATTGGGTTCTTTTTGGAATACCTGCTTATCCGGACCCACTGAACGCTCCCAGAGATCCCAAGGAGGAACCGAATAGAGTAAGAAGATGCAAATGCATAGCTTTCACTTACTCACCATGGATTAGGATTTCAGTTTGTCCTCGGCATCCCAGGAGATGATCTGTCAGTGGTTTCCAGATTTTGAGGTTTCCCGGCCGATGTCACCAGTTGTGAGCGTAGTTTTGAGAGCTGTACTACTTCCTTCGATGTATCTGGAATCAGCAGTAGCTTATGTTACAAGACAAAGCAAGCAGAATAACAGACAACCATGGTTAGAGAACAAATCTGACACATACAATGATGTAGTTACACATCATAACACTGCGTAGACCACTCTGGAAAACAGTACGAGTGCTGGCTTTATTTATAGGGGTCTGAAAAGGTTAGTCACCATGAGTCAGCTTTATGCATGTGCACAAACAACTTGTTTGTGCCCCCCAATACTGACTGGACATATAGATAAGACAAACATATGACATTATGATGCATATTCTTGTTGTGTTCCTCGCCTGCCATCTTCGTCAACATCTTCTATCTTGTTATCTTCAGACTGTCCAAGGATCTTCATCCTTGATAGTACTTTATCTTCTCTATTCCAGACTGTATGGTGAACAACATGTTTTTCTGAAACTACAATCTTATTTAACTCTTAAAATCACTCTTAAAGTGACATACACATAGATAGAGCATTTAATAATCTAATTAAGCATTCCACGCTAACACTTGTGTGGCTTGATTGACTCTTTGTATTCAAAACCTGTATTCCCATTCCATCGAGATCAAGGGTTTACCCTATTTGCAGTTTCTGTGTGTTTTTAGAAGCAATACTGATATTGAGGAGACTAATAAACAGCTTCAACTAATGATGGGAAAATTTATTGGAAGACGGTATCCTGAAAAAAAATTGGTGACAGCAAAAAATAAAGCTTTGTCTCATACACGTGAGTACCTTTTAGATACAAAATCCCCCCATAAAAAAAGGATAAATTCCCTTTGGTAAACAAATAAACTGTTAAAAGTAAGGCTACAAAAGTGAAAGCTCATGAATTTTGGCACATTATTACATCAGTCCCTGAACTTAAATATATAAAGATACCAACCTTGAGCCCAGTTACAGTAGAGGCAGGATTATTAAAAATGATATTGTTCATAGTGACATCACATGTTATGATAAGAACACACAAATGGCAAAAACTTTCCTCTGCCATAAGAAGGGGTATTATAAATGCTTAGGCTGTACTACATGTTCATACATGTGTATGGGGGAGTTTATTTTGGATCCCCATTCTGGCAAGAAATTCCCTATTAAGTGTTCTCTTACCTGTAATTCTACCTTTGTAGTGTATGTGATTTTCTGCCCATGTAGTTTATACTTCATTGGTAAAACTGAGTGTCAGTTTAAAATTCATATGGACTGATAGCAATCTGACATTTGGTCAGCTTTATAGACTGGTGTGAGTGAGCAGCTAGTTACTAGACAGTTTACAGTATAATACAGGATAATTGATCATGTTCCATTATCAGTCAGTGGAGGGAACAGAGCAAAAAAATTACTACAGTTGGAGTCAAGATGGATCCACCATCTAGATACAATATTCCCCATGGCCTCAACAAGTCTTTTGGATTAATTAATATCTTATGATTAATTTCTTATAATAAAATTAGACTTGTTATGTTATACTTGAATTTTCAGATTTAATGTTAAGGTTTTTCCATTTTTTTAGGTTTCTAGCCATTTTTCAATAGCTTGTGGTGTAATTTTTATATTTGATCACTAGATGGTGCTCTAGTATTTTGTTTTAGTATTTTAGGTATAAGCGTATGTCCCGTTATTTCGTGGGATATTCTGATAGTAAGTGTAGGACTAATATTTACATGGGTGTCAAGTTCTTTTTAAGGGCTACATTCATTATAAATTTTTTCAGTATATATACATGAACTGGGGATCTATACACTGTTTTTATGCACATTTATTAAGGTAATTCTTATGTTTTTTTAAGATTATGTTCTTTTAGATTATCTATTTCAATTATATTATGTTTGCAATGTTTGATATGTGTTTATGGCTATGCACTTGCAATTTATATAGCAGAGAGGCATCTGTTTGTGGTTGCACAACTGTATTTTGCATGTTTAAAGTTACCATGGTCCTGTGGCTGTTTCTGATTACAACGCTTCCGGTGCAATGGAGATGCCGCAGCTGGAGGACATGGAGGGCAGTGGACAGGCAAAGGGACCTGATTTCATTTGTTTTCATTGGGAGATTGGGGTAAATGGTTCTATACAACAAAGTTTATGCATATGTTATGTTATTGATGTTGTCCTGAGGAAGGGGATGCGGTCCCCGAAACATTGACCCAATAAATTTCCCTGGAATAGGGTTCACTTTGTGATTGATAAGACTCTGAGCAAAGCCTCTCTGCTTTCTTTGTTTTGTATATGTATATATATATATATATATATATATATATCGCAATAGGCGGCACTCATGGAGACATCACAAAGAAGACAATTCACTGGTAAGTATGTCAACGTTTCAGAACGTGGCAAATATATATTACTTTTTTATTTTCTATTTTAAATTTTCACCAGTTTATGGGTTATATGTTTATGTTATAATTTTATATGAAATTTAAAAAAGGTTATATTTTTTTGTGTGACTGGTGCACTGCATCATTGTCCTTGTTTTTTTATACCTAATGTTAAGATGAAATGCTATACTCAGTTTAAAAGGAATAAATTGTGTATCCTGGCACAGTGGATTCTGGCATTTAGACTACCTGTTGGTGCTGGAATTATAACACATGTCCGAATCCTGACGCCGGCATCCTGACTGCTATAATCCCTTAGTAAGTAGCAGGGTTAGGTAGAGCCTTAGGGTTAGGTTTTGGCACTAGATTAGGGTTAACGGTAAGGCACTAAGGTGGGAGGGTTAGTTTTAGGGCATGAGGATAGGAAGGCTATTTTAAGGCATTAGGAAGGAGTTTATTTAGTTTATCCTATTTGTACTAATTATATGTCCATTGTTTGAGGCCCAGTATATTATATTTAATAGTATCAGAATAAATACAGGGTACTATGGGTGACTGAGCAGGGACACACCAAAAATGATACAACTTTTTTTTTAAAGATTATTCAATTGTATAATTTTGATTTACATAAAATTGAGAGACAGTGTCTGAATTATAAGGTACAAGTTCCTCCATTGCCAATATTACTGTGTTATCACCTATTATACTGTATTATAAATTATCTTTAATCCTGTTGTCAATCATACATCAGTCTAAGGGGTTGATTCAGCAAGGAACACAAGCTAGCAGGCACAAGCACCAAGCCACTCTGGGGAGCCGCTACCATACTCAGCAACCTGATTGCGCAGTTTGCAATCATTGGCTCACACCTAGATTTCTCTCAGTTGCATTCCTTGCTGAATCAGGCCCTAATTTATCAGTCTAAGGATCAGGAGTATCATACCTCTATTAGCAGTAGTAGCACTTTCTCAACATCTACTAGTATATAAACATATTTGGGAAAGTGTGATAAAGGATATTTCAAATCCAAAGTGTTTGACAATATCATATAGAATGTTAGCTCTTTATTTAAGTACTCAGGGAGAGTGATTTGTTAATTGTTTGCTTTGTTACTAAATAAAAAATAGCTAACATCCCTTACACCACTGGTAGTGGCACGATATGGCAGGTGGAATTAGAAATATTTGTTTTGGAAATGGACTGATGACCACAGTCTGTATTCATTGGTCCAAGCAAGAGACTTGTTATTAATCACCAATAGTAGATTTTAATTTGCAGCAATTCTACAATAAAGACCTGATTTAGGTCTCTTCTGAATAGCAGATGGTGAGATGTGTCTGCTGCTTGAGCTCAGTTTACCATTAATTTGGCCTCTAGTCTGAGGTAATATCAATAGGTGATTTCTGAGTGCAGTAACTATAATAAATATATCCTCTGAGCTTCATCCTCATGGGAGCCTGTTACATCATAGTACTGTATGGTTTTTGTACCTAACTTGGTGAAACTTTCAAAGTTGTTGCAATTTCCCGGATTGTATGACCTTAAATTCTTAAAATATTGATGGATATTCCTATATCTGGGCTATTTTGAGCTACTCTTGTCATATTATGACTTCTACATCATGAAACTATAGTTTTGCACCAATGCCCTCTGATAGCAACATTGATTGGCCTTAGGCATTAACAAGCAATAAAAGATGATGAACTCATTGTGAATTATTATTTACCACCTCTAACTTTTACTTAAGTTCTAAACGAATACTACTTGTTGGGATACATTTGAAAAACAAATACATTAAAATTATCCTTTTAAAACTAAATTCATACATTGTAATCAACTACATTATTTATAGATGTCTAAGAAACTCATAGTAAGCCTGTGTATCACAATGTCTAATATCACTGGTGGTGATACTGTATGTAGAACAGGTTCTTCTTTTCAAACACTGCCTAAACTATAGTTGACTAATAAATAAAAGGTCCCTGTGGTGACTTACCAGGATGCCAGAGGTCGCTATCATCTAGTTTGAATGCAAGGTGTCACCCCTGCAAATGTGTAATTAGCATTTTATATTGTAGTAATTGACTTTAGTTATATTTGCACCTCATTTACAAGACAAAGAGCTAGGCATGAGAAGCTGCTGTGTTTATATGTCACCTCTCAGTGTAAGAATTCCTTCTGGTCATCCTGGGATCTATGGAGAGAGATGGGGGAGGAATGACTATAAATAGGCTATATCAGGCTACTGATAGCTGATGGAAGAGCTGCTGGTTTAGTTGCTGGTTGGAAAGCTGGATGGATGGAGGAGTAAAAAAGAGACAGAAGGTAATTATATTTTACATAAGAATATATTTTGATAAATACACAGACATTTGTAGATATTACATTGTAAGTTACAAAAATGTAGTCTAAAATGTAAATACTTTCTGCCAATACAGTATTTGCATGTGTCTAAAATTTCTAGTTTTTCTTTATAATTGCATCCAAAATTATTCAATTATTTTCATTTTTTATTAGTATAATAAAAATTAATTAGTATTTCAATATAACTCTGTACATCAGGTTACTATTTATAAAGGGGTATCTTGGTGGAAGCTCAAACATATTTTATTACATATTACTCTGTATAACAGGATTAGTGGGTATTTAGGTGGCAGCTCCATCATACTATCTAAAACATTTCTTTGTATATCAGATTATTATATATAAAGTGGTATCTATGTGGCAGCTTCACCATAGCATATTACTCTGTACATCAGGTTAGTGTATATATCAAGGGGTATCTAGGTGGAAGCTCAAACATATTTTCTTATGTATTACTCTGTGCAACAGGTTAGTGTATATAAATGGGTATTTAGGTGGCAGATCCATCATAGTATATTACATATTACTCAGTTCATCAGGTTAGTATATAATGATGGGTATCTAGGTGACAGCTCCATCATAGTATCTTACATATTACTCTGTGCATCAGGTTAGTATATATATAAAGGGGTATCTAGGTGGCAGCTCCTTCATAGTATCTTACATATTACTCTGTGCATCAGGTTAGTATATATATAAAGGGATATCTAGGTGGCAGCTCCATCATAATATCTTACATATTACTCTGTGCATCAGGTTAGTATATATAAATGGGTATCTAGGTGACAGCTCCATCATAGAATCTTACTTATTACTCTGTGCATCCGGTAAGTATAAATATAAAGAGGTATATATGTGGCAGCTCCATCATTGTATCTTATTTATTACTCTGTGCATCAGGTTAGTATATATAAAGTGGTATCTAGGTGACAGCTCCATCATATTATGTTACATATTACTCTGTGCATCAGGCTAGTATATATAAATGGGTATCTAGGTGGCAGCTCCATCACAATGTCTTACATATTACTCTGTCATCAGGTTAGTATATATCTGAAAGTATCTAGGTGGCATCTCCATCACTGTATATTACATATTACTCTGTGCTCCAGGTTATTATATATAAAGGAGTATATAGGTGGCAGCTCCAACATTATATATTTGAAATTGCTTAGAACATTAGATTACTATCATTTTTACATGTTTAGCTTGGTTACACTCAGGTAAATTCAATTACTCACAATATTTTCCATGTGGATACATCTCTATGTTTTAATGCTAAGAGCTATTCAATTAGTAGCAGGGGCATAACTAGGTATATAAAGGCCCATAGAAAAAGTTTGTAAAGGCCTCTAAGTACCACCCAATGGTGAAAAAGTATATAACATATGTAACTTTGAGAAGTGAAATTGGCCCCCTTTATCTCTGGTCCTATTATCAGCTGTACCCCTTGCATCCAAGGTAGATATTCCCATGATTAGTTGTCAATTTCCCAATGTTAGAAACCAGCAGTTACAGCAGCATGTGATAACAAACAGACTCAGTGTTATGTGTTTAACTCTATGGTTTTCATGTACATTTTAGTCCCCAGAGGGTGTTCTCACCTGAGCCAGCATCTTAGTTTCAAGGGTAAACCTCATGTCAAAATTAACCTTCCCCTAGTAGCATAGTATCCTTTAGCTTTTGGGATGTACCCTTTGCCCTTACACCCAACATATTCAAGTCTCTAACACTAAAAAAATATTCCTTTTAAAAACATGGTATCTCAAACAACAATGATCACTGATTCCTCTGCACACATCACACTGAGCAGAGTGACAGTGAGGTGATCACTTTATCCCCATTCCCATGGTGTGTGCAGAGAAAATGGCAGCATCCTGGTGTATCAGCTGACTGTAGGTAAGACAAGATTGTTAGCATGTGTTACTCATCTATGAAAATTTGTATATAGCAATGTGACAAGACATTACAATGTTGAATGACTGGATCATGTTTGTTAGTTTATTTAAATATACAGTATATATATATATATATATATATATATATATATATATGTTCCTTATGTAATGGTCCTCTATTACTATAAAAGAATAAGTAACACAGTAAATTTAATGTTTTGAAAAATATTTTTTTCCTTATAGGACAAATTAGGAGCAAGATTTGCACTAAGAATATTAGAAGGCATTGTGAAAAGTGACTGTTCTTGATCAAGCAAAATAAAGAATTTCTTTTTCTACTAGAGGGTTCCTTAAAGCTACTTTAATTTTTTTCATAGAAAAAACATTTACAGTTAAATAATTTCTCATTTAATACATGATGAGTCTCATATGACAGAAACCGCATCTGTGCTCTGAGTGTGACAAAAGCTTTACATGTAAATCACTGCTTATCTCACATCAGAGGAGTCACACAGGAGAGAAGCCATTTACATGTTCTGAATGCAGCAAGTGTTTTACCAGTAAGCAACATCTTGTTATACATCAGAGGAGTCATACAGGAGAGAAGCCATTTAAATGTTCTGAATGCAGCAAATGTTTTACCAGCAAGCATGAACTTGTTAGACATCAGAGGATTCATAGAGGAGGGAAACCTTATAAATGCTAAGAATTGAAGAGATGTACTAGAAAGATAACACTAATTAATCATATGAGGCATCACTCTAAAGGTGCCCATCCACATAACGATATTTTCAAGCGATTGCACTATAACGACATTGTTATTGTGCAATCACTTGCAAATTGTGCATGCATCGTGCACATTTATTTTGGAAATGACCAGAGATGCGCACGCCTGCTGATCATTTCTGACATCTATCATCGTGCAAACAAGCTGGTCAACCTGACGATAATGTCAGGTTCTGCATGTTTGCAGATTATTGATGAGCCTGCACTGAATGACTGCTCATTCAGTGCAGGCTCATCACAGACTGACAAACGACTGTACGATTACAATGTTGTGATTGTGCAGTCGTTTGTCAGTCTCCTAGTGGATGAGCAGCATAAGGGTCCTAACGTATCATGTATTTCATAAGCTAGATAAATTGTATGACTTCTTTGTGTTTACATGTGAGGACTTTTTTATTTTCTGAATGTAACAAGTGTTTTATATAAATCAGTCTTGTTAAAGACAGGAGAAAAGAAACATTTGTAGTTGATCCTCTGTACCAGTGTTATGTAATAAACAATGTGTATGGGGAAACCCTACAAATTCTCTGAAATTAGTATTTATCTTTTTGAGATGTATTTTGTCACTATCATGGCATAAGGTGATGCTACTACTGACACCTAATACTGTACAACACAATAATCAACGGAGAAAATAGCAGTTATCCTGGACTATTGCACTGGTTCTAAACATAACTTTCTAAATTTTTATGAAGGTAAGATTATCCATATTTACAAAAATTTGCAAAATATCAGAACATAAAATATAGTAAAGAAAGGGACAAATAGGAATAAGGAATTGATAAAAAAAATCAATGGAAATGCTCAAGTGTTTATTGTGCTTCCGATGTTGTGACTGATCTCTGTAATATACAGCTGTCCTGCTCATACAGGTGCTGGGACTAGTAGTAGAGCTTTCTATCCAGTTAAAAGTTTTAGCAGCTCCTCTCAGTACTGGGATTTCTTCTATGGGAAACAGTGTATGATAAATCTGCAAATAAGGTGCCTTGTTTACTCCGAGATATATATATATATATATATATATTTAGACCTGGTTGTTCCCTTCCCAGCTTCCATACTCACATGTCCAGACATATTATGTGTATATCCCCATAGTATTAGGAATGTTATATACATATATACTATGCCTTCTTTTGGGATCTGAGCATGATGGGGGGCCTGAGTTCGGATTTAGATTTACTTGTAACCCTTAAGTTTGGATATGTTAGAATTTCATTATACCCAACACACACATCTCTACTCTGTACTGGCTACCTTCTGCTATACCCATTACCAACTGCACAGTAATAAATTGCATACAAACATTTGGTTAGTACAGTGCAGCTTGGTAACATCACTCAAGCTCATACAATAGCTTAGAGCTGATGAGGCCTTAAAAATATATCCACTTCAATATTACACAGTAAAGATCCCTCTTACTATAGTTTGGTGTTAATACAATCTTGATGATATGAAAAAACACAGAAATACCCTTATAATTGAAAGGACAAAGTAATCCTATTAAATAGACAGAGCCATAGAGAGCTGGCACAGGCCACATTACTTTTGGGGGGTGTTGCCTAATTATTGGTGGCATGGCAATGCCTCCTACAGAAAAATAAAAAAGCTGCATGCTAAGGAGGGGGCTCTGTGAGCCCCTTAGCCATGAGCAAATACAGAGGAAAGGCATGTTCCTCCCAGCCCGGCACAAGCAGAGTAGAGGAGACTTCTCCTCACTGACAGCAGTCTGCCTGGTCACACTGCAGCCAAGCACACAGCAGCTTATGCTGGGCTGCTAACAGGTAAGAGTAAGGGGGGGGGCAATTCAAATCCTGGGCCCCTCCAACTGACCGAGGCCTGGATAATTAGTATCCACCCCTCCACCTTGGCACCTCTGAGAATAGCACAACTACATCAAGAATAGACATTGGAAATCCTCCTCACAATAGCACAGTGTGTATATAGATTTAAATGTACATAACCACCACAAAGCTCAGTTCTCAGCATCCCCCAGGGGCATAGACAGTCTAAACATTAAAATATACAAACATAAATTCTGCACACCTTCTTTTGAATAGTTTGTTTACTTTAACTATATCCAGCAGAAAAATTGGGATAGGTATTTAAGATCTTTCACGGACCCCCAAAATTGCCTTGCGATGTGGTACATAAAAATTAGGTGAACATACAAAAATTTGGTATCAATATAATTGCAATAGCAAAACTCCTGTTCATCACCCAACACCAAGTGTTATAATTGAAAGAACATGGTATAGGGTGCCAAAGCCTGTTTCTGGTGTTTGCACCACATGTGGATAATTCTCTTTGGGAATTTTATAGCAAGTTGCTTAAACTGGGGACACTTTCATGGGCGTATGACCACATAAGACTCCAAAAAAAAATAAATGCTTTCCTCTGTTTGGAATCCAATTATTTTATCCTAATTTTACAAATTCTATGTCTATTGTAAAGTGGTAGTGTGTAAGGCCCAGTATATTATATATAATAGTATCTGCATATATATAGGGAGCTGTGGTTGACTGAGCAGGGACATGCCAAAAATGTTTGTATGACCATATAAGACTCCAATAAGATAAAATGTGTTCTTTTGACTAAAATAAAATTATTTAATCCTATTTGTTCTTATTATATATCTATTGTGTAGGGGTAGTGTGTGAGGCCCAGTATATTGCATTTAATAGTATCAGCATAAATATAGCATGAATCATCATGACTTTCATTCAATCCAGTCTGCAGGACCCATCGTTTAATTATTCTAACAATGCTTCCAAGAGAAGATCTTTATCTGTAATTTAGAACCTACAGAGGGACAAGCTAATTAACAAAATTATTCAACTTTGTGTTTTATATTCTAGAACAAATCCTGAAGGGGGATAAGAATGTTTACATGATAGCATTGTAAAGAGCATGACAGACAAAGCAGTAAAGGTGGGTACACACCTGAAAGATATATCTGCAGATGAAGTGATCTGCAGATATTTTTTTAGATGATAGTCATTCATACACATGAATGGCCATCATCAATCTGGCAGCTCAGGGACCCACAGGCAGGGATGTGGGTGGGACCCACCTCCTTCCTGTGGCTGCCGCTGTATGTGTAAAGGTGGCCTGCAGACCACCTGTACCTGAATGCTGATGGACAGATATGTCTGTAGACATATCTGTCTTTTGACTGTGCAGCACAGCCAATGGAATATGTCTGTGGATTAAGTAGTTCACAGATATATTTTCTGTACACACTGGTTGACTGCCAGCAGACATATTGGCCGATCAACTACAATCAGTTACAATCCACTTTGAGAGTGTTCTTAATCTCGCTCATGGCCTATTAAATTTTACAGTTAAAGTCCTATGTAATAGGGGCATGGTCTGGTTGGCACAGAGAGCAGATGTGCATCCCAACTGCTCCTGCATCCTAGTCACTAAAGGACACTCTACAGGGGATTCTCCATCCTCAGTTCTTACATGTAGTGTCCTCCTATCACCTGCTGAGGCTTGATTTTGCTGTGAGCAGACTAACCCCATATGGATACCTACAGCTGAGCCTTCCTTCAGGCTAAAGCAATAGTCTCAATACCCACCTGCTCCCAGCTTGACCATGCTGTTGAAGAACAAGGGCTCCACTGCATAATAGAAAAAGTGGATCTGTGGTTAGGTGCCTAAAGCCACAACTTTACAGATGTCCAGTCTCCCATTTTGGCTGCATGCTGAGACTATCAAATACTATGGGCCAAATGTAATAGGGTGAGAGTTTAGAAAATGTGAGAGTTTAGCAGTAAACTCACACATTGGTTGAGTTTTATCTTCAAAATGGGAAAACATCTGAATGAGATTTTTATTCGTGAGAGTTTTTTAAGCCTAAAAAAACATGCAAGTTCACTCTTTTATTTTGTTTTTGGACTCTATTACATTGGCAAAGTTAAAAAGTGTCAGACTCTCACTTTTCTAAACTCTCACACTATTACATTTGGCCATTTGAATGATACAAAGAATTAGAATTATAATATTTCTAAATAGGCACTTGAATGTGTTCTTTTCTCCTAGCAGTTGTAAGGAATATGGATAGTCAGCCCCGAATTAAATTAATTTAAAAAACAATTAACAATACTTGTTGAGGATATAATGCAAAAAGTTTAATTGGCCAGACTCCAACTACCCTGCAGGGCTTCGGCAGTGCATATTTGGAGCTTCCTGCTGAGTTGTCATTTCCTCATTTTATTTGTGTTACTGCTGGTAAAGTGTTGCACCAGGGCCTTGGGACTGCATGAGGCAGAGGTACTGCACTGTTTACTCACCTTCTTCCAAAGCTGCAATCTTGACCTCCAGACTTGCTGTAGCTCTAACTATTCGTGGTGGCAACTTGCTGAATTCCTCTAAAGTCATGTGACTGGGATTAATGTGTGAACATCAGTATTTGGCTATCCATTACCCATGAAGTAATGCTTTCTTACACCATGCCACCCTTGTTGGGCCAATGCCATCCTCACCCATACAGTAATCAATCCTTCACAAACTATAAAATCATCCACTACTGCCCTCTGTTTTCCTGCATTTCTCCTATGTGTTTATATTTACTACATACCATACTACCATGCCACCTAAACATGGATGTAAATCCCAAATATACCATCTCATTTTCAATTTATAACTATATCAGCCCCTAGACAGAAGCTGACAACCTCTGCAGAGTAAAAAGAGGTGCCACCTTCTGCCAGCAAGTTTTGAAGGGCTTTTTTCATCCAGCAAACCTAGAAGTCGACCTAGACCTCTCTGCCCCTCTCACCACTCAGTTGATGTTTAATTTGTTTGTGGCTTTCTATACTGACATTTTATTTGTAATGGAAACATCTGTGCAATCACATTGATCAGAGCTAGTGGGCCTGGGAGGATAGACCACCAGGAGGGAAATATGCAAGAACTTATTTCCTTAGACAAAACCTCCTCATAGCTCACTCCGAGATGCAACCTGAGTGGCAATCTAAAAAAAGCTGCCAGAACTAGAGGACAGATCGAGACAGAATAATATCAATATTCAGGGTATCTTAGACGTGAATATATGACCAAGCTGATTCTATAATTCCTCCCCTTTACTTTGATGCAAGATCTTCTCATTGATCAAGTTCATTGCCTGCCACAATGAGAGAGGGGGATTATAACTTTCCCAGCAAAACCCCAATGAGAGACCACTTTTTCCACTTTAAAGAGAATATCCTTAGAGCTGCCAGACAAGCAAAGTGCTCTAATACTCTAGGTGTACAACAGATTTTTCAATTGGAAAAAGAGAGGCAACTGCACCAGTCCGTGAGCTTTTCTTTAATACTCAATTTAAATATCAATTTTTTAGTTACTAAGTGAGGAGGTGCTACCACTAGAAAAAAAATATCAGGTTTAACACTACAAAGGATAGTGATGAGTTGCACTGGTCACACAAACACAATATATTTTTTATTAAATTCCATATAAAATTATAACACAAACATATAACCCATAAAAAAGTGAATTATTAGAATTGAAAACAAAAAGGTATAATTTTAAAAATAAGTGACAGGGACTGTCAGAATAGACCATAGGAAGGTTATGCACAAGTATTCACTAGGTGTATAAGCAGATAAAATGTGAATTGTTTATACTATTGATTTAGTCAGATCACATATTGTTGACTTAACTATTGGCAGTTGGAACAGGATGATGTAACACAGTTATACAGTGTTTCAAGTTGTTCATATTATTTCATTTAATACACTGTATCCTGTTATAACAAACATCCTCCTGCTGAACTGAATATCATTATATACAGCTTTAGTTGTTATTTTTATTAATGCCTACACACTGTCATTAACAACAATAACTTTCTGCAATTTATTTACTATGCTGTTACTCAATAAACTTTTGATATGTGATACATGTGATTTGTGTACATTTATTTTATACTATTAAAGATTACGGTTTTGATATATTCCTTAAGAAACATCAAATATGTATCTCATGCACAAACATGAATATTTTCTCCTGTTCCATCAGAATAGGTAGGAGCAATTTCTCCAAGATGTTATGGGCACTACATGATAAAGTCTTATTTGAAACATACATTGGGCTATGTGCCAGGAACCTGATCTTAATAAATAATACTTTGCCTCTATGCTGCCCACTTGCATGTGGAACCTCAACAAGCCACATAGGCTGAATATATGCCCGGAGTTAAGTAATATTCAAACAACCCTTTAAAGATTATTTTTGGTCTTATGGTGTATATCCACTAGATGACATGCTTCATGAGTGATATCATCTAGTGCTTGCCCTGCAGTGACAGGCTCAATGTCTTTATTGACATTGAGCATCCACACTGAATGATATCGTTAACAATATTGTTCAGTGCCACACCTTTACTCATCTCCATACTTACATGGAGGTGACATAGGGACTTAATAAATTACAGATATTTTGATAGCAATATTACTGTAGTTTGATTATTCATATAATTATAATAATTATTGAATGAAACAACACATATGCAATATGTTTGTATTTTTATTTTATTTCATGTTTGTACACATTTGATACATATTAACTCATTTTATATAATTCAGTTTATATGGAATAAATAATATTTAATAATAATTAATTTAATTATTTATATATTCTAAGGTAGTAGCAACTAAAATAAACATATCAAATAATAGTAATATGAGGTCTTTGGATATCATCTGCTTTCCTTTAAAAAAAAAATTGTAATGTATGGATATCAACTTATGTTCTAATGAAGAAGCTGGAATTGTAAAGAGGAGTATTATTTGATGATACAGACTCATGACATTGTTTGCCTCATTGGCATTAGTGCCCTCATATGATTGCCTGCATTGAAATTTGCCTGCGCTATAAGGATTCTATAAAACAGCTAACAGGGAGATCTGATTGCACCAAGAATACGTTAATCATGATAAATTCACTGACTCCCTTATAGTGATACAAAATAACAGAGATATCAGAAATAGAAAAAGAGAAGAACTTCATTGATTAGCAGTGAGATGCATCATTCACAACTAACATACCAATTGTTGGATTACAAGGATATAGCTGTATTCTACCCAAATGTCAGGTTGATCCCATGATTAAGTGAAAGCGAAACATACGTCCGGGACACAGCAGATGCAAGCCAGCGTGTCCGGTGGTTTCAACTGTTGTGATGTACTGGATAGCCTTGGTGAAATATTAACAATTATGTAATAGGACTGTTCATGTGATTGATTTAGCATGCTGTGGAAAGGGAGATTATACAGAAAACAAGTATAATTTGTATAAATGAAACCTGATATCTGAAGCTCTGACCACAATGTTGCTTACCTACGTGTAACAAATAATCAAAGTGTATCCATTGTAGACCCTGTGGGAAATCCCATCCAGGAATCAGGTGCTGATAAAATAAATTAGAATCCAGAACTATCATCGGTGTGTTTTCAATAAACTATATACATGTTTAAACAGTTCATGTTAATAATAGAGTGGAGAATAATATGGAATGTGATAAGAAAACACTGAATACTGCACATATTTCCTTATATAAGCGAGTAAGTGCTTTATGTAACAAACCACACTTTCAAACATACGGATCTATATACCATGAAAATTGTAACTGATAGGGCATAATGTCCAATTGATAGTCCCGATTCAGTAGGAACTGGATTGAATAATCTGTTAATGCAAAAACTTGTCAGTATTGACAACTATTATATGGTACTATAGAAGGAATAAGTGTCATTATTCAGAGCAGCTCGCTAGATGCGATCGCTCGCACAATGTGTATGAAAATTGTGTAGGCAGTGCTATCGCATAGCAATGCATTAGCACACCCAATATTTCTTAGAGAACGAACACATAGTGTATGCAGACACCCACCAGCCTGTTTTAAGATGCCCACTTGTGCAAGTCATGTGCAGGAAGTGTATGCAACCATCGGTACATCAGATGCTATCACAGAGCTTGAGGTCGACCATACCCCGCCACAAGCACTGCAAGCACTTCAGTGTAAAAACAAGCCAGGTGACATATACTATGATGCTGTCTTATGCACACCTCTAAAACGTGATTGAGATGCTCAGGCATGCCTGCGTTTGCACCTCCACTCCCCAATTTTTAATGGCTATACCTTATTATAACCTACAAATCGCTTCCCCTGTCACTCACTCTACTGGGCTGTCTATGTGCAGTGAGAAAATGCATTGTGAACTATCGCTACGGTATGCACATGTGCACTGCGATGCATACACACTGCTTACGATTGGCACAGGGAGAGTATGCATCTTAGCCAGTGGGTCTAAATGAGTTCCAAGGTACCATCATTTAGCACAAGTATAAAACCAGTATCACCTTAATATATAGAAATGGTGATACCTTTGCTATGTGAATAGTGATCCTGATATCCTGTCATGATCAATATATAATAGGAAGGCTATAACAGATATTTAATGATAAAGATAAAAGATTGGAGCGGACAAAACATATCAATTAACTGTTAGTATTGTCTTACACTATTGCAATATAACACAAATTTGCACTTTATATTTTGCTATAAATTAGGACTTTAAATATAAATAAATTAAAGATTAATTTTTAATTTTTGTTTCTTGATATTTTTTTGGGTCACTACAATACATTTCCATTATGGGATGATTTCATATGCTGATAGTTCGCGAGTGCCCCTTTTGGAACACTTTTTTTTGCATATATAAGTTTGTTCCTGGGTGCACCTCCCGTATTTAATAAAAATATATAAAAAAGTTAACATACAATTGGGGAAGGACATATTCAACACTATAAAGGGAAAATTTACTAAAGTGAGAATTTTTACAAGTGAGTTTTAAAAGTCATGTTGCACATAGCAACCAGTCAGATTATACTTAACATTTACCTACCACCTTCTAGAAGATAATAGCTAGAATCTGATTAGTTGCTATGGGCAAAATCACTTTTAAAACTCACTTCTAAAAACTCTCATTTACCTAAATTTACCCCTAAGTGTCTGTGTGGACAATCTTCATACATTTCATTCCCATACTTGCAGAACCTTATGATATCATTAGGTTGCCTTCAAGTAGAAGCGATGAACAATATCAAAGACCAGTGGGTGCATGCATCGCTTGTCACTGACGGCATACACACTGAACGATATTGCGGATGATGATCGATAACAATACCATTATCATTCAAATTGTCCATAATATTGTCTAGAGGATACATGCCTTTAGATTGCGTATTTAAGGCTGAATGAATGCCGGCTGCTGTTACTTACTAGGTAGATATAATGATGGTTAATTTTGAGATCACTGTGGAATTTGAAACACAATGCATACTGAAAAACACATATCCAAACAAAATGTAATTATACTGTTAAAATAGTGCTAAATGTATGCTCACACCATTTACAATATATTAATTCAGAATCATTCCCTTGTTCATTTTTTTCATTTGCTTTTTAAAGTTAGGCACAAAGGGGGGAGGGTTAGGTTTAAGGTATTAGGTTAGAGATGTTATGTTTAGGGACTAGAGACAGGTTATGTTTAAGGACTGGGGAGAGGCAGGGGTATAGGAAGTGTAAGGATACCTACCAGTGGCGGGCTGGGCTGGGGGGCAGGGTGCCATGTGCCCCCAGGGCTGCATCGCCATGCGGGCCATGGGCAGTCTGTGTCTCTGTGACACAGCTACACCACGCATGTAGCGATGACCAGACAGAGTTCAGTCAGTGCTACACAGTGACTACCAAACATACAGCCACCGGCACTGGCATCTGTGTGTTTGATTTGAGTGGCAGCCAATGAGACTCTGTCAGACTCTCATTGACTGCTGCTGTGCCCACTGCAGGAGCTGCTCCATCCTCCAGCTTCTGCAGTGGGTAATGGGAGAGACGTCATGATGTCTCTCCCATAATGCAGAGTGGCCCGGCCTGGAAGGACAAATGGAGGAGCGTATGGTGGTAGTGGGAACGGTGATTTAGGTAAGTGTTTTTTGTTTTTTAATTATGTGTGTCTACTGGGGTTGCAGGCACTACTGGTGGCACTAAAAGGGGGGAGACTTCTACTGGGGGCACTACAAGGGGGAGAGCACTACTGGGGGCACTACAAAGGGGAGAGCACTACATGGAGCACTACAAGGGGGAGAGCACTACTAGGGTGGGACTACTACTGGGGGCACTACAAGGGGGGGGACTACTACTGGGGGCACTAAAGGGGGGACTACTACTGGGGGCAGTATATAATGGGCTTACTAGTGGGGGAACAAGGGGCACTGCAAAGGGGGGACCACTACTGGGGGCTCTTTATAAGGGGTACTGCATAGGGGTATCACTACTGGGGGCACTACTGGAGGCCTGCATACGGGGTCCTCTCCTGGGGCACAGGGGGCACTGCATATGGGCACCACTACAGGGGGTGCACCTATTCTTTATTTTTACTGTACATTAATTCCATATGGACCCGCCTCCTCCCTGGAACACTTGAGAGGGGGGTGCCGTAGCACCCACCTGCATGCATTTGCCCCCCAGGCTAAAAGTTGCCAGCTAGCCCATCATACCTACTGACAGGTGTCAATATGTCAAATGGAATCAGAAATGTGAAATGGAAATGGACTGATGACCATAGCCTGTGTTCCTTTGCCCAAGCAAGAGTCTTCTTATTTATCTCCTATATTATTTTTTTATTTGCAGCAATTCTACAATAGAGACCAGATTTTGGTATCTTCTGAATAGTAGATAGTGAGATGTTTCTGCTGCTATAACTCAATTTATCATTAATTTGGCCTCTAGTCTGTGGTACTATTAATAGGTGATTTTTGAGGGCAGTGGCTATAATAAATGTATCCTCTGTCTTTCATCCTCAAGGGAGATTATTAATTCATAGCGCTATATGGTGTTTGCACCTGCACTTAGTGAAACTTTCAAACTTGTTGCAATTTCCTAGATTGTATGTCCATACATTCTTAAAATAATGATGTACTCTCCTATATCTGGGCTATTTTGAGCTGCTCTTGACATATTTTGAAACTTACATCAAGATATTATGGTTTTGCACCAAAACACTCTAATGGCACTAGTGATTGGCTTAAGACATTAACAAAAACATGATTATAGACTCATTGTGAATTAATATCTACTACCTCTAACTTTTACTCAAGTTCTTTTTGAAATGCATTTGAAAACAAATTACATTCAAATTATTTTAAAAACAAATCTATGCATCAACAACACTATTTATATATCCCATTTAGATTGTAAGCTCCTATGAGCAGGGCCTTCATCTACTTCTTACTCTCTACTGGGGCACCTAACACTTGGTTGCTTTGCATTGTTGCTTATCTGGGTGGTATGGTTGTGAATGTAGCAATGTATATTATCCATGTCCTGTATTGTACTGTACTGTAAGTCACTGTAAATCAACCTATTTCTTTATGTACTTTGTAAGGCACTGCAGAACACTTGTGGCACTATATAAATGAATGATAATAATAATAAAAATAATAATAATAATAATAATAATAATAATATTAATGTCTAAGAAACTCATATTAAGCCTATGTATTACAAGGTCTTTAAAATCATGAAAAACATAACTATTTACCACCACTAACTTTTACTCAAGTTCTAAATGAAAATTACTTGTTGGGAGGAATTTCAAAATAAATTAAATTAAAATTCTCTTTTTAAAAATAAATTCACACATGGGCCCTGATTCAGAGCCGGACGCAAGTGGCTGCTCGTTCGCTTCGAGCGATGTTTGCCCAACTGCGCATGCATACGGATCGAAATACGCATGCGCGAACCACTCAGTACGGCCGAAAATCGTGTGCTCGCAAAATAGCGATTGCCTGCTATTTTGAGTGACAGAATGAGGCGTATGTGGGTGGTAACAGGGGAAGGTGCTTGAAAACGGGGAGTGGAGATTCGATCGCAGGCGTGCTTAAAGGTCAAAACGGGCATTTTATGGGTGTGCATATTTAAAACAGCAGCGTCATTGACCACGTCACTGGGTTATTTTATAGCCAGAACTGCTCGCAAAATTGTGGTAGCAAAAACCAACCACAAGAATAGCGAGCAGTTCATACGCTGGACGATGTACTCGATTAATCTAATAAATAGCGGACATGACGTAGGATGCGAGCGGCCAGGGGGCGTATTTTTCCAAAAAACAAACGCAAGTTTTGTTAGCTCGTTCAGACCTAGAGGCGTGAACAGACCGCAAACAGCGAACGGTTCATTTGAATAGCCACCCCTTGTTTTAGAACGAACGACCGCAAATAGCGAGTGGCTCTGAATGAGGGCCATGGTCATTAACTACAATATTTATATATGTCAAAGAAACTCATATTAGGCCTCAATATTACAATGTCTTTAAGTTCATGAGTTCATGATAGCATTTTTTTTTCAGATTTCAAACACTTGACACTTACTATGTATATAAACACATATATATATATATATATATATATACATATATACAGTATATATATATTTTATATATATATATATTTATATATATATATATATATATATATATATATATATATATATATATACAGCCAGGGGACGCGGCACTCGAGAACACTAAATGCATTATTTAATACATATAGATATTTATTTAATACATATTATCTATATGTATTAAATACCACATTCATTGTTCTTGAGTGCCGCGTCCCCTGACTGTATAGATTTTATTACCACAGGGGTAACGGAACCAGATTATTTACTATACTGGGAGAGCCGGACCCACTGGATTATATATATATATATATATATATGCAATCGACACGGCAGTACTCCGGACGCATAAATTAGAACAACAGTCTGCTTCTGATATGCAACATTTCAGTGCATTTAATCACACTTTTTTCAAGCAAAGTAAGTGCTTTTAAGTACCATTAAATGCACTGAAACATTGCATATCAGAAGCAGACTGTTGTTCCTATTTATGCATCCAGAGTGCCACCGTGTGGACTGTATATAACGGATTACCCCTGTAAGAAGAAGTTCTTGACAAAGGAGACAAGGAGTCTCCTAAACGCGTAGAAGCCACATCACCGGACGTTCAGGAGAGGAGTACCGACTGGAGGGAGTGCACCGGCAAGCTGCTAATACCACCGGCCGTTGTCTGCAGCACGGAAGGATCGGGATCGGCTTTTTTAAATCAGCAGGCAGACAGTATCTCCTTTTCCACTAAGATTGATATCGGCTAAGTCCGTATCTGGATTTGTTATTCCTGTTTTCTTATATACATATTTCTGTGATTTACCGAGTGTTGCTGTTATGAATAAATTACCTTTGTGAGGATATTCCTGCATCCCTGAAGTTTAAAGATACTGTGATGTGCATGCAAGACTGCAATTGAATGTAAGTTTTTTCTTTCCATGAGGGCCTGATGTCTGTGACTGTTGAATTTACCTGAGATATACCTCTAAAGATACCCTTGTGTGCATATTCGGGACAGAACTTGAAGGTAAGTTCAAATCCAATTGTCTGGAGATATAGGACCATAGAGAACCAGATTTATTGTACATAGGACGATACCATAACCATTCATATACCACCAGTCAGCGCTTGTAGACCTTTTCTTGTTTATGTTTTAAAGTTGTCTTTTTGGGATTAGTGTGTGCCCATTTTAAAGGTCTAGAGCTGCTGACACAGGTGTCAGGTTAAAGAGTCCTTTTTGTGTATTCCATTAGTATATATAAAGGCAATCTAGGTGATCACTCCATCATAGTATATTACATAATACTGTGTGCATCAGGTTAGTTACATAAATTGATATTAGCTGGCAGCTCCAAAAAAGTATCTTACATATTACTCTGTGTATCAGTTTAGTCTATATAAAGGGGTATCTAGGTTGCAGCTTCATCATATAATATTACATATCACTCTGTTCATTGGTTTAGTATATATAAATGGTAATCTAGGTGGCAGTTTCATCATAGAATATGACATATTATTCTATTTATCATTTTAGTATTTAAAAAGGAATATCTAGTTGGCAGTTCCAACAAAGTATCTAACATATTACTCTGTATATCAGGTTAGTATATCTAAAGGGGTATCCAGGTGGCAGGTCCATGATAGTATCTTACATATTACTCTGTATATCAGGATAGTATATATGAAGAGGAATCAAGGTGGAAGCTCCATCATATAATATTACATATTACTGTGTGCCTTAGGTTAGTATACATACATTTATATTATCTGGCAGTTCCAACAAATTATCTTACATATTACTTTGTATATCAGGTTAGTATATATAAAGGGGTATCTAGGTGACAGCTCCATCATAATATATTACATATTACTCTGTGCATCATGTTAGTATAAAAATGGGTATTTAGTTGGCAGCTCCAACATTGTATCTTATATATTACTAAGTACCTCAGGTTAGTATATATATAAAGGGGTGTTTTGGTGGCAGCTCCAACATAGTATCTTACATAATAATCTGTACATGAGGTTAGTATATATTTTTTTACTTTTTCTATATAGTTCTGATACAATCATAGGCATATTCAATTACCCACAATTTTTTTCATGTGGATAAAGCTTTGAATTTAATGCCCAGAGCTTTTCAATTAGTTGCAGGGGCCTAACTAGGTATTTAAAGGCCAGATAGCAAAATTTTGTATGGACCTCTATGTACCACCCAATGGTAAAATAAGTATATAACATATGTAACTTTGAAAAGAATGATGGGCCCTAACCAGATCTGTGCCCCATACATAGCAGCCGCATTATTTGCACCTATGGTAATTATTCCCATGAATAGTTGTCAGTTTTCCAGTATGAGAAGCCCACAGGTAGCATGTGGTAACCCATAGACTCAGTATTAAGTGTTTGGATCTATGGGATTCCCTGTGCATTAAACCCCAGAAGGTGCATCTAACACAGAATTAACTTTACTCACCTAAGGCAGCATCTGAGTTTCAGGGGCTAAACCTTGTGTCCAATTGAATCTGCCCCTCAGTCTTAGACAATTGCACATATGCTGCTGGGCACATGCTTATTTGTTTCATAATACAAACTATTAAGTCAGATTTGTTTACCATAGGTTTCTCCAGCTTTTGTGATGTACCCTAGACTCTTACACCAAACCTACGTATGTCTCTAACACAAACATTCTTATTTACCATTTAAATACTTTTAATGTAATACAGCAATGATCACTGATTCTTCTGCACATATCACACTGAGCAGTGACTGTGAGATGATCCCATTATCCCCATTCCCATGGTGTGTGCAGAGATATTGGCGGCATCCTGGTGCATCAGCTGACAGTAGGTGTGACAGGATCGGTAGCATGTGTTACCCATCTATGGTCAGTGCAGGGGGTGAGTAATGTATAATCCGCACATTGTGAGGTCACACTACGTGGATTTTATTATGTTTATGGAAACAATAATAGACTGTGTATTTTATATCAAGTATTTATCTGCTGCAGGAATGTAGAGGTCTCTGTACTGCACATCTGACTGGAAATGAGAATATAGCAATTTGACAAAATGTTACAATAATTTTCTATGACTGGGTGTTATTTGTTTTTTTTTTAAATATATATCAATTTCCTTTTATATTATAAATCTGTACCTCTAAAAATTAGATGTAACCCAGTAAATTTTAGGCTTTTAAAATGTTATTTTTTTCCTTATAGGACAAATATAAGAGTTTGTTCCAAAACCTAACAACTTTTACACAGTAGCAGAGGTTATGGGGATAGAGAGGCATTTGAGTGGTTACATTTGATACAATTTCCATTGGCTGATGGCAAAAAGTGTTTTCTAAAGGGCAGCAGATATATAAGTCTGATTCAATACACTAAGGTGAATCTCTTTTAGCCGTTCTGCTTAAAGTTAGGTAGAACAAACCAAATTTGCAAGGATCATCTGAAAGTCAGGTAATTCGAGTATTTCTGTGTGCAATGTCTGCAAAATGGTGGACCAAGCTTTTGAGTTCAAATCAATGATATGAGAGTAGAGATGATGTATTCTAAATGTAATCATACAACATAAAGGGAGTATTTGAGATAAAACATCTGGAGTGTCTGAGGCCCACAGAGGAATATCTAATGATTGGGCATAATGATGTGCTGGCAAAAACATAAAGAAATAACAGTGAGCGAGTTCATGTTTTTATTGTAGCTGTGTAAAGGAAAGAATAGTTCCACCCAGTCAAACTCGTCTTTTATGATCATGATGCCCTTTTGGCATATGTAGAGGGGATTACTAAGAAAGGGAAGAAACATCGGGTTACCCCACAATGGAATTTAAGATGATGAAAGAGGGTTTTTCTTTAAGTGTGAATTGATGCTAAACCATGTTATATAGGTATCCCAAAATAAAACATTAGAATGGAAAATCAAAGGAAGTTGCAGTTTTGGGGTATGCAGCAAGGCTGCCAGAGCATATGGGTAAAACAAGTCCTCTTCTCGAGCAAGGTAGGTGTAATGGTCAGTATGTAGCAACCAATCAGCCACATAGCAAAACAAGGCAGATTTAGCAAATGCAGCAACAAGCGGGGCTCTAAGTCCTCCTTTGGTGTTTGGCAGGTTAGCTCAGGAATGATTCATCCTAGGTTTCTGATAATGCCAGATAAATTTGAAAAAAAATATGCGTGTAATGAAGAATATCAGCTTTCAGCAATGTAATAAGTAGTGTTTGTATAATATATGCTAGCTTTGGGAATATTATACATTTGATCACTGTAATTCTGCCTAGAACAAAAAGCTTAAAGTCCTTCCAAATTATAAGTTAAGCTTGTAGTTTATTCAGTAGTGGGGAAAAATGAACACTATAGAGGGACGACAATCGGGCTGGTATATAAATACCTAAATATTTGTGCTTATAAGGTGTAACAATAATTATGGAAGCTATATGAGGATGAGAGGAAAGGAAAAGGGTAACATTAATAGGAAGCAAATCAGATTTGTCTACATTAATGCGATATTCTGCAAAATAACTAAATAAAAAATGTTTTTAAATTTGCAAGAATGGAGAGTACAGGATCCAAAATAAAGAGCATCATATTATCTGCAAATAAAAACAATTTGCATTCTTGGTCCATAATTGCAGAACCTTTAAAGGTGGGATTTTGACATAGTGTTATCACTAGTGGCTCACGGACAGTTGCAAATGATATCAGGGGAATGGGGCACCCCTGTCGTGTCTCTCTTGAAATATAGAAAGGTGGTGATAAATATTTATTAGGGAGGGCTTCAATAATAGGGAAGAATATAGAGAGGTTAAAATTTTAATAAAGAGTGGGGGTAGGCGAAAGCGGCGGAATGACTCAAACAGATGATCCCTTGTTACCAGATCAATCACTTTTTCAGCATATGTAGAAAATAGGAACCTGGGATCAATGGGATCATACATCCTGGAATTGTGTAGGGATTGTAGCACAGGTAAGATTTTCCTAATATTAGTGATTGAACTTCAGCCCCATATAAAGCCTGTTTAGTCAGGGTGTATAGTATCATTTTGATTTTACATGAATTTGACAGACAGAGACTGAAATGCAAGGAGACATTTCCACCATTCTGTATCTCTGTGTGATTGCCTGTTCTATTATCGAGTATCTTTATTCCTGTTGTCAATCATGGATCAGTCCATGTAGTCAGATTATGGAACAGGAGTATCTCATCTCTATTACCAGTAGTAGCACTTTGTCAATTTCACAGAGAGTCTTAGCTCTATATTTAAGTAGTCAGGGAAAGTTAATGGTTAAAATGTTGATTTGTTACTAAATAGAAAATAGCTAACATTAGTTTCACCAGCGGCAGTGGCACTGTATGGCAGGTGGTATCAGAAATATACAATTAGAAATGGACTTATGACCACAGCCTGTATCCCTTGGCCCAAGGAAGAGACTTCTTATTTCTCTCTTATAGTAGTGTTTACTTTGCAGCAATTCTACAATAAAGACCTGATTTATGTCTCTTCTGGAAAGTAAATGGTGAGATGTGTCTGCTGCTAGAACTAATTTTATCATTAATTTGGCCTCTAGTCTAAGGTGCTATAAATAGGTAATTACTGATGGCAGTGACTATAATAAATGTATCCTCTGTCTTTCATCCTTATGGGAGCCTGTTACATCATAGCGCTGTATGGTGTTTGCACCTGTTCTTGGTGAAACTTTTAAAGTGGTGGCAATTTCCCAGATTATATGACCTTAAATTCTTAAAATAATAATGGACTGTCCTATATCTGGGTTGATTTAAGCTGTTCTTGACATATTATAACTTATACATCAAAAAATTATGGTGTTGCACCAATACCCTCTGATAGCACCAGTAATTGGCCTTAGGCATTAACAAGCAAAACATTATGATAAAAAATTTAATTAAAATTCTCCTTTTAAAAATAAATTCATACAAAGTAATCAACTGAGCTATTTATATATGTCTAAGAAACTCAATTAAACCTTTATATCACAACGTCTGACATCAGGAGAAATGTAATTTAATTCAGATTTTAACAAACATTGACTTTTACTATCCATATGTCTATTGATCTTATTATGTACATAATCATTGTGAGGTTCCTGCTGATACATAGAAAAGGTCTTTCTGCTGAATCTCTGCCCAGACAATAGGTGACTTCTTAACAAAAGGAACCTTTAGTGACATAACAGGATGCCAGTGTCTGCTGTAATCTAATAAGAATACAAGGTGTTACACCTGCAAAGGTGTAATTAAAATTCCCCATTGTAGTAAGTGACTTTAGGAATATTTACACCCCATTTACAAGACAAGCTAGGCACGGGAAGCTGCTTTGTTTATACTTCATCTCTCAGTGTATAAATTAATTCTGTTCATCCTGGGAACTATGGAGTGAAATGGGGGAGGAATGACTATAAATAGTCTGTGTCAGGACACTAATTTCTGGTGGAAAAGTTACTAGTTTAGTTGCTGATTCGATAGCTGGACATATAGAAGCACATGAAAGAGACAGATGGAATAATCTCCAGAGTAAGGTAATTATATTATACATAAGAATATATTGATATATTGATATATTGTGGTCTACATCTATGTACTATTGTATCATTTTGTGAATTGTCTAAATACTCCACAAATAGAGTGTTTCCTTGTGTCTAAAATCTCTAGTGTTTATTTTTAACTACATCCAGAACTATTCAAATATTTTTTAATTTTTATTAGTATAACAAAAATTCAATAGTAACTTTCATATAACTATATGCATCAGGTTATTATATATAAAGGGGTATCTAGGTGAAAGGTTAATCATAATATCATACATATATATATATATATATATATATATATATATATATATTAGGTTAGTAAATATAAATGGGTAGTTAGGTGGTGGCTTATCAGAGTATTTTACATATTACTCTGTACATCATGTTAGTATATATAAAGGGATATCTAGGTGGCTGCTCTATCATAGTATCTGACAAACTACTCTGTGCATCAGGTTAGTATATGTAAAGGGTTATCTAGGAGGCAGCACCATCATTGTATTTAGATATTACTCTGTGCATTAGGCTAGTATATATAAAGGGGTATCTAGGTGGCTGCTCCATCATAGTATCTTAGATATTACTCTGTGCATCAGGTTAGTATATATAATGGGGTATATACAGTAGGTGACAGCTACATCACAGTATCTTATATATTACTCTCTGCATTAGTTTTGTATATATAAAGGAGTGTCTAGGTATCAGCTCCAAAATTATATATTACGTATTGCTCAGTACATCAAGATACTCTATATTTTTTTTTTACTTTTATATATAGTTATGTTACAATCATAGGCATATTTTATTAACAATAATTATTTAATGTTAATAAATATCTGGGTTTAATGCACAGAGCTATTATATTAGTTGCAGGGGCATAATTACGTATTTGAAGACCCTATACAAAAAGTTTGTAAAGGCTCCTATGTACCACCCAATGGTGAAAGATGTGTATAACACTTGTGACTTTTGACAAGGAATATGGGCCCCCCGCAGCTCTGAACCCCAAATCAGCTGCACCCTTTGCACCTATGGTAGTTATTCCCATGATTAGTTGTCAATTTACCAGTGTGAGAAACCCACAGGTAGCATGTGGTAACCCATAGACTTAGTATTGAGTGTTTGAATCTATGGGATTCCCTGTTCCTTAATCCACAGAGGGTGCATCTATCAAAGAATTATCTTTGCTCACCTGAGGCAGCATCTCAGATTCAGGGGTTAAACCTTGTGTCAAATTGAATCTGCCCCTCAGTCTTATACAAATGCACATATGCTGCCTGACACATGCATATTTGTTTCATGATACAAACTATTACATCTAATTTGTTTAGCACAGTTTTCTCAGCTTTTGGGATATACCCTAGGCCCTTACATAAAACCTAACTATGTCTTTAACATTAATAATTTTATTAACCTTTTAAAAACCTGGTGTCTCATACAACAATGATCACTGATTCCTCTGCACACATCACACTAAGATAAGTGACTGTGAGATGGAGCTGCCACCTAGATACCCATTTATATATACTAACCTGATATACTAACCTGATATACAAAGTAATATGCAAGATACTTTGTTGGAGCTGCCAGCTAATATCAATTTGTATAAACTAACCTGATGCACACAGTAATATGTAATATACTATGATGGAGTCATCACCTAAATAGCCTTTATATATACATTCCCATGGTGTGTGCAGAGATAATGGCAGCATCCTGGTGCATCAGCTGACTGTAGGTGTGACAGGATCGGTAGCATGTGTCACCCATCTATGGTCAGTGCTGGGGGTGAGTAATGTATAATCTGCACATTCTGAGGTCACAGTATGAGGATTATACAATCATTATGGAAACATTAATAGACTGCGTGTACTATATCAAGTATATATCTTCTGCAGGAGGGGAGAGGTATATGTGCTGGAAATGAGGATTCAGCAATTTGAAAATAATAATTTTAAATGACAGGGTCATATTTCTTATGTTTATTTAAATATATATCATTTTCCTAATATAATAAAACTCTATTATTCTAAAAGTAGATGCAATCTAGTCAATTTTGTGCTCTTTAAAAAAATTTTTTTCCTTATAGGACATATAAGGAGCAGGATTCCCACTAAAAATATAAGAAGACGTTGTGGAAAGTGACTTTTTCTCTGATCAAGCAAAATAAAAACATTTTGTTTTCTACTGGAGGATTCAAAAAATCTACTTTCATTTTCTGAATAGCAAAAACATTTACAGCTAATTTCTTATCTAATACACGATGAGTCTCACAGGAGAGAAACCGCATCTGTGCTCTGAGTGTGACAAAGGCTTTACATATAAATCACTGCTTCTCAGACATCAGAGGATTCACACAGGGGAGAAACTGCATCTGTGCTCTGAGTGTGACAAAAGCTTTACATGTAAATCAGAGCTTCTCAGACATCGGAGGATTCACACAGGAGAGAAACCATTTACATGTTCTGAATGCAGCCAATGCTTTTCCCAAAAGTCATCTCTTCTTACACATCAGAGGATTCATACACGAGAGAAGCCATTTACATGCTCTGAATGTATCAAGTGTTTTACACAACAATCAAATCTTCTTAGACATCAGAGGAGTCACAGAGGAGATAAACCATATAAATGCTCAGAATGCAGCAAGTGTTTTAGCACTAAGTCAAATTTTGTTACACATCAGAGGATTCATACAGGAGAGAAGCCATATAAATGCTCTGAATGCAGCAAGTATTTTACCACCAAGCATGAGCTTGTTATACATCTGAGGATTCACACAGGTGAGAAGCCGTTTAAATGCTCTGAATGTAGCAAATATTTTACCAATAAAAAACATCTTGTTATACATCAGAGGATTCACACAGGAGAGAAGCCATATAAATGCTCTGAATGCAGCAAGTGTTTTACACAACAGACATCTCTTCTTAGACACCAAAGGACTCACAGTAGAGATAACCCCTATATATGATAAGAAGTTAGCAAAGGATTTACTAGAAAGATAATACTTATTAATCAAACAATGAGTTACTATAATGGTCTGAATATATCATGTGTTTCATGATAACTTGTATCACTTCCTGTTTATATGTTTGTCTGCATTTATAGAACAAGCATACAAAATAATTCCATTTAATACAAACATGTAAATATAGAAACATACATACAATAAATAGTGTTAATGCAATTCCTTCTGTTTTCACAGTTGTCTATGCCTTGCTATCCTTAAATGAGCACACACAGTTATATTTGTAAAGATGTTGCATGATTTTAGTAAATCCATGTATGCATATTTTTTTATTATTTTTATTGCACATATTTTTCCACATACAACCATTAAGCATTTGTCATTCATTTTTTTTGCAGTTATAACAAAATCACAGTTACAATTTATAATCTTAGTTTAATTTAATATTATCTACATAACATTTTTCAGGTTGGAGAGTTTTCACTATTCTCAACATAGCCCTTTTTTGTCCCAATTTGATTTTACATAATCCCCAGTACATTTCATCCAATCACAGCAAAGCATTCTCTAATTTTCTTTTGGATTAGCATAGCTAATTTTTTTAAATATCCTCCAGAGATTTTAAAAAATACTTTCCAGAGTTTCTTTCCTTCTGGACTGTGCCTCTACCCAGTCCATACGAAAGATAGTAGAGCTTATCTAGAACAGAGACATTGGGGGACTCAGTGGCTGAACTCATGTCTGCAAAATTGATTTTATTTTTGCAGCTGCTGAAATTGCTAAAAGTATTTTCCGATTTCCCAGTATACAGTATATCCATTACCCTTTAGCATTATAATAAATAAAGCCTTCTCTGGATTCATCGGGAAATCTTTTTCGACATTTAAATTTATAAAACCTTGTATTATTTTCCAGAATTGCCTTATTATTGGACAGTACCAAAAATAATGGGTTAAGTCCCCACAATTTGTAAATTTACAGGAAGTTGATAATCCCATCTCCCTTCTTCTAGGAGAAGATAGATATACCCTGTGACATATTTTAAAAACATTTCCAAGAATATCAGCAATGGAAGTGATTTGTTTACTTTATTTAGTTCACCATATAACGTATCCAATGTCATAAACGGAAATCTCTCCCTCCATCTGCCAATTCCAGTTGTGATCTCTTTAATATCAACCAGTTCTCTTATAATAGAATTATAAAATTAAATTGCTTTTCACTCTAGGCTATTATGTAATAAAGTTTTATCTAGACTTCCAATTTCTTTCACCCAAAGTTTGAATTACCCTCTTTACATAGTGTTGGCCTTGAATAAATGCTAGATTAGGAGCTATAATCACTTTGTATTCCTCTCTTACTTGCCTATAAGATTAATGTTTCTTATATTGCATGTCCACAAGTTGTCCTTTACTTCTTAACCCCTCCCTCCTCCACTGGGCAAAAGGGTATAAAGCTGCTCCCTCCTGGAATTTTGGATTCTTTAATAAGTATTGAGATAGTAGGGTGTATTTTTATTCTACTTCTCAACAAATACCATGTTCTTATAGTGGACATTAATAAAGGATTTTTTAGATTATCCCGGTCTACCTTTTATTTTTTAGCATGAAGAAATGTTGACAACTACATATTTGAAAGGAATGAGCCCTCCAAGGAGGAATGGACATATTTATCTCTATCATGCAGCCAGTCTTTAATGGAGCACAGCTGCACTGAGAGGCTATACCATTCCAAATTTGGAAGATTCATTCCTCCCTTTATCATAGGTTGCTGTAATTTCTGTATGCTGATTCTTCCTTTTTTACCTTCCCTTGTAAATCTACCAAATAAGCTATTGATCTTATCTGTGTCACTTCTGTTTATTATCACTCGGAGTAACTGTATTGGGTACAATACATGCTGGAAGGATACCTTTATGATAAGGTCAACTTGCCCCATAAAAGAAATAGGGAGATTTTTCCATCCTTGAAGTTCATTTTCACATTTTCTTTATAACAGGCTTTAAATTCATGTTATAAAATAAACCTAGGTCCTTCAGAATTTTTACCCCTAAATTAGTTATACATTTGGAGGTTCACCTTATAGTTAGGTCCCCTGCTCATGTTGGGTTTCTAAAGCCCATCTTAAGATACATTGCCACTGATTTGTCTAATTTTATTGAAAATCCTGATGTTCTACCAAATTATGACAATGTATGCAACAATAGTATTTGGGAAAGTCTTAGATTTGGTATATACAGTAACATGTCATCTGCAAAGGTGATTATTTTAATCTCACTTTATCCAGCCACAATGCCCTTCAGGACTGACCAGTTCTGCAAATAACATAACATAGAGTCCAACACTAGATTGAACAAAATTGGAGAGAGTGGGCATCCCTGATGTGTGCCAATATTCATTGTTACTTTTTTGCTCTTATTACCATTAATTAGAATAAATGTACTAGGGGATTCATATAAGAATTGAATGAATTGTATAAACTTTTCCCCAAATTCTCTAGAACTTGTATCACTTCTATATGTTTACATGTGAGGACATTTTTATTTTCTGATTGTGACAAGTGTTTTATATAAATCAATCTTGTTGAAGACAGGTAAATAGAAACATCTGTAGTTGATCTGCTGCCACAGTGTAATAAATAATATGTATGGGGAAAACCCACAAAATTGCCTGAAATGATTATTTATCTTTTTGAAATGTAATTTGCCACTATCATGGCATAAGGCGCTGCTACTAGTGACACCTAATACTGTACAACACAGCAAACAAGAGAGAGAAGAGCAATTTTCCTGGAATATTGCACTGGTTTAAAACATAACTTTATACATTTCTTTATAAAAGTAAGATTATCCATATTGACAAATATTAGCAAAATAATAGAACATAAAAATAGTAAAGAAAGGGACAAATAGGTATAAGGAATTGATTAACATAATCAATGGAACTGTTGCAAGTGTTGATTGTGCTTCCGAAGTTGTAACTGATCTCTGTAATATACAGCAGTCCTGCTCATACAGGTACTGGGACTAGTAGAAGAAAGAGCTTTCTATCCATTTAAAAGTTTCACCAGCTCCTCTCAGGACTGTAATTCCTTCTATGGGTAACAGTGTAAGATAAAACTATAAATAAGGTGTCTTGTTTCCTCCAGTATATACGTATATATATATATATATATATGTGTATATATATATATATATATATATATATACACGTACATATGCACACACACACACACACTGGAGGAAACAGTGTATATATATATATATATATATATATATATATTTATATATGTACATAGAGATATAGATATATAGATAACAATTGGAAGCAAACGGCAGCACTCAGGAGACTTGTCAAATGACTGATACGTTTATGTAATCATTTTACATGATACCACACCAACGATTCAGGACACAGAACGCTATATATATATATATATATATATATATATTCCATAGACAATAAACCTTAAGGTTTCATATGTCCCATTGAAGCAGCTTAGACATGATCTGAAAATTCACAAAACCTAATGATTTTCTGCCACTCAAACTTCAAAAGCAATGAAATTACAATCATTAAGGCTGACGCCTTAATAGACGTGTTCCTTGTGCTATACATATATGGTATGCCATCACACCCTGTGGCTGATGGCAGATTCAGCACTCTCACAGAATGAGATTGCTGTCACTCACAAAATGGGGGACCTGCTAATTCACAGAATTGTGTGCTCATTGGAACACACACATGCAGTCTATGCAACTGAGGTTTGAGCAGTTATGTGGCTCCCACATCCCACTCAGTGCCCACAATCTTCCCATTTGATCACCAAAACAATCTTACTGGCTTCCAACATCCTTCTCACTGCATACATTTATCTCATTTAGAATACACCTTCAGCTCCCTTATTTTTAAAAATATCATACTCTGTCTATGCATGTACACTTTCTTCCCCTATATGCCTCCATGCTGCTATATATTCCCAAATCCCTACTGCTGTGTGGTCTCCCAACTGTGATAGTCTGTGTTCCCTCATCCGCACTAATGTTTTTCCCCAGCCGCAGCACCCTGCATCCGTGACTTCTCCACAGCCATGTTGCTGTCTTTCTCTCATCTGTGGCACTCTTTCTTCCTCCATCTGCACTACTCTGGTCCCCAACCATGCAACTCTGTCTCCCCCCAGCACCCGCACCACTATGTCTTCCTCCCCATCCACATCAATCTGTCTTCCCCAATCCCTAGTGCTTTGTGGTCTCCGCACTATGGTAATCTGCATTCTATCATTCGCACCAATCTTTCTTTCTCCATATGCACCACCCTGCATCCGTGTCACTTTGTTTCCTTCTGCACCACTGCCTTCCCCTAAGCCAAACAGCTGTCTTACTTTCCTCTATGGCATTCTTTCTTAATCCATTTGCAGCCCTCTGTCTCCCCAACTGTGCAACTCTGTCTCCTCCCCCCACCTGCACTACTCTGTCTTCCTACCCATATTCACTAATCTGTCTTCCCCAATCCCTACTGTTGTGTGTTCTCTTATCTGTGCTAGTCTGTATTCCATTATCCGCACCAATCTGTGCACCCATCTGCACTGCTCTGTCTTACCATGTCCATGCCACTCTCTATCCCCATCCACACTGCTATCCTCTCAAACCATGCAACTCTATTTCCCCCATCCACACCACTATGTTCCACCCATCTGCATTGCTTTGTCAACCCCCCCTCTGTACTGCTTAACCCTCCCTCTTCTACACACATTTGTGTCTCACCTATCCATGCTGCTGTGTCTCCGCCCCCCATCCACACCACTTTTATCCCATCTGCACAGCTCTATTTTCTGCTTTCACCTCAGTTGCATATACTGCATGTGTGTATTCCAATGAGCACACAATTCTGTGAATTAGCAGCTCCACCATTTTGTGAGTGACAGCAATCTTATTCTGTGAGACTGCTGAATCTGCAGCATACAATATCTGTATTGCGCAAGGAACACGTCTATTAACGCATCAGGCTTAATGATCAGAATTTCATTGCTTATTTTAGTTTGAGTGGCAGAAAATCAATAGGTTTTGTGAATTTTCAGATCATGTCTAAGCAGCCATAATGGGACATATGAAACCGTAAATTTTTTTGTCTATGGAATTTCATAGCTTTTTTAAAATGTATTAACTAGCAGGGTTTGGATGAGCAAACCGGGCCACCTGCAGGGGAAAGGGCAACAAAATGGTACTCTAAAGCAGGTGGAAGAGGGGACAGCCACACAGGAGGTTGGTTTGGGAGGTGCAGAGAGCGAGACGGTTGTAGGCATGTAGTGTAGCGGCAGCAGCATTGCAACAAGCACAGGTCTCTGAGCCGGTCCTGGTTCTGGAATTACAGGGGGAAAAATGCAAAGAGCTCCCCCTGTATTTCCCAGAACCAGCATGCACTCCATCACAGGGTGGGGGTGATGCCACAGCCAGGGGAGCCCTTTCACTGGGCCCCCCAGCTTCAGCATCACCCCTGACCGCTAGTCAGCCCAGACCAGGGATCCCTGGGGAGTTGGGCCCCCCAATAAAGGGGTATCCCTCCTCAGGGCACCCCAGGCCCAGGCTAATAGCCCAGGGCTATCCCCGGCACCCCTGTGGGGTTTGTGCTGGCTTGATTGTGTATAGTGTGGTGAAGAATAAAATATAAATATTGTCTTTTGCAGTAGTACTACATGTCCCAGCAAGTCTACCCCGCATTCTGGTACTTGGTGAACCACAAGTAGCAGCAGGCAGGGCATTAAGGGCCTGCTGGCACCTATAGTACCCCTGCAAAAGAAATATTAAAATAAACAGACACCATTTTTAAAAGTATTTAGTATGCCAAACCATCACCTGGAGGGCAATGGCCTTTAAGCTCTTTTACATGGCCATCGCCCATCCCGGGCTTCTACTGCATCTTCACCTGGAGCGCGGCGGCCATTAAGCTCTTTTGCGCGGCCACTCCCCAGCCAGGGATTCCCAGCATCTTATGTCTTCAGCTGGTCTTCTCTCCAGCTCCCCAGCTAATGAACTAAATGGACGGGGCATGATGGCTCTATTTAAGCCAGCCGAGGGGCCGGGGTGATGACATTGCGAGCCATGATTGTCTCGAAGCGGCCATCTTTGAATTTTCAAAAATTGCGTTGGGGCGCCATTTTTGAAAAGGGCACGCTCAGTACTCACCATTGAATTCACAGGTGAGAACTGCTCATTGGCTGAGCGGCAGAAGGCTCGCTTCTCTCAGCCAGTGATCACTCCGCACCGGATTTCTGGACTAAAATGCTGGAATTCAGTTAGTAGTGTTCTTGTAGAACACTACTAAAGTTCGTGGGAATGGATATCTCCGTTTTTTTTTTCCAAGACCCTGGATTGTGTGCAGAGGACCTGATACATGCATAGGAGGAGGTGAGTATGAAATTTTTTTTTTACAGGTACCCCATTGGATAATCTACTGGAGAAGAGGAGAGATTGGCTTCAGGGATACTAGCTGAGTATGTGAGATAGTGTGTATGCATGTGTGAGTACATGTGTGTGTTCATGTATGTTTTAGTAAAATTATACATTTCTACTGTGTGTTGAGTGTTTTTTTTAATATTGCTTTTGCTGTGGAACTAAAAGTGCCAGCAAGCCCGTAATGCCCCGCATGCTAATACTTGTGGTTCTCTAAGTACCAGCATGCAGGGGAGGATTGCTGGGAACTGTAGTTCCACAGCAAAAGCCAATATTTATATTTTTAAATGCACCAC
The DNA here is from genome assembly GCA_031769625.1 of Taudactylus pleione. Lineage (NCBI taxonomy): Eukaryota > Metazoa > Chordata > Amphibia > Anura > Myobatrachidae > Taudactylus > Taudactylus pleione. Next base: position 5,587,881 of record JAUIMM010000144.1, on the reverse strand, counting down.
AATATACATAATCAACCTGGCACCCACCACCCAGGGGTGCCGGGGATAGCCCCGGGCTATCAACCTGGGCGTGGGGTGCCCTGTGGAGGGGGATTCCATTATAGGATTCCCAACTCTCCAGGGCTCCCCAGCCTGGGCTGACTAGTAGTCAAGGGTGATGCTGCAGCTGGGGGCCTGGTGAAAGGGCTCCCCTGGCTGTGCTATCACCCCCCCACTAGAAGGAGTCCAGTGCTGGTTCTGGGAAATACAGGGGGAGCCCTATGCATTTTTCCCCCTGTATTTCAAAAACCAGGACTGGCTCAGAGCCCTGTGCTGGTTCCACTAAATACGGGGGACCCCTACGTTATTTGTCCCCCATATTTTGGCAACTAGGACAGGTTCTGAAAAGCCTGGTGCTGGTTGTGCTTAATACAGGGGACCACCACGTTGTTTGTCCCCTGTATTTAGCACAACCAGTACTTGGGGGGTGGAGCCACGCCATTTTTTTTAATTAAACTCAGGCAGCCAGTCTTGGTTGTGCTTAAATGCAGGGGACAAATGACTTAGGGGTGCCCCATATTTAAGCACAACCAACACCGGGCTAGTCAGAACCAGCCCTGGTTGTTAAAAAATGGGGGACAAATGATGTAGGGGTCCCCCGAAAGTTGTGCAACCAGCACGAGGCTGTGATCCGGTCCTGGTTCTGGAAATACAGGGGAAAAAATTTGTAGGGTCCCAGTGTATTCTCCAGGACCAGCAGTGGACTATTTCTGATGGGGGGCTGATGCCACAGCCTGGGGAGCCCTTTCACTGGGCCCCCCAGCCACAGAATCAGTCCTGACCACTAGTCATTCCAGGCTGGGAATCCATGAGGAGCTATTGACCCATCCAATAAATGGGTCCCCATCCTCAGTGCACCCCAGGCCTAGGCTGATAGCCCGAGGCTATCCCCAGCACCCCTGGGTGGTGGGTGCCAGGTTGATTGTGTGATGTGGTGCATTTTAAAGAATATTTTCTTCTGCAGGTGAACTACAGGTCCCAGCATGCCTCCCTGCATACTGGAACTTGAAAAACCACAAGTACCAGCATGCTGGGCTTTAGGGCCCACAGCCACCTGTAATGCACCTGTAAAAAATATATAAAACAACACAACACACTTTAATATTGCAATATTTTATTTTACAGGTCTTCACCTGGGGGACGGCAGCCTTTAAGCTCTTTTATTTGGCTCCACCACCACAGGGCTTAGGCCTCTTCACCTAGTGGGCGCCAACCTACCAGGGCTTCAGGGACTTTGCCCGGCAGGCACCAACTTGCCAGGGCTTTGGCATCTTCGCCTGGTGGATGCCAACCCACCAGATCTTCGGCGTATTCACCTGGCGGGCACCTACCGCCAGGTCTTTGATGTCTTCACCTTGTGGGCGGCAACCAGTTTCAGCTATTTTTCATGGCAGCCGCCTACTAGGACTTCCGGCATCTTTGCTTGGTGGTTGCCAACCTGCCAGGGCTTTGGTGTCTTCACCTATTGGGTGGCAGCCTATGATAGCTCTTTTTCGGTGCTGCCTCCCACTTGAACTTCTGGTGTCTTCACATGATGGGCACCAACCCCCCAGGGCTTTGATGTCTTCACCTAGTGGGCGACATCCTGTGATAGCTCTTTTTCATGGCTGCCTCCCACTAGGATTTCTAGTGTCTTCGCCTGGAGGGTGCCAACCTGCGAGGACTTCAGCGTCTTTACCTGGGAGGCACAAACCTGCTAGGGCTGTTGCGTCTTTGCCTGGTGGGAGCCAACCTGCCAGGGCTTTGAAGTCTTCACCTAGAGGGCGGCAGCCTGTGTTAGCTCTTTTTCAAAACTGCCACCCAATAGGTCTTATGGCATCTTCGCACGGAGGGTGCCAACCCACCAGGGATTTGGCCTCTTTGCCTTCCGGGCACAAACCAGTTAGGGCTTCAGCATCTTCGCCTGGCAGGCACCAACCTGCCAGGGCTTCGATGTCTTCACCTAGTGAGTGGCAGCCTGTGTCAGCTTTCTTTTGTGGCTGCCTCCCACTAGGACTTCCGGCGTCTTCCCCATTTGGGCACCAACCTGCCAGAGCTTCAGTCTCTTCGCCTAGTGGGCATCAGCCTGTGATAGCTCTTTTTCAGTGATGCCTCCCACTAGGACTTCTGGTGTTTCTGTCTGAATGGCTCCAACCCGCCAGGGCTTTGGCATCTTCACCTGGCAGGAGCCAACCCACCAGGGTTTGATGTCTTCACCTAGTGGGCGTCAACCTGTGTAAGCTCTTTTTCATGGCTGCCTCCCACTAGGACTTCCGGCTTTTTCGCCTGGTGGATGCCAACCCACTAGAGCTTTGGCGTCTTCACCTGGCGGGCGCCGAATCGCCAGAGCTTTAACATCTTCACCTAGTGGGTAACAGCCTGTGTCAGCTCTTTTTCATGGCTCCTGCCCACTAGGACTTATGGTGTCTTCACCTGGTAGGCGCCAATCTGCCAGGTATTCGGCATCTATACCTGGTGGGCACCAATCCACCAGGGCTTTGATGTCTTCATCTACTGGGTGGCAGTCTCTGTCAGCTCTTTTTCATGGCTACCTCAACTAGGACTTCTGGCATTTTTGTCTGGCAGATGCCAACCTGCCAGGGCTTTGGCTCTTTAATATGCAATATTTTATTTTACAGGTATTCACCTGGGGGACAGCGGCCTTTAAGCTCTTTTATGTGGCCACCACCACCCCAGGGCTTAGGCCTCTTCGCCTGGTGGGCACCAACCTACCAGGGCTTCGGCATTATTGCCTGGTGGATTCCAACTCACCAGGGCTTCGGCATATTCACCTGGCGGCCACCAACCCGCCAGGTCTTTGACGTCTTCGCCTAGTGGACGGCAGCCTGTGTCTGCTCTTTTTCATGGCTGCCACCCACTAGGACTAATGGCATCTTCACAGGGTGGGCGCCAACCCGCCAGGGCTTTGGCTTCTTCACCAGGCTGACACAAACCCACTAAAGCTTCAGCATCTTCGCCTGGCAGGCACCAACCTGTGAGGGCTTCGATGTCTTCACCTAATGGGTGGCAGCCTGTGTCAGTTCTTTTTCGTGGCTGGCTCCCACTAGGACTTACGATGTCTTTGCCTGGTGGGTCCCAACCTGCAAGGGCTTCGTTGTCTTCACCAAGTGGGCAGCAGCCTGTGATAGCTTTTTTTCGGTGATGCCTCCCACTAGGACTTCTGTTGTCTTTGCCTGGAGGGCACCAACCCGCCAGCGCTTCGACGTCTCCACCTAGTAGTCGACATCCTGTGTCAGCTCTTTTTCATAGAGTTTCATAGCTGCCACCCACAAGGACTTATGGCGTCTTCACCAGGCGGGCACCAACCCGCCAGTGCTTCAGCATCTTTGCCTGGTTGGACTCAACCTGCCAGGGCTCGATGTCTTCACCTAGTGTCTGCAGCCTGTGTCAGCTCTTTTTCATGGCTGCCTCCCACTAGTACTTTTGACATTTTCGCCTGGTGGATGCCAATCTGCCAGTGCTTTGGCATCTTTACCTGGTGGGCGCCATACCGCCAGAACTTCAACATCATCACCTAGTGGGCATCAGCCTGTCAGCTCTTTTTCATGGCTCCTGCCACTAGGACTTATGGCGTCTTTGCCTGGTGGGTGCCAACCATCTAGGGCTTCAGCATCTTTGCCTGGTGGGAACCAACCTGCTAGGGCTTTGGCATCTTTACCTAGTGGGCGACAGCCTGTGTCAGCTCTTTTTCATGGCTCCTGCAACTAGGACTTATGGCATCTTTGCCTGGTGGGTGCCAACCTGCTAGGGCTTCAGTGTCTTTGCCTGGTGGGTACCAACCTGCTAGGGCTTTGGCATCTTTACCTAGTGGGCGACAGCCTGTGTCAGCTCTTTTTCATTGCTGCCACCCACTAGGACTTATGGTATCTTCGCCTGTTGGGTGCCAACCCAGCAGAGCTTCACACATTTTCAGCTGGTGGCCACCAACCTGCTAAGGCTTTGGAGTCTTCATCTGGTGGGTGACAACCCACCAGGGCTTCAACATCTTCACCTAGTGGGCAGCAGCATGTCAACTCTTTTTCATGGCTGCCACCCACTTGGACTTCCAGCATTTTTGCCTGGCAGATGCCAACCCACCAGGGATTTGGCTTCTTCGCCTGGTGGGTACCCACACACCAGGGATTCTGGCATCTTCACCTGGGGGGCGAAGATGCCAGGGCTTCTGTGGTCCTCTTCAGGAAAATCAAAGATGGCAGCCATGAGCCAATCACGGCTCACAACGTCATCATCTGTGCACCAGGCAGCTGCAGGACTTGCACCTGTTCAGGTGTTGGCAGCGGGCCAGGATCCACGCTGCCTACAACATCTGAGACCTGCCACTGCTGATGTCCCTGCCACCACTACCATTGTTTTTTTACCAGTGCTGCTACCACCCACAAATGATGACCATCTTGCTACACCCAAGTGAAGCCACTATGACTACACCTGCTGGAGTCACCTACTATGGCTGCGCAACAAGTTGAGAAGTTCTATTTTTATAATGGCACATTCTTGAGGTAATAGCTTTAAAACTGTAATTTTTTAATTTACCTGAACCCCAAAAACACATACCCGGGCACAATAGCTACCTAATAAAACAAACCCCAAGTCTAAATTCCACCCCTACCCTGATTTTTGCATTCAAAAAAATCCCCCATAGATTATAGCATACAAGGATTCATAAATGAGACTGTCAGAAAAAAGTGACAGTTGGAGCTTTAGATTACTCCCAAATCCTCATTTTTTATGTTTTTACCCTGACATTTGGCATGCAGCACCATGCGACAGTTCTACCCAGCCTGGCCAAATTTCAGATCCGTACCTCCTATAACTTTTGAGGTGTAGCTCCTTAAACACCCTGACCCCCCTTTAGAATTCTCTATGGAGAAATCCATTTTTTAGATGCAGCCTTAATATAAGGGCACGACTGTGCCCTTATAATATATGTATTATAAGTTGTGCCCTTATATTATTACTGAACCAAAACAATGAAAATCTACATAGAAAATTCTGGAGGGGGTCACGATATTAAAGGGCTGCACCTCAAAAGCTATAGAAGGTACCAAGCTGAAGTTTGGCATTGGCAGATAGAATTGTCAAAATTTGGCAAGGTGCTGCTTGCTAAATTTCAGGGCAAAAACATAAAAAATTAGGATTTGGGAGTAATCAAAATTATCAACTGTCATTTTTTCTGACTCTCAGTTAGGACCACTTTTCTGCTGTTCTCTATGGGGGATTTATGGGAACATATAACTTAGGTTAGGGGGTGAATTAAGACTTGGGGTTTGATTTATAAGGTAGCTATTGTTCCAGAATAGGGCCTTTTTGGGTTCAAGTAATTGAGAAAGTTACAGTTATTAAACTATTACCTCACAAATCTGCCATTACAGAGATAGAAAGTTTAAATTCCTTGCAAAGCCTCAGTAGGAACCTTTAGCAGGTGTACTCAATGTGGCTTCACTTGGGTGCACCAAGTAGTATGTCCTCTGCAGGTGGTAGCAGGGGCCAGGACCAGAGGGAAGGAAGCTGGCATTTGTGATGCCAGGACCCAGGAGAAGGTAGTGGGTAATAGCATCTGCTAACACTTGCGGGAGAAAGCAGGTGGTGGTGGTGGCCATTAGTGGCCAAGGTAGTGGGCAGTAGGACCCAGGGGAGGCATCTGGCATCTGTTGCAGATGCAGGCTTCAAGCATGCATATGTGTGTAAAAAGATTTTAATTTGTAAAAAAAAAACGGCATGCCCCTTGCCCCAACTGAGCAACCAGTACTGGACTTCTAGTGACCCAGAACTGGTTGTGCAAAATAAGGAGGACAAATTACATTGGTGTCACCTGTATTAAGAACAACAGGCTAATCCAAACCAGTCCTGATTGCCAGAATACAGGGAATAAATGACCATATTCAGTGCAACCAGCACTGGGCTCTGAGTTGGTCCTGGTTCTGGAATTACAAGATAAAAAAAGCATAGGGTACCAATGTATTTACCAGAACCAGCACTGGACCATTTCTAGTGGGAGCTGATGCCAGAGCCAGGGGAGCCCTTTCACCAGGGTCCCCAGCTAGTCAGCCCAGGCTGGGATCCATGGGGAGCTGGGGGCCCCCCAATAAAGTGTTACTTCTCTTCAGGGGACCCCAGGCCCAGGCTGATAGCCTGGGGCGATCCCTGGCACACCTGGGCATTGGGTGCTGAGTTAATAGTGTAGTGTGGTGCATATTAAAGTCCCAGTAAGCCTCCCCACATACTTGTATTTGGAAAACCACAAATACAAGCAAGCAAAGGATTAAGGGATTGCTGGTAGCTTTACTATTCCTACAAAAGAAATATTGAAATAAAACAGAGACACATTTTTTTAATATTGTTCTTGTCTGCAGCTTTAAGTGAAAGATGGCAGCCTGGAGAGGGGGACCATTTTACTGGGGGGTCCCCAGCTCCCCAGGGATCCCTAGCATGGACTGACTAGTGGTCACGGTTAGTGCTTTGGCTGGGGGGCCAAGTCAAAGAGCTCCCCTGGCTGTGGCATTAGCTCCCTGCTATTAAAAGTCCAGTGCTGGTTTTGGATAATACAGGGGGACTTTACTAATTTTTATCCCCTGTATTTCCAGGACCAGTTCCAAATCAGAGCTCAGTGATGGTTGCGCAAAGTATGGGGGACCCCTACATTGTTTGTCCCCCATATTTTGGCAACCAAGGTTGGTTCTGACTAGCCTGTTGCTAGTTGTGATTATGTACAGGGGAGTCCTATGTTATTTGTCCCCTGTATTTAAGCACAACTAGCATGGGCACTTAACAGCCTGGGGCTGGTTCTGCTTTTGCGGGGGTCATTTCACACAATCAACCCATCACCCACTGCCTAGGGGTGCCGGGGATAGCCCCATGCTATCAGCCCAGGCCTTGGGTGCCCTGGAGAGGGGGACCCTTTTATTGGGCCAGGAGGTCCCCAATTCCCTAGGGATTCCCAGCCTGGGCTGATTGGTGATCAGGTTTGATGCTTTGGCTGGGGGACCTAGTGAAAGGGCTCCCCTGGCTGTGGCATCAGCCCTCCACTAGAAAAAGTCTGGTGGTGGTTCTGGAAAATATAGGGGAACCCTATGCAAATTTTCCCACTGTATATACAGAACCAGAACCAGATCAGAGCCCAGTGTTGGTTGAGTAAAGTAAAGTGACCCCTACTTTGTTTGTTCCCTATATTTTGGCAATCAGGGCTGGTTCTGAGATTGATGGAACAGGAGAAAATATTCACACATCATAACACTGCATAGACCGCTCTGGGGAACAGTACGAGTGCTGGCTTTATTTATAGGGGTCTGAAAAGGTTAGTCACCATGAGTCAGCTTTATGCATGTGCACAAACAACTTGTTTGTGCCCCCCAATACTGACTGGACATATAGATAAGACAAACATATGACATTATGATGCATATTCTTGTTGTGTTCCTCGCCTGCCATCTTCGTCAACATCTTCTATCTTGTTATCATCAGACTGTCCAAGTATTTTATCTTCTCTATTCAAGACTGTATAGTGAACAACATGTTTTTCTGAAACTTCAAACTTATGTAACTCTTAAAATCACTCTTAAAGCGACATACACATAGATAGAGCATTTAATAATCTAAGCATTCCATGCTAATATTTCCCTCTTATTATCAAATGATCTATCTGTCAGTAGAAATGTCCATGTTTCTTTAGTAACTCCTTCTGGAGCCTTTTGATGTTCTTGTTGTTCCTCATCTTTCTTTGGCCTTTATGACTTTTGTTTCCTGCATATCAGTTACCTACAATAACCAGCATATGACCTTATAGTGCCTATGTTATCCACATGTTATCCTAAGGACCACATATAGATAGAGAAAAATATCATTCAGCATGTATCATTGGTGTTTATCATAGGAACTATTCTTACTGTTGCTTGAAGGTCAATCATGCCAGGAGGAAAGATCGAGGAATCAGGTATCTGGACATCGGGGATTAGAGTATAGGCCCCCCTCATATGTAACTCCCAGGTGTTAATGAGACCTCTCCTGGGGTGCGGAGTCTAGTCCACCTGATGGTATTCACCAGTGACCCCTCCAAGCAGGATATGGGCTTTGCTGCACCAAGTGAACAGGACGTGGCCCCCAAGATTGGTACCTGGAGCAAACACTGAGTATAATGCAGGAGGACTATACCTTCTTGTGTTGAGGGTTAATTCAGAATTCTTGATCTTCACTTATTTCACTCAAGCAAGAGCGCTTCTGCTCATCTTCTTTAGTTATGTAGTAAGTTGCTTGATCACTCTATCTCCATTGTTCACTTCTTATGGTGCGATGCTGTGAACCCAAGTGTCTCTTCCTTCCAGCTTTACTGCAGTAGGTGTAGTCTGCAACACCTGAAATGGGCCTTCGTATCGAGGTTCAAGTGCCCTTCTCACATGTCTTTTGAAATACATCCAGTCCCCTGGACTCAATGAATGAGTACTGTCATCAGAGTCTGGATCTGGAATGGAAGAGAATACTTGACAATGGAGGTTAGTTAAAGCTTTACACATTGCTTTTACATAAGCAGTTAAATCTTCATAGTTAAGCTGTAACTGCTGAGGGAAGTAACACCCTGTCTTAGGTACTGTATCAAAGCTTATGTGTCTTTACAGAGTTGGTTCTAATAGAGAACAAAACTGTTGGTAGACATTGTAATACTGGGTCTTGCAATACTGCATTCTTTACTGCTGTACATGCATAAGCAATGATCTTTATTTCTGGTGTCTGTTTCTTGGTAGGGGCCTGTATCTTTACAATTGCTTCTTTCTGATGTTAGTTCAAGGGCAATGAATAGCTGATTAATCAAAGTTGCATGCTTGATATAATTTCTGGTTTCTTCAGGTAGGGACAACTTTGTGGATCTCATACCTGGAATTTCTGTAGAGGTTTGGCTGTTTGTCCTTCTGCCAAGATTCAAGCTTCCTTGAGTAAACACAATTCTTCTTCTTGTGCTGAGCACTATGGAGGTAGTGCTGTATAAGTTAAGATGTCTGTGTTTGAAGTAGGGATGTGCAGTCTCGGTTTTACTCGGATTTACTCGGTTCTTATCGCCACTTTACCGCAAATTCAGATTTATTTTATTGGCTATCCAAAACACATGATAGGCGACAGCCAATAAAAAGATCTGAGTAAATCCGAGTAAAACCTAACCCGCTCACCCCTAGTTTGAAGTGTCTGTATATCCTGTGTATATGCTCCCATTAACATAGTATCTGGAGCCATCTACATTCAGGATTCTGTAAAGGAGTGTCCATTACATGATGAAGAGCCCTGACTTTAACTTACATAAGAGCTAAACAATCATGATGAGGGAAAAAAGTATGTATATTTTCTTTACTACCTTTACTGACAACTTCTGACAATTTCTTCCTCCTTATTACATGATCTGTCTTCATCTGTAATCTCAGTACCTTCTTCCTTATCCCATGATTCAACTTCATCTGTACTTTTTCCTGTTTGAGGGATCATTTCACAGGCTCATTTCCCCTCTTATGAATCATTGATAGGAAGGTGAGTCACTGGATTGAAAACTTGTGCATCTTAAGATGGTTACATGAGATGTGCTTAACAAAGCTACTTCATACCTGGCTAAACTTACAGTGGACAGGTGCTTGGTTCGTTCTTGACCAATTACTGTATAAGGTCTTGAAATACTTCTGATTTTTCAACTTTACTTAATTTACATGATGCATTTTCTTCAGGTCAATGGATACTGTCTTATTGATACTGGGAGAGTATTTGGCTTTAGGGTAAGTTTGGACAAGCTGTACTGCTAGAAGCCCAACATTGTCTTTTCTTTTGTAGCATATCTTACTTCGGACTTTCATTCCAGTAATACTGTAGCTTGTGGGGGTCTCTGCTGAGAATAATATACAGCTGCAGTCAACTGTTCATCCTGTTTCTTTTTTTAAAACCTGAAGTTAGTATTACTCTGTCCGGAGTGTACTTAATACATACTTCTTAACTTGAATATTACTTCTGCTCCCAGTAGGTTGACTTGGACATTTAGGTGAAATCAAAAACTTAATTGGTACCTGTAGTTGCTCAGATCCTATCTTCATTAGTACAGGCTCACATTCTTGTAAGTTCGCTTCACTTTCTTCAAGTCCAGTCACTGTTAAACTTTATTAGATAATAGATTGTTTGGTACCTCCTCTTCATCATAGGCTAGTTCACTTTGCTCCGCTCTTCATTAAACATTCACACTGCTTTCCAATAGGTAAAGTCATTGCTTCATTTCTTTTTGCTTCATGCTTGTCTTGATGAATTGTGGTCAGCAGTATAAAGTGGGAGGTACAAAGGAGTGCCTACATCCTATGCTTGGGTTCTTCTCTGTTCTTCCTGCCATTTTTTGTATTTGTCACAATCACTTTTCATGTGACCTCTTTTTCTGCAGAAAAAACATAGCCCCCATTCCTTCATTTTATTTGCATCAAAAGGAATCCTTCTCTTGGTGTTTTCAGTAGGATCTCTGCATCTTGTCTTGTCTTGTACCACATGCACTATTATTTTCTGTGCTGCAGTCTTTCCTCTCTGTCTGTTATTTTTATCTCGCTCTCTGTCTTCTATACTCTCCACTACTTGAAGTACAGAGGGAACTTCCAATGTTCCTGCTTCTGGTTCTATTGGATATGATTGTCCACATAGTTTCAATAATCGAGTCTTACACTTCTTTTCACGTTGCGGATCTGTCATGAGGACATCATCTTCAGGTGTTTGTGTAGACTGGTCATGGTATTGCTTTAGGTTTTGTTCGATGTTAGGTGCTGCTGGAGCGAGATTCCCTTTTTTCTTTGCTGTTTCAATTGTAGTTTCTCTGTCGTTTGTCGCCTATATCATTTGGTTATTCTTGTTATGGGGGTCTGGCGCGAACAAAGCCACTATATCTTGCATACCGGACAATGTACAGGGTCTGTGTTGCTCTTGAGTTCCTTCCAAGTCTCCTGCTTCATCAACAACACATTGGTCTTGGGTAGGACATATTGGAGGCACTTCATCTGGTGGTGGTTCTGGTGTGCCCGTGCTTATTGCTGTCATATCAGCTAGAGCTTTCTCTGACGCTGCCATTAGCTCTCGTTGCAATCTCTTGCTTTCTGATATTGTCAGATGTAGCTGTTATCTCTATATCTCAGATTATCAATTCAAATAGTCCTAAAAAAATACAATGAGCTTCTAAGCTTTAACTAATAACGTGACTTTGCGATCATCTGAAGCATCCTTTAGCAGCACACAGCTAAACAAAACCATAGCTATCGTCTGTACAGTATATCCTAAATAAATTTCTTTCTGCTCAAAAATGTCTAAACCTCAAAAATGTCTAAACCTTGATCATTAACTTTATAAACTTTTACTTCTCTTTGGTCGACCATTCTTTAATAAAACATTAATCCTGTACGTACTTTACATTTTCTATAATTAAAACCTTTTCCTTATTCTGCATTCCAGTCTTAAATCTGCATTATCTGTGCTATATTTAAAAGAATGCAAAAAGTGACATACCTTCCTTATCTGTGGTCGTGCATTCACGTATTAAATATGATGTGCACAGCCACAAAAACTTTTAATAATTTCTTATCTTATATCAACAGCTTGGCTGTTGACGTGACTTAGTCACTCCCCCCCTCTCTTTCTGCTAGCCGCTTCTTATAGTCAATTTCTTTAGCAGCATTTGGGGGAGACAGACTACCACTTGCTCGCAGGATTATTCAACATTATGCAATTGCATTCTAATAGAGATACCTTTCTTATACATATAGATTACTGCCAGATAAACATACATTAAAACCTTTGTCAATTACTGTTTACGTTTTTTAAAACAACTATTACTTTTAATTGTGTATAATGCTTGTTCTAAGTATCCTTTCTCATGGATTTCAATTTCCTATTGCGTAGGCTGTGTCTTACTTCCCCTCACTGAGTTTGTGCACAGTCATGTTGGGGGGAAATCTATGTAACGCATGTATCGCTGTACATCTGGGTGTCTTGCTGGTGGTATAAATGCATTGTGGTGAAGGGGTATTTGGAGCATACATATCTGATGCTATTAACAACTAGCACCCCTGATCAAAATCTGCCACATTTTAATCGGGGCCAGTCTACTCGTAACTGACATCCATCATCATGGGCTTGAAGTCCCTTTGGAGTCCACTCTCTACTGTGACTTTCCCTCTGCCTGTGTCCCCCCCCTTTGGAGTTTGCCATGGACACACACAGGGTGCTCTGTGACCCATGAGGTGCCTGTGGTCCGGATAATTCAACAGACCACTGGTGTAGGGATCGAATCAGGTCAGCAACACATGAGGCACCTCTCGTCTGGATACTTAGCCTGGAGCCAAGGCAGCCCCATGGGTGCCGCCAACCCTTTCATCCCGACCACAGATTCTGGACAAATCAACAGAGGCAACCCATTGGGCAACATCACCCTTTTGGTTGCAGCCATGGGATATTGATCAGCAATGCATGACGTGCCTCTCGTCCAGATACTTAGCCCGGAGCCAAGGCAGCCCACCCGGTGCAACCACTCCCCACTTGCTGCTGACTCTCGGGACCAAAAACCTGCTTTCTTTGGAATATGGCCAGTATTCCTCTTAAAGCTTGGTGCCTTCCTTATCCTTCATGATTTGCAGGGTTTTTTCAAACCGTCTGGTTGCCTACTTGTAGGGGTTCTTTCAAACCATCTGGTTGCCTACTTGTAGGGGTTCTTTCTAACCATCTGGTTGCCTACTAGTGTTGTGCTGTTCTTGGTGAGGACACATACTGCTTTTGCACTGTGGTAGTTGCAGTGTCGGGACACATACTGGTTTTGTGCTCTGGTAGTCACAGTGTCAATCTGATATATTCTTTACTGTGCACAGTTCATGGAAGGCAACTATTCAGGGGTCTGCCACCCCCCCACTAATGTACTTTCGTTAACTGTAGCAGGTGTTGCTGATATGACAAAAAGCTAGCATCTACATGAGTAGCTATTCTGCCTCTAAAGCTCCTTTTTCCCCTTGCTTTGGTGGTATATCTATTAAGAATTCTCCCTAAGTTGTGTCTTCTGTTTTCAATATGTATTGTGGATTTTCTAAGTGTGTTTGTTCTGGCTAACATTACCCAGCAATATGTACGGTTGGTGCAATGAAATCTAAACAAACATATCATTAATTACGTAGTGCCTATACACTTATAAGTTCCTTCTAACTAGCATTAATTACTGTGTTTCCTTTGATCTAGCAATACTTTACAAACTATATCTAGCAGTCACATTTAAAACTTTTTAAACATCAAAACATTGCATGTACACTCTCCACAAGTTACTGTTAAACATCCCAATCACCACTTCCCCATATAATATCCCCAATCATTACTTTAAAATGTAAACACATATTGCATTTTGCATATGAGAGGTGATACTGGAAAAATGCCATAACTTGGCACTATTGCAATACAAATTTTTTTTTAGTTACTTATAACCCCATCTGCACAGCACAGGTAAGGATACTGAATGAGGAAGTGTGAGAATAGGTTTGAAGAAACATTTTAAGCATACACGCAAACATAAAACAGTAGATTCCAAACACATTGGGTTCTTTTTGGAATACCTGCTTATCCGGACCCACTGAACGCTCCCAGAGATCCCAAGGAGGAACCGAATAGAGTAAGAAGATGCAAATGCATAGCTTTCACTTACTCACCATGGATTAGGATTTCAGTTTGTCCTCGGCATCCCAGGAGATGATCTGTCAGTGGTTTCCAGATTTTGAGGTTTCCCGGCCGATGTCACCAGTTGTGAGCGTAGTTTTGAGAGCTGTACTACTTCCTTCGATGTATCTGGAATCAGCAGTAGCTTATGTTACAAGACAAAGCAAGCAGAATAACAGACAACCATGGTTAGAGAACAAATCTGACACATACAATGATGTAGTTACACATCATAACACTGCGTAGACCACTCTGGAAAACAGTACGAGTGCTGGCTTTATTTATAGGGGTCTGAAAAGGTTAGTCACCATGAGTCAGCTTTATGCATGTGCACAAACAACTTGTTTGTGCCCCCCAATACTGACTGGACATATAGATAAGACAAACATATGACATTATGATGCATATTCTTGTTGTGTTCCTCGCCTGCCATCTTCGTCAACATCTTCTATCTTGTTATCTTCAGACTGTCCAAGGATCTTCATCCTTGATAGTACTTTATCTTCTCTATTCCAGACTGTATGGTGAACAACATGTTTTTCTGAAACTACAATCTTATTTAACTCTTAAAATCACTCTTAAAGTGACATACACATAGATAGAGCATTTAATAATCTAATTAAGCATTCCACGCTAACACTTGTGTGGCTTGATTGACTCTTTGTATTCAAAACCTGTATTCCCATTCCATCGAGATCAAGGGTTTACCCTATTTGCAGTTTCTGTGTGTTTTTAGAAGCAATACTGATATTGAGGAGACTAATAAACAGCTTCAACTAATGATGGGAAAATTTATTGGAAGACGGTATCCTGAAAAAAAATTGGTGACAGCAAAAAATAAAGCTTTGTCTCATACACGTGAGTACCTTTTAGATACAAAATCCCCCCATAAAAAAAGGATAAATTCCCTTTGGTAAACAAATAAACTGTTAAAAGTAAGGCTACAAAAGTGAAAGCTCATGAATTTTGGCACATTATTACATCAGTCCCTGAACTTAAATATATAAAGATACCAACCTTGAGCCCAGTTACAGTAGAGGCAGGATTATTAAAAATGATATTGTTCATAGTGACATCACATGTTATGATAAGAACACACAAATGGCAAAAACTTTCCTCTGCCATAAGAAGGGGTATTATAAATGCTTAGGCTGTACTACATGTTCATACATGTGTATGGGGGAGTTTATTTTGGATCCCCATTCTGGCAAGAAATTCCCTATTAAGTGTTCTCTTACCTGTAATTCTACCTTTGTAGTGTATGTGATTTTCTGCCCATGTAGTTTATACTTCATTGGTAAAACTGAGTGTCAGTTTAAAATTCATATGGACTGATAGCAATCTGACATTTGGTCAGCTTTATAGACTGGTGTGAGTGAGCAGCTAGTTACTAGACAGTTTACAGTATAATACAGGATAATTGATCATGTTCCATTATCAGTCAGTGGAGGGAACAGAGCAAAAAAATTACTACAGTTGGAGTCAAGATGGATCCACCATCTAGATACAATATTCCCCATGGCCTCAACAAGTCTTTTGGATTAATTAATATCTTATGATTAATTTCTTATAATAAAATTAGACTTGTTATGTTATACTTGAATTTTCAGATTTAATGTTAAGGTTTTTCCATTTTTTTAGGTTTCTAGCCATTTTTCAATAGCTTGTGGTGTAATTTTTATATTTGATCACTAGATGGTGCTCTAGTATTTTGTTTTAGTATTTTAGGTATAAGCGTATGTCCCGTTATTTCGTGGGATATTCTGATAGTAAGTGTAGGACTAATATTTACATGGGTGTCAAGTTCTTTTTAAGGGCTACATTCATTATAAATTTTTTCAGTATATATACATGAACTGGGGATCTATACACTGTTTTTATGCACATTTATTAAGGTAATTCTTATGTTTTTTTAAGATTATGTTCTTTTAGATTATCTATTTCAATTATATTATGTTTGCAATGTTTGATATGTGTTTATGGCTATGCACTTGCAATTTATATAGCAGAGAGGCATCTGTTTGTGGTTGCACAACTGTATTTTGCATGTTTAAAGTTACCATGGTCCTGTGGCTGTTTCTGATTACAACGCTTCCGGTGCAATGGAGATGCCGCAGCTGGAGGACATGGAGGGCAGTGGACAGGCAAAGGGACCTGATTTCATTTGTTTTCATTGGGAGATTGGGGTAAATGGTTCTATACAACAAAGTTTATGCATATGTTATGTTATTGATGTTGTCCTGAGGAAGGGGATGCGGTCCCCGAAACATTGACCCAATAAATTTCCCTGGAATAGGGTTCACTTTGTGATTGATAAGACTCTGAGCAAAGCCTCTCTGCTTTCTTTGTTTTGTATATGTATATATATATATATATATATATATATATCGCAATAGGCGGCACTCATGGAGACATCACAAAGAAGACAATTCACTGGTAAGTATGTCAACGTTTCAGAACGTGGCAAATATATATTACTTTTTTATTTTCTATTTTAAATTTTCACCAGTTTATGGGTTATATGTTTATGTTATAATTTTATATGAAATTTAAAAAAGGTTATATTTTTTTGTGTGACTGGTGCACTGCATCATTGTCCTTGTTTTTTTATACCTAATGTTAAGATGAAATGCTATACTCAGTTTAAAAGGAATAAATTGTGTATCCTGGCACAGTGGATTCTGGCATTTAGACTACCTGTTGGTGCTGGAATTATAACACATGTCCGAATCCTGACGCCGGCATCCTGACTGCTATAATCCCTTAGTAAGTAGCAGGGTTAGGTAGAGCCTTAGGGTTAGGTTTTGGCACTAGATTAGGGTTAACGGTAAGGCACTAAGGTGGGAGGGTTAGTTTTAGGGCATGAGGATAGGAAGGCTATTTTAAGGCATTAGGAAGGAGTTTATTTAGTTTATCCTATTTGTACTAATTATATGTCCATTGTTTGAGGCCCAGTATATTATATTTAATAGTATCAGAATAAATACAGGGTACTATGGGTGACTGAGCAGGGACACACCAAAAATGATACAACTTTTTTTTTAAAGATTATTCAATTGTATAATTTTGATTTACATAAAATTGAGAGACAGTGTCTGAATTATAAGGTACAAGTTCCTCCATTGCCAATATTACTGTGTTATCACCTATTATACTGTATTATAAATTATCTTTAATCCTGTTGTCAATCATACATCAGTCTAAGGGGTTGATTCAGCAAGGAACACAAGCTAGCAGGCACAAGCACCAAGCCACTCTGGGGAGCCGCTACCATACTCAGCAACCTGATTGCGCAGTTTGCAATCATTGGCTCACACCTAGATTTCTCTCAGTTGCATTCCTTGCTGAATCAGGCCCTAATTTATCAGTCTAAGGATCAGGAGTATCATACCTCTATTAGCAGTAGTAGCACTTTCTCAACATCTACTAGTATATAAACATATTTGGGAAAGTGTGATAAAGGATATTTCAAATCCAAAGTGTTTGACAATATCATATAGAATGTTAGCTCTTTATTTAAGTACTCAGGGAGAGTGATTTGTTAATTGTTTGCTTTGTTACTAAATAAAAAATAGCTAACATCCCTTACACCACTGGTAGTGGCACGATATGGCAGGTGGAATTAGAAATATTTGTTTTGGAAATGGACTGATGACCACAGTCTGTATTCATTGGTCCAAGCAAGAGACTTGTTATTAATCACCAATAGTAGATTTTAATTTGCAGCAATTCTACAATAAAGACCTGATTTAGGTCTCTTCTGAATAGCAGATGGTGAGATGTGTCTGCTGCTTGAGCTCAGTTTACCATTAATTTGGCCTCTAGTCTGAGGTAATATCAATAGGTGATTTCTGAGTGCAGTAACTATAATAAATATATCCTCTGAGCTTCATCCTCATGGGAGCCTGTTACATCATAGTACTGTATGGTTTTTGTACCTAACTTGGTGAAACTTTCAAAGTTGTTGCAATTTCCCGGATTGTATGACCTTAAATTCTTAAAATATTGATGGATATTCCTATATCTGGGCTATTTTGAGCTACTCTTGTCATATTATGACTTCTACATCATGAAACTATAGTTTTGCACCAATGCCCTCTGATAGCAACATTGATTGGCCTTAGGCATTAACAAGCAATAAAAGATGATGAACTCATTGTGAATTATTATTTACCACCTCTAACTTTTACTTAAGTTCTAAACGAATACTACTTGTTGGGATACATTTGAAAAACAAATACATTAAAATTATCCTTTTAAAACTAAATTCATACATTGTAATCAACTACATTATTTATAGATGTCTAAGAAACTCATAGTAAGCCTGTGTATCACAATGTCTAATATCACTGGTGGTGATACTGTATGTAGAACAGGTTCTTCTTTTCAAACACTGCCTAAACTATAGTTGACTAATAAATAAAAGGTCCCTGTGGTGACTTACCAGGATGCCAGAGGTCGCTATCATCTAGTTTGAATGCAAGGTGTCACCCCTGCAAATGTGTAATTAGCATTTTATATTGTAGTAATTGACTTTAGTTATATTTGCACCTCATTTACAAGACAAAGAGCTAGGCATGAGAAGCTGCTGTGTTTATATGTCACCTCTCAGTGTAAGAATTCCTTCTGGTCATCCTGGGATCTATGGAGAGAGATGGGGGAGGAATGACTATAAATAGGCTATATCAGGCTACTGATAGCTGATGGAAGAGCTGCTGGTTTAGTTGCTGGTTGGAAAGCTGGATGGATGGAGGAGTAAAAAAGAGACAGAAGGTAATTATATTTTACATAAGAATATATTTTGATAAATACACAGACATTTGTAGATATTACATTGTAAGTTACAAAAATGTAGTCTAAAATGTAAATACTTTCTGCCAATACAGTATTTGCATGTGTCTAAAATTTCTAGTTTTTCTTTATAATTGCATCCAAAATTATTCAATTATTTTCATTTTTTATTAGTATAATAAAAATTAATTAGTATTTCAATATAACTCTGTACATCAGGTTACTATTTATAAAGGGGTATCTTGGTGGAAGCTCAAACATATTTTATTACATATTACTCTGTATAACAGGATTAGTGGGTATTTAGGTGGCAGCTCCATCATACTATCTAAAACATTTCTTTGTATATCAGATTATTATATATAAAGTGGTATCTATGTGGCAGCTTCACCATAGCATATTACTCTGTACATCAGGTTAGTGTATATATCAAGGGGTATCTAGGTGGAAGCTCAAACATATTTTCTTATGTATTACTCTGTGCAACAGGTTAGTGTATATAAATGGGTATTTAGGTGGCAGATCCATCATAGTATATTACATATTACTCAGTTCATCAGGTTAGTATATAATGATGGGTATCTAGGTGACAGCTCCATCATAGTATCTTACATATTACTCTGTGCATCAGGTTAGTATATATATAAAGGGGTATCTAGGTGGCAGCTCCTTCATAGTATCTTACATATTACTCTGTGCATCAGGTTAGTATATATATAAAGGGATATCTAGGTGGCAGCTCCATCATAATATCTTACATATTACTCTGTGCATCAGGTTAGTATATATAAATGGGTATCTAGGTGACAGCTCCATCATAGAATCTTACTTATTACTCTGTGCATCCGGTAAGTATAAATATAAAGAGGTATATATGTGGCAGCTCCATCATTGTATCTTATTTATTACTCTGTGCATCAGGTTAGTATATATAAAGTGGTATCTAGGTGACAGCTCCATCATATTATGTTACATATTACTCTGTGCATCAGGCTAGTATATATAAATGGGTATCTAGGTGGCAGCTCCATCACAATGTCTTACATATTACTCTGTCATCAGGTTAGTATATATCTGAAAGTATCTAGGTGGCATCTCCATCACTGTATATTACATATTACTCTGTGCTCCAGGTTATTATATATAAAGGAGTATATAGGTGGCAGCTCCAACATTATATATTTGAAATTGCTTAGAACATTAGATTACTATCATTTTTACATGTTTAGCTTGGTTACACTCAGGTAAATTCAATTACTCACAATATTTTCCATGTGGATACATCTCTATGTTTTAATGCTAAGAGCTATTCAATTAGTAGCAGGGGCATAACTAGGTATATAAAGGCCCATAGAAAAAGTTTGTAAAGGCCTCTAAGTACCACCCAATGGTGAAAAAGTATATAACATATGTAACTTTGAGAAGTGAAATTGGCCCCCTTTATCTCTGGTCCTATTATCAGCTGTACCCCTTGCATCCAAGGTAGATATTCCCATGATTAGTTGTCAATTTCCCAATGTTAGAAACCAGCAGTTACAGCAGCATGTGATAACAAACAGACTCAGTGTTATGTGTTTAACTCTATGGTTTTCATGTACATTTTAGTCCCCAGAGGGTGTTCTCACCTGAGCCAGCATCTTAGTTTCAAGGGTAAACCTCATGTCAAAATTAACCTTCCCCTAGTAGCATAGTATCCTTTAGCTTTTGGGATGTACCCTTTGCCCTTACACCCAACATATTCAAGTCTCTAACACTAAAAAAATATTCCTCTTAAAAACATGGTATCTCAAACAACAATGATCACTGATTCCTCTGCACACATCACACTGAGCAGAGTGACAGTGAGGTGATCACTTTATCCCCATTCCCATGGTGTGTGCAGAGAAAATGGCAGCATCCTGGTGTATCAGCTGACTGTAGGTAAGACAAGATTGTTAGCATGTGTTACTCATCTATGAAAATTTGTATATAGCAATGTGACAAGACATTACAATGTTGAATGACTGGATCATGTTTGTTAGTTTATTTAAATATACAGTATATATATATATATATATATATATATATATATATATGTTCCTTATGTAATGGTCCTCTATTACTATAAAAGAATAAGTAACACAGTAAATTTAATGTTTTGAAAAATATTTTTTTCCTTATAGGACAAATTAGGAGCAAGATTTGCACTAAGAATATTAGAAGGCATTGTGAAAAGTGACTGTTCTTGATCAAGCAAAATAAAGAATTTCTTTTTCTACTAGAGGGTTCCTTAAAGCTACTTTAATTTTTTTCATAGAAAAAACATTTACAGTTAAATAATTTCTCATTTAATACATGATGAGTCTCATATGACAGAAACCGCATCTGTGCTCTGAGTGTGACAAAAGCTTTACATGTAAATCACTGCTTATCTCACATCAGAGGAGTCACACAGGAGAGAAGCCATTTACATGTTCTGAATGCAGCAAGTGTTTTACCAGTAAGCAACATCTTGTTATACATCAGAGGAGTCATACAGGAGAGAAGCCATTTAAATGTTCTGAATGCAGCAAATGTTTTACCAGCAAGCATGAACTTGTTAGACATCAGAGGATTCATAGAGGAGGGAAACCTTATAAATGCTAAGAATTGAAGAGATGTACTAGAAAGATAACACTAATTAATCATATGAGGCATCACTCTAAAGGTGCCCATCCACATAACGATATTTTCAAGCGATTGCACTATAACGACATTGTTATTGTGCAATCACTTGCAAATTGTGCATGCATCGTGCACATTTATTTTGGAAATGACCAGAGATGCGCACGCCTGCTGATCATTTCTGACATCTATCATCGTGCAAACAAGCTGGTCAACATGACGATAATGTCAGGTTCTGCATGTTTGCAGATTATTGATGAGCCTGCACTGAATGACTGCTCATTCAGTGCAGGCTCATCACAGACTGACAAACGACTGTACGATTACAATGTTGTGATTGTGCAGTCGTTTGTCAGTCTCCTAGTGGATGAGCAGCATAAGGGTCCTAACGTATCATGTATTTCATAAGCTAGATAAATTGTATGACTTCTTTGTGTTTACATGTGAGGACTTTTTTATTTTCTGAATGTAACAAGTGTTTTATATAAATCAGTCTTGTTAAAGACAGGAGAAAAGAAACATTTGTAGTTGATCCTCTGTACCAGTGTTATGTAATAAACAATGTGTATGGGGAAACCCTACAAATTCTCTGAAATTAGTATTTATCTTTTTGAGATGTATTTTGTCACTATCATGGCATAAGGTGATGCTACTACTGACACCTAATACTGTACAACACAATAATCAACGGAGAAAATAGCAGTTATCCTGGACTATTGCACTGGTTCTAAACATAACTTTCTAAATTTTTATGAAGGTAAGATTATCCATATTTACAAAAATTTGCAAAATATCAGAACATAAAATATAGTAAAGAAAGGGACAAATAGGAATAAGGAATTGATAAAAAAAATCAATGGAAATGCTCAAGTGTTTATTGTGCTTCCGATGTTGTGACTGATCTCTGTAATATACAGCTGTCCTGCTCATACAGGTGCTGGGACTAGTAGTAGAGCTTTCTATCCAGTTAAAAGTTTTAGCAGCTCCTCTCAGTACTGGGATTTCTTCTATGGGAAACAGTGTATGATAAATCTGCAAATAAGGTGCCTTGTTTACTCCGAGATATATATATATATATATATATATATATATATATTTAGACCTGGTTGTTCCCTTCCCAGCTTCCATACTCACATGTCCAGACATATTATGTGTATATCCCCATAGTATTAGGAATGTTATATACATATATACTATGCCTTCTTTTGGGATCTGAGCATGATGGGGGGCCTGAGTTCGGATTTAGATTTACTTGTAACCCTTAAGTTTGGATATGTTAGAATTTCATTATACCCAACACACACATCTCTACTCTGTACTGGCTACCTTCTGCTATACCCATTACCAACTGCACAGTAATAAATTGCATACAAACATTTGGTTAGTACAGTGCAGCTTGGTAACATCACTCAAGCTCATACAATAGCTTAGAGCTGATGAGGCCTTAAAAATATATCCACTTCAATATTACACAGTAAAGATCCCTCTTACTATAGTTTGGTGTTAATACAATCTTGATGATATGAAAAAACACAGAAATACCCTTATAATTGAAAGGACAAAGTAATCCTATTAAATAGACAGAGCCATAGAGAGCTGGCACAGGCCACATTACTTTTGGGGGGTGTTGCCTAATTATTGGTGGCATGGCAATGCCTCCTACAGAAAAATAAAAAAGCTGCATGCTAAGGAGGGGGCTCTGTGAGCCCCTTAGCCATGAGCAAATACAGAGGAAAGGCATGTTCCTCCCAGCCCGGCACAAGCAGAGTAGAGGAGACTTCTCCTCACTGACAGCAGTCTGCCTGGTCACACTGCAGCCAAGCACACAGCAGCTTATGCTGGGCTGCTAACAGGTAAGAGTAAGGGGGGGGGCAATTCAAATCCTGGGCCCCTCCAACTGACCGAGGCCTGGATAATTAGTATCCACCCCTCCACCTTGGCACCTCTGAGAATAGCACAACTACATCAAGAATAGACATTGGAAATCCTCCTCACAATAGCACAGTGTGTATATAGATTTAAATGTACATAACCACCACAAAGCTCAGTTCTCAGCATCCCCCAGGGGCATAGACAATCTAAACATTAAAATATACAAACATAAATTCTGCACACCTTCTTTTGAATAGTTTGTTTACTTTAACTATATCCAGCAGAAAAATTGGGATAGGTATTTAAGATCTTTCACGGACCCCCAAAATTGCCTTGCGATGTGGTACATAAAAATTAGGTGAACATACAAAAATTTGGTATCAATATAATTGCAATAGCAAAACTCCTGTTCATCACCCAACACCAAGTGTTATAATTGAAAGAACATGGTATAGGGTGCCAAAGCCTGTTTCTGGTGTTTGCACCACATGTGGATAATTCTCTTTGGGAATTTTATAGCAAGTTGCTTAAACTGGGGACACTTTCATGGGCGTATGACCACATAAGACTCCAAAAAAAAATAAATGCTTTCCTCTGTTTGGAATCCAATTATTTTATCCTAATTTTACAAATTCTATGTCTATTGTAAAGTGGTAGTGTGTAAGGCCCAGTATATTATATATAATAGTATCTGCATATATATAGGGAGCTGTGGTTGACTGAGCAGGGACATGCCAAAAATGTTTGTATGACCATATAAGACTCCAATAAGATAAAATGTGTTCTTTTGACTAAAATAAAATTATTTAATCCTATTTGTTCTTATTATATATCTATTGTGTAGGGGTAGTGTGTGAGGCCCAGTATATTGCATTTAATAGTATCAGCATAAATATAGCATGAATCATCATGACTTTCATTCAATCCAGTCTGCAGGACCCATCGTTTAATTATTCTAACAATGCTTCCAAGAGAAGATCTTTATCTGTAATTTAGAACCTACAGAGGGACAAGCTAATTAACAAAATTATTCAACTTTGTGTTTTATATTCTAGAACAAATCCTGAAGGGGGATAAGAATGTTTACATGATAGCATTGTAAAGAGCATGACAGACAAAGCAGTAAAGGTGGGTACACACCTGAAAGATATATCTGCAGATGAAGTGATCTGCAGATATTTTTTTAGATGATAGTCATTCATACACATGAATGGCCATCATCAATCTGGCAGCTCAGGGACCCACAGGCAGGGATGTGGGTGGGAGCCACCTCCTTCCTGTGGCTGCCGCTGTATGTGTAAAGGTGGCCTGCAGACCACCTGTACCTGAATGCTGATGGACAGATATGTCTGTAGACATATCTGTCTTTTGACTGTGCAGCACAGCCAATGGAATATGTCTGTGGATTAAGTAGTTCACAGATATATTTTCTGTACACACTGGTTGACTGCCAGCAGACATATTGGCCGATCAACTACAATCAGTTACAATCCACTTTGAGAGTGTTCTTAATCTCGCTCATGGCCTATTAAATTTTACAGTTAAAGTCCTATGTAATAGGGGCATGGTCTGGTTGGCACAGAGAGCAGATGTGCATCCCAACTGCTCCTGCATCCTAGTCACTAAAGGACACTCTACAGGGGATTCTCCATCCTCAGTTCTTACATGTAGTGTCCTCCTATCACCTGCTGAGGCTTGATTTTGCTGTGAGCAGACTAACCCCATATGGATACCTACAGCTGAGCCTTCCTTCAGGCTAAAGCAATAGTCTCAATACCCACCTGCTCCCAGCTTGACCATGCTGTTGAAGAACAAGGGCTCCACTGCATAATAGAAAAAGTGGATCTGTGGTTAGGTGCCTAAAGCCACAACTTTACAGATGTCCAGTCTCCCATTTTGGCTGCATGCTGAGACTATCAAATACTATGGGCCAAATGTAATAGGGTGAGAGTTTAGAAAATGTGAGAGTTTAGCAGTAAACTCTCACATTGGTTGAGTTTTATCTTCAAAATGGGAAAACATCTGAATGAGATTTTTATTCGTGAGAGTTTTTTAAGCCTAAAAAAACATGCAAGTTCACTCTTTTATTTTGTTTTTGGACTCTATTACATTGGCAAAGTTAAAAAGTGTCAGACTCTCACTTTTCTAAACTCTCACACTATTACATTTGGCCATTTGAATGATACAAAGAATTAGAATTATAATATTTCTAAATAGGCACTTGAATGTGTTCTTTTCTCCTAGCAGTTGTAAGGAATATGGATAGTCAGCCCCGAATTAAATTAATTTAAAAAACAATTAACAATACTTGTTGAGGATATAATGCAAAAAGTTTAATTGGCCAGACTCCAACTACCCTGCAGGGCTTCGGCAGTGCATATTTGGAGCTTCCTGCTGAGTTGTCATTTCCTCATTTTATTTGTGTTACTGCTGGTAAAGTGTTGCACCAGGGCCTTGGGACTGCATGAGGCAGAGGTACTGCACTGTTTACTCACCTTCTTCCAAAGCTGCAATCTTGACCTCCAGACTTGCTGTAGCTCTAACTATTCGTGGTGGCAACTTGCTGAATTCCTCTAAAGTCATGTGACTGGGATTAATGTGTGAACATCAGTATTTGGCTATCCATTACCCATGAAGTAATGCTTTCTTACACCATGCCACCCTTGTTGGGCCAATGCCATCCTCACCCATACAGTAATCAATCCTTCACAAACTATAAAATCATCCACTACTGCCCTCTGTTTTCATGCATTTCTCCTATGTGTTTATATTTACTACATACCATACTACCATGCCACCTAAACATGGATGTAAATCCCAAATATACCATCTCATTTTCAATTTATAACTATATCAGCCCCTAGACAGAAGCTGACAACCTCTGCAGAGTAAAAAGAGGTGCCACCTTCTGCCAGCAAGTTTTGAAGGGCTTTTTTCATCCAGCAAACCTAGAAGTCGACCTAGACCTCTCTGCCCCTCTCACCACTCAGTTGATGTTTAATTTGTTTGTGGCTTTCTATACTGACATTTTATTTGTAATGGAAACATCTGTGCAATCACATTGATCAGAGCTAGTGGGCCTGGGAGGATAGACCACCAGGAGGGAAATATGCAAGAACTTATTTCCTTAGACAAAACCTCCTCATAGCTCACTCCGAGATGCAACCTGAGTGGCAATCTAAAAAAAGCTGCCAGAACTAGAGGACAGATCGAGACAGAATAATATCAATATTCAGGGTATCTTAGACGTGAATATATGACCAAGCTGATTCTATAATTCCTCCCCTTTACTTTGATGCAAGATCTTCTCATTGATCAAGTTCATTGCCTGCCACAATGAGAGAGGGGGATTATAACTTTCCCAGCAAAACCCCAATGAGAGACCACTTTTTCCACTTTAAAGAGAATAACCTTAGAGCTGCCAGACAAGCAAAGTGCTCTAATACTCTAGGTGTACAACAGATTTTTCAATTGGAAAAAGAGAGGCAACTGCACCAGTCCGTGAGCTTTTCTTTAATACTCAATTTAAATATCAATTTTTTAGTTACTAAGTGAGGAGGTGCTACCACTAGAAAAAAAATATCAGGTTTAACACTACAAAGGATAGTGATGAGTTGCACTGGTCACACAAACACAATATATTTTTTATTAAATTCCATATAAAATTATAACACAAACATATAACCCATAAAAAAGTGAATTATTAAAATTGAAAACAAAAAGGTATAATTTTAAAAATAAGTGACAGGGACTGTCAGAATAGACCATAGGAAGGTTATGCACAAGTATTCACTAGGTGTATAAGCAGATAAAATGTGAATTGTTTATACTATTGATTTAGTCAGATCACATATTGTTGACTTAACTATTGGCAGTTGGAACAGGATGATGTAACACAGTTATACAGTGTTTCAAGTTGTTCATATTATTTCATTTAATACACTGTATCCTGTTATAACAAACATCCTCCTGCTGAACTGAATATCATTATATACAGCTTTAGTTGTTATTTTTATTAATGCCTACACACTGTCATTAACAACAATAACTTTCTGCAATTTATTTACTATGCTGTTACTCAATAAACTTTTGATATGTGATACATGTGATTTGTGTACATTTATTTTATGCTATTAAAGATTACGGTTTTGATATATTCCTTAAGAAACATCAAATATGTATCTCATGCACAAACATGAATATTTTCTCCTGTTCCATCAGAATAGGTAGGAGCAATTTCTCCAAGATGTTATGGGCACTACATGATAAAGTCTTATTTGAAACATACATTGGGCTATGTGCCAGGAACCTGATCTTAATAAATAATACTTTGCCTCTATGCTGCCCACTTGCATGTGGAACCTCAACAAGCCACATAGGCTGAATATATGCCCGGAGTTAAGTAATATTCAAACAACCCTTTAAAGATTGTTTTTGGTCTTATGGTGTATATCCACTAGATGACATGCTTCATGAGTGATATCATCTAGTGCTTGCCCTGCAGTGACAGGCTCAATGTCTTTATTGACATTGAGCATCCACACTGAATGATATCGTTAACAATATTGTTCAGTGCCACACCTTTACTCATCTCCATACTTACATGGAGGTGACATAGGGACTTAATAAATTACAGATATTTTGATAGCAATATTACTGTAGTTTGATTATTCATATAATTATAATAATTATTGAATGAAACAACACATATGCAATATGTTTGTATTTTTATTTTATTTCATGTTTGTACACATTTGATACATATTAACTCATTTTATATAATTCAGTTTATATGGAATAAATAATATTTAATAATAATTAATTTAATTATTTATATATTCTAAGGTAGTAGCAACTAAAATAAACATATCAAATAATAGTAATATGAGGTCTTTGGATATCATCTGCTTTCCTTTAAAAAAAAAATTGTAATGTATGGATATCAACTTATGTTCTAATGAAGAAGCTGGAATTGTAAAGAGGAGTATTATTTGATGATACAGACTCATGACATTGTTTGCCTCATTGGCATTAGTGCCCTCATATGATTGCCTGCATTGAAATTTGCCTGCGCTATAAGGATTCTATAAAACAGCTAACAGGGAGATCTGATTGCACCAAGAATACGTTAATCATGATAAATTCACTGACTCCCTTATAGTGATACAAAATAACAGAGATATCAGAAATAGAAAAAGAGAAGAACTTCATTGATTAGCAGTGAGATGCATCATTCACAACTAACATACCAATTGTTGGATTACAAGGATATAGCTGTATTCTACCCAAATGTCAGGTTGATCCCATGATTAAGTGAAAGCGAAACATACGTCCGGGACACAGCAGATGCAAGCCAGCGTGTCCGGTGGTTTCAACTGTTGTGATGTACTGGATAGCCTTGGTGAAATATTAACAATTATGTAATAGGACTGTTCATGTGATTGATTTAGCATGCTGTGGAAAGGGAGATTATACAGAAAACAAGTATAATTTGTATAAATGAAACCTGATATCTGAAGCTCTGACCACAATGTTGCTTACCTACGTGTAACAAATAATCAAAGTGTATCCATTGTAGACCCTGTGGGAAATCCCATCCAGGAATCAGGTGCTGATAAAATAAATTAGAATCCAGAACTATCATCGGTGTGTTTTCAATAA
This sequence comes from Taudactylus pleione, assembly GCA_031769625.1. NCBI lineage: Eukaryota > Metazoa > Chordata > Amphibia > Anura > Myobatrachidae > Taudactylus > Taudactylus pleione. The sequence goes on along the minus strand of JAUIMM010000144.1, from coordinate 5,559,198 downwards.
ACTTTATACATGTTTAAACAGTTCATGTTAATAATAGAGTGGAGAATAATATGGAATGTGATAAGAAAACACTGAATACTGCACATATTTCCTTATATAAGCGAGTAAGTGCTTTATGTAACAAACCACACTTTCAAACATACGGATCTATATACCATGAAAATTGTAACTGATAGGGCATAATGTCCAATTGATAGTCCCGATTCAGTAGGAACTGGATTGAATAATCTGTTAATGCAAAAACTTGTCAGTATTGACAACTATTATATGGTACTATAGAAGGAATAAGTGTCATTATTCAGAGCAGCTCGCTAGATGCGATCGCTCGCACAATGTGTATGAAAATTGTGTAGGCAGTGCTATCGCATAGCAATGCATTAGCACACCCAATATTTCTTAGAGAACGAACACATAGTGTATGCAGACACCCACCAGCCTGTTTTAAGATGCCCACTTGTGCAAGTCATGTGCAGGAAGTGTATGCAACCATCGGTACATCAGATGCTATCACAGAGCTTGAGGTCGACCATACCCCGCCACAAGCACTGCAAGCACTTCAGTGTAAAAACAAGCCAGGTGACATATACTATGATGCTGTCTTATGCACACCTCTAAAACGTGATTGAGATGCTCAGGCATGCCTGCGTTTGCACCTCCACTCCCCAATTTTTAATGGCTATACCTTATTATAACCTACAAATCGCTTCCCCTGTCACTCACTCTACTGGGCTGTCTATGTGCAGTGAGAAAATGCATTGTGAACTATCGCTACGGTATGCACATGTGTACTGCGATGCATACACACTGCTTACCATTGGCACAGGGAGAGTATGCATCTTAGCCAGTGGGTCTAAATGAGTTCCAAGGTACCATCATTTAGCACAAGTATAAAACCAGTATCACCTTAATATATAGAAATGGTGATACCTTTGCTATGTGAATAGTGATCCTGATATCCTGTCATGATCAATATATAATAGGAAGGCTATAACAGATATTTAATGATAAAGATAAAAGATTGGAGCGGACAAAACATATCAATTAACTGTTAGTATTGTCTTACACTATTGCAATATAACACAAATTTGCACTTTATATTTTGCTATAAATTAGGACTTTAAATATAAATAAATTAAAGATTAAATTTTAATTTTTGTTTCTTGATATTTTTTTGGGTCACTACAATACATTTCCATTATGGGATGATTTCATATGCTGATAGTTCGCGAGTGCCCCTTTTGGAACACTTTTTTTTGCATATATAAGTTTGTTCCTGGGTGCACCTCCCGTATTTAATAAAAATATATAAAAAAGTTAACATACAATTGGGGAAGGACATATTCAACACTATAAAGGGAAAATTTACTAAAGTGAGAATTTTTACAAGTGAGTTTTAAAAGTCATGTTGCACATAGCAACCAGTCAGATTATACTTAACATTTACCTACCACCTTCTAGAAGATAATAGCTAGAATCTGATTAGTTGCTATGGGCAAAATCACTTTTAAAACTCACTTCTAAAAACTCTCATTTACCTAAATTTACCCCTAAGTGTCTGTGTGGACAATCTTCATACATTTCATTCCCATACTTGCAGAACCTTATGATATCATTAGGTTGCCTTCAAGTAGAAGCGATGAACAATATCAAAGACCAGTGGGTGCATGCATCGCTTGTCACTGACGGCATACAAACTGAACGATATTGCGGATGATGATCGATAACAATACCATTATCATTCAAATTGTCCATAATATTGTCTAGAGGATACATGCCTTTAGATTGCGTATTTAAGGCTGAATGAATGCCGGCTGCTGTTACTTACTAGGTAGATATAATGATGGTTAATTTTGAGATCACTGTGGAATTTGAAACACAATGCATACTGAAAAACACATATCCAAACAAAATGTAATTATACTGTTAAAATAGTGCTAAATGTATGCTCACACCATTTACAATATATTAATTCAGAATCATTCCCTTGTTCATTTTTTTCATTTGCTTTTTAAAGTTAGGCACAAAGGGGGGAGGGTTAGGTTTAAGGTATTAGGTTAGAGATGTTATGTTTAGGGACTAGAGACAGGTTATGTTTAAGGACTGGGGAGAGGCAGGGGTATAGGAAGTTAAGATGTCTGTGTTTGAAGTAGGGATGTGCAGTCTCGGTTTTACTCGGATTTACTCGGTTCTTATCGCCACTTTACCGCAAATTCAGATTTATTTTATTGGCTATCCAAAACACATGATAGGCGACAGCCAATAAAAAGATCTGAGTAAATCCGAGTAAAACCTAACCCGCTCACCCCTAGTTTGAAGTGTCTGTATATCCTGTGTATATGCTCCCATTAACATAGTATCTGGAGCCATCTACATTCAGGATTCTGTAAAGGAGTGTCCATTACATGATGAAGAGCCCTGACTTTAACTTACATAAGAGCTAAACAATCATGATGAGGGAAAAAAGTATGTATATTTTCTTTACTACCTTTACTGACAACTTCTGACAATTTCTTCCTCCTTATTACATGATCTGTCTTCATCTGTAATCTCAGTACCTTCTTCCTTATCCCATGATTCAACTTCATCTGTACTTTTTCCTGTTTGAGGGATCATTTCACAGGCTCATTTCCCCTCTTATGAATCATTGATAGGAAGGTGAGTCACTGGATTGAAAACTTGTGCATCTTAAGATGGTTACATGAGATGTGCTTAACAAAGCTACTTCATACCTGGCTAAACTTACAGTGGACAGGTGCTTGGTTCGTTCTTGACCAATTACTGTATAAGGTCTTGAAATACTTCTGATTTTTCAACTTTACTTAATTTACATGATGCATTTTCTTCAGGTCAATGGATACTGTCTTATTGATACTGGGAGAGTATTTGGCTTTAGGGTAAGTTTGGACAAGCTGTACTGCTAGAAGCCCAACATTGTCTTTTCTTTTGTAGCATATCTTACTTCGGACTTTCATTCCAGTAATACTGTAGCTTGTGGGGGTCTCTGCTGAGAATAATATACAGCTGCAGTCAACTGTTCATCCTGTTTCTTTTTTTAAAACCTGAAGTTAGTATTACTCTGTCCGGAGTGTACTTAATACATACTTCTTAACTTGAATATTACTTCTGCTCCCAGTAGGTTGACTTGGACATTTAGGTGAAATCAAAAACTTAATTGGTACCTGTAGTTGCTCAGATCCTATCTTCATTAGTACAGGCTCACATTCTTGTAAGTTCGCTTCACTTTCTTCAAGTCCAGTCACTGTTAAACTTTATTAGATAATAGATTGTTTGGTACCTCCTCTTCATCATAGGCTAGTTCACTTTGCTCCGCTCTTCATTAAACATTCACACTGCTTTCCAATAGGTAAAGTCATTGCTTCATTTCTTTTTGCTTCATGCTTGTCTTGATGAATTGTGGTCAGCAGTATAAAGTGGGAGGTACAAAGGAGTGCCTACATCCTATGCTTGGGTTCTTCTCTGTTCTTCCTGCCATTTTTTGTATTTGTCACAATCACTTTTCATGTGACCTCTTTTTCTGCAGAAAAAACATAGCCCCCATTCCTTCATTTTATTTGCATCAAAAGGAATCCTTCTCTTGGTGTTTTCAGTAGGATCTCTGCATCTTGTCTTGTCTTGTACCACATGCACTATTATTTTCTGTGCTGCAGTCTTTCCTCTCTGTCTGTTATTTTTATCTCGCTCTCTGTCTTCTATACTCTCCACTACTTGAAGTACAGAGGGAACTTCCAATGTTCCTGCTTCTGGTTCTATTGGATATGATTGTCCACATAGTTTCAATAATCGAGTCTTACACTTCTTTTCACGTTGCGGATCTGTCATGAGGACATCATCTTCAGGTGTTTGTGTAGACTGGTCATGGTATTGCTTTAGGTTTTGTTCGATGTTAGGTGCTGCTGGAGCGAGATTCCCTTTTTTCTTTGCTGTTTCAATTGTAGTTTCTCTGTCGTTTGTCGCCTATATCATTTGGTTATTCTTGTTATGGGGGTCTGGCGCGAACAAAGCCACTATATCTTGCATACCGGACAATGTACAGGGTCTGTGTTGCTCTTGAGTTCCTTCCAAGTCTCCTGCTTCATCAACAACACATTGGTCTTGGGTAGGACATATTGGAGGCACTTCATCTGGTGGTGGTTCTGGTGTGCCCGTGCTTATTGCTGTCATATCAGCTAGAGCTTTCTCTGACGCTGCCATTAGCTCTCGTTGCAATCTCTTGCTTTCTGATATTGTCAGATGTAGCTGTTATCTCTATATCTCAGATTATCAATTCAAATAGTCCTAAAAAAATACAATGAGCTTCTAAGCTTTAACTAATAACGTGACTTTGCGATCATCTGAAGCATCCTTTAGCAGCACACAGCTAAACAAAACCATAGCTATCGTCTGTACAGTATATCCTAAATAAATTTCTTTCTGCTCAAAAATGTCTAAACCTCAAAAATGTCTAAACCTTGATCATTAACTTTATAAACTTTTACTTCTCTTTGGTCGACCATTCTTTAATAAAACATTAATCCTGTACGTACTTTACATTTTCTATAATTAAAACATTTTCCTTATTCTGCATTCCAGTCTTAAATCTGCATTATCTGTGCTATATTTAAAAGAATGCAAAAAGTGACATACCTTCCTTATCTGTGGTCGTGCATTCACGTATTAAATATGATGTGCACAGCCACAAAAACTTTTAATAATTTCTTATCTTATATCAACAGCTTGGCTGTTGACGTGACTTAGTCACTCCCCCCCTCTCTTTCTGCTAGCCGCTTCTTATAGTCAATTTCTTTAGCAGCATTTGGGGGAGACAGACTACCACTTGCTCGCAGGATTATTCAACATTATGCAATTGCATTCTAATAGAGATACCTTTCTTATACATATAGATTACTGCCAGATAAACATACATTAAAACCTTTGTCAATTACTGTTTACGTTTTTTAAAACAACTATTACTTTTAATTGTGTATAATGCTTGTTCTAAGTATCCTTTCTCATGGATTTCAATTTCCTATTGCGTAGGCTGTGTCTTACTTCCCCTCACTGAGTTTGTGCACAGTCATGTTGGGGGGAAATCTATGTAACGCATGTATCGCTGTACATCTGGGTGTCTTGCTGGTGGTATAAATGCATTGTGGTGAAGGGGTATTTGGAGCATACATATCTGATGCTATTAACAACTAGCACCCCTGATCAAAATCTGCCACATTTTAATCGGGGCCAGTCTACTCGTAACTGACATCCATCATCATGGGCTTGAAGTCCCTTTGGAGTCCACTCTCTACTGTGACTTTCCCTCTGCCTGTGTCCCCCCCCTTTGGAGTTTGCCATGGACACACACAGGGTGCTCTGTGACCCATGAGGTGCCTGTGGTCCGGATAATTCAACAGACCACTGGTGTAGGGATCGAATCAGGTCAGCAACACATGAGGCACCTCTCGTCTGGATACTTAGCCTGGAGCCAAGGCAGCCCCATGGGTGCCGCCAACCCTTTCATCCCGACCACAGATTCTGGACAAATCAACAGAGGCAACCCATTGGGCAACATCACCCTTTTGGTTGCAGCCATGGGATATTGATCAGCAATGCATGACGTGCCTCTCGTCCAGATACTTAGCCCGGAGCCAAGGCAGCCCACCCGGTGCAACCACTCCCCACTTGCTGCTGACTCTCGGGACCAAAAACCTGCTTTCTTTGGAATATGGCCAGTATTCCTCTTAAAGCTTGGTGCCTTCCTTATCCTTCATGATTTGCAGGGTTTTTTCAAACCGTCTGGTTGCCTACTTGTAGGGGTTCTTTCAAACCATCTGGTTGCCTACTTGTAGGGGTTCTTTCTAACCATCTGGTTGCCTACTAGTGTTGTGCTGTTCTTGGTGAGGACACATACTGCTTTTGCACTGTGGTAGTTGCAGTGTCGGGACACATACTGGTTTTGTGCTCTGGTAGTCACAGTGTCAATCTGATATATTCTTTACTGTGCACAGTTCATGGAAGGCAACTATTCAGGGGTCTGCCACCCCCCCACTAATGTACTTTCGTTAACTGTAGCAGGTGTTGCTGATATGACAAAAAGCTAGCATCTACATGAGTAGCTATTCTGCCTCTAAAGCTCCTTTTTCCCCTTGCTTTGGTGGTATATCTATTAAGAATTCTCCCTAAATTGTGTCTTCTGTTTTCAATATGTATTGTGGATTTTCTAAGTGTGTTTGTTCTGGCTAACATTACCCAGCAATATGTACGGTTGGTGCAATGAAATCTAAACAAACATATCATTAATTACGTAGTGCCTATACACTTATAAGTTCCTTCTAACTAGCATTAATTACTGTGTTTCCTTTGATCTAGCAATACTTTACAAACTATATCTAGCAGTCACATTTAAAACTTTTTAAACATCAAAACATTGCATGTACACTCTCCACAAGTTACTGTTAAACATCCCAATCACCACTTCCCCATATAATATCCCCAATCATTACTTTAAAATGTAAACACATATTGCATTTTGCATATGAGAGGTGATACTGGAAAAATGCCATAACTTGGCACTATTGCAATACAAATTTTTTTTTAGTTACTTATAACCCCATCTGCACAGCACAGGTAAGGATACTGAATGAGGAAGTGTGAGAATAGGTTTGAAGAAACATTTTAAGCATACACGCAAACATAAAACAGTAGATTCCAAACACATTGGGTTCTTTTTGGAATACCTGCTTATCCGGACCCACTGAACGCTCCCAGAGATCCCAAGGAGGAACCGAATAGAGTAAGAAGATGCAAATGCATAGCTTTCACTTACTCACCATGGATTAGGATTTCAGTTTGTCCTCGGCATCCCAGGAGATGATCTGTCAGTGGTTTCCAGATTTTGAGGTTTCCCGGCCGATGTCACCAGTTGTGAGCGTAGTTTTGAGAGCTGTACTACTTCCTTCGATGTATCTGGAATCAGCAGTAGCTTATGTTACAAGACAAAGCAAGCAGAATAACAGACAACCATGGTTAGAGAACAAATCTGACACATACAATGATGTAGTTACACATCATAACACTGCGTAGACCACTCTGGAAAACAGTACGAGTGCTGGCTTTATTTATAGGGGTCTGAAAAGGTTAGTCACCATGAGTCAGCTTTATGCATGTGCACAAACAACTTGTTTGTGCCCCCCAATACTGACTGGACATATAGATAAGACAAACATATGACATTATGATGCATATTCTTGTTGTGTTCCTCGCCTGCCATCTTCGTCAACATCTTCTATCTTGTTATCTTCAGACTGTCCAAGGATCTTCATCCTTGATAGTACTTTATCTTCTCTATTCCAGACTGTATGGTGAACAACATGTTTTTCTGAAACTACAATCTTATTTAACTCTTAAAATCACTCTTAAAGTGACATACACATAGATAGAGCATTTAATAATCTAATTAAGCATTCCACGCTAACACTTGTGTGGCTTGATTGACTCTTTGTATTCAAAACCTGTATTCCCATTCCATCGAGATCAAGGGTTTACCCTATTTGCAGTTTCTGTGTGTTTTTAGAAGCAATACTGATATTGAGGAGACTAATAAACAGCTTCAACTAATGATGGGAAAATTTATTGGAAGACGGTATCCTGAAAAAAAATTGGTGACAGCAAAAAATAAAGCTTTGTCTCATACACGTGAGTACCTTTTAGATACAAAATCCCCCCATAAAAAAAGGATAAATTCCCTTTGGTAAACAAATAAACTGTTAAAAGTAAGGCTACAAAAGTGAAAGCTCATGAATTTTGGCACATTATTACATCAGTCCCTGAACTTAAATATATAAAGATACCAACCTTGAGCCCAGTTACAGTAGAGGCAGGATTATTAAAAATGATATTGTTCATAGTGACATCACATGTTATGATAAGAACACACAAATGGCAAAAACTTTCCTCTGCCATAAGAAGGGGTATTATAAATGCTTAGGCTGTACTACATGTTCATACATGTGTATGGGGGAGTTTATTTTGGATCCCCATTCTGGCAAGAAATTCCCTATTAAGTGTTCTCTTACCTGTAATTCTACCTTTGTAGTGTATGTGATTTTCTGCCCATGTAGTTTATACTTCATTGGTAAAACTGAGTGTCAGTTTAAAATTCATATGGACTGATAGCAATCTGACATTTGGTCAGCTTTATAGACTGGTGTGAGTGAGCAGCTAGTTACTAGACAGTTTACAGTATAATACAGGATAATTGATCATGTTCCATTATCAGTCAGTGGAGGGAACAGAGCAAAAAAATTACTACAGTTGGAGTCAAGATGGATCCACCATCTAGATACAATATTCCCCATGGCCTCAACAAGTCTTTTGGATTAATTAATATCTTATGATTAATTTCTTATAATAAAATTAGACTTGTTATGTTATACTTGAATTTTCAGATTTAATGTTAAGGTTTTTCCATTTTTTTAGGTTTCTAGCCATTTTTCAATAGCTTGTGGTGTAATTTTTATATTTGATCACTAGATGGTGCTCTAGTATTTTGTTTTAGTATTTTAGGTATAAGCGTATGTCCCGTTATTTCGTGGGATATTCTGATAGTAAGTGTAGGACTAATATTTACATGGGTGTCAAGTTCTTTTTAAGGGCTACATTCATTATAAATTTTTTCAGTATATATACATGAACTGGGGATCTATACACTGTTTTTATGCACATTTATTAAGGTAATTCTTATGTTTTTTTAAGATTATGTTCTTTTAGATTATCTATTTCAATTATATTATGTTTGCAATGTTTGATATGTGTTTATGGCTATGCACTTGCAATTTATATAGCAGAGAGGCATCTGTTTGTGGTTGCACAACTGTATTTTGCATGTTTAAAGTTACCATGGTCCTGTGGCTGTTTCTGATTACAACGCTTCCGGTGCAATGGAGATGCCGCAGCTGGAGGACATGGAGGGCAGTGGACAGGCAAAGGGACCTGATTTCATTTGTTTTCATTGGGAGATTGGGGTAAATGGTTCTATACAACAAAGTTTATGCATATGTTATGTTATTGATGTTGTCCTGAGGAAGGGGATGCGGTCCCCGAAACATTGACCCAATAAATTTCCCTGGAATAGGGTTCACTTTGTGATTGATAAGACTCTGAGCAAAGCCTCTCTGCTTTCTTTGTTTTGTATATGTATATATATATATATATATATATATATATCGCAATAGGCGGCACTCATGGAGACATCACAAAGAAGACAATTCACTGGTAAGTATGTCAACGTTTCAGAACGTGGCAAATATATATTACTTTTTTATTTTCTATTTTAAATTTTCACCAGTTTATGGGTTATATGTTTATGTTATAATTTTATATGAAATTTAAAAAAGGTTATATTTTTTTGTGTGACTGGTGCACTGCATCATTGTCCTTGTTTTTTTATACCTAATGTTAAGATGAAATGCTATACTCAGTTTAAAAGGAATAAATTGTGTATCCTGGCACAGTGGATTCTGGCATTTAGACTACCTGTTGGTGCTGGAATTATAACACATGTCCGAATCCTGACGCCGGCATCCTGACTGCTATAATCCCTTAGTAAGTAGCAGGGTTAGGTAGAGCCTTAGGGTTAGGTTTTGGCACTAGATTAGGGTTAACGGTAAGGCACTAAGGTGGGAGGGTTAGTTTTAGGGCATGAGGATAGGAAGGCTATTTTAAGGCATTAGGAAGGAGTTTATTTAGTTTATCCTATTTGTACTAATTATATGTCCATTGTTTGAGGCCCAGTATATTATATTTAATAGTATCAGAATAAATACAGGGTACTATGGGTGACTGAGCAGGGACACACCAAAAATGATACAACTTTTTTTTTAAAGATTATTCAATTGTATAATTTTGATTTACATAAAATTGAGAGACAGTGTCTGAATTATAAGGTACAAGTTCCTCCATTGCCAATATTACTGTGTTATCACCTATTATACTGTATTATAAATTATCTTTAATCCTGTTGTCAATCATACATCAGTCTAAGGGGTTGATTCAGCAAGGAACACAAGCTAGCAGGCACAAGCACCAAGCCACTCTGGGGAGCCGCTACCATACTCAGCAACCTGATTGCGCAGTTTGCAATCATTGGCTCACACCTAGATTTCTCTCAGTTGCATTCCTTGCTGAATCAGGCCCTAATTTATCAGTCTAAGGATCAGGAGTATCATACCTCTATTAGCAGTAGTAGCACTTTCTCAACATCTACTAGTATATAAACATATTTGGGAAAGTGTGATAAAGGATATTTCAAATCCAAAGTGTTTGACAATATCATATAGAATGTTAGCTCTTTATTTAAGTACTCAGGGAGAGTGATTTGTTAATTGTTTGCTTTGTTACTAAATAAAAAATAGCTAACATCCCTTACACCACTGGTAGTGGCACGATATGGCAGGTGGAATTAGAAATATTTGTTTTGGAAATGGACTGATGACCACAGTCTGTATTCATTGGTCCAAGCAAGAGACTTGTTATTAATCACCAATAGTAGATTTTAATTTGCAGCAATTCTACAATAAAGACCTGATTTAGGTCTCTTCTGAATAGCAGATGGTGAGATGTGTCTGCTGCTTGAGCTCAGTTTACCATTAATTTGGCCTCTAGTCTGAGGTAATATCAATAGGTGATTTCTGAGTGCAGTAACTATAATAAATATATCCTCTGAGCTTCATCCTCATGGGAGCCTGTTACATCATAGTACTGTATGGTTTTTGTACCTAACTTGGTGAAACTTTCAAAGTTGTTGCAATTTCCCGGATTGTATGACCTTAAATTCTTAAAATATTGATGGATATTCCTATATCTGGGCTATTTTGAGCTACTCTTGTCATATTATGACTTCTACATCATGAAACTATAGTTTTGCACCAATGCCCTCTGATAGCAACATTGATTGGCCTTAGGCATTAACAAGCAATAAAAGATGATGAACTCATTGTGAATTATTATTTACCACCTCTAACTTTTACTTAAGTTCTAAACGAATACTACTTGTTGGGATACATTTGAAAAACAAATACATTAAAATTATCCTTTTAAAACTAAATTCATACATTGTAATCAACTACATTATTTATAGATGTCTAAGAAACTCATAGTAAGCCTGTGTATCACAATGTCTAATATCACTGGTGGTGATACTGTATGTAGAACAGGTTCTTCTTTTCAAACACTGCCTAAACTATAGTTGACTAATAAATAAAAGGTCCCTGTGGTGACTTACCAGGATGCCAGAGGTCGCTATCATCTAGTTTGAATGCAAGGTGTCACCCCTGCAAATGTGTAATTAGCATTTTATATTGTAGTAATTGACTTTAGTTATATTTGCACCTCATTTACAAGACAAAGAGCTAGGCATGAGAAGCTGCTGTGTTTATATGTCACCTCTCAGTGTAAGAATTCCTTCTGGTCATCCTGGGATCTATGGAGAGAGATGGGGGAGGAATGACTATAAATAGGCTATATCAGGCTACTGATAGCTGATGGAAGAGCTGCTGGTTTAGTTGCTGGTTGGAAAGCTGGATGGATGGAGGAGTAAAAAAGAGACAGAAGGTAATTATATTTTACATAAGAATATATTTTGATAAATACACAGACATTTGTAGATATTACATTGTAAGTTACAAAAATGTAGTCTAAAATGTAAATACTTTCTGCCAATACAGTATTTGCATGTGTCTAAAATTTCTAGTTTTTCTTTATAATTGCATCCAAAATTATTCAATTATTTTCATTTTTTATTAGTATAATAAAAATTAATTAGTATTTCAATATAACTCTGTACATCAGGTTACTATTTAGAAAGGGGTATCTTGGTGGAAGCTCAAACATATTTTATTACATATTACTCTGTATAACAGGATTAGTGGGTATTTAGGTGGCAGCTCCATCATACTATCTAAAACATTTCTTTGTATATCAGATTATTATATATAAAGTGGTATCTATGTGGCAGCTTCACCATAGCATATTACTCTGTACATCAGGTTAGTGTATATATCAAGGGGTATCTAGGTGGAAGCTCAAACATATTTTCTTATGTATTACTCTGTGCAACAGGTTAGTGTATATAAATGGGTATTTAGGTGGCAGATCCATCATAGTATATTACATATTACTCAGTTCATCAGGTTAGTATATAATGATGGGTATCTAGGTGACAGCTCCATCATAGTATCTTACATATTACTCTGTGCATCAGGTTAGTATATATATAAAGGGGTATCTAGGTGGCAGCTCCTTCATAGTATCTTACATATTACTCTGTGCATCAGGTTAGTATATATATAAAGGGATATCTAGGTGGCAGCTCCATCATAATATCTTACATATTACTCTGTGCATCAGGTTAGTATATATAAATGGGTATCTAGGTGACAGCTCCATCATAGAATCTTACTTATTACTCTGTGCATCCGGTAAGTATAAATATAAAGAGGTATATATGTGGCAGCTCCATCATTGTATCTTATTTATTACTCTGTGCATCAGGTTAGTATATATAAAGTGGTATCTAGGTGACAGCTCCATCATATTATGTTACATATTACTCTGTGCATCAGGCTAGTATATATAAATGGGTATCTAGGTGGCAGCTCCATCACAATGTCTTACATATTACTCTGTCATCAGGTTAGTATATATCTGAAAGTATCTAGGTGGCATCTCCATCACTGTATATTACATATTACTCTGTGCTCCAGGTTATTATATATAAAGGAGTATATAGGTGGCAGCTCCAACATTATATATTTGAAATTGCTTAGAACATTAGATTACTATCATTTTTACATGTTTAGCTTGGTTACACTCAGGTAAATTCAATTACTCACAATATTTTCCATGTGGATACATCTCTATGTTTTAATGCTAAGAGCTATTCAATTAGTAGCAGGGGCATAACTAGGTATATAAAGGCCCATAGAAAAAGTTTGTAAAGGCCTCTAAGTACCACCCAATGGTGAAAAAGTATATAACATATGTAACTTTGAGAAGTGAAATTGGCCCCCTTTATCTCTGGTCCTATTATCAGCTGTACCCCTTGCATCCAAGGTAGATATTCCCATGATTAGTTGTCAATTTCCCAATGTTAGAAACCAGCAGTTACAGCAGCATGTGATAACAAACAGACTCAGTGTTATGTGTTTAACTCTATGGTTTTCATGTACATTTTAGTCCCCAGAGGGTGTTCTCACCTGAGCCAGCATCTTAGTTTCAAGGGTAAACCTCATGTCAAAATTAACCTTCCCCTAGTAGCATAGTATCCTTTAGCTTTTGGGATGTACCCTTTGCCCTTACACCCAACATATTCAAGTCTCTAACACTAAAAAAATATTCCTTTTAAAAACATGGTATCTCAAACAACAATGATCACTGATTCCTCTGCACACATCACACTGAGCAGAGTGACAGTGAGGTGATCACTTTATCCCCATTCCCATGGTGTGTGCAGAGAAAATGGCAGCATCCTGGTGTATCAGCTGACTGTAGGTAAGACAAGATTGTTAGCATGTGTTACTCATCTATGAAAATTTGTATATAGCAATGTGACAAGACATTACAATGTTGAATGACTGGATCATGTTTGTTAGTTTATTTAAATATACAGTATATATATATATATATATATATATATATATATATATATATATGTTCCTTATGTAATGGTCCTCTATTACTATAAAAGAATAAGTAACACAGTAAATTTAATGTTTTGAAAAATATTTTTTTCCTTATAGGACAAATTAGGAGCAAGATTTGCACTAAGAATATTAGAAGGCATTGTGAAAAGTGACTGTTCTTGATCAAGCAAAATAAAGAATTTCTTTTTCTACTAGAGGGTTCCTTAAAGCTACTTTAATTTTTTTCATAGAAAAAACATTTACAGTTAAATAATTTCTCATTTAATACATGATGAGTCTCATATGACAGAAACCGCATCTGTGCTCTGAGTGTGACAAAAGCTTTACATGTAAATCACTGCTTATCTCACATCAGAGGAGTCACACAGGAGAGAAGCCATTTACATGTTCTGAATGCAGCAAGTGTTTTACCAGTAAGCAACATCTTGTTATACATCAGAGGAGTCATACAGGAGAGAAGCCATTTAAATGTTCTGAATGCAGCAAATGTTTTACCAGCAAGCATGAACTTGTTAGACATCAGAGGATTCATAGAGGAGGGAAACCTTATAAATGCTAAGAATTGAAGAGATGTACTAGAAAGATAACACTAATTAATCATATGAGGCATCACTCTAAAGGTGCCCATCCACATAACGATATTTTCAAGCGATTGCACTATAACGACATTGTTATTGTGCAATCACTTGCAAATTGTGCATGCATCGTGCACATTTATTTTGGAAATGACCAGAGATGCGCACGCCTGCTGATCATTTCTGACATCTATCATCGTGCAAACAAGCTGGTCAACCTGACGATAATGTCAGGTTCTGCATGTTTGCAGATTATTGATGAGCCTGCACTGAATGACTGCTCATTCAGTGCAGGCTCATCACAGACTGACAAACGACTGTACGATTACAATGTTGTGATTGTGCAGTCGTTTGTCAGTCTCCTAGTGGATGAGCAGCATAAGGGTCCTAACGTATCATGTATTTCATAAGCTAGATAAATTGTATGACTTCTTTGTGTTTACATGTGAGGACTTTTTTATTTTCTGAATGTAACAAGTGTTTTATATAAATCAGTCTTGTTAAAGACAGGAGAAAAGAAACATTTGTAGTTGATCCTCTGTACCAGTGTTATGTAATAAACAATGTGTATGGGGAAACCCTACAAATTCTCTGAAATTAGTATTTATCTTTTTGAGATGTATTTTGTCACTATCATGGCATAAGGTGATGCTACTACTGACACCTAATACTGTACAACACAATAATCAACGGAGAAAATAGCAGTTATCCTGGACTATTGCACTGGTTCTAAACATAACTTTCTAAATTTTTATGAAGGTAAGATTATCCATATTTACAAAAATTTGCAAAATATCAGAACATAAAATATAGTAAAGAAAGGGACAAATAGGAATAAGGAATTGATAAAAAAAATCAATGGAAATGCTCAAGTGTTTATTGTGCTTCCGATGTTGTGACTGATCTCTGTAATATACAGCTGTCCTGCTCATACAGGTGCTGGGACTAGTAGTAGAGCTTTCTATCCAGTTAAAAGTTTTAGCAGCTCCTCTCAGTACTGGGATTTCTTCTATGGGAAACAGTGTATGATAAATCTGCAAATAAGGTGCCTTGTTTACTCCGAGATATATATATATATATATATATATTTAGACCTGGTTGTTCCCTTCCCAGCTTCCATACTCACATGTCCAGACATATTATGTGTATATCCCCATAGTATTAGGAATGTTATATACATATATACTATGCCTTCTTTTGGGATCTGAGCATGATGGGGGGCCTGAGTTCGGATTTAGATTTACTTGTAACCCTTAAGTTTGGATATGTTAGAATTTCATTATACCCAACACACACATCTCTACTCTGTACTGGCTACCTTCTGCTATACCCATTACCAACTGCACAGTAATAAATTGCATACAAACATTTGGTTAGTACAGTGCAGCTTGGTAACATCACTCAAGCTCATACAATAGCTTAGAGCTGATGAGGCCTTAAAAATATATCCACTTCAATATTACACAGTAAAGATCCCTCTTACTATAGTTTGGTGTTAATACAATCTTGATGATATGAAAAAACACAGAAATACCCTTATAATTGAAAGGACAAAGTAATCCTATTAAATAGACAGAGCCATAGAGAGCTGGCACAGGCCACATTACTTTTGGGGGGTGTTGCCTAATTATTGGTGGCATGGCAATGCCTCCTACAGAAAAATAAAAAAGCTGCATGCTAAGGAGGGGGCTCTGTGAGCCCCTTAGCCATGAGCAAATACAGAGGAAAGGCATGTTCCTCCCAGCCCGGCACAAGCAGAGTAGAGGAGACTTCTCCTCACTGACAGCAGTCTGCCTGGTCACACTGCAGCCAAGCACACAGCAGCTTATGCTGGGCTGCTAACAGGTAAGAGTAAGGGGGGGGGCAATTCAAATCCTGGGCCCCTCCAACTGACCGAGGCCTGGATAATTAGTATCCACCCCTCCACCTTGGCACCTCTGAGAATAGCACAACTACATCAAGAATAGACATTGGAAATCCTCCTCACAATAGCACAGTGTGTATATAGATTTAAATGTACATAACCACCACAAAGCTCAGTTCTCAGCATCCCCCAGGGGCATAGACAGTCTAAACATTAAAATATACAAACATAAATTCTGCACACCTTCTTTTGAATAGTTTGTTTACTTTAACTATATCCAGCAGAAAAATTGGGATAGGTATTTAAGATCTTTCACGGACCCCCAAAATTGCCTTGCGATGTGGTACATAAAAATTAGGTGAACATACAAAAATTTGGTATCAATATAATTGCAATAGCAAAACTCCTGTTCATCACCCAACACCAAGTGTTATAATTGAAAGAACATGGTATAGGGTGCCAAAGCCTGTTTCTGGTGTTTGCACCACATGTGGATAATTCTCTTTGGGAATTTTATAGCAAGTTGCTTAAACTGGGGACACTTTCATGGGCGTATGACCACATAAGACTCCAAAAAAAAATAAATGCTTTCCTCTGTTTGGAATCCAATTATTTTATCCTAATTTTACAAATTCTATGTCTATTGTAAAGTGGTAGTGTGTAAGGCCCAGTATATTATATATAATAGTATCTGCATATATATAGGGAGCTGTGGTTGACTGAGCAGGGACATGCCAAAAATGTTTGTATGACCATATAAGACTCCAATAAGATAAAATGTGTTCTTTTGACTAAAATAAAATTATTTAATCCTATTTGTTCTTATTATATATCTATTGTGTAGGGGTAGTGTGTGAGGCCCAGTATATTGCATTTAATAGTATCAGCATAAATATAGCATGAATCATCATGACTTTCATTCAATCCAGTCTGCAGGACCCATCGTTTAATTATTCTAACAATGCTTCCAAGAGAAGATCTTTATCTGTAATTTAGAACCTACAGAGGGACAAGCTAATTAACAAAATTATTCAACTTTGTGTTTTATATTCTAGAACAAATCCTGAAGGGGGATAAGAATGTTTACATGATAGCATTGTAAAGAGCATGACAGACAAAGCAGTAAAGGTGGGTACACACCTGAAAGATATATCTGCAGATGAAGTGATCTGCAGATATTTTTTTAGATGATAGTCATTCATACACATGAATGGCCATCATCAATCTGGCAGCTCAGGGACCCACAGGCAGGGATGTGGGTGGGACCCACCTCCTTCCTGTGGCTGCCGCTGTATGTGTAAAGGTGGCCTGCAGACCACCTGTACCTGAATGCTGATGGACAGATATGTCTGTAGACATATCTGTCTTTTGACTGTGCAGCACAGCCAATGGAATATGTCTGTGGATTAAGTAGTTCACAGATATATTTTCTGTACACACTGGTTGACTGCCAGCAGACATATTGGCCGATCAACTACAATCAGTTACAATCCACTTTGAGAGTGTTCTTAATCTCGCTCATGGCCTATTAAATTTTACAGTTAAAGTCCTATGTAATAGGGGCATGGTCTGGTTGGCACAGAGAGCAGATGTGCATCCCAACTGCTCCTGCATCCTAGTCACTAAAGGACACTCTACAGGGGATTCTCCATCCTCAGTTCTTACATGTAGTGTCCTCCTATCACCTGCTGAGGCTTGATTTTGCTGTGAGCAGACTAACCCCATATGGATACCTACAGCTGAGCCTTCCTTCAGGCTAAAGCAATAGTCTCAATACCCACCTGCTCCCAGCTTGACCATGCTGTTGAAGAACAAGGGCTCCACTGCATAATAGAAAAAGTGGATCTGTGGTTAGGTGCCTAAAGCCACAACTTTACAGATGTCCAGTCTCCCATTTTGGCTGCATGCTGAGACTATCAAATACTATGGGCCAAATGTAATAGGGTGAGAGTTTAGAAAATGTGAGAGTTTAGCAGTAAACTCACACATTGGTTGAGTTTTATCTTCAAAATGGGAAAACATCTGAATGAGATTTTTATTCGTGAGAGTTTTTTAAGCCTAAAAAAACATGCAAGTTCACTCTTTTATTTTGTTTTTGGACTCTATTACATTGGCAAAGTTAAAAAGTGTCAGACTCTCACTTTTCTAAACTCTCACACTATTACATTTGGCCATTTGAATGATACAAAGAATTAGAATTATAATATTTCTAAATAGGCATTTGAATGTGTTCTTTTCTCCTAGCAGTTGTAAGGAATATGGATAGTCAGCCCCGAATTAAATTAATTTAAAAAACAATTAACAATACTTGTTGAGGATATAATGCAAAAAGTTTAATTGGCCAGACTCCAACTACCCTGCAGGGCTTCGGCAGTGCATATTTGGAGCTTCCTGCTGAGTTGTCATTTCCTCATTTTATTTGTGTTACTGCTGGTAAAGTGTTGCACCAGGGCCTTGGGACTGCATGAGGCAGAGGTACTGCACTGTTTACTCACCTTCTTCCAAAGCTGCAATCTTGACCTCCAGACTTGCTGTAGCTCTAACTATTCGTGGTGGCAACTTGCTGAATTCCTCTAAAGTCATGTGACTGGGATTAATGTGTGAACATCAGTATTTGGCTATCCATTACCCATGAAGTAATGCTTTCTTACACCATGCCACCCTTGTTGGGCCAATGCCATCCTCACCCATACAGTAATCAATCCTTCACAAACTATAAAATCATCCACTACTGCCCTCTGTTTTCATGCATTTCTCCTATGTGTTTATATTTACTACATACCATACTACCATGCCACCTAAACATGGATGTAAATCCCAAATATACCATCTCATTTTCAATTTATAACTATATCAGCCCCTAGACAGAAGCTGACAACCTCTGCAGAGTAAAAAGAGGTGCCACCTTCTGCCAGCAAGTTTTGAAGGGCTTTTTTCATCCAGCAAACCTAGAAGTCGACCTAGACCTCTCTGCCCCTCTCACCACTCAGTTGATGTTTAATTTGTTTGTGGCTTTCTATACTGACATTTTATTTGTAATGGAAACATCTGTGCAATCACATTGATCAGAGCTAGTGGGCCTGGGAGGATAGACCACCAGGAGGGAAATATGCAAGAACTTATTTCCTTAGACAAAACCTCCTCATAGCTCACTCCGAGATGCAACCTGAGTGGCAATCTAAAAAAAGCTGCCAGAACTAGAGGACAGATCGAGACAGAATAATATCAATATTCAGGGTATCTTAGACGTGAATATATGACCAAGCTGATTCTATAATTCCTCCCCTTTACTTTGATGCAAGATCTTCTCATTGATCAAGTTCATTGCCTGCCACAATGAGAGAGGGGGATTATAACTTTCCCAGCAAAACCCCAATGAGAGACCACTTTTTCCACTTTAAAGAGAATATCCTTAGAGCTGCCAGACAAGCAAAGTGCTCTAATACTCTAGGTGTACAACAGATTTTTCAATTGGAAAAAGAGAGGCAACTGCACCAGTCCGTGAGCTTTTCTTTAATACTCAATTTAAATATCAATTTTTTAGTTACTAAGTGAGGAGGTGCTACCACTAGAAAAAAAATATCAGGTTTAACACTACAAAGGATAGTGATGAGTTGCACTGGTCACACAAACACAATATATTTTTTATTAAATTCCATATAAAATTATAACACAAACATATAACCCATAAAAAAGTGAATTATTAGAATTGAAAACAAAAAGGTATAATTTTAAAAATAAGTGACAGGGACTGTCAGAATAGACCATAGGAAGGTTATGCACAAGTATTCACTAGGTGTATAAGCAGATAAAATGTGAATTGTTTATACTATTGATTTAGTCAGATCACATATTGTTGACTTAACTATTGGCAGTTGGAACAGGATGATGTAACACAGTTATACAGTGTTTCAAGTTGTTCATATTATTTCATTTAATACACTGTATCCTGTTATAACAAACATCCTCCTGCTGAACTGAATATCATTATATACAGCTTTAGTTGTTATTTTTATTAATGCCTACACACTGTCATTAACAACAATAACTTTCTGCAATTTATTTACTATGCTGTTACTCAATAAACTTTTGATATGTGATACATGTGATTTGTGTACATTTATTTTATACTATTAAAGATTACGGTTTTGATATATTCCTTAAGAAACATCAAATATGTATCTCATGCACAAACATGAATATTTTCTCCTGTTCCATCAGAATAGGTAGGAGCAATTTCTCCAAGATGTTATGGGCACTACATGATAAAGTCTTATTTGAAACATACATTGGGCTATGTGCCAGGAACCTGATCTTAATAAATAATACTTTGCCTCTATGCTGCCCACTTGCATGTGGAACCTCAACAAGCCACATAGGCTGAATATATGCCCGGAGTTAAGTAATATTCAAACAACCCTTTAAAGATTGTTTTTGGTCTTATGGTGTATATCCACTAGATGACATGCTTCATGAGTGATATCATCTAGTGCTTGCCCTGCAGTGACAGGCTCAATGTCTTTATTGACATTGAGCATCCACACTGAATGATATCGTTAACAATATTGTTCAGTGCCACACCTTTACTCATCTCCATACTTACATGGAGGTGACATAGGGACTTAATAAATTACAGATATTTTGATAGCAATATTACTGTAGTTTGATTATTCATATAATTATAATAATTATTGAATGAAACAACACATATGCAATATGTTTGTATTTTTATTTTATTTCATGTTTGTACACATTTGATACATATTAACTCATTTTATATAATTCAGTTTATATGGAATAAATAATATTTAATAATAATTAATTTAATTATTTATATATTCTAAGGTAGTAGCAACTAAAATAAACATATCAAATAATAGTAATATGAGGTCTTTGGATATCATCTGCTTTCCTTTAAAAAAAAAATTGTAATGTATGGATATCAACTTATGTTCTAATGAAGAAGCTGGAATTGTAAAGAGGAGTATTATTTGATGATACAGACTCATGACATTGTTTGCCTCATTGGCATTAGTGCCCTCATATGATTGCCTGCATTGAAATTTGCCTGCGCTATAAGGATTCTATAAAACAGCTAACAGGGAGATCTGATTGCACCAAGAATACGTTAATCATGATAAATTCACTGACTCCCTTATAGTGATACAAAATAACAGAGATATCAGAAATAGAAAAAGAGAAGAACTTCATTGATTAGCAGTGAGATGCATCATTCACAACTAACATACCAATTGTTGGATTACAAGGATATAGCTGTATTCTACCCAAATGTCAGGTTGATCCCATGATTAAGTGAAAGCGAAACATACGTCCGGGACACAGCAGATGCAAGCCAGCGTGTCCGGTGGTTTCAACTGTTGTGATGTACTGGATAGCCTTGGTGAAATATTAACAATTATGTAATAGGACTGTTCATGTGATTGATTTAGCATGCTGTGGAAAGGGAGATTATACAGAAAACAAGTATAATTTGTATAAATGAAACCTGATATCTGAAGCTCTGACCACAATGTTGCTTACCTACGTGTAACAAATAATCAAAGTGTATCCATTGTAGACCCTGTGGGAAATCCCATCCAGGAATCAGGTGCTGATAAAATAAATTAGAATCCAGAACTATCATCGGTGTGTTTTCAATAAACTATATACATGTTTAAACAGTTCATGTTAATAATAGAGTGGAGAATAATATGGAATGTGATAAGAAAACACTGAATACTGCACATATTTCCTTATATAAGCGAGTAAGTGCTTTATGTAACAAACCACACTTTCAAACATACGGATCTATATACCATGAAAATTGTAACTGATAGGGCATAATGTCCAATTGATAGTCCCGATTCAGTAGGAACTGGATTGAATAATCTGTTAATGCAAAAACTTGTCAGTATTGACAACTATTATATGGTACTATAGAAGGAATAAGTGTCATTATTCAGAGCAGCTCGCTAGATGCGATCGCTCGCACAATGTGTATGAAAATTGTGTAGGCAGTGCTATCGCATAGCAATGCATTAGCACACCCAATATTTCTTAGAGAACGAACACATAGTGTATGCAGACACCCACCAGCCTGTTTTAAGATGCCCACTTGTGCAAGTCATGTGCAGGAAGTGTATGCAACCATCGGTACATCAGATGCTATCACAGAGCTTGAGGTCGACCATACCCCGCCACAAGCACTGCAAGCACTTCAGTGTAAAAACAAGCCAGGTGACATATACTATGATGCTGTCTTATGCACACCTCTAAAACGTGATTGAGATGCTCAGGCATGCCTGCGTTTGCACCTCCACTCCCCAATTTTTAATGGCTATACCTTATTATAACCTACAAATCGCTTCCCCTGTCACTCACTCTACTGGGCTGTCTATGTGCAGTGAGAAAATGCATTGTGAACTATCGCTACGGTATGCACATGTGCACTGCGATGCATACACACTGCTTACGATTGGCACAGGGAGAGTATGCATCTTAGCCAGTGGGTCTAAATGAGTTCCAAGGTACCATCATTTAGCACAAGTATAAAACCAGTATCACCTTAATATATAGAAATGGTGATACCTTTGCTATGTGAATAGTGATCCTGATATCCTGTCATGATCAATATATAATAGGAAGGCTATAACAGATATTTAATGATAAAGATAAAAGATTGGAGCGGACAAAACATATCAATTAACTGTTAGTATTGTCTTACACTATTGCAATATAACACAAATTTGCACTTTATATTTTGCTATAAATTAGGACTTTAAATATAAATAAATTAAAGATTAATTTTTAATTTTTGTTTCTTGATATTTTTTTGGGTCACTACAATACATTTCCATTATGGGATGATTTCATATGCTGATAGTTCGCGAGTGCCCCTTTTGGAACACTTTTTTTTGCATATATAAGTTTGTTCCTGGGTGCACCTCCCGTATTTAATAAAAATATATAAAAAAGTTAACATACAATTGGGGAAGGACATATTCAACACTATAAAGGGAAAATTTACTAAAGTGAGAATTTTTACAAGTGAGTTTTAAAAGTCATGTTGCACATAGCAACCAGTCAGATTATACTTAACATTTACCTACCACCTTCTAGAAGATAATAGCTAGAATCTGATTAGTTGCTATGGGCAAAATCACTTTTAAAACTCACTTCTAAAAACTCTCATTTACCTAAATTTACCCCTAAGTGTCTGTGTGGACAATCTTCATACATTTCATTCCCATACTTGCAGAACCTTATGATATCATTAGGTTGCCTTCAAGTAGAAGCGATGAACAATATCAAAGACCAGTGGGTGCATGCATCGCTTGTCACTGACGGCATACACACTGAACGATATTGCGGATGATGATCGATAACAATACCATTATCATTCAAATTGTCCATAATATTGTCTAGAGGATACATGCCTTTAGATTGCGTATTTAAGGCTGAATGAATGCCGGCTGCTGTTACTTACTAGGTAGATATAATGATGGTTAATTTTGAGATCACTGTGGAATTTGAAACACAATGCATACTGAAAAACACATATCCAAACAAAATGTAATTATACTGTTAAAATAGTGCTAAATGTATGCTCACACCATTTACAATATATTAATTCAGAATCATTCCCTTGTTCATTTTTTTCATTTGCTTTTTAAAGTTAGGCACAAAGGGGGGAGGGTTAGGTTTAAGGTATTAGGTTAGAGATGTTATGTTTAGGGACTAGAGACAGGTTATGTTTAAGGACTGGGGAGAGGCAGGGGTATAGGAAGTGTAAGGATACCTACCAGTGGCGGGCTGGGCTGGGGGGCAGGGTGCCATGTGCCCCCAGGGCTGCATCGCCATGCGGGCCATGGGCAGTCTGTGTCTCTGTGACACAGCTACACCACGCATGTAGCGATGACCAGACAGAGTTCAGTCAGTGCTACACAGTGACTACCAAACATACAGCCACCGGCACTGGCATCTGTGTGTTTGATTTGAGTGGCAGCCAATGAGACTCTGTCAGACTCTCATTGACTGCTGCTGTGCCCACTGCAGGAGCTGCTCCATCCTCCAGCTTCTGCAGTGGGTAATGGGAGAGACGTCATGATGTCTCTCCCATAATGCAGAGTGGCCCGGCCTGGAAGGACAAATGGAGGAGCGTATGGTGGTAGTGGGAACGGTGATTTAGGTAAGTGTTTTTTGTTTTTTAATTATGTGTGTCTACTGGGGTTGCAGGCACTACTGGTGGCACTAAAAGGGGGGAGACTTCTACTGGGGGCACTACAAGGGGGAGAGCACTACTGGGGGCACTACAAAGGGGAGAGCACTACATGGAGCACTACAAGGGGGAGAGCACTACTAGGGTGGGACTACTACTGGGGGCACTACAAGGGGGGGGACTACTACTGGGGGCACTAAAGGGGGGACTACTACTGGGGGCAGTATATAATGGGCTTACTAGTGGGGGAACAAGGGGCACTGCAAAGGGGGGACCACTACTGGGGGCTCTTTATAAGGGGTACTGCATAGGGGTATCACTACTGGGGGCACTACTGGAGGCCTGCATACGGGGTCCTCTCCTGGGGCACAGGGGGCACTGCATATGGGCACCACTACAGGGGGTGCACCTATTCTTTATTTTTACTGTACATTAATTCCATATGGACCCGCCTCCTCCCTGGAACACTTGAGAGGGGGGTGCCGTAGCACCCACCTGCATGCATTTGCCCCCCAGGCTAAAAGTTGCCAGCTAGCCCATCATACCTACTGACAGGTGTCAATATGTCAAATGGAATCAGAAATGTGAAATGGAAATGGACTGATGACCATAGCCTGTGTTCCTTTGCCCAAGCAAGAGTCTTCTTATTTATCTCCTATATTATTTTTTTATTTGCAGCAATTCTACAATAGAGACCAGATTTTGGTATCTTCTGAATAGTAGATAGTGAGATGTTTCTGCTGCTATAACTCAATTTATCATTAATTTGGCCTCTAGTCTGTGGTACTATTAATAGGTGATTTTTGAGGGCAGTGGCTATAATAAATGTATCCTCTGTCTTTCATCCTCAAGGGAGATTATTAATTCATAGCGCTATATGGTGTTTGCACCTGCACTTAGTGAAACTTTCAAACTTGTTGCAATTTCCTAGATTGTATGTCCATACATTCTTAAAATAATGATGTACTCTCCTATATCTGGGCTATTTTGAGCTGCTCTTGACATATTTTGAAACTTACATCAAGATATTATGGTTTTGCACCAAAACACTCTAATGGCACTAGTGATTGGCTTAAGACATTAACAAAAACATGATTATAGACTCATTGTGAATTAATATCTACTACCTCTAACTTTTACTCAAGTTCTTTTTGAAATGCATTTGAAAACAAATTACATTCAAATTATTTTAAAAACAAATCTATGCATCAACAACACTATTTATATATCCCATTTAGATTGTAAGCTCCTATGAGCAGGGCCTTCATCTACTTCTTACTCTCTACTGGGGCACCTAACACTTGGTTGCTTTGCATTGTTGCTTATCTGGGTGGTATGGTTGTGAATGTAGCAATGTATATTATCCATGTCCTGTATTGTACTGTACTGTAAGTCACTGTAAATCAACCTATTTCTTTATGTACTTTGTAAGGCACTGCAGAACACTTGTGGCACTATATAAATGAATGATAATAATAATAAAAATAATAATAATAATAATAATAATAATAATATTAATGTCTAAGAAACTCATATTAAGCCTATGTATTACAAGGTCTTTAAAATCATGAAAAACATAACTATTTACCACCACTAACTTTTACTCAAGTTCTAAATGAAAATTACTTGTTGGGAGGAATTTCAAAATAAATTAAATTAAAATTCTCTTTTTAAAAATAAATTCACACATGGGCCCTGATTCAGAGCCGGACGCAAGTGGCTGCTCGTTCGCTTCGAGCGATGTTTGCCCAACTGCGCATGCATACGGATCGAAATACGCATGCGCGAACCACTCAGTACGGCCGAAAATCGTGTGCTCGCAAAATAGCGATTGCCTGCTATTTTGAGTGACAGAATGAGGCGTATGTGGGTGGTAACAGGGGAAGGTGCTTGAAAACGGGGAGTGGAGATTCGATCGCAGGCGTGCTTAAAGGTCAAAACGGGCATTTTATGGGTGTGCATATTTAAAACAGCAGCGTCATTGACCACGTCACTGGGTTATTTTATAGCCAGAACTGCTCGCAAAATTGTGGTAGCAAAAACCAACCACAAGAATAGCGAGCAGTTCATACGCTGGACGATGTACTCGATTAATCTAATAAATAGCGGACATGACGTAGGATGCGAGCGGCCAGGGGGCGTATTTTTCCAAAAAACAAACGCAAGTTTTGTTAGCTCGTTCAGACCTAGAGGCGTGAACAGACCGCAAACAGCGAACGGTTCATTTGAATAGCCACCCCTTGTTTTAGAACGAACGACCGCAAATAGCGAGTGGCTCTGAATGAGGGCCATGGTCATTAACTACAATATTTATATATGTCAAAGAAACTCATATTAGGCCTCAATATTACAATGTCTTTAAGTTCATGAGTTCATGATAGCATTTTTTTTTCAGATTTCAAACACTTGACACTTACTATGTATATAAACACATATATATATATATATATATATATACATATATACAGTATATATATATTTTATATATATATATATTTATATATATATATATATATATATATATATATATATATATATACAGCCAGGGGACGCGGCACTCGAGAACACTAAATGCATTATTTAATACATATAGATATTTATTTAATACATATTATCTATATGTATTAAATACCACATTCATTGTTCTTGAGTGCCGCGTCCCCTGACTGTATAGATTTTATTACCACAGGGGTAACGGAACCAGATTATTTACTATACTGGGAGAGCCGGACCCACTGGATTATATATATATATATATATATATGCAATCGACACGGCAGTACTCCGGACGCATAAATTAGAACAACAGTCTGCTTCTGATATGCAACATTTCAGTGCATTTAATCACACTTTTTTCAAGCAAAGTAAGTGCTTTTAAGTACCATTAAATGCACTGAAACATTGCATATCAGAAGCAGACTGTTGTTCCTATTTATGCATCCAGAGTGCCACCGTGTGGACTGTATATAACGGATTACCCCTGTAAGAAGAAGTTCTTGACAAAGGAGACAAGGAGTCTCCTAAACGCGTAGAAGCCACATCACCGGACGTTCAGGAGAGGAGTACCGACTGGAGGGAGTGCACCGGCAAGCTGCTAATACCACCGGCCGTTGTCTGCAGCACGGAAGGATCGGGATCGGCTTTTTTAAATCAGCAGGCAGACAGTATCTCCTTTTCCACTAAGATTGATATCGGCTAAGTCCGTATCTGGATTTGTTATTCCTGTTTTCTTATATACATATTTCTGTGATTTACCGAGTGTTGCTGTTATGAATAAATTACCTTTGTGAGGATATTCCTGCATCCCTGAAGTTTAAAGATACTGTGATGTGCATGCAAGACTGCAATTGAATGTAAGTTTTTTCTTTCCATGAGGGCCTGATGTCTGTGACTGTTGAATTTACCTGAGATATACCTCTAAAGATACCCTTGTGTGCATATTCGGGACAGAACTTGAAGGTAAGTTCAAATCCAATTGTCTGGAGATATAGGACCATAGAGAACCAGATTTATTGTACATAGGACGATACCATAACCATTCATATACCACCAGTCAGCGCTTGTAGACCTTTTCTTGTTTATGTTTTAAAGTTGTCTTTTTGGGATTAGTGTGTGCCCATTTTAAAGGTCTAGAGCTGCTGACACAGGTGTCAGGTTAAAGAGTCCTTTTTGTGTATTCCATTAGTATATATAAAGGCAATCTAGGTGATCACTCCATCATAGTATATTACATAATACTGTGTGCATCAGGTTAGTTACATAAATTGATATTAGCTGGCAGCTCCAAAAAAGTATCTTACATATTACTCTGTGTATCAGTTTAGTCTATATAAAGGGGTATCTAGGTTGCAGCTTCATCATATAATATTACATATCACTCTGTTCATTGGTTTAGTATATATAAATGGTAATCTAGGTGGCAGTTTCATCATAGAATATGACATATTATTCTATTTATCATTTTAGTATTTAAAAAGGAATATCTAGTTGGCAGTTCCAACAAAGTATCTAACATATTACTCTGTATATCAGGTTAGTATATCTAAAGGGGTATCCAGGTGGCAGGTCCATGATAGTATCTTACATATTACTCTGTATATCAGGATAGTATATATGAAGAGGAATCAAGGTGGAAGCTCCATCATATAATATTACATATTACTGTGTGCCTTAGGTTAGTATACATACATTTATATTATCTGGCAGTTCCAACAAATTATCTTACATATTACTTTGTATATCAGGTTAGTATATATAAAGGGGTATCTAGGTGACAGCTCCATCATAATATATTACATATTACTCTGTGCATCATGTTAGTATAAAAATGGGTATTTAGTTGGCAGCTCCAACATTGTATCTTATATATTACTAAGTACCTCAGGTTAGTATATATATAAAGGGGTGTTTTGGTGGCAGCTCCAACATAGTATCTTACATAATAATCTGTACATGAGGTTAGTATATATTTTTTTACTTTTTCTATATAGTTCTGATACAATCATAGGCATATTCAATTACCCACAAATTTTTTCATGTGGATAAAGCTTTGAATTTAATGCCCAGAGCTTTTCAATTAGTTGCAGGGGCCTAACTAGGTATTTAAAGGCCAGATAGCAAAATTTTGTATGGACCTCTATGTACCACCCAATGGTAAAATAAGTATATAACATATGTAACTTTGAAAAGAATGATGGGCCCTAACCAGATCTGTGCCCCATACATAGCAGCCGCATTATTTGCACCTATGGTAATTATTCCCATGAATAGTTGTCAGTTTTCCAGTATGAGAAGCCCACAGGTAGCATGTGGTAACCCATAGACTCAGTATTAAGTGTTTGGATCTATGGGATTCCCTGTGCATTAAACCCCAGAAGGTGCATCTAACACAGAATTAACTTTACTCACCTAAGGCAGCATCTGAGTTTCAGGGGCTAAACCTTGTGTCCAATTGAATCTGCCCCTCAGTCTTAGACAATTGCACATATGCTGCTGGGCACATGCTTATTTGTTTCATAATACAAACTATTAAGTCAGATTTGTTTACCATAGGTTTCTCCAGCTTTTGTGATGTACCCTAGACTCTTACACCAAACCTACGTATGTCTCTAACACAAACATTCTTATTTACCATTTAAATACTTTTAATGTAATACAGCAATGATCACTGATTCTTCTGCACATATCACACTGAGCAGTGACTGTGAGATGATCCCATTATCCCCATTCCCATGGTGTGTGCAGAGATATTGGCGGCATCCTGGTGCATCAGCTGACAGTAGGTGTGACAGGATCGGTAGCATGTGTTACCCATCTATGGTCAGTGCAGGGGGTGAGTAATGTATAATCCGCACATTGTGAGGTCACACTACGTGGATTTTATTATGTTTATGGAAACAATAATAGACTGTGTATTTTATATCAAGTATTTATCTGCTGCAGGAATGTAGAGGTCTCTGTACTGCACATCTGACTGGAAATGAGAATATAGCAATTTGACAAAATGTTACAATAATTTTCTATGACTGGGTGTTATTTGTTTTTTTTTTAAATATATATCAATTTCCTTTTATATTATAAATCTGTACCTCTAAAAATTAGATGTAACCCAGTAAATTTTAGGCTTTTAAAATGTTATTTTTTTCCTTATAGGACAAATATAAGAGTTTGTTCCAAAACCTAACAACTTTTACACAGTAGCAGAGGTTATGGGGATAGAGAGGCATTTGAGTGGTTACATTTGATACAATTTCCATTGGCTGATGGCAAAAAGTGTTTTCTAAAGGGCAGCAGATATATAAGTCTGATTCAATACACTAAGGTGAATCTCTTTTAGCCGTTCTGCTTAAAGTTAGGTAGAACAAACCAAATTTGCAAGGATCATCTGAAAGTCAGGTAATTCGAGTATTTCTGTGTGCAATGTCTGCAAAATGGTGGACCAAGCTTTTGAGTTCAAATCAATGATATGAGAGTAGAGATGATGTATTCTAAATGTAATCATACAACATAAAGGGAGTATTTGAGATAAAACATCTGGAGTGTCTGAGGCCCACAGAGGAATATCTAATGATTGGGCATAATGATGTGCTGGCAAAAACATAAAGAAATAACAGTGAGCGAGTTCATGTTTTTATTGTAGCTGTGTAAAGGAAAGAATAGTTCCACCCAGTCAAACTCGTCTTTTATGATCATGATGCCCTTTTGGCATATGTAGAGGGGATTACTAAGAAAGGGAAGAAACATCGGGTTACCCCACAATGGAATTTAAGATGATGAAAGAGGGTTTTTCTTTAAGTGTGAATTGATGCTAAACCATGTTATATAGGTATCCCAAAATAAAACATTAGAATGGAAAATCAAAGGAAGTTGCAGTTTTGGGGTATGCAGCAAGGCTGCCAGAGCATATGGGTAAAACAAGTCCTCTTCTCGAGCAAGGTAGGTGTAATGGTCAGTATGTAGCAACCAATCAGCCACATAGCAAAACAAGGCAGATTTAGCAAATGCAGCAACAAGCGGGGCTCTAAGTCCTCCTTTGGTGTTTGGCAGGTTAGCTCAGGAATGATTCATCCTAGGTTTCTGATAATGCCAGATAAATTTGAAAAAAAATATGCGTGTAATGAAGAATATCAGCTTTCAGCAATGTAATAAGTAGTGTTTGTATAATATATGCTAGCTTTGGGAATATTATACATTTGATCACTGTAATTCTGCCTAGAACAAAAAGCTTAAAGTCCTTCCAAATTATAAGTTAAGCTTGTAGTTTATTCAGTAGTGGGGAAAAATGAACACTATAGAGGGACGACAATCGGGCTGGTATATAAATACCTAAATATTTGTGCTTATAAGGTGTAACAATAATTATGGAAGCTATATGAGGATGAGAGGAAAGGAAAAGGGTAACATTAATAGGAAGCAAATCAGATTTGTCTACATTAATGCGATATTCTGCAAAATAACTAAATAAAAAATGTTTTTAAATTTGCAAGAATGGAGAGTACAGGATCCAAAATAAAGAGCATCATATTATCTGCAAATAAAAACAATTTGCATTCTTGGTCCATAATTGCAGAACCTTTAAAGGTGGGATTTTGACATAGTGTTATCACTAGTGGCTCACGGACAGTTGCAAATGATATCAGGGGAATGGGGCACCCCTGTCGTGTCTCTCTTGAAATATAGAAAGGTGGTGATAAATATTTATTAGGGAGGGCTTCAATAATAGGGAAGAATATAGAGAGGTTAAAATTTTAATAAAGAGTGGGGGTAGGCGAAAGCGGCGGAATGACTCAAACAGATGATCCCTTGTTACCAGATCAATCACTTTTTCAGCATATGTAGAAAATAGGAACCTGGGATCAATGGGATCATACATCCTGGAATTGTGTAGGGATTGTAGCACAGGTAAGATTTTCCTAATATTAGTGATTGAACTTCAGCCCCATATAAAGCCTGTTTAGTCAGGGTGTATAGTATCATTTTGATTTTACATGAATTTGACAGACAGAGACTGAAATGCAAGGAGACATTTCCACCATTCCCTGTATCTCTGTGTGATTGCCTGTTCTATTATCGAGTATCTTTATTCCTGTTGTCAATCATGGATCAGTCCATGTAGTCAGATTATGGAACAGGAGTATCTCATCTCTATTACCAGTAGTAGCACTTTGTCAATTTCACAGAGAGTCTTAGCTCTATATTTAAGTAGTCAGGGAAAGTTAATGGTTAAAATGTTGATTTGTTACTAAATAGAAAATAGCTAACATTAGTTTCACCAGCGGCAGTGGCACTGTATGGCAGGTGGTATCAGAAATATACAATTAGAAATGGACTTATGACCACAGCCTGTATCCCTTGGCCCAAGGAAGAGACTTCTTATTTCTCTCTTATAGTAGTGTTTACTTTGCAGCAATTCTACAATAAAGACCTGATTTATGTCTCTTCTGGAAAGTAAATGGTGAGATGTGTCTGCTGCTAGAACTAATTTTATCATTAATTTGGCCTCTAGTCTAAGGTGCTATAAATAGGTAATTACTGATGGCAGTGACTATAATAAATGTATCCTCTGTCTTTCATCCTTATGGGAGCCTGTTACATCATAGCGCTGTATGGTGTTTGCACCTGTTCTTGGTGAAACTTTTAAAGTGGTGGCAATTTCCCAGATTATATGACCTTAAATTCTTAAAATAATAATGGACTGTCCTATATCTGGGTTGATTTAAGCTGTTCTTGACATATTATAACTTATACATCAAAAAATTATGGTGTTGCACCAATACCCTCTGATAGCACCAGTAATTGGCCTTAGGCATTAACAAGCAAAACATTATGATAAAAAATTTAATTAAAATTCTCCTTTTAAAAATAAATTCATACAAAGTAATCAACTGAGCTATTTATATATGTCTAAGAAACTCAATTAAACCTTTATATCACAACGTCTGACATCAGGAGAAATGTAATTTAATTCAGATTTTAACAAACATTGACTTTTACTATCCATATGTCTATTGATCTTATTATGTACATAATCATTGTGAGGTTCCTGCTGATACATAGAAAAGGTCTTTCTGCTGAATCTCTGCCCAGACAATAGGTGACTTCTTAACAAAAGGAACCTTTAGTGACATAACAGGATGCCAGTGTCTGCTGTAATCTAATAAGAATACAAGGTGTTACACCTGCAAAGGTGTAATTAAAATTCCCCATTGTAGTAAGTGACTTTAGGAATATTTACACCCCATTTACAAGACAAGCTAGGCACGGGAAGCTGCTTTGTTTATACTTCATCTCTCAGTGTATAAATTAATTCTGTTCATCCTGGGAACTATGGAGTGAAATGGGGGAGGAATGACTATAAATAGTCTGTGTCAGGACACTAATTTCTGGTGGAAAAGTTACTAGTTTAGTTGCTGATTCGATAGCTGGACATATAGAAGCACATGAAAGAGACAGATGGAATAATCTCCAGAGTAAGGTAATTATATTATACATAAGAATATATTGATATATTGATATATTGTGGTCTACATCTATGTACTATTGTATCATTTTGTGAATTGTCTAAATACTCCACAAATAGAGTGTTTCCTTGTGTCTAAAATCTCTAGTGTTTATTTTTAACTACATCCAGAACTATTCAAATATTTTTTAATTTTTATTAGTATAACAAAAATTCAATAGTAACTTTCATATAACTATATGCATCAGGTTATTATATATAAAGGGGTATCTAGGTGAAAGGTTAATCATAATATCATACATATATATATATATATATATATATATATATATTAGGTTAGTAAATATAAATGGGTAGTTAGGTGGTGGCTTATCAGAGTATTTTACATATTACTCTGTACATCATGTTAGTATATATAAAGGGATATCTAGGTGGCTGCTCTATCATAGTATCTGACAAACTACTCTGTGCATCAGGTTAGTATATGTAAAGGGTTATCTAGGAGGCAGCACCATCATTGTATTTAGATATTACTCTGTGCATTAGGCTAGTATATATAAAGGGGTATCTAGGTGGCTGCTCCATCATAGTATCTTAGATATTACTCTGTGCATCAGGTTAGTATATATAATGGGGTATATACAGTAGGTGACAGCTACATCACAGTATCTTATATATTACTCTCTGCATTAGTTTTGTATATATAAAGGAGTGTCTAGGTATCAGCTCCAAAATTATATATTACGTATTGCTCAGTACATCAAGATACTCTATATTTTTTTTTTACTTTTATATATAGTTATGTTACAATCATAGGCATATTTTATTAACAATAATTATTTAATGTTAATAAATATCTGGGTTTAATGCACAGAGCTATTATATTAGTTGCAGGGGCATAATTACGTATTTGAAGACCCTATACAAAAAGTTTGTAAAGGCTCCTATGTACCACCCAATGGTGAAAGATGTGTATAACACTTGTGACTTTTGACAAGGAATATGGGCCCCCCGCAGCTCTGAACCCCAAATCAGCTGCACCCTTTGCACCTATGGTAGTTATTCCCATGATTAGTTGTCAATTTACCAGTGTGAGAAACCCACAGGTAGCATGTGGTAACCCATAGACTTAGTATTGAGTGTTTGAATCTATGGGATTCCCTGTTCCTTAATCCACAGAGGGTGCATCTATCAAAGAATTATCTTTGCTCACCTGAGGCAGCATCTCAGATTCAGGGGTTAAACCTTGTGTCAAATTGAATCTGCCCCTCAGTCTTATACAAATGCACATATGCTGCCTGACACATGCATATTTGTTTCATGATACAAACTATTACATCTAATTTGTTTAGCACAGTTTTCTCAGCTTTTGGGATATACCCTAGGCCCTTACATAAAACCTAACTATGTCTTTAACATTAATAATTTTATTAACCTTTTAAAAACCTGGTGTCTCATACAACAATGATCACTGATTCCTCTGCACACATCACACTAAGATAAGTGACTGTGAGATGGAGCTGCCACCTAGATACCCATTTATATATACTAACCTGATATACTAACCTGATATACAAAGTAATATGCAAGATACTTTGTTGGAGCTGCCAGCTAATATCAATTTGTATAAACTAACCTGATGCACACAGTAATATGTAATATACTATGATGGAGTCATCACCTAAATAGCCTTTATATATACATTCCCATGGTGTGTGCAGAGATAATGGCAGCATCCTGGTGCATCAGCTGACTGTAGGTGTGACAGGATCGGTAGCATGTGTCACCCATCTATGGTCAGTGCTGGGGGTGAGTAATGTATAATCTGCACATTCTGAGGTCACAGTATGAGGATTATACAATCATTATGGAAACATTAATAGACTGCGTGTACTATATCAAGTATATATCTTCTGCAGGAGGGGAGAGGTATATGTGCTGGAAATGAGGATTCAGCAATTTGAAAATAATAATTTTAAATGACAGGGTCATATTTCTTATGTTTATTTAAATATATATCATTTTCCTAATATAATAAAACTCTATTATTCTAAAAGTAGATGCAATCTAGTCAATTTTGTGCTCTTTAAAAAAATTTTTTTCCTTATAGGACATATAAGGAGCAGGATTCCCACTAAAAATATAAGAAGACGTTGTGGAAAGTGACTTTTTCTCTGATCAAGCAAAATAAAAACATTTTGTTTTCTACTGGAGGATTCAAAAAATCTACTTTCATTTTCTGAATAGCAAAAACATTTACAGCTAATTTCTTATCTAATACACGATGAGTCTCACAGGAGAGAAACCGCATCTGTGCTCTGAGTGTGACAAAGGCTTTACATATAAATCACTGCTTCTCAGACATCAGAGGATTCACACAGGGGAGAAACTGCATCTGTGCTCTGAGTGTGACAAAAGCTTTACATGTAAATCAGAGCTTCTCAGACATCGGAGGATTCACACAGGAGAGAAACCATTTACATGTTCTGAATGCAGCCAATGCTTTTCCCAAAAGTCATCTCTTCTTACACATCAGAGGATTCATACACGAGAGAAGCCATTTACATGCTCTGAATGTATCAAGTGTTTTACACAACAATCAAATCTTCTTAGACATCAGAGGAGTCACAGAGGAGATAAACCATATAAATGCTCAGAATGCAGCAAGTGTTTTAGCACTAAGTCAAATTTTGTTACACATCAGAGGATTCATACAGGAGAGAAGCCATATAAATGCTCTGAATGCAGCAAGTATTTTACCACCAAGCATGAGCTTGTTATACATCTGAGGATTCACACAGGTGAGAAGCCGTTTAAATGCTCTGAATGTAGCAAATATTTTACCAATAAAAAACATCTTGTTATACATCAGAGGATTCACACAGGAGAGAAGCCATATAAATGCTCTGAATGCAGCAAGTGTTTTACACAACAGACATCTCTTCTTAGACACCAAAGGACTCACAGTAGAGATAACCCCTATATATGATAAGAAGTTAGCAAAGGATTTACTAGAAAGATAATACTTATTAATCAAACAATGAGTTACTATAATGGTCTGAATATATCATGTGTTTCATGATAACTTGTATCACTTCCTGTTTATATGTTTGTCTGCATTTATAGAACAAGCATACAAAATAATTCCATTTAATACAAACATGTAAATATAGAAACATACATACAATAAATAGTGTTAATGCAATTCCTTCTGTTTTCACAGTTGTCTATGCCTTGCTATCCTTAAATGAGCACACACAGTTATATTTGTAAAGATGTTGCATGATTTTAGTAAATCCATGTATGCATATTTTTTTATTATTTTTATTGCACATATTTTTCCACATACAACCATTAAGCATTTGTCATTCATTTTTTTTGCAGTTATAACAAAATCACAGTTACAATTTATAATCTTAGTTTAATTTAATATTATCTACATAACATTTTTCAGGTTGGAGAGTTTTCACTATTCTCAACATAGCCCTTTTTTGTCCCAATTTGATTTTACATAATCCCCAGTACATTTCATCCAATCACAGCAAAGCATTCTCTAATTTTCTTTTGGATTAGCATAGCTAATTTTTTTAAATATCCTCCAGAGATTTTAAAAAATACTTTCCAGAGTTTCTTTCCTTCTGGACTGTGCCTCTACCCAGTCCATACGAAAGATAG
Source organism: Taudactylus pleione (assembly GCA_031769625.1). Taxonomy (NCBI): domain Eukaryota; kingdom Metazoa; phylum Chordata; class Amphibia; order Anura; family Myobatrachidae; genus Taudactylus; species Taudactylus pleione. The sequence goes on along the minus strand of JAUIMM010000144.1, from coordinate 5,522,216 downwards.
TAGAGCTTATCTAGAACAGAGACATTGGGGGACTCAGTGGCTGAACTCATGTCTGCAAAATTGATTTTATTTTTGCAGCTGCTGAAATTGCTAAAAGTATTTTCCGATTTCCCAGTATACAGTATATCCATTACCCTTTAGCATTATAATAAATAAAGCCTTCTCTGGATTCATCGGGAAATCTTTTTCGACATTTAAATTTATAAACCTTGTATTATTTTCCAGAATTGCCTTATTATTGGACAGTACCAAAAATAATGGGTTAAGTCCCCACAATTTGTAAATTTACAGGAAGTTGATAATCCCATCTCCCTTCTTCTAGGAGAAGATAGATATACCCTGTGACATATTTTAAAAACATTTCCAAGAATATCAGCAATGGAAGTGATTTGTTTACTTTATTTAGTTCACCATATAACGTATCCAATGTCATAAACGGAAATCTCTCCCTCCATCTGCCAATTCCAGTTGTGATCTCTTTAATATCAACCAGTTCTCTTATAATAGAATTATAAAATTAAATTGCTTTTCACTCTAGGCTATTATGTAATAAAGTTTTATCTAGACTTCCAATTTCTTTCACCCAAAGTTTGAATTACCCTCTTTACATAGTGTTGGCCTTGAATAAATGCTAGATTAGGAGCTATAATCACTTTGTATTCCTCTCTTACTTGCCTATAAGATTAATGTTTCTTATATTGCATGTCCACAAGTTGTCCTTTACTTCTTAACCCCTCCCTCCTCCACTGGGCAAAAGGGTATAAAGCTGCTCCCTCCTGGAATTTTGGATTCTTTAATAAGTATTGAGATAGTAGGGTGTATTTTTATTCTACTTCTCAACAAATACCATGTTCTTATAGTGGACATTAATAAAGGATTTTTTAGATTATCCCGGTCTACCTTTTATTTTTTAGCATGAAGAAATGTTGACAACTACATATTTGAAAGGAATGAGCCCTCCAAGGAGGAATGGACATATTTATCTCTATCATGCAGCCAGTCTTTAATGGAGCACAGCTGCACTGAGAGGCTATACCATTCCAAATTTGGAAGATTCATTCCTCCCTTTATCATAGGTTGCTGTAATTTCTGTATGCTGATTCTTCCTTTTTTACCTTCCCTTGTAAATCTACCAAATAAGCTATTGATCTTATCTGTGTCACTTCTGTTTATTATCACTCGGAGTAACTGTATTGGGTACAATACATGCTGGAAGGATACCTTTATGATAAGGTCAACTTGCCCCATAAAAGAAATAGGGAGATTTTTCCATCCTTGAAGTTCATTTTCACATTTTCTTTATAACAGGCTTTAAATTCATGTTATAAAATAAACCTAGGTCCTTCAGAATTTTTACCCCTAAATTAGTTATACATTTGGAGGTTCACCTTATAGTTAGGTCCCCTGCTCATGTTGGGTTTCTAAAGCCCATCTTAAGATACATTGCCACTGATTTGTCTAATTTTATTGAAAATCCTGATGTTCTACCAAATTATGACAATGTATGCAACAATAGTATTTGGGAAAGTCTTAGATTTGGTATATACAGTAACATGTCATCTGCAAAGGTGATTATTTTAATCTCACTTTATCCAGCCACAATGCCCTTCAGGACTGACCAGTTCTGCAAATAACATAACATAGAGTCCAACACTAGATTGAACAAAATTGGAGAGAGTGGGCATCCCTGATGTGTGCCAATATTCATTGTTACTTTTTTGCTCTTATTACCATTAATTAGAATAAATGTACTAGGGGATTCATATAAGAATTGAATGAATTGTATAAACTTTTCCCCAAATTCTCTAGAACTTGTATCACTTCTATATGTTTACATGTGAGGACATTTTTATTTTCTGATTGTGACAAGTGTTTTATATAAATCAATCTTGTTGAAGACAGGTAAATAGAAACATCTGTAGTTGATCTGCTGCCACAGTGTAATAAATAATATGTATGGGGAAAACCCACAAAATTGCCTGAAATGATTATTTATCTTTTTGAAATGTAATTTGCCACTATCATGGCATAAGGCGCTGCTACTAGTGACACCTAATACTGTACAACACAGCAAACAAGAGAGAGAAGAGCAATTTTCCTGGAATATTGCACTGGTTTAAAACATAACTTTATACATTTCTTTATAAAAGTAAGATTATCCATATTGACAAATATTAGCAAAATAATAGAACATAAAAATAGTAAAGAAAGGGACAAATAGGTATAAGGAATTGATTAACATAATCAATGGAACTGTTGCAAGTGTTGATTGTGCTTCCGAAGTTGTAACTGATCTCTGTAATATACAGCAGTCCTGCTCATACAGGTACTGGGACTAGTAGAAGAAAGAGCTTTCTATCCATTTAAAAGTTTCACCAGCTCCTCTCAGGACTGTAATTCCTTCTATGGGTAACAGTGTAAGATAAAACTATAAATAAGGTGTCTTGTTTCCTCCAGTATATATGTATATATATATATATATGTGTATATATATATATATATATATATATATACACGTACATATGCACACACACACACACACTGGAGGAAACAGTGTATATATATATATATATATATATATATATATATTTATATATGTACATAGAGATATAGATATATAGATAACAATTGGAAGCAAACGGCAGCACTCAGGAGACTTGTCAAATGACTGATACGTTTATGTAATCATTTTACATGATACCACACCAACGATTCAGGACACAGAACGCTATATATATATATATATATATATATATATATTCCATAGACAATAAACCTTAAGGTTTCATATGTCCCATTGAAGCAGCTTAGACATGATCTGAAAATTCACAAAACCTAATGATTTTCTGCCACTCAAACTTCAAAAGCAATGAAATTACAATCATTAAGGCTGACGCCTTAATAGACGTGTTCCTTGTGCTATACATATATGGTATGCCATCACACCCTGTGGCTGATGGCAGATTCAGCACTCTCACAGAATGAGATTGCTGTCACTCACAAAATGGGGGACCTGCTAATTCACAGAATTGTGTGCTCATTGGAACACACACATGCAGTCTATGCAACTGAGGTTTGAGCAGTTATGTGGCTCCCACATCCCACTCAGTGCCCACAATCTTCCCATTTGATCACCAAAACAATCTTACTGGCTTCCAACATCCTTCTCACTGCATACATTTATCTCATTTAGAATACACCTTCAGCTCCCTTATTTTTAAAAATATCATACTCTGTCTATGCATGTACACTTTCTTCCCCTATATGCCTCCATGCTGCTATATATTCCCAAATCCCTACTGCTGTGTGGTCTCCCAACTGTGATAGTCTGTGTTCCCTCATCCGCACTAATGTTTTTCCCCAGCCGCAGCACCCTGCATCCGTGACTTCTCCACAGCCATGTTGCTGTCTTTCTCTCATCTGTGGCACTCTTTCTTCCTCCATCTGCACTACTCTGGTCCCCAACCATGCAACTCTGTCTCCCCCCAGCACCCGCACCACTATGTCTTCCTCCCCATCCACATCAATCTGTCTTCCCCAATCCCTAGTGCTTTGTGGTCTCTGCACTATGGTAATCTGCATTCTATCATTCGCACCAATCTTTCTTTCTCCATATGCACCACCCTGCATCCGTGTCACTTTGTTTCCTTCTGCACCACTGCCTTCCCCTAAGCCAAACAGCTGTCTTACTTTCCTCTATGGCATTCTTTCTTAATCCATTTGCAGCCCTCTGTCTCCCCAACTGTGCAACTCTGTCTCCTCCCCCCACCTGCACTACTCTGTCTTCCTACCCATATTCACTAATCTGTCTTCCCCAATCCCTACTGTTGTGTGTTCTCTTATCTGTGCTAGTCTGTATTCCATTATCCGCACCAATCTGTGCACCCATCTGCACTGCTCTGTCTTACCATGTCCATGCCACTCTCTATCCCCATCCACACTGCTATCCTCTCAAACCATGCAACTCTATTTCCCCCATCCACACCACTATGTTCCACCCATCTGCATTGCTTTGTCAACCCCCCCTCTGTACTGCTTAACCCTCCCTCTTCTACACACATTTGTGTCTCACCTATCCATGCTGCTGTGTCTCCGCCCCCCATCCACACCACTTTTATCCCATCTGCACAGCTCTATTTTCTGCTTTCACCTCAGTTGCATATACTGCATGTGTGTATTCCAATGAGCACACAATTCTGTGAATTAGCAGCTCCACCATTTTGTGAGTGACAGCAATCTTATTCTGTGAGACTGCTGAATCTGCAGCATACAATATCTGTATTGCGCAAGGAACACGTCTATTAACGCATCAGGCTTAATGATCAGAATTTCATTGCTTATTTTAGTTTGAGTGGCAGAAAATCAATAGGTTTTGTGAATTTTCAGATCATGTCTAAGCAGCCATAATGGGACATATGAAACCGTAAATTTTTTTGTCTATGGAATTTCATAGCTTTTTTAAAATGTATTAACTAGCAGGGTTTGGATGAGCAAACCGGGCCACCTGCAGGGGAAAGGGCAACAAAATGGTACTCTAAAGCAGGTGGAAGAGGGGACAGCCACACAGGAGGTTGGTTTGGGAGGTGCAGAGAGCGAGACGGTTGTAGGCATGTAGTGTAGCGGCAGCAGCATTGCAACAAGCACAGGTCTCTGAGCCGGTCCTGGTTCTGGAATTACAGGGGGAAAAATGCAAAGAGCTCCCCCTGTATTTCCCAGAACCAGCATGCACTCCATCACAGGGTGGGGGTGATGCCACAGCCAGGGGAGCCCTTTCACTGGGCCCCCCAGCTTCAGCATCACCCCTGACCGCTAGTCAGCCCAGACCAGGGATCCCTGGGGAGTTGGGCCCCCCAATAAAGGGGTATCCCTCCTCAGGGCACCCCAGGCCCAGGCTAATAGCCCAGGGCTATCCCCGGCACCCCTGTGGGGTTTGTGCTGGCTTGATTGTGTATAGTGTGGTGAAGAATAAAATATAAATATTGTCTTTTGCAGTAGTACTACATGTCCCAGCAAGTCTACCCCGCATTCTGGTACTTGGTGAACCACAAGTAGCAGCAGGCAGGGCATTAAGGGCCTGCTGGCACCTATAGTACCCCTGCAAAAGAAATATTAAAATAAACAGACACCATTTTTAAAAGTATTTAGTATGCCAAACCATCACCTGGAGGGCAATGGCCTTTAAGCTCTTTTACATGGCCATCGCCCATCCCGGGCTTCTACTGCATCTTCACCTGGAGCGCGGCGGCCATTAAGCTCTTTTGCGCGGCCACTCCCCAGCCAGGGATTCCCAGCATCTTATGTCTTCAGCTGGTCTTCTCTCCAGCTCCCCAGCTAATGAACTAAATGGACGGGGCATGATGGCTCTATTTAAGCCAGCCGAGGGGCCGGGGTGATGACATTGCGAGCCATGATTGTCTCGAAGCGGCCATCTTTGAATTTTCAAAAATTGCGTTGGGGCGCCATTTTTGAAAAGGGCACGCTCAGTACTCACCATTGAATTCACAGGTGAGAACTGCTCATTGGCTGAGCGGCAGAAGGCTCGCTTCTCTCAGCCAGTGATCACTCCGCACCGGATTTCTGGACTAAAATGCTGGAATTCAGTTAGTAGTGTTCTTGTAGAACACTACTAAAGTTCGTGGGAATGGATATCTCCGTTTTTTTTTTCCAAGACCCTGGATTGTGTGCAGAGGACCTGATACATGCATAGGAGGAGGTGAGTATGAAATTTTTTTTTTACAGGTACCCCATTGGATAATCTACTGGAGAAGAGGAGAGATTGGCTTCAGGGATACTAGCTGAGTATGTGAGATAGTGTGTATGCATGTGTGAGTACATGTGTGTGTTCATGTATGTTTTAGTAAAATTATACATTTCTACTGTGTGTTGAGTGTTTTTTTTAATATTGCTTTTGCTGTGGAACTAAAAGTGCCAGCAAGCCCGTAATGCCCCGCATGCTAATACTTGTGGTTCTCTAAGTACCAGCATGCAGGGGAGGATTGCTGGGAACTGTAGTTCCACAGCAAAAGCCAATATTTATATTTTTAAATGCACCACAATATACATAATCAACCTGGCACCCACCACCCAGGGGTGCCGGGGATAGCCCCGGGCTATCAACCTGGGCGTGGGGTGCCCTGTGGAGGGGGATTCCATTATAGGATTCCCAACTCTCCAGGGCTCCCCAGCCTGGGCTGACTAGTAGTCAAGGGTGATGCTGCAGCTGGGGGCCTGGTGAAAGGGCTCCCCTGGCTGTGCTATCACCCCCCCACTAGAAGGAGTCCAGTGCTGGTTCTGGGAAATACAGGGGGAGCCCTATGCATTTTTCCCCCTGTATTTCAAAAACCAGGACTGGCTCAGAGCCCTGTGCTGGTTCCACTAAATACGGGGGACCCCTACGTTATTTGTCCCCCATATTTTGGCAACTAGGACAGGTTCTGAAAAGCCTGGTGCTGGTTGTGCTTAATACAGGGGACCACCACGTTGTTTGTCCCCTGTATTTAGCACAACCAGTACTTGGGGGGTGGAGCCACGCCATTTTTTTTAATTAAACTCAGGCAGCCAGTCTTGGTTGTGCTTAAATGCAGGGGACAAATGACTTAGGGGTGCCCCATATTTAAGCACAACCAACACCGGGCTAGTCAGAACCAGCCCTGGTTGTTAAAAAATGGGGGACAAATGATGTAGGGGTCCCCCGAAAGTTGTGCAACCAGCACGAGGCTGTGATCCGGTCCTGGTTCTGGAAATACAGGGGAAAAAATTTGTAGGGTCCCAGTGTATTCTCCAGGACCAGCAGTGGACTATTTCTGATGGGGGGCTGATGCCACAGCCTGGGGAGCCCTTTCACTGGGCCCCCCAGCCACAGAATCAGTCCTGACCACTAGTCATTCCAGGCTGGGAATCCATGAGGAGCTATTGACCCATCCAATAAATGGGTCCCCATCCTCAGTGCACCCCAGGCCTAGGCTGATAGCCCGAGGCTATCCCCAGCACCCCTGGGTGGTGGGTGCCAGGTTGATTGTGTGATGTGGTGCATTTTAAAGAATATTTTCTTCTGCAGGTGAACTACAGGTCCCAGCATGCCTCCCTGCATACTGGAACTTGAAAAACCACAAGTACCAGCATGCTGGGCTTTAGGGCCCACAGCCACCTGTAATGCACCTGTAAAAAATATATAAAACAACACAACACACTTTAATATTGCAATATTTTATTTTACAGGTCTTCACCTGGGGGACGGCAGCCTTTAAGCTCTTTTATTTGGCTCCACCACCACAGGGCTTAGGCCTCTTCACCTAGTGGGCGCCAACCTACCAGGGCTTCAGGGACTTTGCCCGGCAGGCACCAACTTGCCAGGGCTTTGGCATCTTCGCCTGGTGGATGCCAACCCACCAGATCTTCGGCGTATTCACCTGGCGGGCACCTACCGCCAGGTCTTTGATGTCTTCACCTTGTGGGCGGCAACCAGTTTCAGCTATTTTTCATGGCAGCCGCCTACTAGGACTTCCGGCATCTTTGCTTGGTGGTTGCCAACCTGCCAGGGCTTTGGTGTCTTCACCTATTGGGTGGCAGCCTATGATAGCTCTTTTTCGGTGCTGCCTCCCACTTGAACTTCTGGTGTCTTCACATGATGGGCACCAACCCCCCAGGGCTTTGATGTCTTCACCTAGTGGGCGACATCCTGTGATAGCTCTTTTTCATGGCTGCCTCCCACTAGGATTTCTAGTGTCTTCGCCTGGAGGGTGCCAACCTGCGAGGACTTCAGCGTCTTTACCTGGGAGGCACAAACCTGCTAGGGCTGTTGCGTCTTTGCCTGGTGGGAGCCAACCTGCCAGGGCTTTGAAGTCTTCACCTAGAGGGCGGCAGCCTGTGTTAGCTCTTTTTCAAAACTGCCACCCAATAGGTCTTATGGCATCTTCGCACGGAGGGTGCCAACCCACCAGGGATTTGGCCTCTTTGCCTTCCGGGCACAAACCAGTTAGGGCTTCAGCATCTTCGCCTGGCAGGCACCAACCTGCCAGGGCTTCGATGTCTTCACCTAGTGAGTGGCAGCCTGTGTCAGCTTTCTTTTGTGGCTGCCTCCCACTAGGACTTCCGGCGTCTTCCCCATTTGGGCACCAACCTGCCAGAGCTTCAGTCTCTTCGCCTAGTGGGCATCAGCCTGTGATAGCTCTTTTTCAGTGATGCCTCCCACTAGGACTTCTGGTGTTTCTGTCTGAATGGCTCCAACCCGCCAGGGCTTTGGCATCTTCACCTGGCAGGAGCCAACCCACCAGGGTTTGATGTCTTCACCTAGTGGGCGTCAACCTGTGTAAGCTCTTTTTCATGGCTGCCTCCCACTAGGACTTCCGGCTTTTTCGCCTGGTGGATGCCAACCCACTAGAGCTTTGGCGTCTTCACCTGGCGGGCGCCGAATCGCCAGAGCTTTAACATCTTCACCTAGTGGGTAACAGCCTGTGTCAGCTCTTTTTCATGGCTCCTGCCCACTAGGACTTATGGTGTCTTCACCTGGTAGGCGCCAATCTGCCAGGTATTCGGCATCTATACCTGGTGGGCACCAATCCACCAGGGCTTTGATGTCTTCATCTACTGGGTGGCAGTCTCTGTCAGCTCTTTTTCATGGCTACCTCAACTAGGACTTCTGGCATTTTTGTCTGGCAGATGCCAACCTGCCAGGGCTTTGGCTCTTTAATATGCAATATTTTATTTTACAGGTATTCACCTGGGGGACAGCGGCCTTTAAGCTCTTTTATGTGGCCACCACCACCCCAGGGCTTAGGCCTCTTCGCCTGGTGGGCACCAACCTACCAGGGCTTCGGCATTATTGCCTGGTGGATTCCAACTCACCAGGGCTTCGGCATATTCACCTGGCGGCCACCAACCCGCCAGGTCTTTGACGTCTTCGCCTAGTGGACGGCAGCCTGTGTCTGCTCTTTTTCATGGCTGCCACCCACTAGGACTAATGGCATCTTCACAGGGTGGGCGCCAACCCGCCAGGGCTTTGGCTTCTTCACCAGGCTGACACAAACCCACTAAAGCTTCAGCATCTTCGCCTGGCAGGCACCAACCTGTGAGGGCTTCGATGTCTTCACCTAATGGGTGGCAGCCTGTGTCAGTTCTTTTTCGTGGCTGGCTCCCACTAGGACTTACGATGTCTTTGCCTGGTGGGTCCCAACCTGCAAGGGCTTCGTTGTCTTCACCAAGTGGGCAGCAGCCTGTGATAGCTTTTTTTCGGTGATGCCTCCCACTAGGACTTCTGTTGTCTTTGCCTGGAGGGCACCAACCCGCCAGCGCTTCGACGTCTCCACCTAGTAGTCGACATCCTGTGTCAGCTCTTTTTCATAGAGTTTCATAGCTGCCACCCACAAGGACTTATGGCGTCTTCACCAGGCGGGCACCAACCCGCCAGTGCTTCAGCATCTTTGCCTGGTTGGACTCAACCTGCCAGGGCTCGATGTCTTCACCTAGTGTCTGCAGCCTGTGTCAGCTCTTTTTCATGGCTGCCTCCCACTAGTACTTTTGACATTTTCGCCTGGTGGATGCCAATCTGCCAGTGCTTTGGCATCTTTACCTGGTGGGCGCCATACCGCCAGAACTTCAACATCATCACCTAGTGGGCATCAGCCTGTCAGCTCTTTTTCATGGCTCCTGCCACTAGGACTTATGGCGTCTTTGCCTGGTGGGTGCCAACCATCTAGGGCTTCAGCATCTTTGCCTGGTGGGAACCAACCTGCTAGGGCTTTGGCATCTTTACCTAGTGGGCGACAGCCTGTGTCAGCTCTTTTTCATGGCTCCTGCAACTAGGACTTATGGCATCTTTGCCTGGTGGGTGCCAACCTGCTAGGGCTTCAGTGTCTTTGCCTGGTGGGTACCAACCTGCTAGGGCTTTGGCATCTTTACCTAGTGGGCGACAGCCTGTGTCAGCTCTTTTTCATTGCTGCCACCCACTAGGACTTATGGTATCTTCGCCTGTTGGGTGCCAACCCAGCAGAGCTTCACACATTTTCAGCTGGTGGCCACCAACCTGCTAAGGCTTTGGAGTCTTCATCTGGTGGGTGACAACCCACCAGGGCTTCAACATCTTCACCTAGTGGGCAGCAGCATGTCAACTCTTTTTCATGGCTGCCACCCACTTGGACTTCCAGCATTTTTGCCTGGCAGATGCCAACCCACCAGGGATTTGGCTTCTTCGCCTGGTGGGTACCCACACACCAGGGATTCTGGCATCTTCACCTGGGGGGCGAAGATGCCAGGGCTTCTGTGGTCCTCTTCAGGAAAATCAAAGATGGCAGCCATGAGCCAATCACGGCTCACAACGTCATCATCTGTGCACCAGGCAGCTGCAGGACTTGCACCTGTTCAGGTGTTGGCAGCGGGCCAGGATCCACGCTGCCTACAACATCTGAGACCTGCCACTGCTGATGTCCCTGCCACCACTACCATTGTTTTTTTACCAGTGCTGCTACCACCCACAAATGATGACCATCTTGCTACACCCAAGTGAAGCCACTATGACTACACCTGCTGGAGTCACCTACTATGGCTGCGCAACAAGTTGAGAAGTTCTATTTTTATAATGGCACATTCTTGAGGTAATAGCTTTAAAACTGTAATTTTTTAATTTACCTGAACCCCAAAAACACATACCCGGGCACAATAGCTACCTAATAAAACAAACCCCAAGTCTAAATTCCACCCCTACCCTGATTTTTGCATTCAAAAAAATCCCCCATAGATTATAGCATACAAGGATTCATAAATGAGACTGTCAGAAAAAAGTGACAGTTGGAGCTTTAGATTACTCCCAAATCCTCATTTTTTATGTTTTTACCCTGACATTTGGCATGCAGCACCATGCGACAGTTCTACCCAGCCTGGCCAAATTTCAGATCCGTACCTCCTATAACTTTTGAGGTGTAGCTCCTTAAACACCCTGACCCCCCTTTAGAATTCTCTATGGAGAAATCCATTTTTTAGATGCAGCCTTAATATAAGGGCACGACTGTGCCCTTATAATATATGTATTATAAGTTGTGCCCTTATATTATTACTGAACCAAAACAATGAAAATCTACATAGAAAATTCTGGAGGGGGTCACGATATTAAAGGGCTGCACCTCAAAAGCTATAGAAGGTACCAAGCTGAAGTTTGGCATTGGCAGATAGAATTGTCAAAATTTGGCAAGGTGCTGCTTGCTAAATTTCAGGGCAAAAACATAAAAAATTAGGATTTGGGAGTAATCAAAATTATCAACTGTCATTTTTTCTGACTCTCAGTTAGGACCACTTTTCTGCTGTTCTCTATGGGGGATTTATGGGAACATATAACTTAGGTTAGGGGGTGAATTAAGACTTGGGGTTTGATTTATAAGGTAGCTATTGTTCCAGAATAGGGCCTTTTTGGGTTCAAGTAATTGAGAAAGTTACAGTTATTAAACTATTACCTCACAAATCTGCCATTACAGAGATAGAAAGTTTAAATTCCTTGCAAAGCCTCAGTAGGAACCTTTAGCAGGTGTACTCAATGTGGCTTCACTTGGGTGCACCAAGTAGTATGTCCTCTGCAGGTGGTAGCAGGGGCCAGGACCAGAGGGAAGGAAGCTGGCATTTGTGATGCCAGGACCCAGGAGAAGGTAGTGGGTAATAGCATCTGCTAACACTTGCGGGAGAAAGCAGGTGGTGGTGGTGGCCATTAGTGGCCAAGGTAGTGGGCAGTAGGACCCAGGGGAGGCATCTGGCATCTGTTGCAGATGCAGGCTTCAAGCATGCATATGTGTGTAAAAAGATTTTAATTTGTAAAAAAAAAACGGCATGCCCCTTGCCCCAACTGAGCAACCAGTACTGGACTTCTAGTGACCCAGAACTGGTTGTGCAAAATAAGGAGGACAAATTACATTGGTGTCACCTGTATTAAGAACAACAGGCTAATCCAAACCAGTCCTGATTGCCAGAATACAGGGAATAAATGACCATATTCAGTGCAACCAGCACTGGGCTCTGAGTTGGTCCTGGTTCTGGAATTACAAGATAAAAAAAGCATAGGGTACCAATGTATTTACCAGAACCAGCACTGGACCATTTCTAGTGGGAGCTGATGCCAGAGCCAGGGGAGCCCTTTCACCAGGGTCCCCAGCTAGTCAGCCCAGGCTGGGATCCATGGGGAGCTGGGGGCCCCCCAATAAAGTGTTACTTCTCTTCAGGGGACCCCAGGCCCAGGCTGATAGCCTGGGGCGATCCCTGGCACACCTGGGCATTGGGTGCTGAGTTAATAGTGTAGTGTGGTGCATATTAAAGTCCCAGTAAGCCTCCCCACATACTTGTATTTGGAAAACCACAAATACAAGCAAGCAAAGGATTAAGGGATTGCTGGTAGCTTTACTATTCCTACAAAAGAAATATTGAAATAAAACAGAGACACATTTTTTTAATATTGTTCTTGTCTGCAGCTTTAAGTGAAAGATGGCAGCCTGGAGAGGGGGACCATTTTACTGGGGGGTCCCCAGCTCCCCAGGGATCCCTAGCATGGACTGACTAGTGGTCACGGTTAGTGCTTTGGCTGGGGGGCCAAGTCAAAGAGCTCCCCTGGCTGTGGCATTAGCTCCCTGCTATTAAAAGTCCAGTGCTGGTTTTGGATAATACAGGGGGACTTTACTAATTTTTATCCCCTGTATTTCCAGGACCAGTTCCAAATCAGAGCTCAGTGATGGTTGCGCAAAGTATGGGGGACCCCTACATTGTTTGTCCCCCATATTTTGGCAACCAAGGTTGGTTCTGACTAGCCTGTTGCTAGTTGTGATTATGTACAGGGGAGTCCTATGTTATTTGTCCCCTGTATTTAAGCACAACTAGCATGGGCACTTAACAGCCTGGGGCTGGTTCTGCTTTTGCGGGGGTCATTTCACACAATCAACCCATCACCCACTGCCTAGGGGTGCCGGGGATAGCCCCATGCTATCAGCCCAGGCCTTGGGTGCCCTGGAGAGGGGGACCCTTTTATTGGGCCAGGAGGTCCCCAATTCCCTAGGGATTCCCAGCCTGGGCTGATTGGTGATCAGGTTTGATGCTTTGGCTGGGGGACCTAGTGAAAGGGCTCCCCTGGCTGTGGCATCAGCCCTCCACTAGAAAAAGTCTGGTGGTGGTTCTGGAAAATATAGGGGAACCCTATGCAAATTTTCCCACTGTATATACAGAACCAGAACCAGATCAGAGCCCAGTGTTGGTTGAGTAAAGTAAAGTGACCCCTACTTTGTTTGTTCCCTATATTTTGGCAATCAGGGCTGGTTCTGAGATTGATGGAACAGGAGAAAATATTCACACATCATAACACTGCATAGACCGCTCTGGGGAACAGTACGAGTGCTGGCTTTATTTATAGGGGTCTGAAAAGGTTAGTCACCATGAGTCAGCTTTATGCATGTGCACAAACAACTTGTTTGTGCCCCCCAATACTGACTGGACATATAGATAAGACAAACATATGACATTATGATGCATATTCTTGTTGTGTTCCTCGCCTGCCATCTTCGTCAACATCTTCTATCTTGTTATCATCAGACTGTCCAAGTATTTTATCTTCTCTATTCAAGACTGTATAGTGAACAACATGTTTTTCTGAAACTTCAAACTTATGTAACTCTTAAAATCACTCTTAAAGCGACATACACATAGATAGAGCATTTAATAATCTAAGCATTCCATGCTAATATTTCCCTCTTATTATCAAATGATCTATCTGTCAGTAGAAATGTCCATGTTTCTTTAGTAACTCCTTCTGGAGCCTTTTGATGTTCTTGTTGTTCCTCATCTTTCTTTGGCCTTTATGACTTTTGTTTCCTGCATATCAGTTACCTACAATAACCAGCATATGACCTTATAGTGCCTATGTTATCCACATGTTATCCTAAGGACCACATATAGATAGAGAAAAATATCATTCAGCATGTATCATTGGTGTTTATCATAGGAACTATTCTTACTGTTGCTTGAAGGTCAATCATGCCAGGAGGAAAGATCGAGGAATCAGGTATCTGGACATCGGGGATTAGAGTATAGGCCCCCCTCATATGTAACTCCCAGGTGTTAATGAGACCTCTCCTGGGGTGCGGAGTCTAGTCCACCTGATGGTATTCACCAGTGACCCCTCCAAGCAGGATATGGGCTTTGCTGCACCAAGTGAACAGGACGTGGCCCCCAAGATTGGTACCTGGAGCAAACACTGAGTATAATGCAGGAGGACTATACCTTCTTGTGTTGAGGGTTAATTCAGAATTCTTGATCTTCACTTATTTCACTCAAGCAAGAGCGCTTCTGCTCATCTTCTTTAGTTATGTAGTAAGTTGCTTGATCACTCTATCTCCATTGTTCACTTCTTATGGTGCGATGCTGTGAACCCAAGTGTCTCTTCCTTCCAGCTTTACTGCAGTAGGTGTAGTCTGCAACACCTGAAATGGGCCTTCGTATCGAGGTTCAAGTGCCCTTCTCACATGTCTTTTGAAATACATCCAGTCCCCTGGACTCAATGAATGAGTACTGTCATCAGAGTCTGGATCTGGAATGGAAGAGAATACTTGACAATGGAGGTTAGTTAAAGCTTTACACATTGCTTTTACATAAGCAGTTAAATCTTCATAGTTAAGCTGTAACTGCTGAGGGAAGTAACACCCTGTCTTAGGTACTGTATCAAAGCTTATGTGTCTTTACAGAGTTGGTTCTAATAGAGAACAAAACTGTTGGTAGACATTGTAATACTGGGTCTTGCAATACTGCATTCTTTACTGCTGTACATGCATAAGCAATGATCTTTATTTCTGGTGTCTGTTTCTTGGTAGGGGCCTGTATCTTTACAATTGCTTCTTTCTGATGTTAGTTCAAGGGCAATGAATAGCTGATTAATCAAAGTTGCATGCTTGATATAATTTCTGGTTTCTTCAGGTAGGGACAACTTTGTGGATCTCATACCTGGAATTTCTGTAGAGGTTTGGCTGTTTGTCCTTCTGCCAAGATTCAAGCTTCCTTGAGTAAACACAATTCTTCTTCTTGTGCTGAGCACTATGGAGGTAGTGCTGTATAAGTTAAGATGTCTGTGTTTGAAGTAGGGATGTGCAGTCTCGGTTTTACTCGGATTTACTCGGTTCTTATCGCCACTTTACCGCAAATTCAGATTTATTTTATTGGCTATCCAAAACACATGATAGGCGACAGCCAATAAAAAGATCTGAGTAAATCCGAGTAAAACCTAACCCGCTCACCCCTAGTTTGAAGTGTCTGTATATCCTGTGTATATGCTCCCATTAACATAGTATCTGGAGCCATCTACATTCAGGATTCTGTAAAGGAGTGTCCATTACATGATGAAGAGCCCTGACTTTAACTTACATAAGAGCTAAACAATCATGATGAGGGAAAAAAGTATGTATATTTTCTTTACTACCTTTACTGACAACTTCTGACAATTTCTTCCTCCTTATTACATGATCTGTCTTCATCTGTAATCTCAGTACCTTCTTCCTTATCCCATGATTCAACTTCATCTGTACTTTTTCCTGTTTGAGGGATCATTTCACAGGCTCATTTCCCCTCTTATGAATCATTGATAGGAAGGTGAGTCACTGGATTGAAAACTTGTGCATCTTAAGATGGTTACATGAGATGTGCTTAACAAAGCTACTTCATACCTGGCTAAACTTACAGTGGACAGGTGCTTGGTTCGTTCTTGACCAATTACTGTATAAGGTCTTGAAATACTTCTGATTTTTCAACTTTACTTAATTTACATGATGCATTTTCTTCAGGTCAATGGATACTGTCTTATTGATACTGGGAGAGTATTTGGCTTTAGGGTAAGTTTGGACAAGCTGTACTGCTAGAAGCCCAACATTGTCTTTTCTTTTGTAGCATATCTTACTTCGGACTTTCATTCCAGTAATACTGTAGCTTGTGGGGGTCTCTGCTGAGAATAATATACAGCTGCAGTCAACTGTTCATCCTGTTTCTTTTTTTAAAACCTGAAGTTAGTATTACTCTGTCCGGAGTGTACTTAATACATACTTCTTAACTTGAATATTACTTCTGCTCCCAGTAGGTTGACTTGGACATTTAGGTGAAATCAAAAACTTAATTGGTACCTGTAGTTGCTCAGATCCTATCTTCATTAGTACAGGCTCACATTCTTGTAAGTTCGCTTCACTTTCTTCAAGTCCAGTCACTGTTAAACTTTATTAGATAATAGATTGTTTGGTACCTCCTCTTCATCATAGGCTAGTTCACTTTGCTCCGCTCTTCATTAAACATTCACACTGCTTTCCAATAGGTAAAGTCATTGCTTCATTTCTTTTTGCTTCATGCTTGTCTTGATGAATTGTGGTCAGCAGTATAAAGTGGGAGGTACAAAGGAGTGCCTACATCCTATGCTTGGGTTCTTCTCTGTTCTTCCTGCCATTTTTTGTATTTGTCACAATCACTTTTCATGTGACCTCTTTTTCTGCAGAAAAAACATAGCCCCCATTCCTTCATTTTATTTGCATCAAAAGGAATCCTTCTCTTGGTGTTTTCAGTAGGATCTCTGCATCTTGTCTTGTCTTGTACCACATGCACTATTATTTTCTGTGCTGCAGTCTTTCCTCTCTGTCTGTTATTTTTATCTCGCTCTCTGTCTTCTATACTCTCCACTACTTGAAGTACAGAGGGAACTTCCAATGTTCCTGCTTCTGGTTCTATTGGATATGATTGTCCACATAGTTTCAATAATCGAGTCTTACACTTCTTTTCACGTTGCGGATCTGTCATGAGGACATCATCTTCAGGTGTTTGTGTAGACTGGTCATGGTATTGCTTTAGGTTTTGTTCGATGTTAGGTGCTGCTGGAGCGAGATTCCCTTTTTTCTTTGCTGTTTCAATTGTAGTTTCTCTGTCGTTTGTCGCCTATATCATTTGGTTATTCTTGTTATGGGGGTCTGGCGCGAACAAAGCCACTATATCTTGCATACCGGACAATGTACAGGGTCTGTGTTGCTCTTGAGTTCCTTCCAAGTCTCCTGCTTCATCAACAACACATTGGTCTTGGGTAGGACATATTGGAGGCACTTCATCTGGTGGTGGTTCTGGTGTGCCCGTGCTTATTGCTGTCATATCAGCTAGAGCTTTCTCTGACGCTGCCATTAGCTCTCGTTGCAATCTCTTGCTTTCTGATATTGTCAGATGTAGCTGTTATCTCTATATCTCAGATTATCAATTCAAATAGTCCTAAAAAAATACAATGAGCTTCTAAGCTTTAACTAATAACGTGACTTTGCGATCATCTGAAGCATCCTTTAGCAGCACACAGCTAAACAAAACCATAGCTATCGTCTGTACAGTATATCCTAAATAAATTTCTTTCTGCTCAAAAATGTCTAAACCTCAAAAATGTCTAAACCTTGATCATTAACTTTATAAACTTTTACTTCTCTTTGGTCGACCATTCTTTAATAAAACATTAATCCTGTACGTACTTTACATTTTCTATAATTAAAACCTTTTCCTTATTCTGCATTCCAGTCTTAAATCTGCATTATCTGTGCTATATTTAAAAGAATGCAAAAAGTGACATACCTTCCTTATCTGTGGTCGTGCATTCACGTATTAAATATGATGTGCACAGCCACAAAAACTTTTAATAATTTCTTATCTTATATCAACAGCTTGGCTGTTGACGTGACTTAGTCACTCCCCCCCTCTCTTTCTGCTAGCCGCTTCTTATAGTCAATTTCTTTAGCAGCATTTGGGGGAGACAGACTACCACTTGCTCGCAGGATTATTCAACATTATGCAATTGCATTCTAATAGAGATACCTTTCTTATACATATAGATTACTGCCAGATAAACATACATTAAAACCTTTGTCAATTACTGTTTACGTTTTTTAAAACAACTATTACTTTTAATTGTGTATAATGCTTGTTCTAAGTATCCTTTCTCATGGATTTCAATTTCCTATTGCGTAGGCTGTGTCTTACTTCCCCTCACTGAGTTTGTGCACAGTCATGTTGGGGGGAAATCTATGTAACGCATGTATCGCTGTACATCTGGGTGTCTTGCTGGTGGTATAAATGCATTGTGGTGAAGGGGTATTTGGAGCATACATATCTGATGCTATTAACAACTAGCACCCCTGATCAAAATCTGCCACATTTTAATCGGGGCCAGTCTACTCGTAACTGACATCCATCATCATGGGCTTGAAGTCCCTTTGGAGTCCACTCTCTACTGTGACTTTCCCTCTGCCTGTGTCCCCCCCCTTTGGAGTTTGCCATGGACACACACAGGGTGCTCTGTGACCCATGAGGTGCCTGTGGTCCGGATAATTCAACAGACCACTGGTGTAGGGATCGAATCAGGTCAGCAACACATGAGGCACCTCTCGTCTGGATACTTAGCCTGGAGCCAAGGCAGCCCCATGGGTGCCGCCAACCCTTTCATCCCGACCACAGATTCTGGACAAATCAACAGAGGCAACCCATTGGGCAACATCACCCTTTTGGTTGCAGCCATGGGATATTGATCAGCAATGCATGACGTGCCTCTCGTCCAGATACTTAGCCCGGAGCCAAGGCAGCCCACCCGGTGCAACCACTCCCCACTTGCTGCTGACTCTCGGGACCAAAAACCTGCTTTCTTTGGAATATGGCCAGTATTCCTCTTAAAGCTTGGTGCCTTCCTTATCCTTCATGATTTGCAGGGTTTTTTCAAACCGTCTGGTTGCCTACTTGTAGGGGTTCTTTCAAACCATCTGGTTGCCTACTTGTAGGGGTTCTTTCTAACCATCTGGTTGCCTACTAGTGTTGTGCTGTTCTTGGTGAGGACACATACTGCTTTTGCACTGTGGTAGTTGCAGTGTCGGGACACATACTGGTTTTGTGCTCTGGTAGTCACAGTGTCAATCTGATATATTCTTTACTGTGCACAGTTCATGGAAGGCAACTATTCAGGGGTCTGCCACCCCCCCACTAATGTACTTTCGTTAACTGTAGCAGGTGTTGCTGATATGACAAAAAGCTAGCATCTACATGAGTAGCTATTCTGCCTC
This sequence comes from Taudactylus pleione, assembly GCA_031769625.1. Taxonomy (NCBI): domain Eukaryota; kingdom Metazoa; phylum Chordata; class Amphibia; order Anura; family Myobatrachidae; genus Taudactylus; species Taudactylus pleione. Next base: position 5,503,155 of record JAUIMM010000144.1, on the reverse strand, counting down.
TAAAGCTCCTTTTTCCCCTTGCTTTGGTGGTATATCTATTAAGAATTCTCCCTAAGTTGTGTCTTCTGTTTTCAATATGTATTGTGGATTTTCTAAGTGTGTTTGTTCTGGCTAACATTACCCAGCAATATGTACGGTTGGTGCAATGAAATCTAAACAAACATATCATTAATTACGTAGTGCCTATACACTTATAAGTTCCTTCTAACTAGCATTAATTACTGTGTTTCCTTTGATCTAGCAATACTTTACAAACTATATCTAGCAGTCACATTTAAAACTTTTTAAACATCAAAACATTGCATGTACACTCTCCACAAGTTACTGTTAAACATCCCAATCACCACTTCCCCATATAATATCCCCAATCATTACTTTAAAATGTAAACACATATTGCATTTTGCATATGAGAGGTGATACTGGAAAAATGCCATAACTTGGCACTATTGCAATACAAATTTTTTTTTAGTTACTTATAACCCCATCTGCACAGCACAGGTAAGGATACTGAATGAGGAAGTGTGAGAATAGGTTTGAAGAAACATTTTAAGCATACACGCAAACATAAAACAGTAGATTCCAAACACATTGGGTTCTTTTTGGAATACCTGCTTATCCGGACCCACTGAACGCTCCCAGAGATCCCAAGGAGGAACCGAATAGAGTAAGAAGATGCAAATGCATAGCTTTCACTTACTCACCATGGATTAGGATTTCAGTTTGTCCTCGGCATCCCAGGAGATGATCTGTCAGTGGTTTCCAGATTTTGAGGTTTCCCGGCCGATGTCACCAGTTGTGAGCGTAGTTTTGAGAGCTGTACTACTTCCTTCGATGTATCTGGAATCAGCAGTAGCTTATGTTACAAGACAAAGCAAGCAGAATAACAGACAACCATGGTTAGAGAACAAATCTGACACATACAATGATGTAGTTACACATCATAACACTGCGTAGACCACTCTGGAAAACAGTACGAGTGCTGGCTTTATTTATAGGGGTCTGAAAAGGTTAGTCACCATGAGTCAGCTTTATGCATGTGCACAAACAACTTGTTTGTGCCCCCCAATACTGACTGGACATATAGATAAGACAAACATATGACATTATGATGCATATTCTTGTTGTGTTCCTCGCCTGCCATCTTCGTCAACATCTTCTATCTTGTTATCTTCAGACTGTCCAAGGATCTTCATCCTTGATAGTACTTTATCTTCTCTATTCCAGACTGTATGGTGAACAACATGTTTTTCTGAAACTACAATCTTATTTAACTCTTAAAATCACTCTTAAAGTGACATACACATAGATAGAGCATTTAATAATCTAATTAAGCATTCCACGCTAACACTTGTGTGGCTTGATTGACTCTTTGTATTCAAAACCTGTATTCCCATTCCATCGAGATCAAGGGTTTACCCTATTTGCAGTTTCTGTGTGTTTTTAGAAGCAATACTGATATTGAGGAGACTAATAAACAGCTTCAACTAATGATGGGAAAATTTATTGGAAGACGGTATCCTGAAAAAAAATTGGTGACAGCAAAAAATAAAGCTTTGTCTCATACACGTGAGTACCTTTTAGATACAAAATCCCCCCATAAAAAAAGGATAAATTCCCTTTGGTAAACAAATAAACTGTTAAAAGTAAGGCTACAAAAGTGAAAGCTCATGAATTTTGGCACATTATTACATCAGTCCCTGAACTTAAATATATAAAGATACCAACCTTGAGCCCAGTTACAGTAGAGGCAGGATTATTAAAAATGATATTGTTCATAGTGACATCACATGTTATGATAAGAACACACAAATGGCAAAAACTTTCCTCTGCCATAAGAAGGGGTATTATAAATGCTTAGGCTGTACTACATGTTCATACATGTGTATGGGGGAGTTTATTTTGGATCCCCATTCTGGCAAGAAATTCCCTATTAAGTGTTCTCTTACCTGTAATTCTACCTTTGTAGTGTATGTGATTTTCTGCCCATGTAGTTTATACTTCATTGGTAAAACTGAGTGTCAGTTTAAAATTCATATGGACTGATAGCAATCTGACATTTGGTCAGCTTTATAGACTGGTGTGAGTGAGCAGCTAGTTACTAGACAGTTTACAGTATAATACAGGATAATTGATCATGTTCCATTATCAGTCAGTGGAGGGAACAGAGCAAAAAAATTACTACAGTTGGAGTCAAGATGGATCCACCATCTAGATACAATATTCCCCATGGCCTCAACAAGTCTTTTGGATTAATTAATATCTTATGATTAATTTCTTATAATAAAATTAGACTTGTTATGTTATACTTGAATTTTCAGATTTAATGTTAAGGTTTTTCCATTTTTTTAGGTTTCTAGCCATTTTTCAATAGCTTGTGGTGTAATTTTTATATTTGATCACTAGATGGTGCTCTAGTATTTTGTTTTAGTATTTTAGGTATAAGCGTATGTCCCGTTATTTCGTGGGATATTCTGATAGTAAGTGTAGGACTAATATTTACATGGGTGTCAAGTTCTTTTTAAGGGCTACATTCATTATAAATTTTTTCAGTATATATACATGAACTGGGGATCTATACACTGTTTTTATGCACATTTATTAAGGTAATTCTTATGTTTTTTTAAGATTATGTTCTTTTAGATTATCTATTTCAATTATATTATGTTTGCAATGTTTGATATGTGTTTATGGCTATGCACTTGCAATTTATATAGCAGAGAGGCATCTGTTTGTGGTTGCACAACTGTATTTTGCATGTTTAAAGTTACCATGGTCCTGTGGCTGTTTCTGATTACAACGCTTCCGGTGCAATGGAGATGCCGCAGCTGGAGGACATGGAGGGCAGTGGACAGGCAAAGGGACCTGATTTCATTTGTTTTCATTGGGAGATTGGGGTAAATGGTTCTATACAACAAAGTTTATGCATATGTTATGTTATTGATGTTGTCCTGAGGAAGGGGATGCGGTCCCCGAAACATTGACCCAATAAATTTCCCTGGAATAGGGTTCACTTTGTGATTGATAAGACTCTGAGCAAAGCCTCTCTGCTTTCTTTGTTTTGTATATGTATATATATATATATATATATATATATCGCAATAGGCGGCACTCATGGAGACATCACAAAGAAGACAATTCACTGGTAAGTATGTCAACGTTTCAGAACGTGGCAAATATATATTACTTTTTTATTTTCTATTTTAAATTTTCACCAGTTTATGGGTTATATGTTTATGTTATAATTTTATATGAAATTTAAAAAAGGTTATATTTTTTTGTGTGACTGGTGCACTGCATCATTGTCCTTGTTTTTTTATACCTAATGTTAAGATGAAATGCTATACTCAGTTTAAAAGGAATAAATTGTGTATCCTGGCACAGTGGATTCTGGCATTTAGACTACCTGTTGGTGCTGGAATTATAACACATGTCCGAATCCTGACGCCGGCATCCTGACTGCTATAATCCCTTAGTAAGTAGCAGGGTTAGGTAGAGCCTTAGGGTTAGGTTTTGGCACTAGATTAGGGTTAACGGTAAGGCACTAAGGTGGGAGGGTTAGTTTTAGGGCATGAGGATAGGAAGGCTATTTTAAGGCATTAGGAAGGAGTTTATTTAGTTTATCCTATTTGTACTAATTATATGTCCATTGTTTGAGGCCCAGTATATTATATTTAATAGTATCAGAATAAATACAGGGTACTATGGGTGACTGAGCAGGGACACACCAAAAATGATACAACTTTTTTTTTAAAGATTATTCAATTGTATAATTTTGATTTACATAAAATTGAGAGACAGTGTCTGAATTATAAGGTACAAGTTCCTCCATTGCCAATATTACTGTGTTATCACCTATTATACTGTATTATAAATTATCTTTAATCCTGTTGTCAATCATACATCAGTCTAAGGGGTTGATTCAGCAAGGAACACAAGCTAGCAGGCACAAGCACCAAGCCACTCTGGGGAGCCGCTACCATACTCAGCAACCTGATTGCGCAGTTTGCAATCATTGGCTCACACCTAGATTTCTCTCAGTTGCATTCCTTGCTGAATCAGGCCCTAATTTATCAGTCTAAGGATCAGGAGTATCATACCTCTATTAGCAGTAGTAGCACTTTCTCAACATCTACTAGTATATAAACATATTTGGGAAAGTGTGATAAAGGATATTTCAAATCCAAAGTGTTTGACAATATCATATAGAATGTTAGCTCTTTATTTAAGTACTCAGGGAGAGTGATTTGTTAATTGTTTGCTTTGTTACTAAATAAAAAATAGCTAACATCCCTTACACCACTGGTAGTGGCACGATATGGCAGGTGGAATTAGAAATATTTGTTTTGGAAATGGACTGATGACCACAGTCTGTATTCATTGGTCCAAGCAAGAGACTTGTTATTAATCACCAATAGTAGATTTTAATTTGCAGCAATTCTACAATAAAGACCTGATTTAGGTCTCTTCTGAATAGCAGATGGTGAGATGTGTCTGCTGCTTGAGCTCAGTTTACCATTAATTTGGCCTCTAGTCTGAGGTAATATCAATAGGTGATTTCTGAGTGCAGTAACTATAATAAATATATCCTCTGAGCTTCATCCTCATGGGAGCCTGTTACATCATAGTACTGTATGGTTTTTGTACCTAACTTGGTGAAACTTTCAAAGTTGTTGCAATTTCCCGGATTGTATGACCTTAAATTCTTAAAATATTGATGGATATTCCTATATCTGGGCTATTTTGAGCTACTCTTGTCATATTATGACTTCTACATCATGAAACTATAGTTTTGCACCAATGCCCTCTGATAGCAACATTGATTGGCCTTAGGCATTAACAAGCAATAAAAGATGATGAACTCATTGTGAATTATTATTTACCACCTCTAACTTTTACTTAAGTTCTAAACGAATACTACTTGTTGGGATACATTTGAAAAACAAATACATTAAAATTATCCTTTTAAAACTAAATTCATACATTGTAATCAACTACATTATTTATAGATGTCTAAGAAACTCATAGTAAGCCTGTGTATCACAATGTCTAATATCACTGGTGGTGATACTGTATGTAGAACAGGTTCTTCTTTTCAAACACTGCCTAAACTATAGTTGACTAATAAATAAAAGGTCCCTGTGGTGACTTACCAGGATGCCAGAGGTCGCTATCATCTAGTTTGAATGCAAGGTGTCACCCCTGCAAATGTGTAATTAGCATTTTATATTGTAGTAATTGACTTTAGTTATATTTGCACCTCATTTACAAGACAAAGAGCTAGGCATGAGAAGCTGCTGTGTTTATATGTCACCTCTCAGTGTAAGAATTCCTTCTGGTCATCCTGGGATCTATGGAGAGAGATGGGGGAGGAATGACTATAAATAGGCTATATCAGGCTACTGATAGCTGATGGAAGAGCTGCTGGTTTAGTTGCTGGTTGGAAAGCTGGATGGATGGAGGAGTAAAAAAGAGACAGAAGGTAATTATATTTTACATAAGAATATATTTTGATAAATACACAGACATTTGTAGATATTACATTGTAAGTTACAAAAATGTAGTCTAAAATGTAAATACTTTCTGCCAATACAGTATTTGCATGTGTCTAAAATTTCTAGTTTTTCTTTATAATTGCATCCAAAATTATTCAATTATTTTCATTTTTTATTAGTATAATAAAAATTAATTAGTATTTCAATATAACTCTGTACATCAGGTTACTATTTATAAAGGGGTATCTTGGTGGAAGCTCAAACATATTTTATTACATATTACTCTGTATAACAGGATTAGTGGGTATTTAGGTGGCAGCTCCATCATACTATCTAAAACATTTCTTTGTATATCAGATTATTATATATAAAGTGGTATCTATGTGGCAGCTTCACCATAGCATATTACTCTGTACATCAGGTTAGTGTATATATCAAGGGGTATCTAGGTGGAAGCTCAAACATATTTTCTTATGTATTACTCTGTGCAACAGGTTAGTGTATATAAATGGGTATTTAGGTGGCAGATCCATCATAGTATATTACATATTACTCAGTTCATCAGGTTAGTATATAATGATGGGTATCTAGGTGACAGCTCCATCATAGTATCTTACATATTACTCTGTGCATCAGGTTAGTATATATATAAAGGGGTATCTAGGTGGCAGCTCCTTCATAGTATCTTACATATTACTCTGTGCATCAGGTTAGTATATATATAAAGGGATATCTAGGTGGCAGCTCCATCATAATATCTTACATATTACTCTGTGCATCAGGTTAGTATATATAAATGGGTATCTAGGTGACAGCTCCATCATAGAATCTTACTTATTACTCTGTGCATCCGGTAAGTATAAATATAAAGAGGTATATATGTGGCAGCTCCATCATTGTATCTTATTTATTACTCTGTGCATCAGGTTAGTATATATAAAGTGGTATCTAGGTGACAGCTCCATCATATTATGTTACATATTACTCTGTGCATCAGGCTAGTATATATAAATGGGTATCTAGGTGGCAGCTCCATCACAATGTCTTACATATTACTCTGTCATCAGGTTAGTATATATCTGAAAGTATCTAGGTGGCATCTCCATCACTGTATATTACATATTACTCTGTGCTCCAGGTTATTATATATAAAGGAGTATATAGGTGGCAGCTCCAACATTATATATTTGAAATTGCTTAGAACATTAGATTACTATCATTTTTACATGTTTAGCTTGGTTACACTCAGGTAAATTCAATTACTCACAATATTTTCCATGTGGATACATCTCTATGTTTTAATGCTAAGAGCTATTCAATTAGTAGCAGGGGCATAACTAGGTATATAAAGGCCCATAGAAAAAGTTTGTAAAGGCCTCTAAGTACCACCCAATGGTGAAAAAGTATATAACATATGTAACTTTGAGAAGTGAAATTGGCCCCCTTTATCTCTGGTCCTATTATCAGCTGTACCCCTTGCATCCAAGGTAGATATTCCCATGATTAGTTGTCAATTTCCCAATGTTAGAAACCAGCAGTTACAGCAGCATGTGATAACAAACAGACTCAGTGTTATGTGTTTAACTCTATGGTTTTCATGTACATTTTAGTCCCCAGAGGGTGTTCTCACCTGAGCCAGCATCTTAGTTTCAAGGGTAAACCTCATGTCAAAATTAACCTTCCCCTAGTAGCATAGTATCCTTTAGCTTTTGGGATGTACCCTTTGCCCTTACACCCAACATATTCAAGTCTCTAACACTAAAAAAATATTCCTTTTAAAAACATGGTATCTCAAACAACAATGATCACTGATTCCTCTGCACACATCACACTGAGCAGAGTGACAGTGAGGTGATCACTTTATCCCCATTCCCATGGTGTGTGCAGAGAAAATGGCAGCATCCTGGTGTATCAGCTGACTGTAGGTAAGACAAGATTGTTAGCATGTGTTACTCATCTATGAAAATTTGTATATAGCAATGTGACAAGACATTACAATGTTGAATGACTGGATCATGTTTGTTAGTTTATTTAAATATACAGTATATATATATATATATATATATATATATATATATATATATGTTCCTTATGTAATGGTCCTCTATTACTATAAAAGAATAAGTAACACAGTAAATTTAATGTTTTGAAAAATATTTTTTTCCTTATAGGACAAATTAGGAGCAAGATTTGCACTAAGAATATTAGAAGGCATTGTGAAAAGTGACTGTTCTTGATCAAGCAAAATAAAGAATTTCTTTTTCTACTAGAGGGTTCCTTAAAGCTACTTTAATTTTTTTCATAGAAAAAACATTTACAGTTAAATAATTTCTCATTTAATACATGATGAGTCTCATATGACAGAAACCGCATCTGTGCTCTGAGTGTGACAAAAGCTTTACATGTAAATCACTGCTTATCTCACATCAGAGGAGTCACACAGGAGAGAAGCCATTTACATGTTCTGAATGCAGCAAGTGTTTTACCAGTAAGCAACATCTTGTTATACATCAGAGGAGTCATACAGGAGAGAAGCCATTTAAATGTTCTGAATGCAGCAAATGTTTTACCAGCAAGCATGAACTTGTTAGACATCAGAGGATTCATAGAGGAGGGAAACCTTATAAATGCTAAGAATTGAAGAGATGTACTAGAAAGATAACACTAATTAATCATATGAGGCATCACTCTAAAGGTGCCCATCCACATAACGATATTTTCAAGCGATTGCACTATAACGACATTGTTATTGTGCAATCACTTGCAAATTGTGCATGCATCGTGCACATTTATTTTGGAAATGACCAGAGATGCGCACGCCTGCTGATCATTTCTGACATCTATCATCGTGCAAACAAGCTGGTCAACCTGACGATAATGTCAGGTTCTGCATGTTTGCAGATTATTGATGAGCCTGCACTGAATGACTGCTCATTCAGTGCAGGCTCATCACAGACTGACAAACGACTGTACGATTACAATGTTGTGATTGTGCAGTCGTTTGTCAGTCTCCTAGTGGATGAGCAGCATAAGGGTCCTAACGTATCATGTATTTCATAAGCTAGATAAATTGTATGACTTCTTTGTGTTTACATGTGAGGACTTTTTTATTTTCTGAATGTAACAAGTGTTTTATATAAATCAGTCTTGTTAAAGACAGGAGAAAAGAAACATTTGTAGTTGATCCTCTGTACCAGTGTTATGTAATAAACAATGTGTATGGGGAAACCCTACAAATTCTCTGAAATTAGTATTTATCTTTTTGAGATGTATTTTGTCACTATCATGGCATAAGGTGATGCTACTACTGACACCTAATACTGTACAACACAATAATCAACGGAGAAAATAGCAGTTATCCTGGACTATTGCACTGGTTCTAAACATAACTTTCTAAATTTTTATGAAGGTAAGATTATCCATATTTACAAAAATTTGCAAAATATCAGAACATAAAATATAGTAAAGAAAGGGACAAATAGGAATAAGGAATTGATAAAAAAAATCAATGGAAATGCTCAAGTGTTTATTGTGCTTCCGATGTTGTGACTGATCTCTGTAATATACAGCTGTCCTGCTCATACAGGTGCTGGGACTAGTAGTAGAGCTTTCTATCCAGTTAAAAGTTTTAGCAGCTCCTCTCAGTACTGGGATTTCTTCTATGGGAAACAGTGTATGATAAATCTGCAAATAAGGTGCCTTGTTTACTCCGAGATATATATATATATATATATATATATATATATATATTAGACCTGGTTGTTCCCTTCCCAGCTTCCATACTCACATGTCCAGACATATTATGTGTATATCCCCATAGTATTAGGAATGTTATATACATATATACTATGCCTTCTTTTGGGATCTGAGCATGATGGGGGGCCTGAGTTCGGATTTAGATTTACTTGTAACCCTTAAGTTTGGATATGTTAGAATTTCATTATACCCAACACACACATCTCTACTCTGTACTGGCTACCTTCTGCTATACCCATTACCAACTGCACAGTAATAAATTGCATACAAACATTTGGTTAGTACAGTGCAGCTTGGTAACATCACTCAAGCTCATACAATAGCTTAGAGCTGATGAGGCCTTAAAAATATATCCACTTCAATATTACACAGTAAAGATCCCTCTTACTATAGTTTGGTGTTAATACAATCTTGATGATATGAAAAAACACAGAAATACCCTTATAATTGAAAGGACAAAGTAATCCTATTAAATAGACAGAGCCATAGAGAGCTGGCACAGGCCACATTACTTTTGGGGGGTGTTGCCTAATTATTGGTGGCATGGCAATGCCTCCTACAGAAAAATAAAAAAGCTGCATGCTAAGGAGGGGGCTCTGTGAGCCCCTTAGCCATGAGCAAATACAGAGGAAAGGCATGTTCCTCCCAGCCCGGCACAAGCAGAGTAGAGGAGACTTCTCCTCACTGACAGCAGTCTGCCTGGTCACACTGCAGCCAAGCACACAGCAGCTTATGCTGGGCTGCTAACAGGTAAGAGTAAGGGGGGGGGCAATTCAAATCCTGGGCCCCTCCAACTGACCGAGGCCTGGATAATTAGTATCCACCCCTCCACCTTGGCACCTCTGAGAATAGCACAACTACATCAAGAATAGACATTGGAAATCCTCCTCACAATAGCACAGTGTGTATATAGATTTAAATGTACATAACCACCACAAAGCTCAGTTCTCAGCATCCCCCAGGGGCATAGACAATCTAAACATTAAAATATACAAACATAAATTCTGCACACCTTCTTTTGAATAGTTTGTTTACTTTAACTATATCCAGCAGAAAAATTGGGATAGGTATTTAAGATCTTTCACGGACCCCCAAAATTGCCTTGCGATGTGGTACATAAAAATTAGGTGAACATACAAAAATTTGGTATCAATATAATTGCAATAGCAAAACTCCTGTTCATCACCCAACACCAAGTGTTATAATTGAAAGAACATGGTATAGGGTGCCAAAGCCTGTTTCTGGTGTTTGCACCACATGTGGATAATTCTCTTTGGGAATTTTATAGCAAGTTGCTTAAACTGGGGACACTTTCATGGGCGTATGACCACATAAGACTCCAAAAAAAAATAAATGCTTTCCTCTGTTTGGAATCCAATTATTTTATCCTAATTTTACAAATTCTATGTCTATTGTAAAGTGGTAGTGTGTAAGGCCCAGTATATTATATATAATAGTATCTGCATATATATAGGGAGCTGTGGTTGACTGAGCAGGGACATGCCAAAAATGTTTGTATGACCATATAAGACTCCAATAAGATAAAATGTGTTCTTTTGACTAAAATAAAATTATTTAATCCTATTTGTTCTTATTATATATCTATTGTGTAGGGGTAGTGTGTGAGGCCCAGTATATTGCATTTAATAGTATCAGCATAAATATAGCATGAATCATCATGACTTTCATTCAATCCAGTCTGCAGGACCCATCGTTTAATTATTCTAACAATGCTTCCAAGAGAAGATCTTTATCTGTAATTTAGAACCTACAGAGGGACAAGCTAATTAACAAAATTATTCAACTTTGTGTTTTATATTCTAGAACAAATCCTGAAGGGGGATAAGAATGTTTACATGATAGCATTGTAAAGAGCATGACAGACAAAGCAGTAAAGGTGGGTACACACCTGAAAGATATATCTGCAGATGAAGTGATCTGCAGATATTTTTTTAGATGATAGTCATTCATACACATGAATGGCCATCATCAATCTGGCAGCTCAGGGACCCACAGGCAGGGATGTGGGTGGGAGCCACCTCCTTCCTGTGGCTGCCGCTGTATGTGTAAAGGTGGCCTGCAGACCACCTGTACCTGAATGCTGATGGACAGATATGTCTGTAGACATATCTGTCTTTTGACTGTGCAGCACAGCCAATGGAATATGTCTGTGGATTAAGTAGTTCACAGATATATTTTCTGTACACACTGGTTGACTGCCAGCAGACATATTGGCCGATCAACTACAATCAGTTACAATCCACTTTGAGAGTGTTCTTAATCTCGCTCATGGCCTATTAAATTTTACAGTTAAAGTCCTATGTAATAGGGGCATGGTCTGGTTGGCACAGAGAGCAGATGTGCATCCCAACTGCTCCTGCATCCTAGTCACTAAAGGACACTCTACAGGGGATTCTCCATCCTCAGTTCTTACATGTAGTGTCCTCCTATCACCTGCTGAGGCTTGATTTTGCTGTGAGCAGACTAACCCCATATGGATACCTACAGCTGAGCCTTCCTTCAGGCTAAAGCAATAGTCTCAATACCCACCTGCTCCCAGCTTGACCATGCTGTTGAAGAACAAGGGCTCCACTGCATAATAGAAAAAGTGGATCTGTGGTTAGGTGCCTAAAGCCACAACTTTACAGATGTCCAGTCTCCCATTTTGGCTGCATGCTGAGACTATCAAATACTATGGGCCAAATGTAATAGGGTGAGAGTTTAGAAAATGTGAGAGTTTAGCAGTAAACTCTCACATTGGTTGAGTTTTATCTTCAAAATGGGAAAACATCTGAATGAGATTTTTATTCGTGAGAGTTTTTTAAGCCTAAAAAAACATGCAAGTTCACTCTTTTATTTTGTTTTTGGACTCTATTACATTGGCAAAGTTAAAAAGTGTCAGACTCTCACTTTTCTAAACTCTCACACTATTACATTTGGCCATTTGAATGATACAAAGAATTAGAATTATAATATTTCTAAATAGGCACTTGAATGTGTTCTTTTCTCCTAGCAGTTGTAAGGAATATGGATAGTCAGCCCCGAATTAAATTAATTTAAAAAACAATTAACAATACTTGTTGAGGATATAATGCAAAAAGTTTAATTGGCCAGACTCCAACTACCCTGCAGGGCTTCGGCAGTGCATATTTGGAGCTTCCTGCTGAGTTGTCATTTCCTCATTTTATTTGTGTTACTGCTGGTAAAGTGTTGCACCAGGGCCTTGGGACTGCATGAGGCAGAGGTACTGCACTGTTTACTCACCTTCTTCCAAAGCTGCAATCTTGACCTCCAGACTTGCTGTAGCTCTAACTATTCGTGGTGGCAACTTGCTGAATTCCTCTAAAGTCATGTGACTGGGATTAATGTGTGAACATCAGTATTTGGCTATCCATTACCCATGAAGTAATGCTTTCTTACACCATGCCACCCTTGTTGGGCCAATGCCATCCTCACCCATACAGTAATCAATCCTTCACAAACTATAAAATCATCCACTACTGCCCTCTGTTTTCATGCATTTCTCCTATGTGTTTATATTTACTACATACCATACTACCATGCCACCTAAACATGGATGTAAATCCCAAATATACCATCTCATTTTCAATTTATAACTATATCAGCCCCTAGACAGAAGCTGACAACCTCTGCAGAGTAAAAAGAGGTGCCACCTTCTGCCAGCAAGTTTTGAAGGGCTTTTTTCATCCAGCAAACCTAGAAGTCGACCTAGACCTCTCTGCCCCTCTCACCACTCAGTTGATGTTTAATTTGTTTGTGGCTTTCTATACTGACATTTTATTTGTAATGGAAACATCTGTGCAATCACATTGATCAGAGCTAGTGGGCCTGGGAGGATAGACCACCAGGAGGGAAATATGCAAGAACTTATTTCCTTAGACAAAACCTCCTCATAGCTCACTCCGAGATGCAACCTGAGTGGCAATCTAAAAAAAGCTGCCAGAACTAGAGGACAGATCGAGACAGAATAATATCAATATTCAGGGTATCTTAGACGTGAATATATGACCAAGCTGATTCTATAATTCCTCCCCTTTACTTTGATGCAAGATCTTCTCATTGATCAAGTTCATTGCCTGCCACAATGAGAGAGGGGGATTATAACTTTCCCAGCAAAACCCCAATGAGAGACCACTTTTTCCACTTTAAAGAGAATATCCTTAGAGCTGCCAGACAAGCAAAGTGCTCTAATACTCTAGGTGTACAACAGATTTTTCAATTGGAAAAAGAGAGGCAACTGCACCAGTCCGTGAGCTTTTCTTTAATACTCAATTTAAATATCAATTTTTTAGTTACTAAGTGAGGAGGTGCTACCACTAGAAAAAAAATATCAGGTTTAACACTACAAAGGATAGTGATGAGTTGCACTGGTCACACAAACACAATATATTTTTTATTAAATTCCATATAAAATTATAACACAAACATATAACCCATAAAAAAGTGAATTATTAAAATTGAAAACAAAAAGGTATAATTTTAAAAATAAGTGACAGGGACTGTCAGAATAGACCATAGGAAGGTTATGCACAAGTATTCACTAGGTGTATAAGCAGATAAAATGTGAATTGTTTATACTATTGATTTAGTCAGATCACATATTGTTGACTTAACTATTGGCAGTTGGAACAGGATGATGTAACACAGTTATACAGTGTTTCAAGTTGTTCATATTATTTCATTTAATACACTGTATCCTGTTATAACAAACATCCTCCTGCTGAACTGAATATCATTATATACAGCTTTAGTTGTTATTTTTATTAATGCCTACACACTGTCATTAACAACAATAACTTTCTGCAATTTATTTACTATGCTGTTACTCAATAAACTTTTGATATGTGATACATGTGATTTGTGTACATTTATTTTATACTATTAAAGATTACGGTTTTGATATATTCCTTAAGAAACATCAAATATGTATCTCATGCACAAACATGAATATTTTCTCCTGTTCCATCAGAATAGGTAGGAGCAATTTCTCCAAGATGTTATGGGCACTACATGATAAAGTCTTATTTGAAACATACATTGGGCTATGTGCCAGGAACCTGATCTTAATAAATAATACTTTGCCTCTATGCTGCCCACTTGCATGTGGAACCTCAACAAGCCACATAGGCTGAATATATGCCCGGAGTTAAGTAATATTCAAACAACCCTTTAAAGATTGTTTTTGGTCTTATGGTGTATATCCACTAGATGACATGCTTCATGAGTGATATCATCTAGTGCTTGCCCTGCAGTGACAGGCTCAATGTCTTTATTGACATTGAGCATCCACACTGAATGATATCGTTAACAATATTGTTCAGTGCCACACCTTTACTCATCTCCATACTTACATGGAGGTGACATAGGGACTTAATAAATTACAGATATTTTGATAGCAATATTACTGTAGTTTGATTATTCATATAATTATAATAATTATTGAATGAAACAACACATATGCAATATGTTTGTATTTTTATTTTATTTCATGTTTGTACACATTTGATACATATTAACTCATTTTATATAATTCAGTTTATATGGAATAAATAATATTTAATAATAATTAATTTAATTATTTATATATTCTAAGGTAGTAGCAACTAAAATAAACATATCAAATAATAGTAATATGAGGTCTTTGGATATCATCTGCTTTCCTTTAAAAAAAAAATTGTAATGTATGGATATCAACTTATGTTCTAATGAAGAAGCTGGAATTGTAAAGAGGAGTATTATTTGATGATACAGACTCATGACATTGTTTGCCTCATTGGCATTAGTGCCCTCATATGATTGCCTGCATTGAAATTTGCCTGCGCTATAAGGATTCTATAAAACAGCTAACAGGGAGATCTGATTGCACCAAGAATACGTTAATCATGATAAATTCACTGACTCCCTTATAGTGATACAAAATAACAGAGATATCAGAAATAGAAAAAGAGAAGAACTTCATTGATTAGCAGTGAGATGCATCATTCACAACTAACATACCAATTGTTGGATTACAAGGATATAGCTGTATTCTACCCAAATGTCAGGTTGATCCCATGATTAAGTGAAAGCGAAACATACGTCCGGGACACAGCAGATGCAAGCCAGCGTGTCCGGTGGTTTCAACTGTTGTGATGTACTGGATAGCCTTGGTGAAATATTAACAATTATGTAATAGGACTGTTCATGTGATTGATTTAGCATGCTGTGGAAAGGGAGATTATACAGAAAACAAGTATAATTTGTATAAATGAAACCTGATATCTGAAGCTCTGACCACAATGTTGCTTACCTACGTGTAACAAATAATCAAAGTGTATCCATTGTAGACCCTGTGGGAAATCCCATCCAGGAATCAGGTGCTGATAAAATAAATTAGAATCCAGAACTATCATCGGTGTGTTTTCAATAAACTTTATACATGTTTAAACAGTTCATGTTAATAATAGAGTGGAGAATAATATGGAATGTGATAAGAAAACACTGAATACTGCACATATTTCCTTATATAAGCGAGTAAGTGCTTTATGTAACAAACCACACTTTCAAACATACGGATCTATATACCATGAAAATTGTAACTGATAGGGCATAATGTCCAATTGATAGTCCCGATTCAGTAGGAACTGGATTGAATAATCTGTTAATGCAAAAACTTGTCAGTATTGACAACTATTATATGGTACTATAGAAGGAATAAGTGTCATTATTCAGAGCAGCTCGCTAGATGCGATCGCTCGCACAATGTGTATGAAAATTGTGTAGGCAGTGCTATCGCATAGCAATGCATTAGCACACCCAATATTTCTTAGAGAACGAACACATAGTGTATGCAGACACCCACCAGCCTGTTTTAAGATGCCCACTTGTGCAAGTCATGTGCAGGAAGTGTATGCAACCATCGGTACATCAGATGCTATCACAGAGCTTGAGGTCGACCATACCCCGCCACAAGCACTGCAAGCACTTCAGTGTAAAAACAAGCCAGGTGACATATACTATGATGCTGTCTTATGCACACCTCTAAAACGTGATTGAGATGCTCAGGCATGCCTGCGTTTGCACCTCCACTCCCCAATTTTTAATGGCTATACCTTATTATAACCTACAAATCGCTTCCCCTGTCACTCACTCTACTGGGCTGTCTATGTGCAGTGAGAAAATGCATTGTGAACTATCGCTACGGTATGCACATGTGTACTGCGATGCATACACACTGCTTACCATTGGCACAGGGAGAGTATGCATCTTAGCCAGTGGGTCTAAATGAGTTCCAAGGTACCATCATTTAGCACAAGTATAAAACCAGTATCACCTTAATATATAGAAATGGTGATACCTTTGCTATGTGAATAGTGATCCTGATATCCTGTCATGATCAATATATAATAGGAAGGCTATAACAGATATTTAATGATAAAGATAAAAGATTGGAGCGGACAAAACATATCAGTTAACTGTTAGTATTGTCTTACACTATTGCAATATAACACAAATTTGCACTTTATATTTTGCTATAAATTAGGACTTTAAATATAAATAAATTAAAGATTAAATTTTAATTTTTGTTTCTTGATATTTTTTTGGGTCACTACAATACATTTCCATTATGGGATGATTTCATATGCTGATAGTTCGCGAGTGCCCCTTTTGGAACACTTTTTTTTGCATATATAAGTTTGTTCCTGGGTGCACCTCCCGTATTTAATAAAAATATATAAAAAAGTTAACATACAATTGGGGAAGGACATATTCAACACTATAAAGGGAAAATTTACTAAAGTGAGAATTTTTACAAGTGAGTTTTAAAAGTCATGTTGCACATAGCAACCAGTCAGATTATACTTAACATTTACCTACCACCTTCTAGAAGATAATAGCTAGAATCTGATTAGTTGCTATGGGCAAAATCACTTTTAAAACTCACTTCTAAAAACTCTCATTTACCTAAATTTACCCCTAAGTGTCTGTGTGGACAATCTTCATACATTTCATTCCCATACTTGCAGAACCTTATGATATCATTAGGTTGCCTTCAAGTAGAAGCGATGAACAATATCAAAGACCAGTGGGTGCATGCATCGCTTGTCACTGACGGCATACACACTGAACGATATTGCGGATGATGATCGATAACAATACCATTATCATTCAAATTGTCCATAATATTGTCTAGAGGATACATGCCTTTAGATTGCGTATTTAAGGCTGAATGAATGCCGGCTGCTGTTACTTACTAGGTAGATATAATGATGGTTAATTTTGAGATCACTGTGGAATTTGAAACACAATGCATACTGAAAAACACATATCCAAACAAAATGTAATTATACTGTTAAAATAGTGCTAAATGTATGCTCACACCATTTACAATATATTAATTCAGAATCATTCCCTTGTTCATTTTTTTCATTTGCTTTTTAAAGTTAGGCACAAAGGGGGGAGGGTTAGGTTTAAGGTATTAGGTTAGAGATGTTATGTTTAGGGACTAGAGACAGGTTATGTTTAAGGACTGGGGAGAGGCAGGGGTATAGGAAGTGTAAGGATACCTACCAGTGGCGGGCTGGGCTGGGGGGCAGGGTGCCATGTGCCCCCAGGGCTGCATCGCCATGCGGGCCATGGGCAGTCTGTGTCTCTGTGACACAGCTACACCACGCATGTAGCGATGACCAGACAGAGTTCAGTCAGTGCTACACAGTGACTACCAAACATACAGCCACCGGCACTGGCATCTGTGTGTTTGATTTGAGTGGCAGCCAATGAGACTCTGTCAGACTCTCATTGACTGCTGCTGTGCCCACTGCAGGAGCTGCTCCATCCTCCAGCTTCTGCAGTGGGTAATGGGAGAGACGTCATGATGTCTCTCCCATAATGCAGAGTGGCCCGGCCTGGAAGGACAAATGGAGGAGCGTATGGTGGTAGTGGGAACGGTGATTTAGGTAAGTGTTTTTTGTTTTTTAATTATGTGTGTCTACTGGGGTTGCAGGCACTACTGGTGGCACTAAAAGGGGGGAGACTTCTACTGGGGGCACTACAAGGGGGAGAGCACTACTGGGGGCACTACAAAGGGGAGAGCACTACATGGAGCACTACAAGGGGGAGAGCACTACTAGGGTGGGACTACTACTGGGGGCACTACAAGGGGGGGGACTACTACTGGGGGCACTAAAGGGGGGACTACTACTGGGGGCAGTATATAATGGGCTTACTAGTGGGGGAACAAGGGGCACTGCAAAGGGGGGACCACTACTGGGGGCTCTTTATAAGGGGTACTGCATAGGGGTATCACTACTGGGGGCACTACTGGAGGCCTGCATACGGGGTCCTCTCCTGGGGCACAGGGGGCACTGCATATGGGCACCACTACAGGGGGTGCACCTATTCTTTATTTTTACTGTACATTAATTCCATATGGACCCGCCTCCTCCCTGGAACACTTGAGAGGGGGGTGCCGTAGCACCCACCTGCATGCATTTGCCCCCCAGGCTAAAAGTTGCCAGCTAGCCCATCATACCTACTGACAGGTGTCAATATGTCAAATGGAATCAGAAATGTGAAATGGAAATGGACTGATGACCATAGCCTGTGTTCCTTTGCCCAAGCAAGAGTCTTCTTATTTATCTCCTATATTATTTTTTTATTTGCAGCAATTCTACAATAGAGACCAGATTTTGGTATCTTCTGAATAGTAGATAGTGAGATGTTTCTGCTGCTATAACTCAATTTATCATTAATTTGGCCTCTAGTCTGTGGTACTATTAATAGGTGATTTTTGAGGGCAGTGGCTATAATAAATGTATCCTCTGTCTTTCATCCTCAAGGGAGATTATTAATTCATAGCGCTATATGGTGTTTGCACCTGCACTTAGTGAAACTTTCAAACTTGTTGCAATTTCCTAGATTGTATGTCCATACATTCTTAAAATAATGATGTACTCTCCTATATCTGGGCTATTTTGAGCTGCTCTTGACATATTTTGAAACTTACATCAAGATATTATGGTTTTGCACCAAAACACTCTAATGGCACTAGTGATTGGCTTAAGACATTAACAAAAACATGATTATAGACTCATTGTGAATTAATATCTACTACCTCTAACTTTTACTCAAGTTCTTTTTGAAATGCATTTGAAAACAAATTACATTCAAATTATTTTAAAAACAAATCTATGCATCAACAACACTATTTATATATCCCATTTAGATTGTAAGCTCCTATGAGCAGGGCCTTCATCTACTTCTTACTCTCTACTGGGGCACCTAACACTTGGTTGCTTTGCATTGTTGCTTATCTGGGTGGTATGGTTGTGAATGTAGCAATGTATATTATCCATGTCCTGTATTGTACTGTACTGTAAGTCACTGTAAATCAACCTATTTCTTTATGTACTTTGTAAGGCACTGCAGAACACTTGTGGCACTATATAAATGAATGATAATAATAATAAAAATAATAATAATAATAATAATAATAATAATATTAATGTCTAAGAAACTCATATTAAGCCTATGTATTACAAGGTCTTTAAAATCATGAAAAACATAACTATTTACCACCACTAACTTTTACTCAAGTTCTAAATGAAAATTACTTGTTGGGAGGAATTTCAAAATAAATTAAATTAAAATTCTCTTTTTAAAAATAAATTCACACATGGGCCCTGATTCAGAGCCGGACGCAAGTGGCTGCTCGTTCGCTTCGAGCGATGTTTGCCCAACTGCGCATGCATACGGATCGAAATACGCATGCGCGAACCACTCAGTACGGCCGAAAATCGTGTGCTCGCAAAATAGCGATTGCCTGCTATTTTGAGTGACAGAATGAGGCGTATGTGGGTGGTAACAGGGGAAGGTGCTTGAAAACGGGGAGTGGAGATTCGATCGCAGGCGTGCTTAAAGGTCAAAACGGGCATTTTATGGGTGTGCATATTTAAAACAGCAGCGTCATTGACCACGTCACTGGGTTATTTTATAGCCAGAACTGCTCGCAAAATTGTGGTAGCAAAAACCAACCACAAGAATAGCGAGCAGTTCATACGCTGGACGATGTACTCGATTAATCTAATAAATAGCGGACATGACGTAGGATGCGAGCGGCCAGGGGGCGTATTTTTCCAAACAACAAACGCAAGTTTTGTTAGCTCGTTCAGACCTAGAGGCGTGAACAGACCGCAAACAGCGAACGGTTCATTTGAATAGCCACCCCTTGTTTTAGAACGAACGACCGCAAATAGCGAGTGGCTCTGAATGAGGGCCATGGTCATTAACTACAATATTTATATATGTCAAAGAAACTCATATTAGGCCTCAATATTACAATGTCTTTAAGTTCATGAGTTCATGATAGCATTTTTTTTTCAGATTTCAAACACTTGACACTTACTATGTATATAAACACATATATATATATATATATATATATATACATATATACAGTATATATATATTTTATATATATATATATATATTTATATATATATATATATATATAAACAGCCAGGGGACGCGGCACTCGAGAACACTAAATGCATTATTTAATACATATAGATATTTATTTAATACATATTATCTATATGTATTAAATACCACATTCATTGTTCTTGAGTGCCGCGTCCCCTGACTGTATAGATTTTATTACCACAGGGGTAACGGAACCAGATTATTTACTATACTGGGAGAGCCGGACCCACTGGATTATATATATATATATATATATGCAATCGACACGGCAGTACTCCGGACGCATAAATTAGAACAACAGTCTGCTTCTGATATGCAACATTTCAGTGCATTTAATCACACTTTTTTCAAGCAAAGTAAGTGCTTTTAAGTACCATTAAATGCACTGAAACATTGCATATCAGAAGCAGACTGTTGTTCCTATTTATGCATCCAGAGTGCCACCGTGTGGACTGTATATAACGGATTACCCCTGTAAGAAGAAGTTCTTGACAAAGGAGACAAGGAGTCTCCTAAACGCGTAGAAGCCACATCACCGGACGTTCAGGAGAGGAGTACCGACTGGAGGGAGTGCACCGGCAAGCTGCTAATACCACCGGCAGTTGTCTGCAGCACGGAAGGATCGGGATCGGCTTTTTTAAATCAGCAGGCAGACAGTATCTCCTTTTCCACTAAGATTGATATCGGCTAAGTCCGTATCTGGATTTGTTATTCCTGTTTTCTTATATACATATTTCTGTGATTTACCGAGTGTTGCTGTTATGAATAAATTACCTTTGTGAGGATATTCCTGCATCCCTGAAGTTTAAAGATACTGTGATGTGCATGCAAGACTGCAATTGAATGTAAGTTTTTTCTTTCCATGAGGGCCTGATGTCTGTGACTGTTGAATTTACCTGAGATATACCTCTAAAGATACCCTTGTGTGCATATTCGGGACAGAACTTGAAGGTAAGTTCAAATCCAATTGTCTGGAGATATAGGACCATAGAGAACCAGATTTATTGTACATAGGACGATACCATAACCATTCATATACCACCAGTCAGCGCTTGTAGACCTTTTCTTGTTTATGTTTTAAAGTTGTCTTTTTGGGATTAGTGTGTGCCCATTTTAAAGGTCTAGAGCTGCTGACACAGGTGTCAGGTTAAAGAGTCCTTTTTGTGTATTCCATTAGTATATATAAAGGCAATCTAGGTGATCACTCCATCATAGTATATTACATAATACTGTGTGCATCAGGTTAGTTACATAAATTGATATTAGCTGGCAGCTCCAAAAAAGTATCTTACATATTACTCTGTGTATCAGTTTAGTCTATATAAAGGGGTATCTAGGTTGCAGCTTCATCATATAATATTACATATCACTCTGTTCATTGGTTTAGTATATATAAATGGTAATCTAGGTGGCAGTTTCATCATAGAATATGACATATTATTCTATTTATCATTTTAGTATTTAAAAAGGAATATCTAGTTGGCAGTTCCAACAAAGTATCTAACATATTACTCTGTATATCAGGTTAGTATATCTAAAGGGGTATCCAGGTGGCAGGTCCATGATAGTATCTTACATATTACTCTGTATATCAGGATAGTATATATGAAGAGGAATCAAGGTGGAAGCTCCATCATATAATATTACATATTACTGTGTGCCTTAGGTTAGTATACATACATTTATATTATCTGGCAGTTCCAACAAATTATCTTACATATTACTTTGTATATCAGGTTAGTATATATAAAGGGGTATCTAGGTGACAGCTCCATCATAATATATTACATATTACTCTGTGCATCATGTTAGTATAAAAATGGGTATTTAGTTGGCAGCTCCAACATTGTATCTTATATATTACTAAGTACCTCAGGTTAGTATATATATAAAGGGGTGTTTTGGTGGCAGCTCCAACATAGTATCTTACATAATAATCTGTACATGAGGTTAGTATATATTTTTTTACTTTTTCTATATAGTTCTGATACAATCATAGGCATATTCAATTACCCACAATTTTTTTCATGTGGATAAAGCTTTGAATTTAATGCCCAGAGCTTTTCAATTAGTTGCAGGGGCCTAACTAGGTATTTAAAGGCCAGATAGCAAAATTTTGTATGGACCTCTATGTACCACCCAATGGTAAAATAAGTATATAACATATGTAACTTTGAAAAGAATGATGGGCCCTAACCAGATCTGTGCCCCATACATAGCAGCCGCATTATTTGCACCTATGGTAATTATTCCCATGAATAGTTGTCAGTTTTCCAGTATGAGAAGCCCACAGGTAGCATGTGGTAACCCATAGACTCAGTATTAAGTGTTTGGATCTATGGGATTCCCTGTGCATTAAACCCCAGAAGGTGCATCTAACACAGAATTAACTTTACTCACCTAAGGCAGCATCTGAGTTTCAGGGGCTAAACCTTGTGTCCAATTGAATCTGCCCCTCAGTCTTAGACAATTGCACATATGCTGCTGGGCACATGCTTATTTGTTTCATAATACAAACTATTAAGTCAGATTTGTTTACCATAGCTTTCTCCAGCTTTTGTGATGTACCCTAGACTCTTACACCAAACCTACGTATGTCTCTAACACAAACATTCTTATTTACCATTTAAATACTTTTAATGTAATACAGCAATGATCACTGATTCTTCTGCACATATCACACTGAGCAGTGACTGTGAGATGATCCCATTATCCCCATTCCCATGGTGTGTGCAGAGATATTGGCGGCATCCTGGTGCATCAGCTGACAGTAGGTGTGACAGGATCGGTAGCATGTGTTACCCATCTATGGTCAGTGCAGGGGGTGAGTAATGTATAATCCGCACATTGTGAGGTCACACTACGTGGATTTTATTATGTTTATGGAAACAATAATAGACTGTGTATTTTATATCAAGTATTTATCTGCTGCAGGAATGTAGAGGTCTCTGTACTGCACATCTGACTGGAAATGAGAATATAGCAATTTGACAAAATGTTACAATAATTTTCTATGACTGGGTGTTATTTGTTTTTTTTTTAAATATATATCAATTTCCTTTTATATTATAAATCTGTACCTCTAAAAATTAGATGTAACCCAGTAAATTTTAGGCTTTTAAAATGTTATTTTTTTCCTTATAGGACAAATATAAGAGTTTGTTCCAAAACCTAACAACTTTTACACAGTAGCAGAGGTTATGGGGATAGAGAGGCATTTGAGTGGTTACATTTGATACAATTTCCATTGGCTGATGGCAAAAAGTGTTTTCTAAAGGGCAGCAGATATATAAGTCTGATTCAATACACTAAGGTGAATCTCTTTTAGCCGTTCTGCTTAAAGTTAGGTAGAACAAACCAAATTTGCAAGGATCATCTGAAAGTCAGGTAATTCGAGTATTTCTGTGTGCAATGTCTGCAAAATGGTGGACCAAGCTTTTGAGTTCAAATCAATGATATGAGAGTAGAGATGATGTATTCTAAATGTAATCATACAACATAAAGGGAGTATTTGAGATAAAACATCTGGAGTGTCTGAGGCCCACAGAGGAATATCTAATGATTGGGCATAATGATGTGCTGGCAAAAACATAAAGAAATAACAGTGAGCGAGTTCATGTTTTTATTGTAGCTGTGTAAAGGAAAGAATAGTTCCACCCAGTCAAACTCGTCTTTTATGATCATGATGCCCTTTTGGCATATGTAGAGGGGATTACTAAGAAAGGGAAGAAACATCGGGTTACCCCACAATGGAATTTAAGATGATGAAAGAGGGTTTTTCTTTAAGTGTGAATTGATGCTAAACCATGTTATATAGGTATCCCAAAATAAAACATTAGAATGGAAAATCAAAGGAAGTTGCAGTTTTGGGGTATGCAGCAAGGCTGCCAGAGCATATGGGTAAAACAAGGCCTCTTCTCGAGCAAGGTAGGTGTAATGGTCAGTATGTAGCAACCAATCAGCCACATAGCAAAACAAGGCAGATTTAGCAAATGCAGCAACAAGCGGGGCTCTAAGTCCTCCTTTGGTGTTTGGCAGGTTAGCTCAGGAATGATTCATCCTAGGTTTCTGATAATGCCAGATAAATTTGAAAAAAAATATGCGTGTAATGAAGAATATCAGCTTTCAGCAATGTAATAAGTAGTGTTTGTATAATATATGCTAGCTTTGGGAATATTATACATTTGATCACTGTAATTCTGCCTAGAACAAAAAGCTTAAAGTCCTTCCAAATTATAAGTTAAGCTTGTAGTTTATTCAGTAGTGGGGAAAAATGAACACTATAGAGGGACGACAATCGGGCTGGTATATAAATACCTAAATATTTGTGCTTATAAGGTGTAACAATAATTATGGAAGCTATATGAGGATGAGAGGAAAGGAAAAGGGTAACATTAATAGGAAGCAAATCAGATTTGTCTACATTAATGCGATATTCTGCAAAATAACTAAATAAAAAATGTGTTTAAATTTGCAAGAATGGAGAGTACAGGATCCAAAATAAAGAGCATCATATTATCTGCAAATAAAAACAATTTGCATTCTTGGTCCATAATTGCAGAACCTTTAAAGGTGGGATTTTGACATAGTGTTATCACTAGTGGCTCACGGACAGTTGCAAATGATATCAGGGGAATGGGGCACCCCTGTCGTGTCTCTCTTGAAATATAGAAAGGTGGTGATAAATATTTATTAGGGAGGGCTTCAATAATAGGGAAGAATATAGAGAGGTTAAAATTTTAATAAAGAGTGGGGGTAGGCGAAAGCGGCGGAATGACTCTAACAGATGATCCCTTGTTACCAGATCAATCACTTTTTCAGCATATGTAGAAAATAGGAACCTGGGATCAATGGGATCATACATCCTGGAATTGTGTAGGGATTGTAGCACAGGTAAGATTTTCCTAATATTAGTGATTGAACTTCAGCCCCATATAAAGCCTGTTTAGTCAGGGTGTATAGTATCATTTTGATTTTACATGAATTTGACAGACAGAGACTGAAATGCAAGGAGACATTTCCACCATTCCCTGTATCTCTGTGTGATTGCCTGTTCTATTATCGAGTATCTTTATTCCTGTTGTCAATCATGGATCAGTCCATGTAGTCAGATTATGGAACAGGAGTATCTCATCTCTATTACCAGTAGTAGCACTTTGTCAATTTCACAGAGAGTCTTAGCTCTATATTTAAGTAGTCAGGGAAAGTTAATGGTTAAAATGTTGATTTGTTACTAAATAGAAAATAGCTAACATTAGTTTCACCAGCGGCAGTGGCACTGTATGGCAGGTGGTATCAGAAATATACAATTAGAAATGGACTTATGACCACAGCCTGTATCCCTTGGCCCAAGGAAGAGACTTCTTATTTCTCTCTTATAGTAGTGTTTACTTTGCAGCAATTCTACAATAAAGACCTGATTTATGTCTCTTCTGGAAAGTAAATGGTGAGATGTGTCTGCTGCTAGAACTAATTTTATCATTAATTTGGCCTCTAGTCTAAGGTGCTATAAATAGGTAATTACTGATGGCAGTGACTATAATAAATGTATCCTCTGTCTTTCATCCTTATGGGAGCCTGTTACATCATAGCGCTGTATGGTGTTTGCACCTGTTCTTGGTGAAACTTTTAAAGTGGTGGCAATTTCCCAGATTATATGACCTTAAATTCTTAAAATAATAATGGACTGTCCTATATCTGGGTTGATTTAAGCTGTTCTTGACATATTATAACTTATACATCAAAAAATTATGGTGTTGCACCAATACCCTCTGATAGCACCAGTAATTGGCCTTAGGCATTAACAAGCAAAACATTATGATAAAAAATTTAATTAAAATTCTCCTTTTAAAAATAAATTCATACAAAGTAATCAACTGAGCTATTTATATATGTCTAAGAAACTCAATTAAACCTTTATATCACAACGTCTGACATCAGGAGAAATGTAATTTAATTCAGATTTTAACAAACATTGACTTTTACTATCCATATGTCTATTGATCTTATTATGTACATAATCATTGTGAGGTTCCTGCTGATACATAGAAAAGGTCTTTCTGCTGAATCTCTGCCCAGACAATAGGTGACTTCTTAACAAAAGGAACCTTTAGTGACATAACAGGATGCCAGTGTCTGCTGTAATCTAATAAGAATACAAGGTGTTACACCTGCAAAGGTGTAATTAAAATTCCCCATTGTAGTAAGTGACTTTAGGAATATTTACACCCCATTTACAAGACAAGCTAGGCACGGGAAGCTGCTTTGTTTATACTTCATCTCTCAGTGTATAAATTAATTCTGTTCATCCTGGGAACTATGGAGTGAAATGGGGGAGGAATGACTATAAATAGTCTGTGTCAGGACACTAATTTCTGGTGGAAAAGTTACTAGTTTAGTTGCTGATTCGATAGCTGGACATATAGAAGCACATGAAAGAGACAGATGGAATAATCTCCAGAGTAAGGTAATTATATTATACATAAGAATATATTGATATATTGATATATTGTGGTCTACATCTATGTACTATTGTATCATTTTGTGAATTGTCTAAATACTCCACAAATAGAGTGTTTCCTTGTGTCTAAAATCTATAGTGTTTATTTTTAACTACATCCAGAACTATTCAAATATTTTTTAATTTTTATTAGTATAACAAAAATTCAATAGTAACTTTCATATAACTATATGCATCAGGTTATTATATATAAAGGGGTATCTAGGTGAAAGGTTAATCATAATATCATACATATATATATATATATATATATATATATATATATATATATTAGGTTAGTAAATATAAATGGGTAGTTAGGTGGTGGCTTATCAGAGTATTTTACATATTACTCTGTACATCATGTTAGTATATATAAAGGGATATCTAGGTGGCTGCTCTATCATAGTATCTGACAAACTACTCTGTGCATCAGGTTAGTATATGTAAAGGGTTATCTAGGAGGCAGCACCATCATTGTATTTAGATATTACTCTGTGCATTAGGCTAGTATATATAAAGGGGTATCTAGGTGGCTGCTCCATCATAGTATCTTAGATATTACTCTGTGCATCAGGTTAGTATATATAATGGGGTATATACAGTAGGTGACAGCTACATCACAGTATCTTATATATTACTCTCTGCATTAGTTTTGTATATATAAAGGAGTGTCTAGGTATCAGCTCCAAAATTATATATTACGTATTGCTCAGTGCATCAAGATACTCTATATTTTTTTTTTACTTTTATATATAGTTATGTTACAATCATAGGCATATTTTATTAACAATAATTATTTAATGTTAATAAATATCTGGGTTTAATGCACAGAGCTATTATATTAGTTGCAGGGGCATAATTACGTATTTGAAGACCCTATACAAAAAGTTTGTAAAGGCTCCTATGTACCACCCAATGGTGAAAGATGTGTATAACACTTGTGACTTTTGACAAGGAATATGGGCCCCCCGCAGCTCTGAACCCCAAATCAGCTGCACCCTTTGCACCTATGGTAGTTATTCCCATGATTAGTTGTCAATTTACCAGTGTGAGAAACCCACAGGTAGCATGTGGTAACCCATAGACTTAGTATTGAGTGTTTGAATCTATGGGATTCCCTGTTCCTTAATCCACAGAGGGTGCATCTATCAAAGAATTATCTTTGCTCACCTGAGGCAGCATCTCAGATTCAGGGGTTAAACCTTGTGTCAAATTGAATCTGCCCCTCAGTCTTATACAAATGCACATATGCTGCCTGACACATGCATATTTGTTTCATGATACAAACTATTACATCTAATTTGTTTAGCACAGTTTTCTCAGCTTTTGGGATATACCCTAGGCCCTTACATCAAACCTAACTATGTCTTTAACATTAATAATTTTATTAACCTTTTAAAAACCTGGTGTCTCATACAACAATGATCACTGATTCCTCTGCACACATCACACTAAGATAAGTGACTGTGAGATGGAGCTGCCACCTAGATACCCATTTATATATACTAACCTGATATACTAACCTGATATACAAAGTAATATGCAAGATACTTTGTTGGAGCTGCCAGCTAATATCAATTTGTATAAACTAACCTGATGCACACAGTAATATGTAATATACTATGATGGAGTCATCACCTAAATAGCCTTTATATATACATTCCCATGGTGTGTGCAGAGATAATGGCAGCATCCTGGTGCATCAGCTGACTGTAGGTGTGACAGGATCGGTAGCATGTGTCACCCATCTATGGTCAGTGCTGGGGGTGAGTAATGTATAATCTGCACATTCTGAGGTCACAGTATGAGGATTATACAATCATTATGGAAACATTAATAGACTGCGTGTACTATATCAAGTATATATCTTCTGCAGGAGGGGAGAGGTATATGTGCTGGAAATGAGGATTCAGCAATTTGAAAATAATAATTTTAAATGACAGGGTCATATTTCTTATGTTTATTTAAATATATATCATTTTCCTAATATAATAAAACTCTATTATTCTAAAAGTAGATGCAATCTAGTCAATTTTGTGCTCTTTAAAAAAATTTTTTTCCTTATAGGACATATAAGGAGCAGGATTCCCACTAAAAATATAAGAAGACGTTGTGGAAAGTGACTTTTTCTCTGATCAAGCAAAATAAAAACATTTTGTTTTCTACTGGAGGATTCAAAAAATCTACTTTCATTTTCTGAATAGCAAAAACATTTACAGCTAATTTCTTATCTAATACACGATGAGTCTCACAGGAGAGAAACCGCATCTGTGCTCTGAGTGTGACAAAGGCTTTACATATAAATCACTGCTTCTCAGACATCAGAGGATTCACACAGGGGAGAAACTGCATCTGTGCTCTGAGTGTGACAAAAGCTTTACATGTAAATCAGAGCTTCTCAGACATCGGAGGATTCACACAGGAGAGAAACCATTTACATGTTCTGAATGCAGCCAATGCTTTTCCCAAAAGTCATCTCTTCTTACACATCAGAGGATTCATACACGAGAGAAGCCATTTACATGCTCTGAATGTATCAAGTGTTTTACACAACAATCAAATCTTCTTAGACATCAGAGGAGTCACAGAGGAGATAAACCATATAAATGCTCAGAATGCAGCAAGTGTTTTAGCACTAAGTCAAATTTTGTTACACATCAGAGGATTCATACAGGAGAGAAGCCATATAAATGCTCTGAATGCAGCAAGTATTTTACCACCAAGCATGAGCTTGTTATACATCTGAGGATTCACACAGGTGAGAAGCCGTTTAAATGCTCTGAATGTAGCAAATATTTTACCAATAAAAAACATCTTGTTATACATCAGAGGATTCACACAGGAGAGAAGCCATATAAATGCTCTGAATGCAGCAAGTGTTTTACACAACAGACATCTCTTCTTAGACACCAAAGGACTCACAGTAGAGATAACCCCTATATATGATAAGAAGTTAGCAAAGGATTTACTAGAAAGATAATACTTATTAATCAAACAATGAGTTACTATAATGGTCTGAATATATCATGTGTTTCATGATAACTTGTATCACTTCCTGTTTATATGTTTGTCTGCATTTATAGAACAAGCATACAAAATAATTCCATTTAATACAAACATGTAAATATAGAAACATACATACAATAAATAGTGTTAATGCAATTCCTTCTGTTTTCACAGTTGTCTATGCCTTGCTATCCTTAAATGAGCACACACAGTTATATTTGTAAAGATGTTGCATGATTTTAGTAAATCCATGTATGCATATTTTTTTATTATTTTTATTGCACATATTTTTCCACATACAACCATTAAGCATTTGTCATTCATTTTTTTTGCAGTTATAACAAAATCACAGTTACAATTTATAATCTTAGTTTAATTTAATATTATCTACATAACATTTTTCAGGTTGGAGAGTTTTCACTATTCTCAACATAGCCCTTTTTTGTCCCAATTTGATTTTACATAATCCCCAGTACATTTCATCCAATCACAGCAAAGCATTCTCTAATTTTCTTTTGGATTAGCATAGCTAATTTTTTTAAATATCCTCCAGAGATTTTAAAAAATACTTTCCAGAGTTTCTTTCCTTCTGGACTGTGCCTCTACCCAGTCCATACGAAAGATAGTAGAGCTTATCTAGAACAGAGACATTGGGGGACTCAGTGGCTGAACTCATGTCTGCAAAATTGATTTTATTTTTGCAGCTGCTGAAATTGCTAAAAGTATTTTCCGATTTCCCAGTATACAGTATATCCATTACCCTTTAGCATTATAATAAATAAAGCCTTCTCTGGATTCATCGGGAAATCTTTTTCGACATTTAAATTTATAAAACCTTGTATTATTTTCCAGAATTGCCTTATTATTGGACAGTACCAAAAATAATGGGTTAAGTCCCCACAATTTGTAAATTTACAGGAAGTTGATAATCCCATCTCCCTTCTTCTAGGAGAAGATAGATATACCCTGTGACATATTTTAAAAACATTTCCAAGAATATCAGCAATGGAAGTGATTTGTTTACTTTATTTAGTTCACCATATAACGTATCCAATGTCATAAACGGAAATCTCTCCCTCCATCTGCCAATTCCAGTTGTGATCTCTTTAATATCAACCAGTTCTCTTATAATAGAATTATAAAATTAAATTGCTTTTCACTCTAGGCTATTATGTAATAAAGTTTTATCTAGACTTCCAATTTCTTTCACCCAAAGTTTGAATTACCCTCTTTACATAGTGTTGGCCTTGAATAAATGCTAGATTAGGAGCTATAATCACTTTGTATTCCTCTCTTACTTGCCTATAAGATTAATGTTTCTTATATTGCATGTCCACAAGTTGTCCTTTACTTCTTAACCCCTCCCTCCTCCACTGGGCAAAAGGGTATAAAGCTGCTCCCTCCTGGAATTTTGGATTCTTTAATAAGTATTGAGATAGTAGGGTGTATTTTTATTCTACTTCTCAACAAATACCATGTTCTTATAGTGGACATTAATAAAGGATTTTTTAGATTATCCCGGTCTACCTTTTATTTTTTAGCATGAAGAAATGTTGACAACTACATATTTGAAAGGAATGAGCCCTCCAAGGAGGAATGGACATATTTATCTCTATCATGCAGCCAGTCTTTAATGGAGCACAGCTGCACTGAGAGGCTATACCATTCCAAATTTGGAAGATTCATTCCTCCCTTTATCATAGGTTGCTGTAATTTCTGTATGCTGATTCTTCCTTTTTTACCTTCCCTTGTAAATCTACCAAATAAGCTATTGATCTTATCTGTGTCACTTCTGTTTATTATCACTCGGAGTAACTGTATTGGGTACAATACATGCTGGAAGGATACCTTTATGATAAGGTCAACTTGCCCCATAAAAGAAATAGGGAGATTTTTCCATCCTTGAAGTTCATTTTCACATTTTCTTTATAACAGGCTTTAAATTCATGTTATAAAATAAACCTAGGTCCTTCAGAATTTTTACCCCTAAATTAGTTATACATTTGGAGGTTCACCTTATAGTTAGGTCCCCTGCTCATGTTGGGTTTCTAAAGCCCATCTTAAGATACATTGCCACTGATTTGTCTAATTTTATTGAAAATCCTGATGTTCTACCAAATTATGACAATGTATGCAACAATAGTATTTGGGAAAGTCTTAGATTTGGTATATACAGTAACATGTCATCTGCAAAGGTGATTATTTTAATCTCACTTTATCCAGCCACAATGCCCTTCAGGACTGACCAGTTCTGCAAATAACATAACATAGAGTCCAACACTAGATTGAACAAAATTGGAGAGAGTGGGCATCCCTGATGTGTGCCAATATTCATTGTTACTTTTTTGCTCTTATTACCATTAATTAGAATAAATGTACTAGGGGATTCATATAAGAATTGAATGAATTGTATAAACTTTTCCCCAAATTCTCTAGAACTTGTATCACTTCTATATGTTTACATGTGAGGACATTTTTATTTTCTGATTGTGACAAGTGTTTTATATAAATCAATCTTGTTGAAGACAGGTAAATAGAAACATCTGTAGTTGATCTGCTGCCACAGTGTAATAAATAATATGTATGGGGAAAACCCACAAAATTGCCTGAAATGATTATTTATCTTTTTGAAATGTAATTTGCCACTATCATGGCATAAGGCGCTGCTACTAGTGACACCTAATACTGTACAACACAGCAAACAAGAGAGAGAAGAGCAATTTTCCTGGAATATTGCACTGGTTTAAAACATAACTTTATACATTTCTTTATAAAAGTAAGATTATCCATATTGACAAATAATAGAACATAAAAATAGTAAAGAAAGGGACAAATAGGTATAAGGAATTGATTAACATAATCAATGGAACTGTTGCAAGTGTTGATTGTGCTTCCGAAGTTGTAACTGATCTCTGTAATATACAGCAGTCCTGCTCATACAGGTACTGGGACTAGTAGAAGAAAGAGCTTTCTATCCATTTAAAAGTTTCACCAGCTCCTCTCAGGACTGTAATTCCTTCTATGGGTAACAGTGTAAGATAAAACTATAAATAAGGTGTCTTGTTTCCTCCAGTATATACGTATATATATATATATATATATATGTGTATATATATATATATATATATATATATATATATACACGTACATATGCACACACACACACACACACTGGAGGAAACAGTGTATATATATATATATATATATATATATATATTATATATGTACATAGAGATATAGATATATAGATAACAATTGGAAGCAAACGGCAGCACTCAGGAGACTTGTCAAATGACTGATACGTTTATGTAATCATTTTACATGATACCACACCAACGATTCAGGACACAGAACGCTATATATATATATATATATATATATATATTCCATAGACAATAAACCTTAAGGTTTCATATGTCCCATTGAAGCAGCTTAGACATGATCTGAAAATTCACAAAACCTAATGATTTTCTGCCACTCAAACTTCAAAAGCAATGAAATTACAATCATTAAGGCTGACGCCTTAATAGACGTGTTCCTTGTGCTATACATATATGGTATGCCATCACACCCTGTGGCTGATGGCAGATTCAGCACTCTCACAGAATGAGATTGCTGTCACTCACAAAATGACGGACCTGCTAATTCACAGAATTGTGTGCTCATTGGAACACACACATGCAGTCTATGCAACTGAGGTTTGAGCAGTTATGTGGCTCCCACATCCCACTCAGTGCCCACAATCTTCCCATTTGATCACCAAAACAATCTTACTGGCTTCCAACATCCTTCTCACTGCATACATTTATCTCATTTAGAATACACCTTCAGCTCCCTTATTTTTAAAAATATCATACTCTGTCTATGCATGTACACTTTCTTCCCCTATATGCCTCCATGCTGCTATATATTCCCAAATCCCTACTGCTGTGTGGTCTCCCAACTGTGATAGTCTGTGTTCCCTCATCCGCACTAATGTTTTTCCCCAGCCGCAGCACCCTGCATCCGTGACTTCTCCACAGCCATGTTGCTGTCTTTCTCTCATCTGTGGCACTCTTTCTTCCTCCATCTGCACTACTCTGGTCCCCAACCATGCAACTCTGTCTCCCCCCAGCACCCGCACCACTATGTCTTCCTCCCCATCCACATCAATCTGTCTTCCCCAATCCCTAGTGCTTTGTGGTCTCCGCACTATGGTAATCTGCATTCTATCATTCGCACCAATCTTTCTTTCTCCATATGCACCACCCTGCATCCGTGTCACTTTGTTTCCTTCTGCACCACTGCCTTCCCCTAAGCCAAACAGCTGTCTTACTTTCCTCTATGGCATTCTTTCTTAATCCATTTGCAGCCCTCTGTCTCCCCAACTGTGCAACTCTGTCTCCTCCCCCCACCTGCACTACTCTGTCTTCCTACCCATATTCACTAATCTGTCTTCCCCAATCCCTACTGTTGTGTGTTCTCTTATCTGTGCTAGTCTGTATTCCATTATCCGCACCAATCTGTGCACCCATCTGCACTGCTCTGTCTTACCATGTCCATGCCACTCTCTATCCCCATCCACACTGCTATCCTCTCAAACCATGCAACTCTATTTCCCCCATCCACACCACTATGTTCCACCCATCTGCATTGCTTTGTCAACCCCCCCTCTGTACTGCTTAACCCTCCCTCTTCTACACACATTTGTGTCTCACCTATCCATGCTGCTGTGTCTCCGCCCCCCATCCACACCACTTTTATCCCATCTGCACAGCTCTATTTTCTGCTTTCACCTCAGTTGCATATACTGCATGTGTGTATTCCAATGAGCACACAATTTTGTGAATTAGCAGCTCCACCATTTTGTGAGTGACAGCAATCTTATTCTGTGAGACTGCTGAATCTGCAGCATACAATATCTGTATTGCGCAAGGAACACGTCTATTAACGCATCAGGCTTAATGATCAGAATTTCATTGCTTATTTTAGTTTGAGTGGCAGAAAATCAATAGGTTTTGTGAATTTTCAGATCATGTCTAAGCAGCCATAATGGGACATATGAAACCGTAAATTTTTTTGTCTATGGAATTCATAGCTTTTTTAAAATGTATTAACTAGCAGGGTTTGGATGAGCAAACCGGGCCACCTGCAGGGGAAAGGGCAACAAAATGGTACTCTAAAGCAGGTGGAAGAGGGGACAGCCACACAGGAGGTTGGTTTGGGAGGTGCAGAGAGCGAGACGGTTGTAGGCATGTAGTGTAGCGGCAGCAGCATTGCAACAAGCACAGGTCTCTGAGCCGGTCCTGGTTCTGGAATTACAGGGGGAAAAATGCAAAGAGCTCCCCCTGTATTTCCCAGAACCAGCATGCACTCCATCACAGGGTGGGGGTGATGCCACAGCCAGGGGAGCCCTTTCACTGGGCCCCCCAGCTTCAGCATCACCCCTGACCGCTAGTCAGCCCAGACCAGGGATCCCTGGGGAGTTGGGCCCCCCAATAAAGGGGTATCCCTCCTCAGGGCACCCCAGGCCCAGGCTAATAGCCCAGGGCTATCCCCGGCACCCCTGTGGGGTTTGTGCTGGCTTGATTGTGTATAGTGTGGTGAAGAATAAAATATAAATATTGTCTTTTGCAGTAGTACTACATGTCCCAGCAAGTCTACCCCGCATTCTGGTACTTGGTGAACCACAAGTAGCAGCAGGCAGGGCATTAAGGGCCTGCTGGCACCTATAGTACCCCTGCAAAAGAAATATTAAAATAAACAGACACCATTTTTAAAAGTATTTAGTATGCCAAACCATCACCTGGAGGGCAATGGCCTTTAAGCTCTTTTACATGGCCATCGCCCATCCCGGGCTTCTACTGCATCTTCACCTGGAGCGCGGCGGCCATTAAGCTCTTTTGCGCGGCCACTCCCCAGCCAGGGATTCCCAGCATCTTATGTCTTCAGCTGGTCTTCTCTCCAGCTCCCCAGCTAATGAACTAAATGGACGGGGCATGATGGCTCTATTTAAGCCAGCCGAGGGGCCGGGGTGATGACATTGCGAGCCATGATTGTCTCGAAGCGGCCATCTTTGAATTTTCAAAAATTGCGTTGGGGCGCCATTTTTGAAAAGGGCACGCTCAGTACTCACCATTGAATTCACAGGTGAGAACTGCTCATTGGCTGAGCGGCAGAAGGCTCGCTTCTCTCAGCCAGTGATCACTCCGCACCGGATTTCTGGACTAAAATGCTGGAATTCAGTTAGTAGTGTTCTTGTAGAACACTACTAAAGTTCGTGGGAATGGATATCTCCGTTTTTTTTTTCCAAGACCCTGGATTGTGTGCAGAGGACCTGATACATGCATAGGAGGAGGTGAGTATGAAATTTTTTTTTTACAGGTACCCCATTGGATAATCTACTGGAGAAGAGGAGAGATTGGCTTCAGGGATACTAGCTGAGTATGTGAGATAGTGTGTATGCATGTGTGAGTACATGTGTGTGTTCATGTATGTTTTAGTAAAATTATACATTTCTACTGTGTGTTGAGTGTTTTTTTTAATATTGCTATTCTCCAGGACCAGCAGTGGACTATTTCTGATGGGGGGCTGATGCCACAGCCTGGGGAGCCCTTTCACTGGGCCCCCCAGCCACAGAATCAGTCCTGACCACTAGTCATTCCAGGCTGGGAATCCATGAGGAGCTATTGACCCATCCAATAAATGGGTCCCCATCCTCAGTGCACCCCAGGCCTAGGCTGATAGCCCGAGGCTATCCCCAGCACCCCTGGGTGGTGGGTGCCAGGTTGATTGTGTGATGTGGTGCATTTTAAAGAATATTTTCTTCTGCAGGTGAACTACAGGTCCCAGCATGCCTCCCTGCATACTGGAACTTGAAAAACCACAAGTACCAGCATGCTGGGCTTTAGGGCCCACAGCCACCTGTAATGCACCTGTAAAAAATATATAAAACAACACAACACACTTTAATATTGCAATATTTTATTTTACAGGTCTTCACCTGGGGGACGGCAGCCTTTAAGCTCTTTTATTTGGCTCCACCACCACAGGGCTTAGGCCTCTTCACCTAGTGGGCGCCAACCTACCAGGGCTTCAGGGACTTTGCCCGGCAGGCACCAACTTGCCAGGGCTTTGGCATCTTCGCCTGGTGGATGCCAACCCACCAGATCTTCGGCGTATTCACCTGGCGGGCACCTACCGCCAGGTCTTTGATGTCTTCACCTTGTGGGCGGCAACCAGTTTCAGCTATTTTTCATGGCAGCCGCCTACTAGGACTTCCGGCATCTTTGCTTGGTGGTTGCCAACCTGCCAGGGCTTTGGTGTCTTCACCTATTGGGTGGCAGCCTATGATAGCTCTTTTTCGGTGCTGCCTCCCACTTGAACTTCTGGTGTCTTCACATGATGGGCACCAACCCCCCAGGGCTTTGATGTCTTCACCTAGTGGGCGACATCCTGTGATAGCTCTTTTTCATGGCTGCCTCCCACTAGGATTTCTAGTGTCTTCGCCTGGAGGGTGCCAACCTGCGAGGACTTCAGCGTCTTTACCTGGGAGGCACAAACCTGCTAGGGCTGTTGCGTCTTTGCCTGGTGGGAGCCAACCTGCCAGGGCTTTGAAGTCTTCACCTAGAGGGCGGCAGCCTGTGTTAGCTCTTTTTCAAAACTGCCACCCAATAGGTCTTATGGCATCTTCGCACGGAGGGTGCCAACCCACCAGGGATTTGGCCTCTTTGCCTTCCGGGCACAAACCAGTTAGGGCTTCAGCATCTTCGCCTGGCAGGCACCAACCTGCCAGGGCTTCGATGTCTTCACCTAGTGAGTGGCAGCCTGTGTCAGCTTTCTTTTGTGGCTGCCTCCCACTAGGACTTCCGGCGTCTTCCCCATTTGGGCACCAACCTGCCAGAGCTTCAGTCTCTTCGCCTAGTGGGCATCAGCCTGTGATAGCTCTTTTTCAGTGATGCCTCCCACTAGGACTTCTGGTGTTTCTGTCTGAATGGCTCCAACCCGCCAGGGCTTTGGCATCTTCACCTGGCAGGAGCCAACCCACCAGGGTTTGATGTCTTCACCTAGTGGGCGTCAACCTGTGTAAGCTCTTTTTCATGGCTGCCTCCCACTAGGACTTCCGGCTTTTTCGCCTGGTGGATGCCAACCCACTAGAGCTTTGGCGTCTTCACCTGGCGGGCGCCGAATCGCCAGAGCTTTAACATCTTCACCTAGTGGGTAACAGCCTGTGTCAGCTCTTTTTCATGGCTCCTGCCCACTAGGACTTATGGTGTCTTCACCTGGTAGGCGCCAATCTGCCAGGTATTCGGCATCTATACCTGGTGGGCACCAATCCACCAGGGCTTTGATGTCTTCATCTACTGGGTGGCAGTCTCTGTCAGCTCTTTTTCATGGCTACCTCAACTAGGACTTCTGGCATTTTTGTCTGGCAGATGCCAACCTGCCAGGGCTTTGGCTCTTTAATATGCAATATTTTATTTTACAGGTATTCACCTGGGGGACAGCGGCCTTTAAGCTCTTTTATGTGGCCACCACCACCCCAGGGCTTAGGCCTCTTCGCCTGGTGGGCACCAACCTACCAGGGCTTCGGCATTATTGCCTGGTGGATTCCAACTCACCAGGGCTTCGGCATATTCACCTGGCGGCCACCAACCCGCCAGGTCTTTGACGTCTTCGCCTAGTGGACGGCAGCCTGTGTCTGCTCTTTTTCATGGCTGCCACCCACTAGGACTAATGGCATCTTCACAGGGTGGGCGCCAACCCGCCAGGGCTTTGGCTTCTTCACCAGGCTGACACAAACCCACTAAAGCTTCAGCATCTTCGCCTGGCAGGCACCAACCTGTGAGGGCTTCGATGTCTTCACCTAATGGGTGGCAGCCTGTGTCAGTTCTTTTTCGTGGCTGGCTCCCACTAGGACTTACGATGTCTTTGCCTGGTGGGTCCCAACCTGCAAGGGCTTCGTTGTCTTCACCAAGTGGGCAGCAGCCTGTGATAGCTTTTTTTCGGTGATGCCTCCCACTAGGACTTCTGTTGTCTTTGCCTGGAGGGCACCAACCCGCCAGCGCTTCGACGTCTCCACCTAGTAGTCGACATCCTGTGTCAGCTCTTTTTCATAGAGTTTCATAGCTGCCACCCACAAGGACTTATGGCGTCTTCACCAGGCGGGCACCAACCCGCCAGTGCTTCAGCATCTTTGCCTGGTTGGACTCAACCTGCCAGGGCTCGATGTCTTCACCTAGTGTCTGCAGCCTGTGTCAGCTCTTTTTCATGGCTGCCTCCCACTAGTACTTTCGACATTTTCGCCTGGTGGATGCCAATCTGCCAGTGCTTTGGCATCTTTACCTGGTGGGCGCCATACCGCCAGAACTTCAACATCATCACCTAGTGGGCATCAGCCTGTCAGCTCTTTTTCATGGCTCCTGCCACTAGGACTTATGGCGTCTTTGCCTGGTGGGTGCCAACCATCTAGGGCTTCAGCATCTTTGCCTGGTGGGAACCAACCTGCTAGGGCTTTGGCATCTTTACCTAGTGGGCGACAGCCTGTGTCAGCTCTTTTTCATGGCTCCTGCAACTAGGACTTATGGCATCTTTGCCTGGTGGGTGCCAACCTGCTAGGGCTTCAGTGTCTTTGCCTGGTGGGTACCAACCTGCTAGGGCTTTGGCATCTTTACCTAGTGGGCGACAGCCTGTGTCAGCTCTTTTTCATTGCTGCCACCCACTAGGACTTATGGTATCTTCGCCTGTTGGGTGCCAACCCAGCAGAGCTTCACACATTTTCAGCTGGTGGCCACCAACCTGCTAAGGCTTTGGAGTCTTCATCTGGTGGGTGACAACCCACCAGGGCTTCAACATCTTCACCTAGTGGGCAGCAGCATGTCAACTCTTTTTCATGGCTGCCACCCACTTGGACTTCCAGCATTTTTGCCTGGCAGATGCCAACCCACCAGGGATTTGGCTTCTTCGCCTGGTGGGTACCCACACACCAGGGATTCTGGCATCTTCACCTGGGGGGCGAAGATGCCAGGGCTTCTGTGGTCCTCTTCAGGAAAATCAAAGATGGCAGCCATGAGCCAATCACGGCTCACAACGTCATCATCTGTGCACCAGGCAGCTGCAGGACTTGCACCTGTTCAGGTGTTGGCAGCGGGCCAGGATCCACGCTGCCTACAACATCTGAGACCTGCCACTGCTGATGTCCCTGCCACCACTACCATTGTTTTTTTACCAGTGCTGCTACCACCCACAAATGATGACCATCTTGCTACACCCAAGTGAAGCCACTATGACTACACCTGCTGGAGTCACCTACTATGGCTGCGCAACAAGTTGAGAAGTTCTATTTTTATAATGGCACATTCTTGAGGTAATAGCTTTAAAACTGTAATTTTTTAATTTACCTGAACCCCAAAAACACATACCCGGGCACAATAGCTACCTAATAAAACAAACCCCAAGTCTAAATTCCACCCCTACCCTGATTTTTGCATTCAAAAAAATCCCCCATAGATTATAGCATACAAGGATTCATAAATGAGACTGTCAGAAAAAAGTGACAGTTGGAGCTTTAGATTACTCCCAAATCCTCATTTTTTATGTTTTTACCCTGACATTTGGCATGCAGCACCATGCGACAGTTCTACCCAGCCTGGCCAAATTTCAGATCCGTACCTCCTATAACTTTTGAGGTGTAGCTCCTTAAACACCCTGACCCCCCTTTAGAATTCTCTATGGAGAAATCCATTTTTTAGATGCAGCCTTAATATAAGGGCACGACTGTGCCCTTATAATATATGTATTATAAGTTGTGCCCTTATATTATTACTGAACCAAAACAATGAAAATCTACATAGAAAATTCTGGAGGGGGTCACGATATTAAAGGGCTGCACCTCAAAAGCTATAGAAGGTACCAAGCTGAAGTTTGGCATTGGCAGATAGAATTGTCAAAATTTGGCAAGGTGCTGCTTGCTAAATTTCAGGGCAAAAACATAAAAAATTAGGATTTGGGAGTAATCAAAATTATCAACTGTCATTTTTTCTGACTCTCAGTTAGGACCACTTTTCTGCTGTTCTCTATGGGGGATTTATGGGAACATATAACTTAGGTTAGGGGGTGAATTAAGACTTGGGGTTTGATTTATAAGGTAGCTATTGTTCCAGAATAGGGCCTTTTTGGGTTCAAGTAATTGAGAAAGTTACAGTTATTAAACTATTACCTCACAAATCTGCCATTACAGAGATAGAAAGTTTAAATTCCTTGCAAAGCCTCAGTAGGAACCTTTAGCAGGTGTACTCAATGTGGCTTCACTTGGGTGCACCAAGTAGTATGTCCTCTGCAGGTGGTAGCAGGGGCCAGGACCAGAGGGAAGGAAGCTGGCATTTGTGATGCCAGGACCCAGGAGAAGGTAGTGGGTAATAGCATCTGCTAACACTTGCGGGAGAAAGCAGGTGGTGGTGGTGGCCATTAGTGGCCAAGGTAGTGGGCAGTAGGACCCAGGGGAGGCATCTGGCATCTGTTGCAGATGCAGGCTTCAAGCATGCATATGTGTGTAAAAAGATTTTAATTTGTAAAAAAAAAACGGCATGCCCCTTGCCCCAACTGAGCAACCAGTACTGGACTTCTAGTGACCCAGAACTGGTTGTGCAAAATAAGGAGGACAAATTACATTGGTGTCACCTGTATTAAGAACAACCAGCAACAGGCTAATCCAAACCAGTCCTGATTGCCAGAATACAGGGAATAAATGACCATATTCAGTGCAACCAGCACTGGGCTCTGAGTTGGTCCTGGTTCTGGAATTACAAGATAAAAAAAGCATAGGGTACCAATGTATTTACCAGAACCAGCACTGGACCATTTCTAGTGGGAGCTGATGCCAGAGCCAGGGGAGCCCTTTCACCAGGGTCCCCAGCTAGTCAGCCCAGGCTGGGATCCATGGGGAGCTGGGGGCCCCCCAATAAAGTGTTACTTCTCTTCAGGGGACCCCAGGCCCAGGCTGATAGCCTGGGGCGATCCCTGGCACACCTGGGCATTGGGTGCTGAGTTAATAGTGTAGTGTGGTGCATATTAAAGTCCCAGTAAGCCTCCCCACATATTTGTATTTGGAAAACCACAAATACAAGCAAGCAAAGGATTAAGGGATTGCTGGTAGCTTTACTATTCCTACAAAAGAAATATTGAAATAAAACAGAGACACATTTTTTTAATATTGTTCTTGTCTGCAGCTTTAAGTGAAAGATGGCAGCCTGGAGAGGGGGACCATTTTACTGGGGGGTCCCCAGCTCCCCAGGGATCCCTAGCATGGACTGACTAGTGGTCACGGTTAGTGCTTTGGCTGGGGGGCCAAGTCAAAGAGCTCCCCTGGCTGTGGCATTAGCTCCCTGCTATTAAAAGTCCAGTGCTGGTTTTGGATAATACAGGGGGACTTTACTAATTTTTATCCCCTGTATTTCCAGGACCAGTTCCAAATCAGAGCTCAGTGATGGTTGCGCAAAGTATGGGGGACCCCTACATTGTTTGTCCCCCATAT
This sequence comes from Taudactylus pleione, assembly GCA_031769625.1. Lineage (NCBI taxonomy): Eukaryota > Metazoa > Chordata > Amphibia > Anura > Myobatrachidae > Taudactylus > Taudactylus pleione. Next base: position 5,460,406 of record JAUIMM010000144.1, on the reverse strand, counting down.
TTTGGCAACCAAGGTTGGTTCTGACTAGCCTGTTGCTAGTTGTGATTATGTACAGGGGAGTCCTATGTTATTTGTCCCCTGTATTTAAGCACAACTAGCATGGGCACTTAACAGCCTGGGGCTGGTTCTGCTTTTGCGGGGGTCATTTCACACAATCAACCCATCACCCACTGCCTAGGGGTGCCGGGGATAGCCCCATGCTATCAGCCCAGGCCTTGGGTGCCCTGGAGAGGGGGACCCTTTTATTGGGCCAGGAGGTCCCCAATTCCCTAGGGATTCCCAGCCTGGGCTGATTGGTGATCAGGTTTGATGCTTTGGCTGGGGGACCTAGTGAAAGGGCTCCCCTGGCTGTGGCATCAGCCCTCCACTAGAAAAAGTCTGGTGGTGGTTCTGGAAAATATAGGGGAACCCTATGCAAATTTTCCCACTGTATATACAGAACCAGAACCAGATCAGAGCCCAGTGTTGGTTGAGTAAAGTAAAGTGACCCCTACTTTGTTTGTTCCCTATATTTTGGCAATCAGGGCTGGTTCTGAGATTGATGGAACAGGAGAAAATATTCACACATCATAACACTGCATAGACCGCTCTGGGGAACAGTACGAGTGCTGGCTTTATTTATAGGGGTCTGAAAAGGTTAGTCACCATGAGTCAGCTTTATGCATGTGCACAAACAACTTGTTTGTGCCCCCCAATACTGACTGGACATATAGATAAGACAAACATATGACATTATGATGCATATTCTTGTTGTGTTCCTCGCCTGCCATCTTCGTCAACATCTTCTATCTTGTTATCATCAGACTGTCCAAGTATTTTATCTTCTCTATTCAAGACTGTATAGTGAACAACATGTTTTTCTGAAACTTCAAACTTATGTAACTCTTAAAATCACTCTTAAAGCGACATACACATAGATAGAGCATTTAATAATCTAAGCATTCCATGCTAATATTTCCCTCTTATTATCAAATGATCTATCTGTCAGTAGAAATGTCCATGTTTCTTTAGTAACTCCTTCTGGAGCCTTTTGATGTTCTTGTTGTTCCTCATCTTTCTTTGGCCTTTATGACTTTTGTTTCCTGCATATCAGTTACCTACAATAACCAGCATATGACCTTATAGTGCCTATGTTATCCACATGTTATCCTAAGGACCACATATAGATAGAGAAAAATATCATTCAGCATGTATCATTGGTGTTTATCATAGGAACTATTCTTACTGTTGCTTGAAGGTCAATCATGCCAGGAGGAAAGATCGAGGAATCAGGTATCTGGACATCGGGGATTAGAGTATAGGCCCCCCTCATATGTAACTCCCAGGTGTTAATGAGACCTCTCCTGGGGTGCGGAGTCTAGTCCACCTGATGGTATTCACCAGTGACCCCTCCAAGCAGGATATGGGCTTTGCTGCACCAAGTGAACAGGACGTGGCGCCCAAGATTGGTACCTGGAGCAAACACTGAGTATAATGCAGGAGGACTATACCTTCTTGTGTTGAGGGTTAATTCAGAATTCTTGATCTTCACTTATTTCACTCAAGCAAGAGCGCTTCTGCTCATCTTCTTTAGTTATGTAGTAAGTTGCTTGATCACTCTATCTCCATTGTTCACTTCTTATGGTGCGATGCTGTGAACCCAAGTGTCTCTTCCTTCCAGCTTTACTGCAGTAGGTGTAGTCTGCAACACCTGAAATGGGCCTTCGTATCGAGGTTCAAGTGCCCTTCTCACATGTCTTTTGAAATACATCCAGTCCCCTGGACTCAATGAATGAGTACTGTCATCAGAGTCTGGATCTGGAATGGAAGAGAATACTTGACAATGGAGGTTAGTTAAAGCTTTACACATTGCTTTTACATAAGCAGTTAAATCTTCATAGTTAAGCTGTAACTGCTGAGGGAAGTAACACCCTGTCTTAGGTACTGTATCAAAGCTTATGTGTCTTTACAGAGTTGGTTCTAATAGAGAACAAAACTGTTGGTAGACATTGTAATACTGGGTCTTGCAATACTGCATTCTTTACTGCTGTACATGCATAAGCAATGATCTTTATTTCTGGTGTCTGTTTCTTGGTAGGGGCCTGTATCTTTACAATTGCTTCTTTCTGATGTTAGTTCAAGGGCAATGAATAGCTGATTAATCAAAGTTGCATGCTTGATATAATTTCTGGTTTCTTCAGGTAGGGACAACTTTGTGGATCTCATACCTGGAATTTCTGTAGAGGTTTGGCTGTTTGTCCTTCTGCCAAGATTCAAGCTTCCTTGAGTAAACACAATTCTTCTTCTTGTGCTGAGCACTATGGAGGTAGTGCTGTATAAGTTAAGATGTCTGTGTTTGAAGTAGGGATGTGCAGGCTCGGTTTTACTCGGATTTACTCGGTTCTTATCGCCACTTTACCGCAAATTCAGATTTATTTTATTGGCTATCCAAAACACATGATAGGCGACAGCCAATAAAAAGATCCGAGTAAATCCGAGTAAAACCTAACCTGCTCACCCCTAGTTTGAAGTGTCTGTATATCCTGTGTATATGCTCCCATTAACATAGTATCTGGAGCCATCTACATTCAGGATTCTGTAAAGGAGTGTCCATTACATGATGAAGAGCCCTGACTTTAACTTACATAAGAGCTAAACAATCATGATGAGGGAAAAAAGTATGTATATTTTCTTTACTACCTTTACTGACAACTTCTGACAATTTCTTCCTCCTTATTACATGATCTGTCTTCATCTGTAATCTCAGTACCTTCTTCCTTATCCCATGATTCAACTTCATCTGTACTTTTTCCTGTTTGAGGGATCATTTCACAGGCTCATTTCCCCTCTTATGAATCATTGATAGGAAGGTGAGTCACTGGATTGAAAACTTGTGCATCTTAAGATGGTTACATGAGATGTGCTTAACGAAGCTACTTCATACCTGGCTAATCTTACAGTGGACAGGTGCTTGGTTCGTTCTTGGCCAATTACTGTATAAGGTCTTGAAATACTTCTGAGTTTTCAACTTTACTTAATTTTCATGATGCATTTTCTTCAGGTCAATGGATACTGTCTTATTGATACTGGGAGAGTATTTGGCTTTAGGGTAAGTTTGGACAAGCTGTACTGCTAGAAGCCCCACATTGTCTTTTCTTTTGTAGCATATCTTACTTTGGACTTTCATTCCGGTAATACTGTAGCTTGTGGGGGTCTCTGCTGAGAATAATATACAGCTGCGGTCAACTGTCCATCCTGTTTCTTTTTTTAAAACTTGAAGTTAGTATCACTCTGTCTGGAGTGTACTTAATACATACTTCTTAACTTGAATATTACTTCTGCTCCCAGTAGGTTGACTTGGACATTTAGGTGAAATCAAAAACTTAATTGGTACCTGTAGTTGCTCAGATCCTATCTTCATTAGTACAGGCTTACTTTCTTGTAAGTTCGCTTCACTTTCTTCAAGTCCAGTCACTGTTAAACTTTATTAGATAATAGATTGTTTGGTACCTCCTCTTCATCATAGGCTAGTTCACTTTGCTCCGCTCTTCATTAAACATTCACACTGCTGACCAGTGGGTAAAGTCATTGCTTCATTTCTCTTTGCTTCATCCTTGTCTTGATGAATTGTGGTCAGCAGTATAAAGTGGGAGGTACAAGGGAGTGCCTACATCCTATGCTTGGGTTCTTCTCTGTTCTTCCTGCCATTTTTTGTATTTGTCACAATCCCTTTTCATGTGACCTCTTTTTCTGCAGAAAAAACATAGCCCCCATTCCTTCATTTTATTTGCATCTAAAGGAATCCTTCTCTTGCTGTTTTCAGTAGGATCTCTGCATCTTGTCTTGTCTTGTACCACATGCACTATTATTTTCTGTGCTGCGGTCTTTCCTCTCTGTCTGTTATTTTTCTCTCGCTCTCTGTCTTCTATACTTTCCACTACTTGAAGTACAGCGGGAACTTCCATTGTTCCTGCTTATGGTTCTATTGGATATGATTGTCCACATACTTTCAATAATCGAGTCTTACACTTCTTTTCACGTTGCGGATCTGTCATGAGGAAATCTTCTTCAGGTGTTTGTGTAGACTTGTCATGGTATTGCTTTAGGTTTTGCTCGATGTTAGGTGCTGCTGGAGTGAGATTCCCTTTTTTCTTTGCTGTTTCAATTGTGGTTTCTATGTCGTTCGTCGCCTATATAATTTGGTTATTCTTGTTATGGGGGTCTGGCGCAAACAAAGCCACTATATCTTGCATACCGGACAATGTTCAGGGTCTGTGTTGCTCTCGAGTTCCTTCCAAGTGTCTTGCTTCATCAACAACACATTGGTCTTGGGTAGGACATATTGGAGGCACTTCATCTTGTGGTGGTTCTGGTGTGCCCGTGCTTATTGCTGTCATATCAGCTAGAGCTTTCTCTGACGCTGCCATTAGCTCTGGTTGCAATCTCTTGCTTTCTGATATTGTCAGATGTAGCTGTTATCTCTATATCTCAGATTATCAATTCAAATAGTCCTAAAAAAATGCAATGAGCTTCTAAGCTATAACTCATAACGTGACTTTGCGATCATCTGAAACATCCTTTAGCAGCACACAGCTAAACAAACCATAGCTATCATCTGTACAATATATCCTAAATAAATTTCTTTCTGCTCAAAAATGTCTAATTTTTCTAAACCTTGAACATTAACTTTATAAACTTTTACTTTCTATTTGGTCAACCATTCTTTAATAAAACATTAATCCTATACGTACTTTACATTTTCTATAATTAAAACATTTTCCTTATTCTGCATTCCTGTCATAAATCTGCATTATCTGTGCTATAAATAAAAGAATGCAAAAAGTGACATACCTTCCTTATCTGTGGTCGTGCATTCACGTATTAAATATGATGTGCACAGCCTCAAAAACTTTTAAGAATTTCTTATCTTATATCAACAGCTTGGCTGTTGATGTGACTTAGTCACTCCCCCCCCTCTCTTTCTGCTAGCCGCTTCTTATAGTCAATTTCTTTAGCAGCATTTGGAGGAGACAGACTACCACTTGCTCGCAGGTCTATTTATTTATTTATTTATTTATTTATTAACAGTTTCTTATATAGCGCAGCATATTCCGTTGCGCTTTACAATTGGAACATTATGCAATTGCGTTCTAATAGAGGTACCTTTCTTATACATATAGAGTACTGCCAGATAAACATACATTAAAACCTTTGTCAAAGACTGTTTACGTTGTTTAAAACAACTATTACTTTTAATTGTGTATAATGCTTGTTCTAAGTATCCTTTCTCATGGATTTCAATTTCCTATTGCATAGGCTGTGTCTTACTTCCCCTCACTGAGTTTGTGCACAGTCATGTTGGGTGGAATTCTATGTAACGCATGTATCGCTGTACATCTGGGTGTCTTGCTGGTGGAATAAATGCATCATGGTGAAGGTGTATTTGGAGCATACTTATCTGATGCTATTAACAACTAGCACCCCTGATCAAAATCTGCCACATTTTAATCGGGGCCAGTCTACTCATAACTGACATCCCTCATCATGGGCTTGGAGTCCATTCTCTACTGTGACTTTCCCCCTGCCTGTGTCCCCCCCCCTTTGGCGTTTGCCATGGACACACACAGGGTGCTCTGCGACCCATGAGGTGTCTGTGGTCTGGATAATTCAACTGACCACCGGTGTAGTGATCGAATCAGGTCAGCAACACATGAGGCGCCTCTTGTCTGGATACTTAGCCCGGAGCCAAGGCAGCCCCACAGGTGCCGCCAACCCTTCCATCCCGACCACCGATTCTGGACAAATCAACAGAGGCAACCCATCGGGTAACATCACCCTTTTGGTTGCAGCCATGGGATATTGATCAGCAATGCATGAGGCGTCTCTCATCCAGATACCTAGCACGGAGCCAAGGCAGCCCACCCGGTGCGACCACTCCCCACTTGCTGCTGACTCTCAGGGCCAAAAACCTGCTTTCTTTGGAATATGGCCAGTATTCCTCTTAAAGCTTGGTACCTTCCTTATCCTTCATGATTTGCAGGGTTCTTCCGAACCGTCTAGTTGCCTACTTGTAGGGGTTCTTTCGAACTGTCTGGTTGCCTACTAGTGTTGTGGTGAGCACAAACTTGCTGTTCTTGGTGAGGACACATACCGCTTTTGCGTTCTGGTAGTCACAGTGTCGGGACACATACTGGTTTTGCGCTCCGGTAGTCGCAGTGTCAATCTGATATATTCTTTACTGTGCACAGTTCAAGGACGGCAACTATTCCGGGGTCTGCCACCCCCCACTAATGTACTTTGGTTAACTGTAGCTGGTGTTGCTGATATGATAAAAAGCTAGTGTCTACGTGAGTAGCTATTCTGCCTCTAAAGCTCCTTTTTCCCCTTGCTTTGGTGGTATATCTATTAAGAATTCTCCCTAAGTAGTGTCTTCTGTTTTCAATATGTATTGTGGATTTTGTAAGTGTGTTTGTTCTGGCTAACATTACCCAGCAATATGTACGGTTGGTGCAATGAAATCTAAACAAACATATCATTAATTACGTAGTGCCTATACACTTATAAGTTCCTTCTAACTAGCATTAATTACTGTGTTTCCTTTGATCTAGCAATACTTTATAAACTATATCTAGCAGTCACATTTAAAACTTTTTAAACATCAAAACATTGCATGTACACTCTCCACAAGTTACTGTTAAACATCCCAATCACCACCTCCCCATACAATATCACCAATCATTACTTTAAAATGTAAACACATATTGCATCTTGCATATGAGAGGTGATACTGGAAAAATGCCATAACTTGGCACTATTGCAATACAAATTTTTTTTTAGTTACTTATAACCCCATCTGCACAGCACAGGTAAGGATACTGAATGAGGAAGTGTGACAATAGGTTTGAAGAAACATTTTAAGCATACACGCAAACATAAAACAGCAGATTCCAAACACATTGGGTTCTTTTTGGAATACCTGCTTATCCGGACCCACTGAACGCTCCCAGAGATCCCAAGGAGGAACCGAATAGAGTAAGAAGATGCAAATGCATAGCTTTCACTTACTCACCATGGATTTGGATTTCAGTTTGTCCTCGGCATCCCAAGAGATGATCTGTCAGTGGCTTCCAGATGTTGAGGTTTCCCGGCCGATGTCACCAGTTGTGAGTGTAGTTTTGAGAGCTGAACTACTTGATTCGATGTATCTGGAATCAGCAGTAGCTTACGTTACAAGATAAAGCAAGCAGACAAACAGACAACCATGGTTGGAGAACAAATCTGACAGACAACGATGTAGTTACACATCATAACACTGCGTACACCACTCTGGAAAACAGTACGAGAGCTAGCTTTACTTATAGGGGTCTGAAAAGGTTAGTCACCATGAGTCAGCTTTATGCATGTGCACAAACAACTTGTTTGTGCCCCCCAATACTGACTGGACATATAGATAAGACAAACATATGACATTATGATGCATATTCTTGTTGTGTTCCTCACCTGCCATGTTCATCAACATCTTCTATCTTGTTATCTTCAGACTGTCCAAGGTCTTCATCCTTGATAGTACTTTATCTTCTCTATTCCAGACTGTATGGTGAATAACATGTTTTTCTGAAACTTCAATCTTATGTAACTCTTAAAATCACTCTTAAAGTGACATACACATAGATAGAGCATTTAATAATCTAATTAAGCATTCCACGCTAACACTTGTGTGGCTTGATTAACTCTGTGTATTCAAAACATGTATTCCCATTCCACCGAGATCAAGGGTTTACCCTATTTGCAGTTTCTGCATGTTTTTAGAAGCAATACTGATATTGAGGAGACTAATAAACAGCTTGAACTAATGATGGGAAAATTTATTGGAAGAGGGTATCCTGAAAAGGAATTGGTGACAGCAAAAAAAAAAGCTTTGTCTCATACACGGGAGTACCTTTTAGCTACAAAATCCCCCCATAAAAAAAGGATAAATTCCCTTTGGGAAACAAATAAACTGTTAAAAGAAAGGCTACAAAAGTGAAAGCTCATGAATTTTGGCACATTATTACATCAATCCCTGAACTTAAATATTTAAAGATACCAACCTTGAGCCCAGCTACAGAAGAGGCAGAATTATTAAAAATGATATTGTTCATACTGTCATCGCATGTTATGATAAGAACACACAAATGGCAAAAACTTTCCTCTGCCGTAAGAAGGGGTATTATAAATGCTTAGGCTGTACTACATGTTCATACATGTGTATGGGGGAGTTTATTTTGGATCTCCATTCTGGCAAGAAATTCCCTATTAAGTGGTCTTTTACCTGTAATTCTACCTTTGTAGTGTATGTGATTTTCAGCCAATGTGGTTTATACTACATTGGTAAAACTGAGTGTCAGTTTAAAATTCATATGGACTGATAGCGATCTGACATTTGGTCAGCTTTATAGACTGGTGTGAGCGAGCAGCTAGTTGCTAGAAATTTTTTTGTCTGTTGCCACACACCAGCAACTTTAAAATACAGTATAATTGATCATGTTCCATTATCAGTCAGTGGAGGGGACAGAGCAAAAAAATTACTACAGTTGGAGTCCAGATGGATCCACCATCTAGATACAATATCCGCCATGGCCTCAACAAGTCTTTTGGATTCATTAATATCTTATAATTAATTTCTTATAATAAAATTAGACTTGTTATGTTATACTTGTATTTTCAGATTTAATGTTAAGGTGTTTTCCATTTTTTAGGTTTCTAGCCATTTTTCAATAGCATGTGGTGTAATTTTTATATTTGGTCACTAGATGGTGCTATAGTATTTTGTTTTAGTATTTTTGGTATAAGTGTATGTCCCGTTATTACATGGGATATTCTGACAGTAAGTCTACGATTAATATTTACATGGGTGTCATGTTCTTTTTAAGGGCTACATTCATTATAATTGTTTTCAGTATATATACATGAACAGGGGATCTATACACTGTTTTTATGCACATTTATTAAGGTAATTTTTATGTTTTTTAAGATTAAGTACTTTTAGATTATCTATTTCAATTATATTGTGTTTGCATTGTTTGACATGTGTTTATGGCTATACACTTGCAATTTATATTGCAGAGAGGCAGCTGTTTGTGGTTGCACAATGGTACTCACTGTATTTTGCTTGTTTGCAGTTACTATGTGGCTGTGTCTGATGACATTGCTTCTGGTGCGATGGAGATGCCGCAGCAGGGGGACATGGAGGGCAGTGGACAGCCGACGGGACCTGATTTAATTTATTTTCATTGGGAGATTGGGGTAAGTGGTTCTATATAACACAGTTTATGCATATGTTATGTTATTGATGTTGTCCTGAGGAAGGGGATGCAGTCCCCAAAATGTTGACCTAATAAATTTCCCTGGAATAGGGTTCACTTTGTGATTGATAAGACTCTGAGCACCGCCTCTCTGCTTTCTTTGTTGTGTATATGTATATATATATATATATATATATATATATCGCAATAGGCGGCACTCATGGAGACACAAAGAAGACAATACATTGGTAAGTATGTCAACGTTTCAGAACATTGCAAATATATATAACTTTTTTGTTTTCTATTTTATTTTATGTTTTTCTATTTTAAATTTTCACCTGTTTATGGGTTATATGTTTATGTTATAATTTTATATGAAATTTAAAAAAGGTTATATTTTTTTTGTGTGACTGGTGCACTGCATCATTTTTTTTATACCTAATGTTAAGATGAAATGCTTTACTCAGTTTAAAAGGGATAAATTGTGCATACTGGCACAGTGGATTCTGGCATTTAGACTATTTATTGGTGCTGGAATTATAACACATGTCAGAATCCTAGTGCCAGCACCCTGACTGCTATAATCCCATAGTAAGTAGCAGGGTTGGGTAGAGGCTTAGGGTTAGGTTTAGGCACTAGATGAGGGTTACCGGTAAGGCACTAAGGTGGGAGGGTTAGGTTTAGGGCATGAGGATACGAAGGCTATTTTTAGGCATTAGGAAGGAGTTTATTTATTTTATCCTATTTGTACTAATTATATGTCTATTGTGTGAGGCCCAGTATATTATATATAATAGTATCGGAATAAATACAGGGTACTATAGGTGAATGAGCAGGGACACACCAAAAATGAAACAACATTTTTTTAAAGATTATTTAATTGTATAATTTTGATTTACATAAAATTGAGAGACAGTGTCTGAATTATAAGGTACAAGTTCCTCCATTGCCAATATTACTGTGTTACCACCTATTATACTGTATTATAAATTATCTTTAATCCTGTTGTCAATCATACATCAGTCTAAGGGCCTGATTCAGCAAGGAACACAAGCTAGCAGGCACATGCACCAATCCACTCTGGTAATATTCTAATCAATGTATATGCACTGAGACTGCAGCACTAAAAGCAGACACCCAGAAAAACATAAAGCCGCTCACCTTTGCTGTGATTGACATGTAAACATCGGGAACATCGATTACCACCAAACCTGCATGCAAGCTAAGGGTAGACCTGACCCTGCCGCAGGACTTGAGAGATTCCTGCATGCAGAGAGGCACCTGGCAGTGTGAAGCGCCACTGATATTAATTTATGCACACCTCTGTAATGGTGTGTGTATGTAAAGGGATGCCTGTGTTCGATCGACCACCACCCTGTCACTGCCCTCAAATGGCACTTCCTGTCAGTCAACATTGGAGGTCTCTAAAGAAGGAAGGACTCTCACAAGGCGCTCAAAGGGTCAAATTAAACTAGCAGCTGTGTGGAGAAGTGTCAGGTCTCCCAGTATTCTCAAAGGAGAGAGAGATACAAATAAAATGATACGGCGCTTAAAATAACAATATGGACAATAAACAGTGATCCAGAATTCGATTATTTAATAAGAATGACACATTAAAAACTGGAAACAATCTTTTAAAAAGTAGCCGCTAGATTCAACATACAATCACACATATACCGACAATACAACAATCAGTGAGAATCTGAACAAAGATCATATATTAAAATCCAATGTGCAACTATCTCAATAGGGGTCTCCAAATGGGCCCGATGTAATATCCCAAACTCCAATAGGGCTAGCTAGTGATAATTTGTGTGCCAGCAAAATTAAAAGGTCTGATAATGACCTGTATAGAAAGCTCACCCTTGAGGAGAAGTCCCGCAATAGGAGGTAGGTGATGAGTAGTGCAGACTGTGATATTCCTTATAAATCCAATGGGGAATGTTCCACAGGCGGTCACCAACTCCGATGGTGACTGATATTCGCCCACCTGTAGGTGTAAGTGTGCCTTTGTATGTGCTCACCCTTGAAGAGGAGTCCCGCAATGAGGAGAAAGTTATTAAATGGAGCAAACTGTGATGTTCCTTAAAAATCCTATAAAGATTGCTCCACAGGCGGCCACAGGCTCCGATGGTAGCTGATGCTCACACACCTGTATGGTGTGTAGCGGTGAAGCACAAAGTGGCACGCCATATAAGAATAGGCTCCAGCCAAGTGTCCGAGTATCACCTCGAGTAGGAAGTGGTCAGGCAACTTGGCGTACCGTCTCCGGGCTCCTGCCGGGCATCCGGCTGACATGAAGTAAATGGAGGGTCCGTGAGCAATAGGCAGGGACAGCCTGGGAAGGTGCCACTGTGGGTGATAGGGTCAAATAGTTGAATCCAAGCTGATGAGGTGAGAGAGCAGCAATCCCTGACGTGTTTCCCCATGGCTCTGCCCACGGCTTCGTCAACCTCTGTCGACCTCTGACGTCAACCTCTGATGAAGCCATGGGCGGAGCCACGGGGAAACGCGTCAGGTATTGCTGCTCTCTCACCTCATCAGCTTGGATTCAACTATTTGACCCTATCACCCACATCGGTACCTTCCCAGGCTGTCCCTGCTTATTGCTCACGGACCCTCCATTTACTTCATGTCAGCCAGACGCCCGGCTGGAGTCGGATGCCCGGCGGGAACCCGGAGACTGGTACGCCAAGTTGCCTGACCACTTCCTACTCGAGGTGATACTCGGTCACCTGGCTGGAGCCTATTCTAATACGGTGTGCCACTTTGTGCTTCACCGCTACACACCACACAGGTGTGTGAGCATCAGCTACCATTGGAGCCTGTGGATCAATCTTTATTGGATTTTTAAGGAACATCACAGTTTGCTCCATTTAATAACTTTCTCCTCATTGTGGGACTCCTCTTCAAGGGTGAGCACATACAAAGGCACACTTACACCTACAGGTGGGTGAATATCAGTCACCATCGGAGTTGGTGACTGCCTGTGGAACATTCCCCATTGGATTTATAAGGAATATCACAGTCTGCACTACTCATCACCTACCTCCTATTGCGGGACTTCTCCTCAAGGGTGAGCTTTCTATACAGGTCATTATCAGACCTTTTGATTTTGCCGGCACACAAATTATCACTAGCTAGCCCTATTGGAGTTTGGGATATTACTTCGGGCCCATTTGGAGACCCCTATTGAGATAGTTGCACATTGGATTTTACTATATGATCTTTGTTCAGATTCTCACTGATTGCTGTATTGTCGGTATATGTGTGATTGTATGTTGAATCTAGCTGCTACTTTTTAAAAGATTGTTTCCAGTTTTTAATGTGTAATTCTTATTAAATAATCGAATTCTGGATCACTGTTTATTGTCCATATTGTTATTTTAAGCGCTGTGTCATTATATTTGTAACATTGGAGGTCTCTGCCAGTTCCCTGTGTGCTCTGAGAGATCCCCTACCATACTCAGCAACCTGTTTGCGCAGTTCGCAAACATTGGCACGCACCTAGAGTTCTCTCACTTGTGTTCCTTGCTGAATCAGGCCCTAATTTGTCAGTCTAAGGAACAGGAGTATCACACCTCTATTAGCAGCAGTAGCACTTTCTCAACATCTACTAGTATATAAACATATTTGGGAAAGTGTGATAAAGGATATTTCAAATCCAAAGTGTTTGACAATCTCATATAGAATCTTAGCTCTTTATTTAAGTACTCAGGGAGAGTGATTTTTTAATTCTTTGCTTTGTTACTGAATAAAAAATAGCTAACATCCCTTACACCACTGGTAGTGGCACGATATGGCAGGTGTAATTAGATATATTTGTTTTGGAAATGGACTGATGACCACAGTCTGTATTCATTGGTCCAAGCAAGAGACTTGTTATTAATCACCTATAGTAGATTTTAATTTGCAGAAATTCTACAATAAAAACCTGATTTAGGTCTCTTCTGAATAGCAGATGGTGAGATGTGTCTGCTGCTTGAACTCAGTTTATCATTAATTTGGCCTCTAGTCTGAGGTTATATTAATAGGTGATTTCTGAGTGCAGTAACTATAATAAATATATCCTCTGAGCTTCATCCTCATGGGAGCCTCTTACATCATAGTACTGTATGGTTTTTGCTCCTAACTTGGTGAAACTTTCAAAGTTGTTGCAATTTCCCAGATTGTATGACCTTAAATTCTTAAAATACTGATGGATTTTCCTATATCTGGGCTATTTTGAGCTGCTCTTGGCATATTATGACTTCTACATCATGAAACTATAGTTTTGCACCAATACCCTCTGATAGCACCAGTGATTGGCCTTAGGCATTAACAAGCAAAAAAAGATGATGAACTCATTATGAATTAATTTTTACCACCTCTAACTTTTACTTAAGTTCTAAATGAATTCTACTTGTTGGGATACATTTGTAAAATATATACATTAAAATTATCCTTTTAAAACTAAATTCATACATTGTAATCAACTACATTATTTATAGATGTCTAAGAAACTCATAGTAAGCCTGTGTATCACAATGTCTAATATCACTCTTGCTGTTACTGTATGTAGAACAGGTTATTCTTTTGAAACACTGCCTAGACAATAGTTGACTAATAAATAAAAGGTCCCTGTGGTGACATACCAGGAGGCCAGAGGTCGCTATGATGTAATTTGAATGCAAGGTGTCACCCCAACAAATGTGTAATTAGCATTTTCTATTGTAGTAATTGACTTTAGTTATATTTGCACCTCATTTACAAGACAATGAGCTAGACACGAGAAGCTGCTGTGTTTATATGTCACCTCTCAGTGTAAGAATTCCTTCTGGTCATCCTGGGAACTATGGAGAGAGATGGGGGAGGAATGACTATAAATAGACTGTATCAGGCTAATGATTGCTGATGGAAGAGCTGCTGGTTTAGTTGCTGGTTGGAAAGCTAGATGGATGGAGGAGTAAAAAGAGACAGAAGGTAATTATATTTTACATAAGAATATATTTTGATAAATACACAGACATTTGTAGATATTACATTGCAAGTTACAAAAATGTAGTCCCAAATTCAGGGATCATCTATGTAATATAGCTATATATTCTATATCAGTATTATTGTATCATTTATGTATAATGCATATATATATTCTCTGTCAGTACTATAGTATCATTTATGTATTACCTAAATACTTTCTACCAATACAGAATTTGCATGTGTCTAAAATTTCTAGTTTTTCTTTATAATTGCATCAAAAATTATTCAAATATTTTCATTTTTTATTAGTATAATAAAAATTCATTAGTATCTTCCTTATAACTCTATACATCAGGTTACTATTTATAAAGGGGTATCTAGGTGGAAGCTCAAACATATTTTCTTACATATTACTCTGTATAACAGGTTAATATATATAAATGGGTATTTAGGTGGCAGCTCCATCATACTATCTTAAATATTTCTTTGTATATCAGATTATTATATATAAAGGGGTATCTATGTGGCAGCTTCATCATAGTATATTACTCTGTACATCAGGTTAGTATATATAAATGGGTATTTATGTGGCAGCTCCAGCATAGTATATTACATATTACTCTGTACATCAGGTTAGTAAATATAAAGGGGTATCTAGGTGGCAGCTCCATCATAGTATATTTCATATTACTCTGTGCATCAGGTTAGTATATATCTGAAAGTATCTAGGTGGCATCTCCATCACTGTATATTACATATTACTCTGTGCTCCAGGTTATTATATATAAAGGAGTATATAGGTGGCAGCTCCAACATTATATATTCCAAATTGCTTAGAACATGAGATTACTATCATTTTTTACATGTTTAGCTTGGTTACACTAAAGCAAATTCAATTACTCACAATGTTTTCCATGTGGAAATATCTCTGTATTTTAATGCTAAAAGATATTCAGTTAGTAGCAGGGGCATAACTAGGTACATAAAGGTCCATAGCAAAAGTTTGTAAAGGCCTCTAAGTACCACCCAATGGTGAAAAAGTATATAACATATGTAACTTTGAGAAGTGAAATTGGCCCCCTTTATGTCTGCTCCTATTATCAGCTGCACCCTTTGCATCCATGGCAGTTATTCCCATGATTAGTTATCAATTTCCCAGTGTAAGAAACCAGCAGTTATAGCAGCATGTGATAACCAACAGACTCAGTGTTATGTGCTTAACTCTATGGTTTTCATGTACATTTTACTCCCCAGAGGGTTTTCTCACCTGAGCCAGCATCTGAGTTTCAAGGGTAAACCTCATGTCAAAATTAATCTTCCCCTAGTAGCATAGTTTCCATTATCTTTTGGTATGTACCCTTTGCCCTTACACCCAACATATTCCAGTCTCTAACACTAAAAAAAATATTCCTTTTAAAAACCTGGTATCTCTAACAACAATGATCACTGATTCCTCTGCACACATCACACTGAGCAGAGTGACTGTGAGATGATCACTTTATCCCCATTCCCATGGTGTGTGCAGAGGAAATGGCAGCATCCTGGTGTATCAGCTGACTGTAGGTAAGAAAAGATTGTTAGCATGTGTTACTCATCTATGAAAATTTGTATACAGCAATGTGACAACACATTACAATGTTGAATGACTGGATCATGTTTGTTAGTTCATTTAAATATACAGAATCTATATATATATATATATATATATATATATATATATATATATATATATAATGTTCCTAATGTAATAGTCCTCTATTACTATAAAAGAATAAGTAACACAGTAAATTCAATGTTTTGAAAAATATTTTTTTCCTTATAGGACAAATTAGGAGCAAGATCTGCACTAAGAATATTAGAAGACATTGTGGAAAGTGACTGTTCTTTGATCAAGCAGAATAAAGAATTTTTTTTTCTACTAGAGGATTCCTAAAAGCTTCTTTAATTTTTTTAATAGAAAAAACATTTACGGTTAAATAATTTCTCATTTAATACATGATGAGTCTCATAGGACAGAAACCGCATCTGTGCTCTGAGTGTGACAAAAGTTTTACATATAAATCATTGCTTATCTCACATCAGAGGAGTCACACAGGAGAGAAGCCATTTACATGTTCTGAATGTAGCAAGTGCTTTACCAGTAAGCAAAATCTTGTTCTACATCAGAGGATTCATACAGGAGAGAAGCCATTTAAATGTTCTGAATGCCGCAAGTGTTTTATCAACAAGCAACATCTTGTTATACATCAGAGGATTCATACAGGAGAGAAGCCATTTAAATGTTCTGAATGTAGCAAGTTTTTTAACAGTAAGCAAAATCTTTTCAGACACAAGTGGAGTCACACAGGAGAGAAGCCATTTACATGTTCTGAATGCAGCAAGTGCTTTACCAGTAAGCAAAATCTTGTTCAACATCAGATAATTCATACAGGAGAGAAGCCATTTAAATGTTCTGAATGCAGCAAGTGTTTTACAAGCAAGCATGAACTTGTTAGACATCAGAGGATTCATATAGGAGAGAAACCTTATAAATGCTAAAAATTTAATAGATATACTAGAAAGATAACACTAATTATCATATGAGGCATCACTCTAAAGGTGCCCATTCACATAACGATATTTGCAAGCGATTGCAATATAACAACATTGTTATTGTGCAATCACTTGCAAATTGTGCATGCATCGTGCACATTTATTTTGGAAATGACCAGAGATGCGCACGCCTGCTGATCGTTTCTGACATCTATCATTGTGCAAACAAGCTGGTCAACCTGATGATAATGTCAGGTTCAGCATGTTTGCAGATTATTGATTAGCCTGCACTGAACGACTGCTCATTCAGTGCAGGCTCATCACAGACTGACAAATGACTGTACGATTACAATGATGTGTTTGTGCAGTCGTTTGTCAGTCTCCTAGTGGATGGGCATCATAAGGGTCCTAATGTATCATGTGTTTCATAAGCTAGGTAAATTGTATGACTTCTTTGTGTTTACATGTGAGGACTTTTTTATTTTCTAAATGTAACAAGTGTTTTATATAAATCAGTCTTGTTAAAGACAGGAGAAAAGAAACATTTTTAGTTGATCCTCTGTACCAGTGTTATGTAATAAACAATGTATATGGGGAAACCCTACAAATTCCCTGAAAAAAGTGTTTATATTTTTGAGATGTATTTTGTCACTATCATGGCATAAGGTGGTGCTACTACTGACACCTAATACTGTACAACACAATAATCAACAGAGAAAATAGCAGTTATCCTGGACTATTGCACTGGTTTTTAACATAACTTTCTACATTTTTATGAAGGTAAGATTATCCATACTGACAAATATTAGCAAAATATTAGAACATAAAATATAGTAAAGAATAGGGACAAATAGGTATAAGGAATTGATAAAAAAAATCAATGGAAATGCTCAAGTGTTTATTGTGCTTCTGATGTTGTGACTGATCTCTGTAATATACAGCTGTCCTGCTCATACAGGTGCTGGGATTAGTAGTAGAGCTTTCTATCCAGTTAAAAGTTTTAGCAGCTCCTCTCAATACTGAGATTTCTTCTATGGGAAACAGTGTATGATAAATCTGTAAATAAGGTGCCTTGTTTACTCCAATATATATATATATATATATATATATATATATATATATATATAGCCATGGTTTTTCCCTTCCCAGCTTCCATACTCAGGTGTACAGACTTATTATGTGTATATCCCCATAGTATTAGGAATGTTGTGTACATATATACTATGCCTTCTTTTGGGATCTGAGCTTGATGGGATGGCCTGAGTTGGGATTTAGATTTACTTGTAACCCTTAAGTTTGGATATATTAGAATTTCAGTAAACCCAACACACACATCTCTGCTCTGTACTCGCTGGCTACCTCCTTCTATACCCATTACCAACTGCACAGTAATAAATTGCATACAAACATTTGGTTAGTACAGTGCAGTTTGGTAACATCACTCAAGCTCATACAATAGCTTAGAGCTGATGAGGCCTTAAAAATATATCCACTTCAATATTACACAGTAAAGATCCCTCTTACTATAGTTTGGTGTTAATACAATCTTGACGATATGTAAAAAACACAGAAATCCTCCTTATAAAAGAAAGCACAAATTAATTATCCTATTAACTAGCCAGAGCCATAGAGAGCTGGCCTAGACTCCATTACTCTTGTGGGGTGTTGCCTAATCATTGGTGGCATGGCAATGCCTCCTACAGAAAAATAAAAAACTGCATGCTAAGGAGGGGGCTCTGTGAGCCCCTTAGCCATGGGCAAATACAGAGGAAAGACATGTTCCTCCCAGCCCGGCACAAGCAGAGGAGAGGAGACTTCTGCTCACCAACAACAGTCTGCCCGGTCACACTGCAGCCCTGCACACAGCAGCTTATGCTGGGCTGCTAACAGGTAAGAGTAAGGGGGGGAATTTAAATCCTGGGCCCCTCTAACTGACCGAGGCCTGGATAATTAGTATCCACCCCTCCACCTTGGCGCCTCTGAGAATAGCACATCTACATCAAGAATAGACATTGGAAATCCTCCTCACATAGTGTGGATATGGGTTTAAATGTACATAACCACCAAAAAGCACAGTTCTCAGCATCCCCACAGGGGCATAGACAGTCTAAACATTAAAATATACAAAAGTAAAGTCTGCACACCTTCTTTTGGGTAGTTTGTTTACTTTAACTAAATCCAGCAGCAGAATTGGGATAGGTATTTACAATCTTTCATGGACCCTCAAAATTGCCTTGTGATGTGGTTCATAAAAATTAGGTGAACATACAAAAATTTGGTATCAATATAATTGTAATAGCAACACTTCTGTTCATCACCCAACACCAAGTGTTATAATTGAAAGAACATGGTATAGGGTGCCAAATCCCATTTCTGGTGTTTGCACCACATGTGGATTATTCTCTTTGGGAATTTTATAGCAAGTTGATTAAACTGGGGACACTTTCATGGGCAGATGACCACATAAGACTCCAAAAAAAATTAAATGCCTACCTCTGTTTGGAATCCAATAATTTTATCCTAATTTTACAAATTCTATGTCTATTGTGAAGTGGTAGTGTGTAAGGCCCAGTATATTATATATAATAGTATCTGCATATATATTGGGAGCTGTGGTTGACTGAGCAGGGTCATGCCAAAAATTTTTGTATGGCCATATAAGACTCCAAAAAGATAAAATGTGTTCCTTTGATTAAAATAAAATTATTTTATCCTATTTGTTCTTATTATATATCTATTGTGTAGGGGTAGTGTGTGAGGCCCAGTATATTGCATTTATTAGTATCGGCATAAATATAGCATGAGTCATCATGACTTTCATTCAATCCAGTCTGCAGGACCCATTGTTTAATTATTCTAACAATGCTTCCAAGAGAAGATCTTTATCTGTTATTTAGAACCTACAGAGGGACAAGCTAATTAACAAAATGACTCAACTTTGTGTTTTATATTCTAGAACAAATCCTGGAGGGGGATAAGAATGTTTACATGATAGCATTGTAAATAGCATTGTCAGGGTTCAGCCTAGGATCAGCCTCTCTCACCTCCTTGCCGGCTTCCCCTGACTTCCTTGCGGTCAGACATCTGGTGCAGTGATGGATGTGGGGCTGAGTATTCTGCCTTAGGTGCTTTTTGCGAGCTTCCATGGTCGGCTGTGTGTGCTGGGGATCGGAGTTCCCATCATGGGCGCTGCCATGATAGTTTCTCTCATATGACAGTACTCCTAACCTATGGTAGCATGATTTCAGTCAGCTGATGCTGTGCTCCAGTAATCTGCTACCCCTGGGTATAAATCCACCTCCAGAACTCCAGGAAGTTGCTGTTCAACTTCTTCTCTGTTCCAGTGATACCAGCGTTGCTCTGTCCTAATGTTTCAGAGAGTTACTTCAGCCTGTTCACAGTTCTCCAGTTTGCAGTATTAGCTTCCAAGCTATTCTTAGTCTGAGAGTTCTCTCCCAGTATCCAGACTGTTTTGTTTTCTATGTCTGTGTGTCTTGGTATATGTGCTGCTAGTATTGCACCTTCCTTGTGTCACTGAGGTGTCAGATTACCTGCTGGTATTAATTAGCCCACAGCGGGACCTCCCAGCACATATCTGTGTCAATTTGCCCTGTGTCTTGTCAGTGCAAATCTGCACTTGCATTTAGCACTCTCCTAGTGTATGCCTGACTTCTCTTTGTGTCTTTACTCTGCCAATCATTTCCAGCATTTCCATATATTCCCTGAATCCACTCTGCTCTTGTCTGTGCAATCTCCAGTATATGTCTGTGTTCTTTGCTCAGTGTCTTGTCTCTGGTAATCAGCTCCAATCATTTCCAGCATTTCCATATATTCCCTGAGTCCACTCTGCTCTTGTCTGTACAATCTCCAGTATATGTCTGTGTTCTTTGCTCAGTGTCTTGTCTCTGGTAATCAGCTCCAATCATTTCCAGAATTTCCATATATTCCCTGAGTCCACTCTGCTCTTGCCTTTGCAATCCCCAGTATATGTCTGTGTTTTTCTGCATACTTAACTGTTTCCAGTCCATGCCTGTGCTATAGCATTCAGTTCCATTTCCAGAGTTCATTCATTCCTTTCACCTCCAGTGCTATTGCATCCATTATAGTTTCCGGTCTTCTGCCATTCCCAGGTACCTGTCCCGAGGGCCACGCCCTGCTCACTTGGTGCAGCTGAAAACCAAATCCCAATTGGAGGGGTCACTGGATAAAACCACCAAGTGAGTTAGATTCCGCGCCTCTGGGCAGGTCTAGCCAAACCTGGGTTTGGCCGCAACTAGGAGACCTAGCCTAGTCACTCCCCTAGTCACCCGAACCCCTCGGCTCACCATCCACCAGAGAGGAATTCTTGCACTGGTTTGTGACAAGCTTGATAGACAAGGCAGTAAAGGTTGGTAAACACCTGAAAGATATATCTGCAGATGAAGTGATCTGCAAAATATATTTAGATGATGGTCGTTCATACACATGAATGGCCATCATCAATACAGCAGCTCAGGGACCCACAGGCAGGGAAGTGGGTGGGAGCCACCTCCTCCCTGTGGCTGCCGCTGTATGTGTAAAGGTGGTCTGCAGACTGCCTGTTCCGATTGATGATGGACAGATATGTCTGTAGACATATCTGTCTTTTGACTGTGCAGCACAGCCAATGGAATATGTCTGTGAATTAAGTAGTTCACAGATATGTTGTCCTGGCTGACTGCAAGCAGACATATTGGCCGATCAACTACAATCAGTTAAAATCCACTTTGAGAATGTTGTTAATCTCATTAATGGCCTATTAAATTTTACAGTTAAAGTCCTATGTAATTGTTGCATGGCCTGGTTGGCACAGAGAGCAGATGTGCATCCCAACTGCTCCTGCAGCCTAGTCACTAAAGGACACTCTATAGGGGATTCTTCATCCTCAGTTCTTACATGTCGTGTCCTCCTATCACCTGCTGAGGCTTGATTTTGCTGTGAGCAGACTAACCCCATATGGATACCTACTGCTGGGCCTTCCATCAGGCTAAAGCAATAGTCTCAATACCCACCTACTCCCAACTTGACCGTGCTGTTGAAGACCCAAGGCTCTACTGCATAATAGAAAAAGTGGATCTGTGGTTAGGTGCCTAAAGCCACAACTTTACAGATGTCCAGTCTCCTATTTTGGCTGCATGCTGAGTCTATCAAATACTATGGGCCAAATGTAATAGGCTGAGAGTTTAGAAAATGTGAGAGTTTAGCAGTAAACTCTCACATTGGTTGTGTTTTATCTTCAAAATGGGAAAACATTTGAATTAGATTTTTAATCGTGAGAGTTTTATAAGCCTAAAAAAACATGCAAGTTCACTCTGTTACTTTGTTTTTGGACTCTATTACATTGGCAAAGTTTAAAAAGTGTCAGAAACTCTCACTTTTCTAAACTCTCACCCTATTACATTTGGCCCTTTGAATAATACAAAGAATTAGAATTATAATATTTCTAAAATGGCACTAGAATGTGTTCTTTTCTCCTAGCAGTTGTAAGGAATTTGGATTGTCAGTCCCAAATTAAATTAATTTAAAAAACAATTAACAACACTTGTTGAGGATATAATGCAAAAAATTTAATTGGCCAGACTCCAACTACCCTGCAGGGCTTCGGCAGTGCATATTTGGAGCTTCCTGCTGAGCTGTCATTTCCTCATTTTATTTGTGTTACTGCTGTTAAAGTGTTGCACCAGGGCCTTGGGACTGCATGAGGCAGAGGTACTGCACTGTTTATTCACCATCTTCCAAAGCAGCAATCTTGACCTCCAGACTTGCTGTAGCTCTAACTATTTGTGGTGGCAACTTGATGAATTCCTCTAAAGTCATGTGACTGGGATTATTGTGTGAACCTCAGTATTTGGCTATCCATTACCCATGAAGTAATGCTTTCTTACACCATGCCACCTTTGTTGGGCCAATTCCAACCTCACCCATACAGTAATCAATCCTTCACAAACTATAAAATCATCCACTAATGCCCTCTGTTTTCATGCATTTCTCCTATGTGTTTATATTTACTACATACCATACTACCATGCCACCAAACATTGATGTAAATCCCAACTATACCATCAATTTATAACTATATCAGCCCCTAGACAGAGGCTGACAACCTCTGCAGTATAAAAAGAGGTGCCAGCTTCTGCCACCAAGTTTTGAAGGGCTTTATTTCTCCAGCAAACCTAGAAGTGGACCTAGACCTCTCTGCCCCTCTCACCACTCAGTTGATGTTTAATTTGTTTGTGGCATTCTATACTGACATTTTACTTGTAATGGAAACATCTGTGCAATCACATTGATCAGAGCTAGTGGGCCTGGGAGGATAGACCACCAGGAGGGAAATATGCTAGAACTTATTTCTTTAGACAAAACCTCCTCATAGCTCACTTGATGCAAGATCTTCTCATTGATCAAGTTCATTGCCTGCCAGAATGAGAGAGGGGGCTTATAACTTTCCCAGCAAAACCCTAATGAGAGACCACTTTTTCCACTTTAAACAGAATATCCTTAGAGCTCCCAGACAAGCAAAGTGCTCTAATACTCTAGGTGTACAACATATTTTTCAATTGGAAAAAGAGAGGCAACTGCACCAGTCCGTGAGCTTTTCTTTAATACTCAATTTAAATATCAATTTATTAGTTACTAAGTGAGGAGGTGCTACCACTAGAAAAAAATATCAGGTTTAAAACTACAAAGGATAGTGATGAGTTGCACTGGTCACACAAACACAATATAATCTTTATTAAATTCCATATAAAATTATAACACAAACATATAACCCATAAAAAAGTGAATTATTAAAATTGAAAACAAAAAGGTTTAATTTTTAAAATAAGTGACAGGGCCTGTCAGAATAGACAATAGGAAGGTTATGCACAAGTATTCACTAGGTGTATAAGCAGATAAAATGTGAATTGTTTAGACTATTGATTTAGTCAGATCACATATTGTTGACTTAACTATTGGCAGTTGGAACAGGATGATGTAACACAGTTATACAGTGTTTCAAGTTGTTCATATTATTTCATTTAATACACTGTATCCTGTAATAACAAACATCCTCCTGCTGAACTGAATATCATTATATACAGCTTTAGTTGTTATTTTTATTAATGCCGCCACACTGTCATTAACAACAATAACTTTCTGCAATTTATTTCCTATGCTGTTACTCAATAAACTTTTGTTATGTGATACATGTGATTTGTGTACATTTATTTAATACTATTAAAGATTGCAGTTTTGATATATTCCTTAAGAAACATCAAATATGTATCTCATGCACAAAGATGAATATTTTCTTCTGTTCCAATTTCTCCAAGATGTTATGGGCACTACATGATAAAGTCTTATTTGAAACATACATTGGGCTATGTGCCAGGAACCTGATCTTAAAAAATAATACATTGCCTCTATGCTGCCCACTTGCATGTGGAAACTGAACAAGCCACATAGGCTGAATATATGCCCGGAGTTAAGTAATATTCAAACAACCCTTTAATGATTGTTTTTGGTCTTATGGCGTATATCCACTAGATGACATGCTTCATGAGTGATATCATCCACTGCTTGCCCTGCAGTGACAGGCTCAATGTCTTTATTGACATTGAGCATCCACACTGAATGATATCGTTAACAATATTGTTCAGTGCCACACCTTTACTCATCCCCGTACTTACATGGAGGTGACATAGGGACTTAATAAATTACAGATATTTTGATAGCAACATTACTGTAGTTTGATTATTCATATAATTATAATAATTATTGAATGAAACAACACATATGCAATATGTTTGTATTTTTATTTTATTTCATGTTTGTACACATTTGATACATATTAACTCATTTTATATAATTCAGTTTATATGGAATAAATAATATTTAATAATAATTCATTTAATTATTTATATAATCTAAGGTAGTAGCAACTAAAATAATCATATCAAATAATAGTAATATGAGGTCTTTGGATATCATCTGCTTTCCTTTAAAAAAATTGTAATGTACGGATATCAACTTTTTTTTCTAATGAAGAAGCTGGAATTGTAAAGAGGAGTATTATTTGATGATACAGACTCATGACATTGTTTGCCTCATTGGCATTAGTGCCCTCATATGATTGCCTGCATTGAAATTTGCCTGCGCTATAAGGATTCTATAAAACAGCAAACAGGGAGATCTGATTGCACCAAGAATACGTTAATCATGAAAAATTCACGGACTCCCTTATAGTGATACAAAATAACAGAGATATCAGAAATAGAAAAAGAGAAGAACTTCATTGATTAGCAGTGAGATGCATCATTCACAACTAACATACCAATTGTTGGATTACAAGGATATAGCTCTATTCTACACAAATGTCAGGTTGATCCCATGATTAAATGAAAGCGAAACATACGTCGGAGACACAGCAGATGCAAGCCAGCGTGTCCGGTGGTTTCAACTGTTGTGATGTACTGGATAGCCTTGGTGAAATATTAACAATTATGTAATAGGAATGATCATGTGATTGATTTAGCATGCTGTGGAAAGGGATATTATACAGAAAACAAGTATAATTTGTATAAATGAAACCTGATATCTGAAGCTCTGACCACAATGTTGCTTACCTACGTGTAACAAATAATCAAAGTGTATCCATTTTTAGACCCTGTGGGAAATCCCATCCAGGAATCAGGTGCTGATAAAATAAATTAGAATCCAGAACTATCATCGGTGTGTTTTCAATAAACTATATACTTGTTTAACCAGTACATGTTAATAATAGAGTGGAGAATAATATGGAATGTGATAAGAAAACACTGAATACTGCACAGATTTCCTTATATAAGTGAGTAAGTGCTTTATGTAACAAACCACACTTTCAAACATACGGATCTATATACCATGAAAATTGTAACTGATAGGGCATAATGTCCAATTGATAGTCCCGATTCAGTAGGACTGGATTGAATAATCTGTTAATGCAAAAACTTGTCAGTATTGACAACTATTATATGGTACTATAGAAGGAATAAGTGTCCTTATTCAGAGCAGCTCGCTAGATGCGATCGCTCGCACGATGTGTATGAAAATTGTGTAGGCAGTGCTATCGCATAGCAATGCATTAGCACACCCAATATTTCTTAGAGAACAATCACATAGTGTATGCAGACACCCACCAGCCTGTTTTAAGATGCCCACTTGTGCATGTCATGTGCAGGAAGTGTTTGCAACCATCGGTACATCAGATGCTATCACAGAGCTTGAGGTCGACCATACCCCGCCATAAGCACTGCAAGCACTTCAGTGTAAAAACAAGCCAGGTGACATATACTATGATGCTGTCTTATGCACACCTCTAAAACGTGATTGAGATGCTCAGGCATGCCTGCATTTGCACCTCCACTCCCCAATTTTTAATGGCTATACCTTGTTATAACCTACAAACGGTTTCCCTGTCACTCACTCTACTGTGCTGTCTATGTGCAGTGAGAAAATGCATTGTGAACTATCGCTACGGTATGCACATGTGCACTGCGATGCATACACACTGCTTACCATCGGCACAGGGAGAGTATGCATCTTAGCCAGTGGGTCTAAACGAGTTCCAAGGTAACATCATTTAGCACAAGTATAAAACCAGTATCACCTTAATATATAGAAATGGTGATACCTTTGCTATGTGAATAGTGATCCTGATATCCAGTCATGATCAATATATAATAGGAAGGCTATAACAGATATTTAATGATAGAGATACAAGATTGGAGCGGACAAAACATATCAATTAACTGTTAGTATTGTCTTACACTATTGCAATATAACATAAATTTGCACTTTATATTTTGCTATAAATTAGGACTTTAAATATAAGTAAATTAAAGATTAATTTTAAATTTTTGTTTCTTGATATTTTTTTGGGTCACTGCATAACATTTCCATTATGGGATGATTTCATATGCTGATAGTTCGCGAGTGCCCCTTTTGGAACACTTTTTTTTGCATATATAAGTTTGTTCCTGGGTGCACCTCCCGTATTTAATAAAAATATATAAAAAAGTTAACATACAATTGGGGAAGGACATATTCAACACTATAAAGGGAAAATTTACTAAAGTGAGAATTTTTACAAGTGAGTTTTAAAAGTCATGTTGCACATAGCAACCAGTCAGATTATACTTAACATTTACCTACCACCTTCTAGAAGATAATAGCTAGAATCTGAATAGTTGCTATGGGCAAAATCACTTTTAAAACTCACTTCTAAAAACTCTCATTTTACTAAATTTACCCCTAAGTGTCTGTGTGGACAATCTTCATACATTTCATCCCCGTACTTGCAGAACCTTATGATATCATTAGGTTGCCTTCAAGTAGAAGCGATGAACAATATCAAAGACCAGTGGGTGCATGCATCGCTTGTCATTGACGGCATACACACTGAACGATATTGCGGATGATGATCAATAACAATACCATTATCATTCAAATTGTCCATAATATTGTCTAGAGGATACATGCCTTTAGATTGCGTATTTAAGGCTGAATGAATGCCGGCTGCTGTTACTTACTAGGTAGATATAATGATGGTTAATTTGAGATCACTGTGGAATTTGAAACACAATGCTTACTGAAAAACACATATCCAAACAAAATGTAATTATACTGTTAAAATAGTGCTAAATGTATGCTCACACCATTTACAATATATTAATTCAGAATCATTCCCTTGTTCATTTTTTTTATTTGCTTTTTAAAGTTAGGCACAAAGGGGGGAGGGTTAGGTTTAAGGTATTAGGTTAGAGATGTTATGTTTAGGGACTAGAGATAGGTTATGTTTAAGCACTGGGGAGGGGTAGGGGTATATGAAGTGTAAGGATACCTACCAGTGGCGGGCTGGGCTGGGGGGCAGGGTGCCATGTGCCCCCATGGCTGCAGCGCCATGCGGGCCATGGGCAGTCTGTGTCTCTGTGACACAGCTGCACCACGCATGTAGCAATGACCAGACAGAGTTCAGTCAGTGCTACACAGTGACTACCAAACATACAGCCACCGGCACTGGCATCTGTGTGTTTGCTTTGAGTGGCAGCCAATGAGACTCTGTCAGACTCTCATTGACTGCTGCTGTGCCCACTGCAGGAGCTGCTCCATCCTCTGGCTCCTGCAGTGGGTAATCGGAGAGATGTCATGATGTCTCTCCCATAATGCAGAGTGGCCCGGCCTGGGAGGACAAATGGAGGAGCGTATGGTGGTAGTGGGAGCGGTGATTTAGGTAAGTGTTTTTTGTTTTTTAATTACGTGTGTCTACTGGGGTTGCAGGCACTACTGGTGGCACTACAAGGGGAAGACCACTACTGGGGGCACTACAAGGGGGGAGACTTCTACTGGGGGCACTACAAGGGGGAGATCACTACTGGGGGCACTACAAGGGGAGAGCACTACAGGGGGCACTACAAGGGGGAGAGCACTACTAGGGTGGGACTACTACTGGGGGCACTACAAGGGGGGGACTACTACTGGGGGCACTACAAGGGGGGACTACTACTGGGGGCAGTATATCATGGGCTTACTAGTGGGGGAACAAGGGGCACTGCAAAGGGGGTACCACTACTGGGGGCTCTGTATAAGGGGCACTGCATAGGGGTATCACTACTGGGGGCACTACTGGAGGCCTGCATAAGGGGTCCTCTCCTGGGGCACAGGGGGCACTGCATATGGGCACCACTACAGGGGGTGCACCTATTCTTTATTTTTACTGTACATTAATTCTATATGGACCCGCCTCCTCCCTGGAACACTTGAGAGGGTGGTTCCGTAGCACCCACCTGCATGCATTTGCCCCCCAGGCTAAAAGTTGCCAGCTAGCCCCTCATACCTACTGACAGGTGTCAATATGTTAAGTGGAATCAGAAATGTTTAATTTGGAAATGGACTGATGACCATAGCCTGTGTTCCTTTGCCCAAGCAAGAGTCTTCTTATTTATCTCCTATATTATTTTTTTATTTGCAGCAATTCTACAATAGAGACCAGATTTTGGTCTCTTCTGAATAGTAGATAGTGAGATGTTTCTGCTGAAGGCAGTGGCTATAATAAATGTATCCTCTGTCTTTCATCCTCAAGGGAGACTATTAATTCATAGCCCTATATAGTGTTTGCACCTGCACTTAGTGAAACTTTCAAACTTGTTGCAATTTCCTAGATTGTATGACCATACATTCTTAAAATAATGATGTACTGTCCTTTATCTGGGCTATTTTGAGCTGCTCTTTACATATTTTGAAACTTACATCAAGATATTATGGTTTTGCACCAAAACACTCTAATGGCACTAGTGATTGGCTTAAGACATTAACAAAAACATGATTATAGACTCATTGTGAATTAATATCTACTACCTCTAACTTTTACTCAAGTTCTTTTTGAAATGCATTTGAAAACAAATTACATTCAAATTATTTTAAAAACAAATCTATGCATCAACAACACTATTTATATATCCCATTTAGATTGTAAGCTCCTATGAGCAGGGCCTTCATCTACTTCTTACTCTCTACTGGGGCACCTAACACTTGGTTGCTTTGCATTGTTGCTTATCTGGGTGTTATGGTTGTGAATGTAGCAATGTATATTATCCATGTCCTGTATTGTACTGTACTGTAAGTCACTGTAAATCAACCTATTTCTTTATGTACTTTGTAAGGCACTGCAGAACACTTGTGGCACTATATAAATGAATGATAATAATAATAATAATAATAATAATAATAATAATAATAATAATAATAATAATAATAATAATAATAATAATAATAATAATATTAGTATGTCTAAGAAACTCATATTAAGCCTATGTTTTACAAGGTCTTTAAAATCATGAGAAACATAACTATTTACCACCACTAACTTTTACTCAAGTTCTAAATGAAAATTACTTGTTGGGAGGAATTTCAAAATAAATTAATTAAAATTCTCTTTTTAAAAATAAATTCATGGTCATTAACTACAATATTTATATATGTCAAAGAAACTCATATTAGGCCTCAATATTACAATGTCTTTAAGTTCATGAGTTCATGATAGCATTTTTTTTCAGATTTCAAACACTTGACACTTACTATGTATATAAACACACATATATTATAAAAGTCACCAGACTGAAATGTTAAACTTTGACCTGCTGTGTCGTGAGTCTTCCTTATCAGAGTCCTGTGAGTGCCGCTGTTATTTTTATACATGTTTTGTATTTTTTCCATTGGATGGCACCCGGGCAATTATTCAAGTTTTTGCGGAGTGCTGGCCAGTTTTGTACTATATATATATATATATATATATATACAGTATATATATATATATATATATATATATATATATATACAGCCAGGGGACGCAGCACTTGAGAACAATAAATGCATTATTTAAAACATATAGATATTTATTTAATACATGTTATCCATATGTATTAAATACCACATTCATTGTTCTTGAGTGCCGCGTCCCCTGGCTGTATAGATTTTATTACCACAAGGGTAATGGAACCAGATTATTTACTATACTTTGAGAGCCGGACCCACTGGATTATATATATATATATATATATATATATACAATCGACACGGCAGCACTCCAGACGCATAAATTAGAACAACAGTCTGCTTCTGATAAGCAACATTTCAGTGCATTTAATCACACTTTTTTCAAGCAAAGTAAGTGCTTTTAAGTGCCATTAAATGCACTGAAACATTGCATATCAGAAGCAGACTGTTGTTCCTATTTATGCATCCAGAGTGCCACCGTGTGGACTGTATATAACGGATTATCCCTGTAAGAAGAAGTTCTTGACAAAGGAGACAAGGAGTCTCCTAAGCGTGTAGAAGCCACATCACCGGACGTTCAGGAGAGGAGTACCGACTGGAGGGAGTGCACCGGCAAGCGGCTAATACCACCGGCCGATGTCTGCAGCACGGAAGGATCAGGATCGGCTTTTTTAAATTAGCAGGCAGACAGTATCTCCTTTTCCACTAAGATTGATATCGGCTAAGTCCGTATCTGGATTTGTCATTCCTGTATTTTTATATACATATTTCTGTGATTTACCGAGTGTTGCTGTTATGAATAAATTACCTTTGTGAGGATATTCCTGCATCCCTGAAGTTTAAAGATACTGTGATGTGCATGCA
Source organism: Taudactylus pleione (assembly GCA_031769625.1). Taxonomy (NCBI): domain Eukaryota; kingdom Metazoa; phylum Chordata; class Amphibia; order Anura; family Myobatrachidae; genus Taudactylus; species Taudactylus pleione. The sequence continues at coordinate 5,429,477 of JAUIMM010000144.1, read as the reverse complement.
AGACTGCAATTGAATGTAAGTTTTTTCTTTCCATGAGGGCCTGATGTCTGTGACTGTTGCATTTACCTGAGATATACCTCTAAAGATACCTTTGTGTGCATATTCGGGACAGAACTTGAAGGTAAGTTCAAATCCAATTGTCTGGAGATATAGGACCATACAAAACCAGATTTATTGTACATAGGACGATACCATAACCATTCATATACCACCAGTCAGCGCTTGTAGACCTTTCCTTGTTTATGTTTTAAAGTTGTCTTTATGGGATTAGTGTGTGTCCATTTTAAAGGTCTAGAGCTGCTGACACAGGTGTCAGGTTAAAGATTCCTTTTTGTGTATTCCATTAGTATATATAAAGGCAATATAGGTGATCACTCCATCATAGTATATTACATATTACTGTGTGCATCAGGTTAGTTTACATAAATTGATATTAGCTGGCAGCTCCAAAAAGTATCTTACATATTACTCTGTGTATCAGTTTAGTCTATATAAAGGGGTATCTAGTTTGCAGCTCCATCATATAATATTACATATTACTCTGTTCATTGGTTTAGTATATATAAATGGTAATCTAGGTCGCAGTTTCATCATAGTATATGACATATTATTCTATTTATCATTTTAGTATATATAAAGGAATATCTAGTTGGCAGTTCCAACAAAGTATCTAACATATTACTCTGTATATCAGGTTAGTATATCTAAAGGGGTATCCAGGTGGCAGGTCCATGATAGTATCTTACATATTACTCTGTATATCAGGATAGTATATATGAAGAGGTATCAAGGTGGAAGCTCCATCATATAATATTACATATTACTGTGTGCCTTAGGTTAGTATACATACATTTATATTATCTGGCAGTTCCAACAAATTATCTTACATATTACTTTGTATATCAGGTTAGTATATATAAAGGGGTATCTAGGTGACAGCTCCATCATAATATATTACATATTACTCTGTGCATCATGTTAGTATAAAAATGGGTATCTAGTTGGCAGCTCCAACATTGTATCTTAAATATTACTAAGTACCTCAGGTTAGCATATATATAAAGGGGTGTTTTGGTGGCAGCTCCAACATAGTATCTTACTTAATAATCTGTACATGAGTTTAGTATATATTTTTTTACTTTTTCTATATAGTTCTGATACAATCATAGGCATATTCAATTACCCACAATGTTTTTCATGTGGATTAAGCTTTGAATTTAATGCCCAGAGCTTTTCAATTAGTTGCAGGGGCCTAACTAGGTATTTAAAGGCCAGATAGCAAAATTATGTATGGACCTCTATGTACCACCCAATGGTAAAACAAGTATATAACATATGTAACTTTGAAAAGAATGATGGGCCCTACTCAGATCTGTGCCCCATACATAGCAGCTGCATTATTTGCACCTATGGTAATTATTCCCATGAATAGTTGTCAGTTTTCCAGTATGAGAAGCCCACAGGTAGCATGTGGTAACCCATAGACTCAGTATTAAGTGTTTGGATCTATGGGATTCCCTGTGCATTAAACCCCAGAAGGTGCATCTAACACAGAATTAACTTTTCTCACCTAAGGCAGCATCTGCACATTGTGAGTTCACACTACGTGGATTTTATTATGTTTATGGAAACAATAATAGACTGTGTATTTTATATCAAGTATTTATCTGCTGCAGGAATGTGGAGGTCTCTGTACTGCACATCTGACTGGAAATGAGAATATAGCAATTTGATAAAATGTTACAATAATTTTCTATGACTGGGTGTTATTTGTTTTTTTTTTAAATATATATCAATTTCCTTTTATATTATAACACTGTACCTCTAAAAATTAGATGTAACCCAGTAAATTTTAGGCTTTTAAAATGTTATTTTTTTCCTTATAGGACAAATATAAGAGTTTGTTCCAAAACCTAACAACTTTTACACAGTAGCAGAGGTTATGGGGATAGAGAGGCAATTGAGTGGTTACATTTGATACAATTTCCATTGGCTGATGGCACAATGTGTTTTCTAAAGGGCAGCAGATATATAAGTCTGATTCAATACACTAAGGTGAATCTCTTTTAGCCGTTCTGCTTAAAGTTAGGTAGAACAAACCAAATTTGCAAGGATCAACTGAAAGTCAGGTAATTTGAGTATTTCTGTGTGCAATGTCTGCAAAATGGTGGACCAAGCTTTTGAGTTCAAATCAATGATATGAGAGTAGAGATGATGTATTCTAAATGTAATCATACAACATAAAGGGAGTATTTGAGATAAAACATCTGGAGTGTCTGAGGCCCACAGGGGAATATCTAATGATTGGACATAATGATGTACTGACAAAAACATAAAGAAATAATAGTGAGCGAGTTCATGTTTTTATTGTAGCTGTGTAAAGGAAAGAATAGTTCCACCCGGTCAAACTCGTCTTTTATGATTATGATGCTCTTTTGGCATATGTAGAGGGGATTACTAAGAAAGGGAAGAAACATCGGGTTACCCCACAATGGAATATAAGATGATGAAAAAGGGCTTTTCTTTAAGTGTGAATTTATGCAAAACCGTATTATATAGTTATCCCAAAATAAAACATTAGAATGAAAAATCAAAGGAAGTTGTAGTTTTGGGGTATGCAGCAAGGCTGCCAGGGCATATGGGTAAACAAGACCTCTTCTAGAGCAGGGTAGGTGTAATGGTCAGTATGTAGCAACCAATCACCCACATAGCAAAACAAGGCAAATTTTGCAAATGCCACAACATAAGGGCCACAAAGTCATCCTTTGGTGTTTGGCAGATAAGCTCAGGAATGAGTCATCCTAGGCTTCTGATAATGCCAGATAAATTTGAACAAAATATGTGTGTAATGAAGAATTTCAGCTTACATCAATGTAATAAGTAGTGTTTGTAAAAGACATGCTAGCTTTGGGAATATTATACATTTGATCACTGTAATTCTGCCTAGAACAGAAAGCTTAAAGTCCTTCCAAATTATAAGTTAAACTTGTAGTTTATTCAGTAGTGGGGAAAAATTAACACTATAGAGGGACGACAATCGGGCTGGTATATAAATACCTAAATATTTGTGCTTATAAGGTGTAACAGTAATTATAGAAGCTATATGTGGATGAGAGGATAGGAAAGGGGTAACATTAATAGGAAGTAAATCAGATTTGTCTACATTAATGTGATATTCTGCAAAATAACTAAATAAAAACCGTGTTTAAATTTGCAGGAATGGAGTTTACAGGATCCAAAATAAAGAGCATCATATTATCTGCAAATAAAGACAATTTGCATTCTTGGTCCAAAATTGCAGAACCTTTAAAGGTGGGATTTTGACATAGTGCTATCACTAGTGGCTCAAGGGCAGTTGCAAATGAGATTGAGAGAAGGGGCACCCCTGTCGTGTCTCTCTTGAAATATAGAAAGGTGGTGATAAATATTTATTAGGGAGGGCTTCAATAATAGGGAAGAATATAGAGAGGTTAAAATTTGAATAAAGAGTGGGGGTAGGCGAAAGCGGTGGAATGACTCAAACAGATGATCCCTTGTTACCAGATCAAACACTTTTTCAGCATAAATAGATAATAGGAACTTGGGATCAATGGGATCACCCATCATGGAATTGAGTAGGGATTGTAGCACAGGTAAGATTTTCCTAATATTAGTGATTGAACTTCAGCCCCATATAAAGCCTGTTTAGTCGGGGTGTATAGTATCATTTTAATTTTACATGAAGTTGACAGACAGAGACTGAAATGCAAGGAGACATTTCCACCATTGCCTGTATCTCTGTGTGATCACCTTTTCTATTATCGAGTATCTTTATTTCTGTTGTCAATCATGGATCAGTCCATGTTGTCAGATTATGGAACAGGAGTATCACATCTCTATTACCAGTAGTAGCACTTTGTCAATTTCACAGAGTCTTAGCTCTATATTTAAGTAGTCAGGGAAAGTTAATGGTTAAAATGTTGATTTGTTACTAAATAGAAAATAGCTAACATTAGTTTCACCAGCGGCAGTGGCACTGTATGGCAGGTGGAATCAGAAATATTCAACTTAGAAATGGACTTATGACCACAGCCTGTATCCCTTGGCCCAAGGAAGAGACTTCTTATTACTCTCTTATAGTAGTGTTTACTTTGCAGCTATTCTACAATAAAGACCTGATTTATGTCTCTTCTGGAAAGTAAATGGTGAGATGTATCTGCTGCTAGAACTAATTTTATCATTAATTTGGCCTCTAGTCTAAGGTGCTATTAATATGTGATTACTGATGGCAGTGACTATAATAAATGTATCCTCTGTCTTTCATCCTTATGGGAGCCTGTTACATCATAGCACTGTATGGTGTTTGCAACTGTACTTGGTGAAACTTTTAAAGTGGTGGCAATTTCCCAGATTGTATGACCTTAAATTCTTAAAATAATAATGGACTGTCCTATATCTGGGTTGATTTAAGCTGTTCTTGACATATTATAACTTATACATCAATAAATTATAGTTATGCACCAATACCCTCTGATAGCACCAGTAATTGGCCTTAGGCATTAACAAGCAAAACATTATGATAAAAAATTTAATTAAAATTCTCCTTTTGAAAATAAATTCATACAAAGTAATCAACTGAGCTATTTATATATGTCTAAGAAACTCAAATTAAACCTTTATATCACAATATCTGACATCAGGAGAAATGTAATTTAATACAGATTTTAACAAACATTGACTTTTACTATACATATATCAATTGATCTTATTATGTACATAATCATTGTGAGGTTCCTGCTGATACATAGAAAAGGTCTTTCTGCTGAAACTCTGCCCAGACAATAGGTGACTTCTTAACAAAAGGAACCATTAGTGACATAACAGGATGCCAGTGACTGCTGTAATCTAATAAGAATGCAAGGTGTTACACCTGCAAAGGTGTAATTAAAATTTCCCATTGTAGTAAGTGACTTTAGGAATATTTACACCTCATTTACAAGACAAGGAGCTAGGCACGGGAAGCTGCTTTGTTTATATTTCATCTCTCAGTGTATAAATTAACTCTGGTCATCCTGGGAACTATGGAGTGAAATGGGGGAGGAATGACTATAAATAGTTTGTGTCAGGACACTAATTTCTGGCGGCAAAGTTACTTGTTTAGTTGCTGATTTGATAGCTGGACGTATAGAAGCATATGAAAGAGACAGAAGGAATAATCTCCAGAGTAAGGTAATTATATTATACATAAGAATATATTGATATATTGTGGTCTACATCTAAGTACTATTGTAATATTTTGTGAATTGTCTAAGTACTCCAGAAATAGAGTGTTTCCTTGTGTCTAAAATCTCTAGTGTTTCTTTTTAACTACATCCAGAACTATTCAAATATTTAAAATTTTTATTAGTATAACAAAAATTCAATAGTATCTTCCATATAACTATATGCATCAGGTTATTATATAAAATATGTCTGTTTCTTCATAGAATATGATATATTACCCTATGCATCAGGTTAGTATTTATAAAGGGGTATCTAGGTGAAAGCTTCATCATAATATCATACATATTAATATATATATATATATATATATATATTATATATAACTATATATATATATATATATATATATATATATATATTAGGTTAGTAAATATAAATGGATATTTAGGTGGCAGCTTATCAGAGTATTTTACATATTACTCTGTACATCATGTTACTATATATAAAGGGGTATCTAGGTGGCAGCTCCATCATAGTATCAGACAAACTACTCTGTGCATCAGGTTAGTATATATAATGGGATATCTAGGAGGCAGCTCCATCATTGTATTTACATATTACTCTGTGCATTAGGTTAGTATATATAAAGTGGTATCTAGGTGACAGCTCCATCATAGTATCTTAGATATTACTGTCTGCATTAGGTTAGTATATATAAAGGAGTATCTAGGTATCAGCTCCAAAACTATATATTACGTATTGCTCAGTTCATCAAGTTACTATATATTTGTTTACTTTTATACATAGTTATGATACAATCATAGGCATATTTTATTAACAATAATGATTTAATGTTAACACATATCTGGGTTTAATGCACAGAGCTATTATATTATTTACAGGGGCATAATTACGTATTTGAAGACCCTATACCAAAAGTTTGTAAAGGACCCTAAGTACCACCCAATGGTGAAAGATGTGTATAACACTTGTGACTTTGACAAGGAATATGGCCCCCCCGCAGCTCTGGGCCCCAAATCAGCTGCACCCTTTGCACCTATGGTAGTTATTCCCATGATTAGTTGTCAATTTACCAGTGTGAGAAACCCACAGGTAGCATGTGGTAATCCATAGACTTAGTATTAATAGTTTGAATCTATAGGGTTACCTGTTCATTAATCCCCAGAGGGTGCATCTATCACAGAATTATCTTTGCTCACCTGAGGCAGCATCTCAGATTCAGGGGTTAAACTCAAATTGAATCTGCCCCTCAGTCTTATACAAATGCACATATGCTGCCTGACACATGCATATTTGTTTCATGATACAAACTATTACATCTAATTTGTTTAGCACAGTTTTCTCAGCTTTTGGGATATACCCTAGGCCCTTACATCAAACATACCTGTGTCTTTAACATTAATAATTTTTATTAACCTTTTAAAAACCTGGTGTCTCATACAACAATGATCACTGATTCCTCTGCACACATCACACTAAGATAAGTGACTGTGAGATGGAGCTGCCACCTAGATACCCATTTATATATACTAACCTGATATACAAAGTAATATGTAAGATACTTTGTTTGAGCTGCCAGCTAATATCAATTTATATAAACTAACCTGATGCACACAGTAATATGTAATATACTATGATGGAGTCATCACCTAGACAGCCTTTATATATACATTTCCATCGTGTGTGCAGAGATAATGGTGGCATCCTGGTGCATCAGCTGACAGTAGGTGTGACAGCATCGGTAGCATGTGTTACCCATCTATGGTCAGTGCTGGGGGTGAGTAATGTATAATCTGCACATTCTGAGGTCACAGTATGAGGAATATACAATCATTATGGAAACATTAATAGACTGTGTGTACTATATCAAGTATATATCTTCTGCAGGAGGGGAGAGGTATATGTGCTGGAAATGAGGATTCAGCAATTTGAAAATAATAATTTTAAATGACTGGATCATATTTCTTATGTTTATTTAAATATATATCATGTTCCTAATATAATAAAACTCTATTATTCTAAAAGTAGATGCAACCAAGTCAATTTTGTGCTCTTAAAAAATTTATTTTTTCCTTATAGGAAATATAAGGAACAGGATTCCCACTAAAAATATTAGAAGACATTGTGGAAAGTGATTTTTTCTGTGATTAAGCAAAATAAAAACATATTTTGTTTTCTACTGGAGGATTCAAAAAATCTACTTTCATTTTCTGAATAGCAAAAATATTTACAGCTAATTTCCTATCTAATACATGATGAGTCTCACAGGAGAGAAACCATATCTGTGCTCTGAGTGTGACAAAAGTTTTATATGTAAATCAGAGCTTCTCAGACATCAGAGGATTCACTCAGGAGAGAAACCATTTACATGTTCTGAATGCAGCCAATGTTTTTCCCAAAAGTCATCTCTTCTTAGACATCAGAGGATTCATACACGAGAGAAGCCATTTACATGCTCTGAATGTATCAAGTGTTTTACACAACAGTCAAATCTTCTTAGACATCAGAGGAGTCACAGAGGAGATAAACCATATAAATGCTCAGAATGCAGCAAGTGTTTTAGCACTAAGTCAAATGTTGTTACACATCAGAGGATTCATACAGGAGAGAAGCCATATAAATGCTCTGAATGCAGTAAGTATTTTACCACCAAGCATGAGCTTGTTATACATCTGAGGATTCACACAGGTGATAAGCCATTAAAATGCTCTGAATGTAGCAAGTGTTTTACCAAAAAGAAACATCTTGTTATACATCAGAGGATTCATACAGGAGAGAAGCCATTTAAATGTTCTGAATGCAGCAAGTGTTTTACACAACAGTCATCTCTTCTTAGACATCAAAGGACTCACAGTAGAGATAACCCCTATATATGATAAGAATTTAGCAAAGGATTTACTAGAAAGATAATACTTATTAATCACACAATGAGTTACTAAAATGGTCTAAATATATCATGTGTTTCATGATAACTTGTATCACTTCTTGTTTATATGTATGTCTGCATTTATAGAACAATCATATCAAATAATTCCATTTAATACAAACATGTAAATATAGAAACAAACATACAATAAATAGTGTTAATTCAATTCCTGCTGTTTTCACAGTTGTCTATGCCTTGCTATCCTTAAATGAGCACACAAAGTTATATTTGTAAAGATGTTACATGATTTTAGTAAATCCATGTTTGCATACTTTTTATTATTTTTATTGCACATATTTTTCCACATACAACCATTAAGCATTTGTCATTCTATCTTTGCAGTTATAACAAAATCACAGGTACAATTTATAATCTTAGTTTCATTTAATATTATCTACATAACATTTTTCAGGTGGGAGAGTTTTCACTATTCTCAACATAGCCCTTTTTTGTCCCAATCTGATTTTACATAATCCCCAGTACATTTCATCCAATCACAGCAAAGCATTCTCTAATTTTCTTTTGGATTAGCATAGCTAATGTTTATAAATATCCTCCAGAGATTTAAAAAAAACTTTCCATAGTTTCTTTCCTTCTGGACAATGCCTCTACCCAGTCCATAGGAAAGATATAGTAGAGCTTATCTAGTACCAGAGACATTGGGGGGACTCAGTGGCTGAACCCATGTCTGCAAAATTGATAATTGTTCTGCAGCTGCTGAAATTGCTAAAAGTATTTTCTGATTTCCCAGTATACAGTATATCCATTACCCTTTAGCATAATACTAAATAAAGCCTTTTCTGGATTCATCTGGAAATCTTTTTCCACATGTAAATTTATAAAACCTTATATTATTTTCCAGAATTGCCATATTATTAGACAGTACCAAATATAATGGGTTAAGGATCTCATTCAGACCCGCTCGCGAGCGCTGTACGCTCGCAAGTGGGTCGATGTTTCCCAAATGCACATGCGCATGATGGAGGCTGCTCTGTCATGCGCATGCGCGAGACCCAGCGAGTGATGGGGAAGCCATCGCTCGGGGTCTCACACCAAAGGGGGCGTGCTGTCGATGGTGATTGGGAAAGCCTACCGTCTGGGTCCGGCCCCACTGACATCACTAGTGATGTCAGTGGGAGTGTTTTTGGCTCTGATAGAGCCAAAAGCACTCTGGGCTTGTGGCAAATGAGACCCTACCGCAAGGGTCTCATCGCAAGCCCGATGGTCGTTATGGTCTTGACCATAGCGTCCATCTTTTTGGCCGCTCGCATAAGCTGTGGGTGGTCACCAACAGCTATGCGAGCGGCCAGGAGGCCGCTCCAATTTTGGTTAGGACAGGCCAGATTCAGAGCGAGCGCTATTGTCCGGCTCTGAATCAGGCCCTAAGTCCCCACAATTTGTAAATTTACAGAAAGTTGATAATCCCATCTCCCTTCTTCAAGGAGAAGAGAGATATACCCTGTGACATATTTTAAAAACATTTCCAAGAATATCAGCATTGGAAGTGATTTGTTTACTTTATTTAGTTCACCATATAACGTATCCAATGTCATAAACGGAAATCTCTCCCTCCATCTGCCAATTCCAGTTGTGATCTCTTTAATATCAACCAGCTCTCTTATAATAGAATAATAAAATGAAATCGCTTTTCACTCTAGGCTGTTTTATCTAGACTTCCAATTTCTTTCACCCAAAGTTTGAAATACATACTTTACATAGTGTTGACCTTGAATAAATTCTAAATTAGGAGCTATAAGCACTTTGTATTCCTCTCTTACTTGCCTATAAGATTTAGGTTTCTTATATTGCATGTCCACAAGTTGTCCTATCCTTCTTAACCCCTCCCTCCTCCACTTGGCAAAAGGGTATAAAGCTGCTCCCTCCTGGAATTTTGGATTCTTTAATAAGTATTGAGTTAGTAGGGTGTATTTTTATTCTACTTCTCAACAAATACCATGTTCTTCTAGTGGACATTAATAAAGGATTATTTAGATTGTCCTGGTCTACCGTTTATTTTTTAGCATGAAGAAATACTGACAACTACATATTTGAAAGGAATGAGCCCTCAAAGGAGGAATGGACATATTTATCACTATCAAGCAGCCGGTCTTTAATGTAGCACAGCTGCACTGAGAGGCTATACCATTCCAAATTCCGAAGATTCATTCCTCCCTTTATCGTAGGTTGCTGTAATTTCTGTATATGCTGATTCTACCTTTTTTACCTTAAGCTATTGATCTTATCTGTGCCACTTCTATTTATTATCACTCGAAGTGACTGTATTGGGTACAATAAATGCTGGATGGAAACCTTTTTGATAAAGTCATCTTGCCCCATAAAAGAAATAGGGAGATTTTTCCATCCTTGATGTTCTTTTTTTCAAATTTTTTTATAACAGACTTTAAATTCATGTTATAAAATAAACCTAGATCCTTCGGAATTTTTACCTCTAAATAAGTTATACATTTGCAGGTCCACCGTATAGGTAGGTCTCCTGCTCATGCTGGTTTTCTAAAGCCCATCTTAAGATACATTGCCACTGATTTGTCTAAATTTTTTGAAAATCCTGATGTTCTTCGAAATTATGACAATGTATGCAACAATAGTATTAGGGGAATTTTAGATTTGTTATATTCAGTAACATGTCATCTGCAAAGGTGGCTATTTTAATCTCACTTGATCTAGCCACAATGCCCATCAGGACTGACCAGTTCTGCAAATAACATAACATAGAGTCCAACACTAGATTGAACAAAATTGGAGAGAGTGGGCATCCCTGATGTGAGCCCCTATTTATTGTTACTTTTTTGCTCTTATTACCATTAATTAGAATAAATGTACTGGGGGATTCATATAAGAAATTAATGAATTGTATAAACTTTTCCCCAATTTCTCTAGAAATTGTATCACTTCTATATGTTTACATGTGAGGACATTTTTATTTTCTGAATATGACAAGTGTTTTATATAAATCAATCTTGTTTAATACAGGTAAACAGAAACATCTGTAGTTGATCCGCTGCCACAGTGTAATAAAAAATGTGTATAGGGAAAAACCCTTTTTTGAAATGTAATTTGCCACTATCATGGCATAAGGTGCTGCTACTAGTGACACCTAATACTGTACAACACAGCAAACAAGAGAGAGAATAGAAGTTTTCCTGGAATATTGCACTGGTTTAAAACATAACTTTATACATTTTTTTATAAAAGTAAGATTATCCATATTGACAAATATTATCATAATATTAGACCATAAAACATAGTAAAGAAAGAGACAAATAGGTATAAGGAATTGATTAACAAAATCAATGGAAGTGTTGCAAGTGTTGATTGTGCCTCCAATGTTGTAACTGATCTCTGTAATATACAGCTGTTCTGCTCATACAGGTGCTGGGACCAGTAGAAGAAAGAGCTTTCTATCCATTTAAAAGTTTTAGCAGCTCCTTGTAGGACTGTAATTCCTTCTATGGGAAACAGTGTAAGATAAAACTATAAATAAGGTGCCTTGTTCTGCCAGTATATATATATATATATATATATATATATATTACCATTGGAAGCAAATGGCGGCACTCAGGAGACTTGTGAAATAACTGAAATGTTTATGTGATCGTATTACATGATACCATACCAACATTTTGGGACACATGGAAAGCTATATATATATATATATATATATATATATATATATATATATATATATAAGCAACGAATAATGGCGGCACTCCATGACTGTTTAAACAAACAAGAACAGCAGCTTTATTACGTCAATCCAACATTTCGGGCATCAGCCCTTTGTCTGGGATGCACACATACACTAATACAGTACACATAAATAGATAAACAATTTAAAATAACCTAATTCAGGTGAGCCGGAACCTCAGCGTCCACCTCCATCAGTCCCAACAGACGCGCACCCGGAAGGCAGAGTTGCGGTCAGTGTGACGTCATCAGGAAGTGTCCGCGAGGTGACCGGATCACCCAAGCCGCCCATGTAGGCATGGCAACCAACCTGTTGCCGGAAGTATGAAGAAAATGTCAATATCAGGGAACATCTACCCACATCATAAAGATATTACATTAACCAAAACTACAAATACATACAATTATTTTCATTCGTAATGTTGTAGTAGCTACATTATATCCACATAAATACCATAACCTGTAATAAATGTACCTGCGATATATAAGGCATACAGTACTGTAAAATATATATGATCTAATAAAAACATCCACATAAATAACCTAAATAAGGACATGGAAACGTGGTATAATGTCAGCTGGACCAGCAGGAGTACTCAGATTTTATATGAAGCACAGGATAACAAGCCTATAAGAAACACTGCAGGCCAAGGGTTTCATTAAGCCCCTTGGGTGCCATGGTGTCAAGTTTAAAAATCCAATGACACTCTGCTTGCAATAATTTTTGAGATCTATTACCACCCCTAATATTCAATGGGATGTGATCAATAATTTTTAACCTTAAGTCCGCCACTCCATGTTTCTGGGCTATCCAATGCCTAGCGACCGGCTGATCACTGGACCCTGTGTTTATACCTATATGGATAGCCGACCGGTGTAACACCAAACGTTCTTTAATTTGGCATTCTGTTTTGCCCACGTAGTTTAATCCACATGGGCAAAACAGCATATAAACCACAAATGTGGTACTGCATGTCACCGGAAACCTAATAGAGAATCTCTTACCCGTATGCGGATGGTTAAAGGTATCACCCAAAATCACCGCCCTACAGGTTATACATCCCAAACAATGGTGGTAGCCGTTTTTTAAAGATAAAAAGTGTTGGGGTTTTTTCTTTAATTCTGGCCACATCAAGTTTCACCAAATGGTCTTTAAGGTTCCTAGCACGAGTGTAGCATGGCATTACTCTAGAATCCTTCAAAGTAGGTAAATCACTGTCAGTATTAACTAATGGCCAAAGATTTTTTACTATCCTGGCTGTATCTCTGCTTCTAGTGTTAAATTGATTTACCCAGGGCATGATCTGAACAGATGTTTTGTTCATTTGGTTAGAACTGAAGGTCATTTCTCTGGTCAAAACTAACACTCTCTGCTTGATCTTATACAATTCGTTTAGCTTATATCCATGGGTTGCAAATTTATTAACCATTAAATTCAATTGATGTTCTAATTGAGCGTGTCACTGGTAATACGCCTAACCCTCAACATTTGAGAGTAGGGTAAACCACGGCATAAAGACAGTGGATGAAAGCTGTCATGTCTTAAAATGGTATTTCTATCTGTATCTTTAATATACAAATCAGTATTAATCACCCCATCTTTCAAAGAAATGATAACATCCAAAAAGTGTATACTCACACTGTCAATGGTAAAGGTCAATTGCACCTCATGGCCCGAACAATTGTGTGTTTCTAGAAGATTTTGTAGTTCATCAATTTGACCTGACCAGAAAATTAATAAATCATCTATGAATCTGCAATACAATAATAGTTTACTAGAAACATCAAGAACAGAACTAAATAGTTTTAGTTCAATCATATACATGTACGAGATCAGTTGAAATACTCATATAAAAAAAGTTACGTTTTAACTATATTTTCTCCCAATAAGTGTGCTCCCACACAGAGTCCTTTTTTCTCTTTTTCTCTACTATTATGACTATACATGACTTGGGGGAGCACCATTGACCAAACAGAATTGCTACCAACATATATTTTTATATAAAGGTAGTTTTGTTCAAATTTTTGTGATTTCTTTGGTGAGTTTTGGGAGATTTTCTGATCTTAAATCCTAATCAAGGTGAATTTTTTGTAATACCCTTCATTTTTTTCCTTTGTGCGGACTTGCCTAAAAAAACTTTTTTGCATAGAGATAGAAAGTTTCAATTCCATGCAAAGCCTTAGTAGGAACTGTTGGAGATGTTCCACTACCAAGTCCCTTCGATTGTCAGTTCTGTGTTTTCCCCTTACCAGTCGACTGGGAACCCCAATAAATCAAACAGCAAGTCGTGTTTAAGAGATTGAGACTGAAGACTCGTTTAATCCGATGGGGTTAATATAGCAGATTCTTTAAAACACATAGTATCTCATTTGTTACAAAAAACAGGATGTGGTTCGGAGAAGTAAGACACATACTAATCTTTAGATACAAGGGTATTTCCAGAGTCTGGTGCACTTCCTCTTTTGAGGTGGTTTCAAACATTAAGCATATGACACCAAGACTTTTGTTACATTATAAACATCTATAAATTTCTAGACGAGACAGCAGGGGAAATAACCCACAGATGAAATCAGCTGATCCTAAACTAGGGGGAACATGCAGAAACACACATTTTCAGCAAAGGTTATTAGTTCATAAAGCAATAATCAGAGATCAGTATTATTTATAACTATATATACTTGATTACATAGGGGGGAATACATTTATCTCTCTCATTCCCTCCTTTTATAATTAATCTGATCTAGCAGTTGAGCTTCTGGCAGTACAATTTGTCTACCTATCATACAGTTAAGCAAACAGTTTAGGAAGAATGGTGCTAATGGCTATGGCCCCACTGAGATGATGCTAATCATACTGTCCGAGCGAGGGGCCTAAAGGCGCGAATCACACATATCCATTCTCGTAAGCTGTTCATGACTTTTCTTTGCCCAGCTCTTCTGCAGTTCTTTGTATTTGGAGGAGTCCAATGCGTTAGTCACACGTTTCTTACAAACTGAAAAACAACAGAAAAACACTTTAAGACATACATATATCAATAATCCTAGGCTCACTATTTTCAGAAGGAACATGAAAATGCCCACAATCCATCCTTTTATCCCACTAAACCAGTTAGCTGGATTGAGCCAGGAAAACCATCCATCTGTGGAAATGTCATATTCAGGGTCATTGTGTTTTTTCCTGAATTCTTCCTTTAATTCCTGTATTTTATCTAAATGTTCCTCTATAGCTTCTTCTATAGAGTCAGTTCTATTGAGGTAATTACAACAGGATTCTGCTACTACCATGCACATTCCTCCTTCTTTTGCTGTCAAGTAATCCAATACCATTCTATGTGCCTGGGCTTCCCTCTTTATCATTTTTACATCATCCAGCACCAATCTAAATGTCTCATCATATATTTTGGTTACATTGTCTAGCAGTTTTGCTAGGGCTTCTATGTTATGTGCATTCTGTATTGTACCTCCTGCTAGTGCTAAGCCCATTTTCTTATACCATGGAATGAATATTAAGTCATGTGCATGTGTATTACTTTTCTTTATACTACGGCGGGCTAGTTGGTGAGTATGTTGGGCAGCTTGCACCTGTTCTTCAGTATATTCCTTCTGAATTAGCACTGCAGGAATGACTCATCCTATAGTGCACATGCCTGAAGCCCCATAAGGTATCCACTTATAAGCACGTCTCCCACACAGAAAATACAACCCTTGTTCTAGGATATATGTATATCCCAGAACCACTCCGTATGCCACTTGAAGCACACTTGAATCTCTGCTGTGTCGGGTTATTCTGCGATATTCACTTATGTTCTGGGAGTATGGGCCTAGTATGTCTCGATTATTTATACATGAATCGTTTGCATTGAACCACACTTGTATAATTGCATTGGTTTGATTAATCTGTACTTTGATTTCTCGGTGTACTACCAGTTGTCCTTTGTCACACCATCCTAAATAATATACTTTGTTGTGAGTGAAATTTGTTGTGAAATTTACTTGGGCCTGTGAACATTTTACCTGTCCTACTCGTGCCTGAGTAGGAGTTAATATGAACCCATCTTGAAAGATTTGTTTTGTTGTGACTGGAGGTGCTTCTATGCAGAATTGTGGATATCCGATGGTATATGCTGTCATAAATGAGACAGGAGTCTCTGCCATCGTTTTGTTATATGTGCTGCCCAAACTATAATTAAGTTCCTTAAGCTCTGATAAAGTCAGTGGTACTGCTACCCAATGCATGGACCTAGCACTGACTGGGGCATGTGTGCATATCCAACAATCAGTCAAATTCAATGCTCGAGCTACCATCATGTGGGACTACTGTATAACTGAGTTGGGCCACACTGCAACGTCCCTTTTTCCTCTTGTCAAGGTATGATTAGTTTGAGTAAAATTCTTCTGTTTCTCAGCCTCTATTATCATTATTCCAAATAAATATGTATAGGTGAGCACTATAAAGAGGCTTATACACATAATGCATCCCCACACACCTCTATTTGGATTAGGACCCATTAATTCTTTCCACATGATCATATATTTTTATTTTTTTTTAAAAATCAAACTTAACTTTAGTGAGTTTGCAATGTGACGCATGAATCCAAGTCTCTCTCCCTTTAACTTTCACCGATGTTGGAGTAGTCAGTAACACTTGGTATGGCCCATCATATCTGGGTTCCAGCGCTTTCCTGACGTGTCTTTTCAGATAGACCCAGTCACCTGGTTGCAGCTGATGTGGACTGAGATCTGCCTTAGAATCTGGGAGAGAGGCGAAAGCTAGAGAATGCAGAGAGGTGAGTTTTTCAGTTAAGGCTTTGACATATGCAGTTAAGTCAGCATGTTTATGTTGCATTTCTTGTGGATAATAACATCCTATCTTAGGGATAGTCCCAAACAAAATTTCATATGGAGACAGCCCTGTGGCTTTAGATGGGGTGGTTCTTATACTAAACAGAGCTATTGGTAAACATTCTAACCAATTTTTCCCTGTCTCTTGTGCTGCTTTTAATATCTTAAGTTTAAGAGTTCCATTGAATTTCTCTACTAGGGCACTGGCCTGTGGCCTGTAGGGCGTGTGAAAGGCCTGTTGAATCCCCAAATCTTCCATGATATGAGTCATTACTTCTCCTGTGAAGTGTGTGCCTCTATCTGATTCAATTACCTCTGGTACTCCATACCTACAGATGATTTCTGAGAGGAGTTTTTTTGCTGTGTTCCTTGCAAAGGCTTTAGCCACTGGCCAGGCCTCAATCCATTTTGTGAAGGTGTCTAAACAGACCAGTGCATATTCATAAATCCCAACTTTGGGCATCTGAATATAGTCAATTTGCAGTCTCTGGAAAGGAAAATAACTTTTTGGAATGGCTCCCATGGTAGTCTTTACCTTTTGTCCTGGGTTGGAGATCCCACAGATCCAGCAGGCTTGTACAAACCGTGCAGCTGCTGGGAAGAATCCTGGAACTATCCATCTTTCCTTTACCAGGTTTCCCATTTGATCTTTTCCTATATGCGTGAGACCATGAGTAACTTGATACATGGGTGGGTACAATACCCTTGGTAGACATAATAGGTTACCTGCTTTCCATAGTCCTGTGAATTCCTCCTTGCAGGCTCCTTTCCTTTCCCATGATGATTTTTCTTCTGGTCCTGCTTGTTCTTGGAGTTTTTGTAGGTCTTGAAAATCTGGCATTGTTGTTGTACCTTCAGTTTGTGTGACATATGCTGTTATGCCTTTGTAAGCTGCTTGTTTTGCTGCTCTGTCTGCTGTGCAATTCCCTTTGGTTATGCTGGTCTGATTTCTGGTATGTGCTTGAACCTTAATAATAGCCACTTTATGGGGTAATTCAAGTGCTTGAAAAAGTTGTTTTATAAGTTCTGCATGCTGTATTTGTTTGCCTGCCACTGTTTTAAAGTCTCTGCTTTTCCATATGTTTCCGTAATCCTGTGTAACCCCCCAAGCATATCTTGAATCTGTATAGATGTTGGCAGTAGCTTTTTCTGCATATTCTAGAGCCTTTGTGAGAGCTACTATTTCTGCTGCTTGTGCTGATAGATGTGAGGGTAGTGGTCCTGCTTCTATGATGTCATCTTGTGTGGTTACAGCATATCCTGTGTAAGGTGTCCCATTGTCATAATATCTAGAGCCATCTACAAACAGTTCATAATGTGCATTTGGGAGAGCAGTGTCTGTAACATGTGGTAAAGGTGAGGTTTCTTGATCCATAAGGGCCAGACAATCATGACAGTCAAAATTTTTTTAATTGTATATTTTATCGTCCCTTACTTGATCATTTTGCTCTTCACCACTTGCGGTGCAGGCATATAAGTCTGGATAGACCATATTTCTCCCTCCTTTTGAATCTAGTGATTCAGGATCTTCTTGTTGCTCGAGTAAGCTTGGAAGGAGAGTGGCAGGGTTGAGGGTAGTACATCTTCTTATAGTTACGTTAGTTGCACTGAGTAATGCCACTTCATATTTGGTTAGCCTTGCTGCTGAAAGGTGTTTAGTTCTGGCTTGTTGAAGTATTTCTGTTACTGCATGGGGTACTTGAATAGTTAACGGATGATCAAGTACGATGTCTGTGCTTTTGTCTTTTAAGACTGCTGCTGCTGCTACTGCTCTGATGCAAGTAGGTGCCCCTTGGATAATGTTGTCTAGCTTGCTGGAGTAGTAGGCCACTGGTCGTTGCTTCAGTCCATGTTTTTGGGTGAGCACTCCTATTACATGGCCTTTTTCTTCGTGGCAGCAGTGGGTGAAGGGTTTGCTGTAATCCGGTAAGCCTAGGGCCGGGGAAGTGGTGACAGCTACTTTGAGTTGTGTCACTGATTCTTCCATCTGCTGGGGAGTGGGATATGGGCCCTCTTTTTGATGCTGTCATACAGTGTCTGCATGAATACCGAGGCTAGGGGGACCCATTCGTGGCAATATCCTAAGAGACCCAAAAAGGAACGGACTTGTTTTATAGTCTTTGGTACCTTTGCTTGTAATATCAGCTTCCTTTCCGCTGTTAGATGCCTTGTGCCGTGTGAGATGCAATGTCCTAGAAAGATCACTTTCTGTTTTGCTAGTTGTAGTTTTTCTTTGGAAACTCTGCAGTTTTGTTCCTCCAGGAACTTTAACAAGGATACTGTCTCTTCTTGGCACTTGCTTTCAGATGTGGTAGCTAGCAGTAAATCATCAACATACTGGATGAGTTGAGTTTCATCTGGAAATAAAGGTCTCCATGCTTGAAGTATTGTGGACATAGCTTCAGAAAAATCACTTGGTGAAGTGGCACCCCCTTGTGGCAAGCGTGTCCAGCAATACTGTTTTCCTTTATGTGTAAATGCTAGTAGATGCTGGGAATCTTTTGTAATAGGAACAGAGAAAAAAGCATTTGCAAGGTCTGCTACGGTGAACCATCTTGCTGAGGGTGGTATCTGATTTAGGAGAGTATGTGGGTTTGGTACTATTGGGGTATTGACTACAAGTCTCTTGTTTATTTCCCTCAAATCATGAACCAGTCTGTATTGTACTTCTCCTTGTTTTCCTGTACCCCGCTTCTTTACAGGGAAGAGAGGGGTGTTGAAAGGGGACCTGCATTGTATTATGACCCCTATGTCCAAGTATGTTTGCAGCTGTTGTGAAATAGCATTTTCTTGTGCTGGTGTGAGTGGGTACTGTTTAACAGAGACTGGTATGGTACCTGGTTTGAGGGATAGTTGTACTGGCTGTACTTGTAGAAGTCCCACATCAGTCTTTCCTTTTGACCACAGTTTGTCAGGTACAGTTAAAATCCATTGTGGCAGCGAGTCAATTCCTGAAACAGATAAACTTGTATGGCTGCCTCAATACTATTGCTCACCTCATTTGGAATATTGCTGGTGTACTTGACTCCTTTTGGTGTGTATTGTATTGAGGCTTGCATAAGTGCGAGTATATCTGCTCCCAACAGGTTCACCGGACAGGTGGGAGAGGTAAGGAATGCCACTGGAACTGGAGTAGGTTCATCATTAATAAGCAGAAAGAGTTGTTTACTTTCTTTGAGAGGCATTGCTTGACCTCCCAGACCTGTGCCTTGTATTGTCTCTGTAGTAAGAAGTTGAGGGGGGATCTGATCATGCATAAAAACTGATTTCTGAGCTCCGGTATCAATCACACAATTGAGTTCTTGTCCTGTGGGTAAAGTAACAGTGACAGTACCTGTGGGTGTGGTGTTATCCTGAAGTGAAGCAAAGACAGGCACTGATGACACGGGAGCTGTATATCTTCATGCTTGTGGGTGCTGCATTCCTGCAGTGTACGGATGTTCAGACATCTGTCGCTGTGATAACAAATATTTCTGATGCTTTCTACAATCCTTTTTTTGGTGTCCGGGAAGTTTACAAAAGAAACACTTGCCTGTCATATCATTACCTTGGGAGTCATACTGCTTCCTCTGTGTATAAGCTTTAGTTGGTTGCTTTGCAGTTGTTCTCTGCCGTGGTGGCTGACTCTGAACCAGATTCACCATCACTACCTGTGCTTTTGTAGCTTTCCGGTCTTTTTTATCCTGTTCAACATCCTCAATCCCTTCCAATACTTGTAAAATTCCTTCAATATCCATTACCATGGCTTCTGGTCTGATCTGAAATAACTGAGTTCTCAAGTCATTTCTAAGTCCATTCAAAAACTTCGTTTTACACAGCCTAGCTCCTGCTATTTCTGTAACAGGATAACCTTCTTCTTCCTGTCTAGTAATTAGTTTATCATAATATGCCCGTACTGTGTCTGTTTTTTTAACTAAATCTGGTGCAGCTGGAGCAGTTTGTTGAATCTCTGCACATCTCCATTGTATTCTATTTAGTAACAAGTTTCCACTATGTTGGCTATATCTTGCTCCTACTGCGGGAAGTGCCACAATTTCTGGTCTGCCCTGTTGAACTCCCTGAACAATGATTGCAATCATTTTATAATATTCTCCATGTCCTGCTGATGCTTTTACAATTTGTTCCAGATCTACCCAACATGGTCTGTAAATAGTTTTAACCTGTTCCATTTTCTGATAAAACGTATGTGGATGTCGTCTGATATCAGGCAAATCATTAACAATTCTTAACATATCAGATTGAAACCATGGGTTATATACCTCTTGTTCAATGTATTCAGGACCATTTGAAGGATCTACTTGCTCTGCATTAAACCTGGGATTTGGAGATGTTTGTACTCTTATAGGTAAAATGTGATGTCCCTCTGGACCCGCTATTGTACCCCTACAAGGACTCATGTTATGGGGTGCCAGTCTTTTTAGTACATATGACATTTTTTGTTTATTTGTAAGGGAAGTATTAGTTACATTACTACCTTGACTACATGGTGGGGCATCAGGTGATACCCAGTTATCACAAGCGGGACATTTCTCTGAACCCTCTGGGACACAAAAATGACAAAACCTACATTCTCTTCCTCTAGTTTTATCTAAATTTACTTTATCTTGTGATTCTATACCACACCCTTGAATGGTATTTAAGTCAATTCTGGGATACAAGTTCTGGGATGTTAATGTGGATACTTCATTTTGTATTGCAGTTGATGGAGCTGCCAGTCTAACTGGTACATATCATTTAAATCAGACCTTTTCCTATCTTCATACTCTATTTCTTGTGTAACTGTTTGCCATATTGTGACCGTGTCCAAATAACTCTTCTTTGTCAACCAGTCTATATTATTATTTCTGAACCATTTCCATTTGTCAGGGTCTAGCATACCTTCAGGTGGAAATCCTGCTCTTTTGAAAATAACAGAAATACCTTTGAGAGCTTTCGTGCCCTCTCTCTGACAAATTATTTCTAGGGGACTCAATTCTCCCGTCTTACTAACTTGTGCACCCATTGTCCGTGTGTGTGAGGGATCAGGTCACGGGACAATACTGTAGTGGGCTACTCAACTGTATCGCACTGCTTAGATTACTATAATAATTAGTCTAAAATCTGTTATTTTCTGAGCTTTCTATGTATATTGTTCATTTTCTTTTGCCACTGACTGATACGTTCAGAATAAACACTGGGACTTCCTCTTTCAATAATTCTCTGAACTGACAGGGGTAATATTCTACTATCACTATAACACAGTATTTCAAATTGCAGAGGTACAAAATTAATAGGTAAACCAACCAAACAATCAGGAAACCCTTGTCCTACAAATCTGTCAATTATGTCTTTATCAACATGACAACCAATACTGACAACAAAAGAAATATCCTTGTTTTGTAAAACACCAGAATGTACAATAGAACCTACAGATAGCAATTGACAGTTGAATTCATTAATATGTTTCTTATACCAGAGAGTAACAGTACACAAACAGTTATTACATGGCATTCATATAACATTAATTTTTACTGTATCATGAAAATAATTCAGAAACAGACAATCGGGTTCAAAATATACCAGGTATACTTACTACATATAGATAGACTGTCTCACAGGCAGTAAACAAACACTGACGGATTAATTAAATTGAAATCATAACTTTGAAATCACTCACCTGGGATTGTCAGTAGTTGTGTACAGCAGGCGGACGTGGTGTCATCTATTCTGTAGCAGCGGCACTGGTCCCAGAAATCCCGGACGAGCCCCCATGAAATGTTGGAGATGTTCCACTACCAAGTCCCTTCGATTGTCAGTTCTGTGTTTTCCCCTTACCAGTCGACTGGGAACCCCAATAAATCAAACAGCAAATCGTGTTTAAGAGATTGAGACTGAAGACTCGTTTAATCCGATGGGGTTAATATAGCAGATTCTTTAAAACACACAGTATCTCATTTGTTACAAAAAACAGGATGTAGTTCGGAGAAGTAAGACACATACTAATCTTTAGATACAAGGGTATTTCCAGAGTCTGGTGCACTTCCTCTTTTGAGGTGGTTTCAAACATTAAGCATATGACACCAAGACTTTTGTTACATTATAAACATCTATAAATTTCTAGACGAGACAGCAGGGGAAATAACCCACAGATGAAATCAGCTGATCCTAAACTAGGGAGAACATGCAGAAACACACATTTTCAGCAAAGGTTATTAGTTCATAAAGCAATAATCAGAGATCAGTATTATTTATAACTATATATACTTGATTACATAGTGGGGAATACATTTATCTCTCTCAGAACCTTTAGCAGGTGTACTCAATGTGGCTTCTCTTATGTGCCCCAAGTAGCATGTCCTCTACAGGTGGTAGCGGGGGCCAGGACCAGAGGGAAGGAAGCTGGCATTTGTTGTGGCTAGGACCCAGGAAAGGGAGTGTGTGTTAGCTTCTGTTAACACCTGGGGGAGAAAGCAGGTGGCGGTGGTGGCCATTAGTGGCCAAGGTGGGATGGGCAGCAGGCAGTAGGACCCAGGGGAGGTAACCGGCATCTGTTGCAGATGCAGGATTCAAACCTGCATATGTGTGTAAAAAGATTTTAATGTGTAAAAAAAAAGCGGCATGCCCCTTCCCCCAAAAGAGCAACCAGCACTGGGCTTTTAATGACCCAGAACTGGTTGTGCAAAATAAGGAGAACAAATGACATTGGGTTCCCCATATTAAGAACAACCAGCAACAGGCTGATCAGAACCAGTCCAGATTGCCAGAATACAGGGAACAAATGACAATATTCAGTACAACCAGCACTGGGCTAAGGGTTGGTCCTGGTTCTGGAATTACAAGAGAAAAAATGCATAGGGTACCATTGTATTTACCAGAACCAGCACTGGACCATTTCTAGTGGGGGCTGATTCCAGAGCCAAGGGAGCCCTTTCACCAGGTTCTCCAGCTAGTCAGCCCAGGCTGGGGATCCATGGGGAGCTGGGGGCCCCCAATAAAGGGTTACTTCCCTCCAGGGCACCCCAGGCTCAGTCTGATAACCCGGGGCTATCCCTGGCACCCCTGGGCGTTGGGTGCTGGGTTGATAGTGTAGTGTGGTGTATATTAAAGTATAAATATTGTATTTTGCAGTGGTACTACATGTTCCAGCAGGACCCACATACTTGTATTTGGAGAATCACAAGTACTGGCAAGCAAAAGATTAAGGGCTTGCTGGTAGCTTTACTACCCCTGCAAAAGAAATATTGAAATAAAACAAAGACACTATTTTTTCATATTGTTTTTCTCTGTACCTTTAAGTGAAGGATGGAAGCTGTGAGAGGGGGACACCTTTACTGGGTGGTCCCCAGCTCCCCAGGGATCCCTAGCATGGACTGAGTAGTGGTCAGGGTTAGTGCTTTGGCTAGGGGGCCCAGTGAAAGGGCTCCCCTGGCTGTGGCATCAGCCCCCCACAACAAAAAGTCTGGTGGTGGTTCTGGAAAATACAGAGGGACCCTATGCAATTTTTCCCCCTGTATTTCCAGAAACAGAACCAGATCAGAGCCAAGTGCTTGTTGCACAAAGTACAAGGACCCCTACTTTGTTTGTTCCCCATATTTTGGCAGTCAGGGCTAGTTCTGACTAGCCCGACGCTGGTTGTGCTTAAGGACAGGGGACCCCCATGTTTGTCCCCTGCATTTAAGCACATCCAGGACTGACTGTTAAAAGCCCAGGGCAGGTTGTTCTTTGGGGTAGCACCTTTTTTATTTTACACATTTAATTTTTAACATAGATGCATCAGTGCATCATTTATTAAAATGATTTCTTACAGGAGCAGAATGGTAGGTTTAAAAGCATCATACTTTTGATACTCAGTGCAGGGCCCCATAACAGCAGCTCCTCTTGCATCCATGTAATTTATGCCCATGATTATTTGTCCAATTCCCAGTATAAGAAACCCTTCGGTAGCATGTGGTAACCTATAATGCTGTTATTTGTTTGAATCTATACTTTTCCCTGTGTATCTGAGGCAGCATCTTAGTTTCAGGGGTAAACCTCGTATCAAATTGAATCTGCCCCTCAGTCTTTGACAAATGCTCATATGCTGCTGGACACATGCATATTTGTTTCATAAAGCAAACTATTAAATCAAATTTGTTTAGCATAGTTTTCTCCAGCTTATGTTATGTACACTAGGCCCTTACACCAAACCTACCCAAGTCTCTAACACAAGTAAGTCTTATTTACCTTTTTAAAACCTGGTATCTTATACAACAATGATCACTGATTCCTCTGCACACATCACACTGAGGTAAGCGACTGTGAGATGGTCACACTATCCCCATTCCAATAGTGTGTGCAGAGATAATGGCAGCATCCTGGTCCATCAGCTGACAGTAGGTGTGAGAGGATTGGTGGCATCAAAGCTGGATTTCCCACTAGGCAACAAGGACACCCACCTAGGGCCCGGCGGGTTCAAAGGGGCACATTGGGATCATATGCACTGCTGAAAATGTCAGATGTACACAGCGCACTATGTTGGGTAGCTGAAGACTCCAGGAGACAGAAGCTGTGTAATTATAATTACTGCGTTGACAGCAGCCTGATGGGGGTCGGCTTTAAGACCGAGGGACTATAGATGGCAGTGTTATATCATAGGTCACACTGCCACACTCTGTCCCACCAATGCACATAGTACAGATGCAGCTAGTGCAGCAACTGACTACTCACTGATGCTGCTGCTGCATACCAGTGCTATGGTGGGATAAATGCAAGTGAGGGACTGTTAACTAGTCCTCTGGGTCATCTTTCCTTACAGCTCTGTGAGGTGAGGTGACTCAGTTATCTGGGAGGTGTGGGGTGCAATGAATCAATGTATGTTTTACATTTTTTCTTGTGGGGTCAATGAAAATATATTTTTTGTTTTGTTTTTTTCTTTGACAAAAAGTGAGTGTGTGTGTGTTGTATTTTTGGCAGACAATGTTTGTGGGTTTTTTTTTCTATGGTGGATATTATGCCTGATTCAGAAAGGTACACAAGCGATAATTTGCATGCAGCCAGTCAATGTTACATCTCTGCACATATACATGGACAGCATTGCACGTGCACGAACCAGTCAGTGCATATGGGTAACGGTTCACACGGCATAGGCAGTGATCACGGAGACCCCTCTAATGTGGATTTAAAAGAATTGCCATTTGTGGATGGTGTCAGGGGAGTGCCTGTGCATTGGGTTGCCATTACAAGGGGCATGCATAATACGGGCTGTGCTTTGGCATATGAAGCCTCACGTCTCGATGCACACAGGACATGGCCAAAATCCTGTGGCATATCAGGTCAACCACTTGTGCATATGGATCCGATGTTCTCGATGTTACCAATGTTTTGCTTTAATGCATACTGATCAAGCATTCAGTTGAGGGAAGTGAGTGGCATTGTACAGTGCTGGGCATCTGCATCTAGTGCTGCGGGTGCCATGCCAATGCATTGATTAGCATATACTCACAGTGGCCACATCTGTGAGATCTGTCACTTTGCATTCCTTGCTGAATCTGTCCTGTGGTGGACAATGTTTGTGATATTTTGTTTCTGTAGTGAACATGGGGCCTGATTCAGACAAGCTCGTGATCGCATAGCGCTCGCAAGCGGGTCGATGGTGTGCCAGTGCGTGCGTGCGCGACCCCCGGAGCGAGCATATAAAGCACTTGCTCCAGCGCTCGCATCCAAAATGGAGGGCTGTCGATGTTGATCGACAGCTCGCCCCATTTGGAAGGCGGGGAGGGGGGGTGGTTTGGCAAATGGAGGCGTTCCTGTAGGAATGCCTGCCATTTCTGGTTGGCCTTACTGACATCACTTGTGATGTCAGTAGGTGGATTTCCTGCTCTATTAGAGCAGGAAGTCCACTGGGGCTTGCGGCACTGATACCCTACCGCAAGGGTCTCATCACAAGCCCGATGGTCGCAATGGTCACGGCCATTGCGACCATCACCTGGCCACTCGCTAAGGCTGTGGGTGGTCACCCACAGCTTAGCGAGCGGCCAGGAGGCCGACACAAAAAAAATGCCCTGATTCAGAGTGAGCCCTCTGTCAGAGCTTCCGGCTCTGAATCAGGGCCATGCTGTGTATATTTTATTTCCTGTGGTGGACATACAGGGCGATTCAATTCAGTGCGATGCTGAATAGCCCAGGGAGGGAGCTCCATGAGCTACTCAATTCACTGTGCTGATTGCGTAGTCGAGCATTGGTTAAGTCTGAGAATGCCGGTTATTGCAACTTAACCTGGGTATTTAGGCGTGAGTACCTGCATTCTATGACTAAAGTGCCGGCCACATGTTATTCAGCATCACGCTGAATTGTAAAACCCATCATTTTGTTTATATTTTTTTGCTGTGGCAGACGTACTATGTATATTATTTTTTCCTGTGGTAGACATAGTGTGTATATTTTTTTATGTGGCAGACATAGGAATTTATTCAGCATGGAACACATGGAACTACAATTCCAATTGTAGTAAGTGACCTTAGGAATATTTACACCTCATTTACAAGACAAGGAGCTAGACATAAGAAGCTGCTTTGTTAAATGGAAATGTACTAATGTTATGAAACCCTGATTTACATGTCACCTCTCAGTGTACGAATTCCTTCTGGTCATCCTGGGAACTGCTAAGGAGCAATGGGGGAGGAATGACTATAAATAGGATGTATCAGGCTACTGATAGAAAAGTTGCTTGCTTAGTTGCTGGTTGGAGAGCTGGACGGAAAGAGACAGATGAAATAATCTCCAGAGTAAGGTAATTATAATATAGATAGGAATATATTAATAAAAAGAATATACCCAGTGCTAATAGAGCAGGAGGATCAGATAATAATGCAGCAGTTACAAAAAGGTTATTGTCAACCTTACAAAACCCAAAAATATACAAAAGAATACTGCACTTTACTACCTATGCTGGGACATTAGTATCTCACACATCAATGAATATGAAAGACACATTTATTGAAAAGGGCTGAAGATCAGCACCATATATTCATAAAATATACAACACATAAAAAGAGAGTTGATCAGACTTTCATTAGGAAAAAGAATATGCAATTAGAAAGCACAAAAACAAAGTCGATAATAGTAGAAAAAAACAATGAAATATTATTAAATGGTTGCACAGTCTTGAAATGAATTTTATCCAAATATTAGGTACACTGTAAAGTAACAGTTGTGATATCCCTGGAAATCCATTTAAATTAAATGTATGTAGCAATTCTCCTTTATGTAGTGAATTATTTAGGATGGCGACAGTAGCCCAACAATAACATTAGTGAATGATTATACTGTCTATGATCAGTCACAGGAAAAAAAGCAGTCCCTTTGTTGTCATAACTGCTATGGTTAAAGTCCTGTATCTTTATCAGCAAAAAAGAGGGGGTTGTTGAGTCAGGGGTATTCACTGACTCCCCGAGATCTGTGTTATGTCTAAAACACCGGGTCTCTGTGTACTGTAGGAGAGGTCCCGTCTAAATAGTCAGTGTGCAGGGTATTGTCAGGAAAGGGTTGCTGACACCCTGTAGTATATGATATACCTTGTCAGTAGCTGGGACGCTGCAGGGAGAGAGCTGATTATGATGGAGATCACCCACGATGCGCCAGCTGATTGCCATCTCAGGATCACAGTGGCATGAATGGTAGATAAAGAGGTCAGTAACTCTGACCATGTGTGCCGGCACTGTAGTTTAAGTTAACTCTCATCTCCAAAGCGGTCTCATAGAGATGGATTTGCGGCAAGTGTAGGTGAAAGCATCTGCTTGCCAATATTTGGGTAAGATATGTGAGGGCTCGTCAGAAGTTCAGTTCAGCAGGCTCATAGTTATTTTCATACAGCCTAAGGCCATAGCCATCACCTGCTACAGGATATTTTGAACAAACTTTATCTATCTTGCCACAAATGAGCAATATACAGTATTAGAAATCAGATATACAAATAGAAAAATAATATATTTAAAATTATATATTATAATCAGTCTGATGTCCCAGCAAAAATACAACGTAATATGTCAGGATATCTATATTAATAATTACAATAAGTATTAAACTAATGAAAATATAGGCTAATGATAAAATAACCCTATTTAAATAATTAGGTAGGAGAAATATTATCATAGAGTAATAGTGGATAAAAATCAGCTAAATAAACTCAAATATTCATTTTCTTGTCTTTTAAATAAGGAACAAAAGAACTAATACAAATATTAATAATAATAATAATAATAATAATAATAGATAATATATAGCTATATTACATAGATAGTCCCTAAATTTGGTACTAAATTTTAGTACCTTACAATGTAATATCTGCAATTAGGTATTAATGAATTCTTATGTATAAGAAGATTCTTCCGTCTGTATGTTTCTTACTTTTTCCTCCTTCCAGCTACAACCAGCAACTAAACCAGTAACTCTTCCATCAGCTATCAGTACCATGATATAGACTATTTATAGTAATTCCTCATTATCTCTCCCCAGTAGTTCCCAGGATGACCAGAATTAATTTTTGCACTGAGAGGTGACATGTAAAATAGGGTCTCATAACAGAAGTACATATTCATTCAGCAAAGAAGCTTGTTGTGCCTAGCTCCTTGTCTTGTAAATTAGCTGTAGATAATCCACTTACTATAATAGAATATTGTTAAACAAACCAATAGATCCTGCACTGGAATTTAGAAACCAAATTTTAGGAACCAACTGTGATAATCATGAGTCATAAATAGAATAATCCACTGTGTTGCTGGTACTCCGTGGGAAGCCATTAACACATACTGGGAAAAGTATACAACATACTCGTAACAAAAACTCTAGACTAGAGCTAGACATGAAATTCCCTTTCTGGGGCACTCTTAATAGTATATGAAATGATAATTCAATTAAAAACAATTAAAACATAACCTTTATTGTTATATATTTCTAAAATTTAAGGTATATATTGTGAACTCCAGAAAAGATTATTATGAGTCTCCCTCTTACTAAAATATGGTGACAAAAATAATGGCAAAATTATAGATCAATACTCATAATGAGTTATACATGACAGAAAAGGGATCACTTAGGCTATGTTGCCCCCAGTGAGTGTTATGGCAGTTGTAACCTTGGGAGTGTGCACTACCCTGTTACTGTTGCTATATCTTAGTGTATCACTTGGTCAGAATTCTCTATTTAACTGCATAATGTAAAATCACTGGTCAATACTCCACATCAACTAACAGTCATATAAAACCTATTTCTGGCTATTTGTTTTTAGAACAGCCTCCTGGCCGCTCGCATAGCTGTGGGTGACCACTCACAGCTATAGCGAGTGGCCAGGAAGATGGTTGCGATGGTCAAAACCATCGCGACCATCGTGCTTGCGATGAGACCCTTGTGGTAGGGTCTCTTTGCCACAAGCCCCAGAGAGATTACGGCTCTAACAGAGCCAAAATCTCTCCCACTGACATCACTCATGATGTCAGTGGGGCCGCCCCCAAATGGAGGCATTCACATGGGAACGCCTCTGTTTGGGCAGCCACCCCCTGGCCCACCCACCAAAGGGGGAGTGCTGTCACTCAACATTGACAGCACACCCCCTTTGGTACGAAACCCAGTGCGACGGATTGCACATCGCTATCCGGGTCTCGCACATGCGCACGACGGAGCCAGCTCCATCGTGCACATGCGCTCTGGGCAACCATCAACCCATTTGCGAGCGCTCAGCACTTGCGACCGGGTCTGAATCAGGCCCTCAGATAATATGGATGAAACTGGCCATTCCTAGCAGTTCCATGTTATGTATTTTAACTATTTAGGCACTCCTCTTGCCTGTGTCTGATCTCAAAGTAAAAGCACACGTATTTCTCACATATCCCTATCAAATTTCCAAATTGTTTCATTTATTACCAATTCATCAAAGACTGTAACCGGATGCAAAAAAATTATGATACATAACTAACATGGGAAGTGTATATTAAGAAAAAAGTATCCACTCATACGTACACATTACACATATGTTTATATACATATATATATATATATATATATGCATATACATATATTTATGCATACATGCCCGCTCCATAAATGTATAAATACCCCTGAATAGTTATATCACATAATGTTATATAATAATAGTGTAGGAGCCCTTCTGCCCAAATTATATTATATAGAAAAACAAACAAAAAACCCACAAACAACCCCAAAAATGTTTTTTTATGCTCCCCAAGGTCAATAAAGACCTGACTAATCCCCCGGGATGGCCAATTGTATCTGGGATTGGTGGCCTATCTGAGAAGGCTAGTATATTTGTGGATACATACTTGAGACCATTTGTGGTGGAATTGTCCTCATATGTTAAAGACACAACAGATGTTCTCTTAATAATTGATGATGTCAGATTAGAAGCAAACCAGTTGCTGGTGAGCATGGATGTTGAGTCCTTTTACACATGCATAAGACATGATCTTGGACTCAAAGCAGTGGAATTTTTTCTTATGATTGAAGGTCTGGGAGAGTTTCAGAATTTAATTTGGGGCTGAAAATCCCTATTCCTTACAACTGCTAGGATAATAGAACACATTCAAGTCTGTATTTAGAAAAATTATAGTTCTCATTCTTTGTATGATTCATAGCATTTGCTAGGCTAAGCATGCAGCCAAAATGGGAGGCAGTAGATTTGTAAAATTGGGTCTTTAGGCACCTGACCACAGATCCACTATTTCTATTATGCAGGGAAGCCCTGGACCTGCCACAGCACGGCCAAGATGGGAGCAGGTGGGTCTTGAGACCATGGCTTTAGCCTGATGGAAGGCCCAGCTGCACAAATTCATGTGGGGTTTATCTGCTCACAGCAAAATCAAGCTTCAGGGTCAACAGGTGATATTAGGACACTACATGTAAGAACTGAGGATGGAGAAGCCTCTGTGGAGTGTCATTTAGAGACACCCCTATTACATATGACTTTAACTGTAATATTTAATAGGCCATGAATGAGATTAACAACATTCTCAAAGTGGATTGTAACGTTTGTAACTGATTGGCCAATATATCTGCTGGCAGTTGGCCAGTGATATGTCTGTGAACTGCATCATTCACAGACATATCACATTGGCTGTGCTGCACAGTCAACAGACAGATCTGTCTTAAGACATATCTGTCCATCAGCAAGCATGTACCAGTGGTCGGCAGACCACCTTTACACATACTGTTCAGTGGAAGCCATGGGGAGGGGGGCAGATCTGACCCACCTCCCTGCCTGTGGGACCCCCAGATGCCGGATTGATGATGGACATTCAGTGTGTATGAATGACCATCATCTAAAAAATATCTGCAGATCACTTCATCTGCAGATATATCTTTCAGGTGTGTACCCACCTTTAGTGCTTTGTCCGTCATGCTCTTTACAATGGTATAATGTAAACATTCTTATCCCCCTCCAGGATTTGTTCTAGAATATAGAACACAAAGTTGAGTCAATTTGTTAATTAGCTTGTCCCTCTCTAGGTTCTAAATGACAGATAAAGATCTTCTCTTGGAAGCATAGTTAGAATAATTAAACAATGGCACCCTGCATAATTGCCGATTCTATTAAATATAATATACTGGGACTTACACACTACGACTTCACAATAGACATAGAAATTGTAAAATTAGGATAAAATAGTTGGATTGTAAACTGAGGAAAGCATTTAATTTTTTTGAGTCTTATGTGGTCATCACCCATTAAAATATCCCCAGTTTTAGCAACTTGCTATAAAATTCCCAAAGAGAATAACCCACATGTGGTGCTAACACCAGAAATGGGATTCGGCACCCTATACCATGTTCTTTAAATTATAACACTTGGTGTAGGGTAATGAATAGGAGTGTTGCTATTACAAATATATTGATACCAATTTTTTGTATGTTCTCCTAATTTTTACATACCACATCATGAAGCAATATTGAGGATCTGTGAAAGATTGTAAATACCTATCCAATTCTTCTATTGGATATAATTAAAGTATACAAAGTATCCCAAAGAAGATGTGTGGAATTTACATTTGTATAATTTAATGTTTAGACTGTCTGTGCCCCTGTGGGTAAGCTGAGCACTATGCTTTTTTGTGGTTATGTACATTTAAATCTATGTCCACACTATGCTATTGTGAGGAGGATATCCAATATCTATTCTTGATGTGGTTGTGCTATTGCCAGAGGCACCAAGGTGGATGGGTGGATACTAATTATCCAGGCCTCGGCCAGTTGGAGGGGCCCAGGATTGACATTGCCCCCCCTTACTCTTACCTATCAGCAGCCCAGCATATGCTGCTGTGTGCTGGGCTGCAGTGTGACCAGGCAGACTGCTGTCGGTGAGCAGAAGTCTCCTCTCCTCTGCTTGTGCCTGGGTTGGAGGAACATGCCATTCCCGTGTATTTGCCCATGGCTAAGGGGCTCATAGAGCCCCCTCATTAACTTGCAGCTTTTTTATTTTCCTATAGGAGGAATTGCCATGCCACCAATGATTAGGCAACACCCCACAAGAGTAATGGGGCCCGGGCCAGCTCTCTATGGCTCTGGTTATTATTAGCAGGATTACTTTGTGCTTTCTATTACAGGTTGAGTCTCCCATATCCAAAATGCTTGGGACCAGGGGTATTTTGGATATTGGACTATTCCGTATTTTGGAATATTTGCATAAAATTATAAAATATTTTGGAAATGGGACACAAATCTAAACACAGAATGCATTTATGTTTCATATACACCTTATACACACAGCCTGAAGGTCATTTTATAATATATTTTCATTTCTTTCTTTTCAAAATGTTTTTATTTGGGTTTTTCAAACATTTTCATAGAACATACAGTAATTTTCAACAAGGGTACAATAATACATTGATTGTTATACATTTGATATTAATTAAATGTTCTTGTTGTTATGTTTAGTATTCAGATCCTTTTTTTTATGGTAGATATCTTATGTTAATTACTTATGTCATTTTCTTAATTAATCAGCACATATCAGAATGTATGAAGAGAGAAGAAAGAAAAAGAAAAAGAGAAAGAGAGAAAAAAAAAAAAGGGAGGGGGTTTCATCCGTGGACTCTAGCTAAGTTGAATAGGAGGGTCTAGTTGAAAGTTTCTGGTTTCATACCATAAAGTCATTCGAAAACAGTTATGTATCTGTTGTTTAAGTGATGTTTTCAGAGTGTCAATAAAAGATTCCCATATTTCAAAAAATCTTTCTACTCTTTGTTCTTTGTGTAATGACGTTTCTATCCAATCCATTTTTAACAAGTGAAAAAGTTTGTCTCTGAACATTTGTATAGACAGGGGGGGGAGAGTATATCCATTGTTGAAGTATACATTTCCTTGCCATGGCTGAGAGCATCAGTAGTAATTTTTTGCACCCCGGGGAGATTTTTGAATCTATTGTTAAAATTCCAAAAATGGTCCATTCGGGAGTTAGTGGTAAAAAGTTAATTAATTCTGAAGTTGCTAATTGTTTGACTTGATACCAAAATGTTTTAATAGCGACACAATCCCAGAGACAGTGGTATAATGTAGCCTCAGATCTGGTACATTTCAGACATTTTGCTGATGTAGAGATACCAATTAACTGACTACGAGAGGGTGATACATAGCCTCTGTAAAACAACTTAAAAAACATTTCCTGGTATGTAATTGCTGAGAGCACTCTATTTGAATATAGCAGTGCCTGTAGAATTTTAGATTCACTAAGATCCGGGAAGTGTCTCTGCCATCTAGTTATTCCGGTTTCATAATAACCACTATAATAAGGTGTTTTGAGTATTTTATAAAATAAGGAAATGGCTCCTTTGGAATACCCCGGGGTCTGAAAAGCTATGTCCAACTGATTCAACCAGTCCATGGGAGATAATAAAGTAATTACTTTGGCTATGTAATGTTGTGCCTGTAAGAAGCCTAAATTATGAATCCGTATGAAGGGGAACTTAGTATGTGCTTGTGAAAAAGTAAGAACACGATATGTGTCTGGGTTTGTTAGCTGGCGAATTTCATTTAATCCATTAGAGTTCCAAGAATTGAAAGGAGAGGAAGCCAATCCATTCTGGAATTTCACATTACCCAAAAATGGAAGGAACAATGAATGAGATGCATTTAATTTCCATTTGTTACGAATCATGTGCCAAGCTGACCACACCGACATCA
This sequence comes from Taudactylus pleione, assembly GCA_031769625.1. Taxonomy (NCBI): domain Eukaryota; kingdom Metazoa; phylum Chordata; class Amphibia; order Anura; family Myobatrachidae; genus Taudactylus; species Taudactylus pleione. Next base: position 5,394,637 of record JAUIMM010000144.1, on the reverse strand, counting down.
GCAGAGGATTATCTAATACTTCAATGGAAATTTCAGATTTATTTAAATGTAAGAAGCTAACTAGTTCAGTATTTTTAAGAAAGGACTTCTCTATTAGACAATTAGAGTAAATATTGGAGTGTAATATCCAATCTTTGATATGTCTACATATCGCTGCTTGATTGTATATTTCCATGTTTGGAAAATTTATACCCCCTTCTGATTTATCTCATTGGAGTAACTGAAGACTTATGCGAGGCTTCTTTTTTGCCCAGATAAACTGCCTAAAAGCCGCATCTATTCTTTTAATATCTGCTTTAGTGAAAATTACTGGTAGCACCTGAATGGGGTACAATAATTTTGGGAAAGTAATCATTTTTATAAGATTCGCCCTGCCTAAATAGGACAATTGTAAATATTGCCATCCATCTAGTTCTTTAATTGCTTTGTCTATAATATTTTGGATGTTATAACAATATAATTCATAAATATTTTGGGGCATTCTAATTCCTAGATATAAGATTCCAGTGTCTGTCCATTGCAGATTTCCAAAATCTAGATTGTTTTTAGTAACAGATTTATTTAGAGCTATTAATGTGGATTTAGAGTAGTTTATTGAGAAGCCTGAAAATTTGCCAAATTCCTCCAGCCTCTCTAAGAAAGGGGCTAGACTTTCTCTTGGATTGGAGATAAATAATAAAAGGTCATCGGCAAAAACTGAAACTTTAACTTCTGTTTGTCCCAGACGAATACCTTTAAAATGGGGCCATGATTGCAGCGTTCTTAACAGTGCGTCCAATACTAAGTTAACCAACATGGGAGATAATGGACACCCCTGTCGTGTTCCTCTATACATTGTTATAGAGTCGCCCAATAGACCATTAATGTAAAGTTTTGTATGAGGGGAAGAATATAAATATTTAATCATCTGTATAAAAGGGGCACCAAATTGTCTAGTTTGTAAAATTGCGTATAAATATGGCAATAACACCTTATCGAACGCCTTTTCGGCATCTAAACTCAACAGTACATTGGGTGATCGAGTATTGATTGAGGAAGAGTATGAAGCCGCCACTGCTAATCGAACATTTTGAACTATGTGTCTACCTTGTGTGAATCCTGTCTGTTGTGGTGATAATAGGGAAGGTAACATTGATTGTAAACGACCTGATTAAGGAGTGTTATAGGTCTGTATGAGGATACTGATTCCGGGTTTTTATTAGGTTTTAATATTAAAATGGTATAGGCGTCATTGAATGTAGGATATTGAATGGACTCTTTATGAATCTGATGGAAGATATGTTTGAGAGTTGGGACCATTTCTTCTTTTAATATTTTATAAAAGTTTCAATTAAAACCATCTGGTCCCGGTGATTTATTGAGTCTTAGGCTATTAATAGCAGATAAAATTTCCACCTCATCTATCTCAGCATTAAGAACTTCCCTCTGCTCCTCAGTCAGCTCGAGCAACTCGGCTTCTCTAAGAAAGGAATTTGAGAACGTTTGATCTATAGGGTAGTCTTCATATAGTGAAGCAAAATATGAATGAAAAATTTGAGATATATCATTAGTTTTAGTTACCACCATATTTGTTTCCGAATTTAGTAATTTTGTAATGAATTGTTTTTTTCCTTGCTGTTTAGCCATATATGCTAATATTTTACCAGATTTACCTCCATGACGGTAATAATTGTTTTTGGTATAATCTAACCTAATCTGAGCTTCCTTTAATAAAAAGGTTTCTAAAATCTGTTTATGTTTGAGATATAAAGTTTTATTGACAGCGGTCGAGAATTGAAGATAATGACGGTAAGACTTTTTTAGACTATCGCGTAGAGACTGCAATCTTTCTCTACATACACGATTACTTTTAGCCACATAAGAGATTATATGCCCCCTCATCACTGCTTTTGAGGTCTCCCAAAAAAGGACCGGCTCAGTCCAATGTCATCTACATACTCTCTCCATTTGTTTTTTAAGAATGTTTGAAAATCATCATTCTGAGATAAGTATGAAGGAAATCGCCAAAGACGTGATGAGTTCCAGGTATCATGACGGGACAAATTAAAAAGTATAGGGGCATGATCGGAAATAATAATGGGTTCTATGGTTGCATCTGTGACTCTTGAGAGTAAAGAATCAGCGACCAAGAAGTAATCTATTCTTGTGAATACATTATGCACATGGGAATGGAAAGTAAAATCTCTACCAGTCGGATTGTGGAGCCTCCACAGATCAATCATGTCATATCGTGTGATTAGAAAATCTATTCCATTCATGTGATTTTGAGACATATTAGGGGCGCCCATTGAATGATCTAATGAAGGATTATGGAGACAATTGAAGTCACCTCCTATAATTAAATTTGTAGTTTCTTGTTTCATCAGTAAATTCGAGATTTTCTTAAAGAAGGCCAAATTTTGGGTATTAGGTGCATATATATTAAGGATACTTAGCTTCTCACCTTGGACTGTTAAACAAATCAGCAGAAAACGGCCTTCCTTATCCGCCACCACCTTATCAATTGTGTATTGAAGATGTTTGCTGAATAAGATGGCTACACCACGTTTCTTTTTTTCAAAAGAGGCAGAAACACACTCCCAAATCCATGTACTTTTAAGTGTGGCTTGCGAACCTCTTAACCAATGTATTTCCTGTAATAGAACTATATCAGGAGTGTATTATTTAAGGTGCGTTAGAACCTTTCGTCTTTTGATAGCAGAATTCAAACCCGCTACATTCCATGATATGAATTTGATAGAAGAGGAAGCCTCCTGTGTTACTATTCTTGTATAACTAGTATTGGTAGTCATCCTATCCCTATTCTAAAAATGGAAAGTTTGAAAGGCAGCCAATTAAACATGAGCTCATCCCATCCCAGCGAGCAGGACAAGTGTATCAAAATAGTACCCTCAGCCGTGGTGAGGGTAAAGCAGAAATCCACGGATGAAGTGGGAAAAATAATAATAAGAAAAAAAAGGAAGGAAAGAGGAAAATTAGGGAAAGTGTCATAATTGGTAGTAATGAAGTAGAAACCTATTGTGGTGTCTAAGACAACAACATCTTTACCATAAACTGTAAAACAAACAGTTTGATTTACCGGAATCCTGCTCCAACACACAAGAGGGTAGCATTGAGGAACCAGCAAATCAACAAAACAGTAAATCAAAACAAGACAGTACAACATATTTTCATCCATTCAGAGGTGGATTGGAAGAAGAATGATTATGTGGAATGTCAAAATGAGCTCTAGCTAGGTCAGGAGTTTCAAACATCATTGGTTTTCCCTCTATGAATACCCTCAATTTAGCAGGGTAGAGAAGAGCAAATTTGATGTTTTGTGTAAATAAATGGTTGCAAATTGGGGCAAATTCTTTCCGTTTCAGTGTCACATGAGCAGAGAAATCCTGAAATATTAACAGTTTAAAGTTACGCACTTCAAGAGTGTGTTTCTTTCTATATGCTATTAGTATATTTTCTTTATCACGGAAGTTAAGGAATCTAGTGATAACTGGTCGAGGGCGGGATTGGGTAGAGTGAGGACCTCTATCCGGACCAATGCGATGAGCCCTTTCAATCAGTACTGTACCTGAAGAAGTTGGAACATTGAGAACTTGAATTATGTCTATACTTAATAGATCAATAAGGTCAGCACCCGTAATAGATTCAGGGACGCCTATAAATCTGAGATTATTGCGTCTTTCTCTATTTTTGAGATCATCAATTTTTGCAGTTAGAAATGTAATTTGTTGATTCTGCGAATCTTCAGAATTCTGCAGAGATAAGATCATGTCTTCAGCTGTACTAACACGCTGCTCTACTTCAACCAATCGTTTAGTATGAGTTTCCAGATGGGACAGAACCGAATTTAGGGTTGTTTGTATGGCAACTAATATTTTTTCCAGATGAGGATTTAAAGGTTGAGATTCCTCTATTACCTGAGAAGGCATAATAGGTGACGAAGAAAGATCTTGTGATAAAGAAGGAGTTTTAGAATTTTGAGGGGAGGTATTTTTAACCTCTTTTACTGAGGGAGTTTTAGTTTGTGATACCTTAGTCCTGACCATTGTATCCGTCGGAATTTTATCAAAAAACTTGTCCATACTATGGAACCAGTAATCAGCTAGAGACTCGTTACCACCTTAAGAATGATTGTGAATTATTACATTATTAATCTATGTTTCAATGGAAAGAGGATTTATAGACTAACAATATCAAAAGCACTTTTGTATCCGTGAGTTAGTAAGAAGAAAATACAATACTTGGGTTTAAATGTAGAATATACTATAAAATTTCAAGTTAGCAAATAACAGTAATTACTGAAAAATCATTACTGTGCAATGATTTAGGAAAGATATCATTGTCAGTGAATGTTAAGGTGAAAATTTTATGATCAGTTTGTTAATCGGAGAAATTACAGGTAATTAACCAACAATAACACTAGGTGGCAGACTAAGCATATTTTCTGCAGTGACTGAATGAGAAATTTCCTTATAGTATATAGCTAGTTGGGCTTTATCCAAATAAGCAATTATTCCTTATGTCATTTTGAAATATATAATATATTTTCAATAATTTTGTGAATCAAAAAAAAAGTTTGTGTACATACATGAAATTCATTTGTTTCATATACACCTTATACACACAGCCTGATGGTTATTTTATACAAATATTATTAATAATTTGTGCTTTAAACAAAGTTTGTGTACATTAAACCATCAGAAAGTAAAGGTTTCCTTTCTCAGTCATGCAAAAAATATTCCGTATTTTGGAATATTCAATATTTTGGAATATTTGGATATGGGAGACTCAACCTGTATAAGGAGGATTTATGTGTTTTTTCATATCTTCAAGAGTGTATCAACACCAAACTATAGTAAGAGGGATCTGTATTGTGTAATATTGAAGTGAATATATTTTTTTAAGGCCTCATCCACTCTAAGCTATTGTATGAGCTTGAGTGATGTTACCAAGCTATACTGTACTAACCAAATGTTTGTATGCAATTTATTACTGTGCAGTTGGTTTTGGATATAGAAGAAGGTAGCCAGTGAGTACAGAGTAGAGATGTGTGTGTTGGGTTTACTGAGATTCGAACATATCCAAACTAATGGGTTACAAGTGAATCTAAATCCCAACTTAGGTCTTCCCATCAAGCTGAGATCCCAAAAGAATGCATAGCATATCTGTATAAAACATTGCTAATACTGAGGATATACACATTATATGTGAGGACACCTGAGTACAGAAGCTGGGAAGGGAACAACCAGGGCTTAAAAGTACATACATTTATACTGGAGGATATAAGTCATCTTATTTACAGTTTGATCATATATTGTTTCCTATAGAAGGAAACCCAGTACTGAGAGGATCTGCTTGAACTATTAACTGGATAGATAGCTCTTTCTTCTACTAGCCCCAAAATCTGCATGAGCAGGACATCTGTATATTACAGAGATCAGTCACAACATCGGAAGCACAATCAACACTTGCAGCAGTTCCATTGATTTTCTTTTAATCAATTCCTAATACCTGTTTATTCCTTTCTTTACTATATCTTATGTTCAAATATTTGTTAATATGGATAATCTTACCTTTATAAAAATGTATAAAGTAATGTTAAAAACCTGCACAATATTCCAGGAAAACTGTTTTTTTCTCATTTTATTGTTGTGTTGTACAGTATTAGGTGTTAGTAGTAGCACCACTTTATGTCATGATAGTGACAAAATACATCTCAAAATATAAATAATAATAATTTTAGGGAATTTGTGGGGTTTCCACAATGTAATGTAATAAACACATTGTTTATTACATTACATTACATTAGAATTTTGGGCAAAGTTTATACAATTCATTCAATTCTTATATGAATCCCCTAGTACATTTCTTCTAATTAATGGTAATAAGAGCAAAAAAGTAACAATGAATAGGGGCACATGTCAGGGATGCCAACTCTCTCCAATTTTGCTCAATCTAGTGTTTGACCCTATGTTATGCTATCCCCCCCCAAAAAACCACAATATCCCACATAGGAATATTAACCACTATTAAATTTCTAGTTTATGGATTGAACCAGCAATAAATACCATATATATCATATCTTGTTTGAGCATCTTCGCTTGAGTCTTTTTATATATGTGCTGGAGGTGCTCCTTGATATTGAGTATATAGAACTCAAAAAACAACAATAATTGGAATAACCAATCATCAGTATAGTGATTCCTTCATAGGGCACTCTTTTTGATATATGATTGAATTATAATAACTAAAAATTAACTTTTAATATTATTCCTATAAAAGAAAAAATATTTGTTTTGCTCACCTGTAAAAATATCTAGATGAGCTCCCTTCATAAATTGCTAAATTAAATAATTATATTTATTAATTTATTACTATTTTTATATAACTGAAGAATTGGCATGTCATGTGGTGACTATGCTTATTTAATTCCATATATTCATATGACTCATAATAGGTATATAATAGCACGGTCAGGCACAGTTCATTTAAGGCATGGAAAATATTTGTATATTAAATAGCTCATAAGAAAGAACTGTTATGTAATAGTATCCAATTGGTCAATAGACAAAGATAGATCTATACATAAAATGTTACCACAATGTGTCTAATAAGTATCATACACAGGTACTCCCCAGTTTACAATGATGTGTATCTTATTGCCGGGTTGGAGATAGTATATTCATAAATAGATACATTTAGAATACTGACAGAGTCCTCAAAAAAATAAGAAAATACCTGTAGATATAGATAATATCCCAAATGGTGTATTATTATTATAGGATAACAGTCCCAGATAATAAAAATATATAATATATATATTTATGCAAATAATATTATTATGTCACATAAACCCCTGCAAATCCAGGATAGCAAATAGTAAGTATGAAGTGCAAGTGCCTGGTCCCCTCTGCTGTCCAGGGTCTTCTGTGAGCAGACACCGGGATGAGAGAGGGACCGGGCGGAACTCCAATAGAAAATTAAGTGAGGGGTGAGGGACACCAGTCTGTGAGTGGTGTTAGGCAGTGTATGTTGCTGACCAAGGTAATGCCAAGGGAATGCCTGACACTGGGAATAACTACAATAGGTGCAAATAATGCAGCTACTATGGGGCCTGGAGCTGAGGTGGGTCCATCATTCTTGTCAAAGTTACATGTGTTATATACTTGTTTCACCAATGTGTGGTGCATAGGGGCCCTTACAAACTTTTGCTAACTGGCCTTCAAATACCTAGTTATGCCCCTGCAACTTAATGAATATTTCTGGGCATTAAATTTAAACTTCATTCATATATATATATATATATATATATATATATATATATCTCCTTATATAATCTTTAATTAATTTAATTAAGTATATTCTGTCTGGAAAGAACAGGGCAATATATGTAATTAATTTCCCAAAAGAATTATTGTTGCAAGCCTTTACATTAATATCATATATGTGTGAAACTAAATGTTGCAGTGGAAATAAAATTAAGGTACATCTATAAAGAACATGAGTGCCATAATAAAATAGAAAGAGAATAAAGTTATGTGATAAAAGTAATATATAAATCTATATTAAATATGAATGTGAAAGAAATTAAGAGATAATAAATAATATAAAACTTAGGACTCTCAGAGTGAAAAAAAAATAAACTCTTGTGATAAAAATATGTGTCAGTGATTCATACATTTAATGCATGAATATCATGCAAATAATAATAAATTACAATTAAATTAATCGATTAATATTTCAAATTGATTATTAATCTATAATGTAATTTTCCTGTGTAAATAAAGGTCAGAGTGATATGGCTAATTTAGTTGCTTATAAGATGTTACAATATATTTATAAGAAATCAGAATAATTATTTCTCTCATTGAGGCCCAAGGGATAAAAACTTCCCATCAAAAATATGAGACTTACTTCCCGTCTATGGAGTTGTTTCGTCAAACGCCCTCCTCTGATATCCATCTTGACTTTCTACATCACAAAGGCCTTAAGAAAACGTGGGTTGCCTTGGTGATACAATAAAAATGTTTGGCTATCGTTGTCAACATTTTAAATTTCTTTTGATCAGAGTCAGAATTCTGGATACTGCCTGCATGTTCCAATAACCTCTGTTTAAAAGGTCTGCTAGTCATGCCTACGTATCGGAAATTGCAAGGACATGTTAGGCAGTAAATCACATTTAGTGAATTACAATTCAGAAAATCCTGGATCTGCCAAACATTATTATATTTATCCAAAAATAGCTTAGTTTTAACTGTATACTGACATGCTTTGCAGTGTCGGCAACTGTAAAAGCCTTATATTGATGGTTTAATAGCAGAATCTGATCCGTAGTGGCTGTTTACAAAGGAGTCTCTTAGATTTCAGGAACAGCTTCAGCAAATATTCACTCTAATTCTAATAATGGTGGCTTTGTCCGGATTTGCTTTTAGGACATGACAGTGACTTTGAATAATCTCTCTGATCTTCTGGTTTTCCTGACAATAAGAGCCAATGAACCTTATAGGTTGTTGTTGATTCTCAGTTGTTTGATGTAATTTTGGATTAATTAATGACTCTCTGTTTCTACATTTTGCCATGTGGAAAGCTATCTGAGTGGCTCTCCTGCTATATCCTCTTTTTGTAAGTCTTTCATCCAATTCCTTGGCTCTTTGATTGTAAGTTTTTTCCTCTGCACAGTTTCTGCGACTCCTTTAGAACTCTCCTTTTGGTATGCTGGTAAGAACTGCTCTTGGATGTGAACTTGTAGCATTAAAATTCTGTTCACCACAGTCTCTTTCCTAAACATATCTGAGGTGAGATGTCCATCTTCTTTGACTAAGATTATCTGGTCCAAAAATTTTACAGCTTGTTGACTCATCTCTGTGGTTAACCTTAAATTAAAGGGATTGGAGTTAAGATGTATCATGAATTCTTGAAAATCTTCTTTCCTTTCATCCCACACGATTAAAAGCTAATCAATATAATGCAGCCAGAGGAGGACATGCTGGGTATGATGTTCATTGGCTTCTGTGAAGATGTGTTCTTTTTCCCACCAACCCATGTATAAGTTAGCATAGGTTAGGGCACATGCTATCCCCATCACAGTCCCCCTCTGCTGCAGGAAGAAACATCCATTGAAGATAAAATTATTTCTCGTTAATATGAACTCAAGGAGATGGAGTAGGAAGATATTAAATTTGCAGTGGGAGTCCATACTAAGAAAATATTTAGTTGCATTCAGTCCCCTAGTATGTTGTACGCTTGTATTGAGCAACTCAACATCACATGTGATTAGCCATGTTCCTGGAGCTATAGTCAGATCTTCTATTCTTGTCAGGACATCCATGGTATCTCTTATACATGACGGGAGCTTACCACAAATTTTCTCGAGTGTTTATCAAAGTTACATTTTTAACCCCCAAGACTATAGGTCAACCTGGTGGCCTAAATTTGTCCTTGTGGACTTTGGGTAGCATATAAAAAGTTGCTAACCTGGGTTCTTTAATCTCTAGATATTCAAAAGTTTTATATATTACACCATTATCTCTTGCTTATTCAATCAAGTATTTATATTGTTTCAAATACATTTCCATTGGATTAAATTGTAATTTTTTTGTAACATTGGGGATCTAAAAGTTGTTTGTGAGCTTCTTAAACATACATCTCTCTAGGCCACAATACTACATTGCCACCCTAATCGGATGGTTTCACCACCACATCTGGCCATTTCTGTATCTCAGTTAGAGCATCTTGTTCCTCTTTGCTGATATTCCGCTTACTATGATGTTGGTGTGCTATTTATATCTGGAAAAAATATAGATTTATTTTTTACAATTGGTTTGTCAGGGGTTGCTTCCAAGGTTTGAGTTGTCTGGTTATCATCTTGAAGTTTTATTAAAATCTCCGAAGCTTCTATCTCTTCTCCTGTACTATAGATTTGGGGGGAATTAGAAGATTCATTGGTAGTATATCTCTCTGTAACACTGTTATCTATTTATATATTCCTAAGTGGATCTTCTTTATTCATGAAGTGTTTTTTTAGGAATAATTTTCTGGCAACTGATTTTCCCTTTCAAATATGTTAATGAATTGTGTAGGAGAGTAAGATAAGACTTTGCTCAAGATCTTAATTTGAGATTCAGTAAGAATTTTCTCTGTTAGGTTAATAATTTGTAGCTCTGATTGTTCTTCATTTAATATCTCCTCCGGTAAGCTTTGGGTTTCTCCCATCTTCCTCCTCTGTTTTGCATTCTTAGATCTCTTCCCCCCTCTCCTAGTTCTCTTAAATTTGGGTTTGGATCCTCCAGACCTCTCCCTAAAAAATTGCTCTGTTTAGTGGTGTATTTTCTCAAGGTAGATGGTATATTTGAATTATCAGAGCCTGATGATTCAATTTCAGATGTAGTATAACCATAATCTGTCTTATCTGTTCTCATCCTCGGTTTCCTCCATTTATAGACTTGATCATCAGCATAGTCGTTCCTATCACGTTTAAATTTATGTTTTTTCCGTTCAATAATAAGTTTCTCCATATCTTCCATTTCAGAAATGTGTTATTTATATAGTTTTTGGAAATATTTTCAAAATGTTTACATTTTTCCCCAATGCAGTTGATTTTTTTTGTGCATTGTTCCAAAACTAACTCATCATGTCTGATCAAGATTTTTATCTATTCAAAGGAACATTTAGTAAGAGTACACTCCCATTGTTTCTTGAGTGATTCATTGGCTATGTCAAAGGATGGAAAGACCTTAGGCCTCTTGGTGCCATATTTTTTAATATATAATTATCAAATGTCAATCTGTTCCAATGTGTCCTTGATTGTTTTAGTAGGATCTTTTTTAATTCAAATAGCCCTAAAGACCAATCATCCTTATCTGCCACTTGAGTGAGACTTTCATTAGAGAAGAATTTACTCGCTTTGCTCTGCCACTTTTCCTTTCTATTTGTGAGATCTTGGCTTATGCTGAAATTAGCTATATTATCGAAGAAGTAAGTCATATTAGTAAACACAAAACCTTAAGCTGGGAGGTATTTGATTCAGCAAAATGTGTGGATTTGGCACTATGGGAGCATCTACAGCCATATGTTTGTTAACTTCCCACAAATCATGCATTATACAGAAAGAGGGTGACCTGTCAGCATTTAGAGATCATTTTTTTACAGGAAAAAGTGGGTCATTCCTACTGGATCTACATTCCTTAAGCACGTCCACTTTAAGGTAATCTTGTATTTGTTTGTCTATTGCTTCAATCTGCACTGGCCTTATGTGATACTGTTTAGCTTTTACTGGCTGTGAACCGGGTTTGAGTTTAATGGGCACAGGTTCTACAGGCATAAGACCAACATAATTTTTCCTTTTTTCCAGACTGTTGATGGGACAAGGGACTCTATGTGTTCCAGTTCACTGTCTAGCAGTGGTGTGCCTTCTTTAAGGGTTAACAACAATTGGCATGTGTCAAAAGCAACTAAGGGCCATATTCAGTTTGAGGTGTTAAGTCCAGATCCGCGATAATTTACCACAGATGACATCATTATCGGCTGTTATGGTTTTACCCCATATTCAATTTCAAAGACTTTCTGCCTAGGCGGAAATTCAATGCAATGTAATAGGCGGTAAAGTATTTCCTATGAATGGCAGGTGGTAAAAAGTGCAGAATTGGGGTTTTGGGGTGCAATGTTTCAGGAACCCCCATGCAGCCTTCAGACAGTCCCCCAAAGGTAATCTGTGTCACAAAATAAAAAAAAACTTAAGGACATCCCAATAATTGACTTTGAAAAAGGGTGTGAAAAAAAAAAGTTGGGGTACAAACGTATAAAATAGTGAACTTGACTCTGGGGGGTCCCCAAGTACACCCCAAGTGCTTTTTTGATTGCAGGTGTTTGCAGTAGGTGGATTTTTCATGATTTTTTTAAGTCACTTTAGCAAGTTTAAAATATACTGAACCCCATTTTCAAGTACCCCAAATTGGATGGGCATAGTTGTTTTGCCCTAAAAATAACTTCTAAATGCTCTTCTGCATCACCTTATTCAAAGCAGCATTTTTGCACCTGCCACGGTTATTATAAACCCCGACTTCCTTCAGGAGTTAAAAATGAGGGTACCCTTTGTCATCCCCTATGTCTACACATCTTTAGGGGGGGTCCCTAGAAAATTTCCCAAGAGATCCCGTTTTGATTATTCTTTAAAAAAACGGGGTAAAAATATACAAAAAAAATGACATAAGGTCCCCCCCCAAAAGCCAAACCAGCCGCAGGCTTGCCAGCCAGTGGTGGTTTCTAAAAATATGGGGAACAAAATGTGTAGGATTCCACCATATTTTGAAACCAACCCAAGGCTGAAGGGTCCAGTTCTAGTTTTAAATATAGGTAGGAAAAAAATGTGGGGATCCCCCTATATTTAAGACCAGCACCAGACCCAACCGACTGGGGTCTAATGCCACAGCCTGGAAACCCAGTCACCGGGGCTCCAGGTCCAAAGCATTAGCACCCCAAATCGGTCAGTGCAAGCTGGTTATCTCGGGGGAGTCAGGGACCCCCAAAGAAGGGTCCCCCCCCCTCCCAAGCACCACAGGCTTATGCTGAAGGCCGGGGTTCTTCCCGATACCCCTGTTTTGGTGGGTATAGGGGTAAAGGGGGGGCCAAATAATGTCAAACTATTGTGTTTTACAGTGGAACTACAAGTGTCAGCATGCCTGCCATTTTGCACTTGTGGAATAACAAGTGCCAGCAGGCATGCGGCACCTGTAACTTCACTGTAAAATAAATACTTTAAAAAAGACAAAGTCACATCACGAGTCTAACCACGTGGGAACTTTCAGTAGCCGGGGCCAATCAGTGGCCGCTTTACAGTCAGCACTGCCACTGATTGGCTCTCGGGACAACTCAGTGCATGTCCCATCATCTGGCATTCAAGAGCTATCAGTATGTGTGGCAACACACATACTGTTCACTGTCTAGCAGTGTTGCGTGGTTCGTGTAAAATTGTTTTTTTGTTTTGCCAAGTTCCTGGATTACTGCGTAGGGATGTATTTAAACTGAATCACCAAGGTGGTGGCCCAAGAATGCATTAAGGCTTTTATTGGGGTTGATCCTACTATAGAGAGAGGCACTGTACATTATAGACCTGATGAAGTGTTCAAACTGGGATATCTGTGATTCTGTGGGACATTTTCCTATTCTTTTTTACACTTGTGTGAGTTAAAATTGACACGTGGCTGATCAGCTAGAGGATAATCCTTTTGAAGGTGTATGTATTCACTTAATCAATAACAAATTCAGTGCCCTTTAATACTTCTTTCCTGACAAAATCTGGGACTAAGGAGTGATGAGCCCTACTAAAGTGTTGGCAAACATGAGGAGAATGTTTATTATGTATATTTTTGGGCAAATTCTCTGTTTTATAAGACCAAGTGTCTCCAATTTGACTCTGTATTAATGAATAGCTCTGCAAAAAATGTGACACCCTACTGTGAGTAAATAATCATTACTGCCTATCTTTATCCAATTTAGATCTTGTCTCTGATATACCCAGCATTCAGTTTTATCTGCAATTATGCCACATAAAGTGGGACTATACACTTGTTCCTGGCCACTCTGTTGTAAGACAATAACACATGTACATTTAGGACAATACAAATCATTACAACTTCTGTGGTGTGGATCCATACAATACAATACAACATAATACAATAATTTTAACTGTAAACCTAAGACATATAGATACCCATACCTGATACCTTGGACAGACAGTTGACTGAACCACATTACAAGAGATCTATCCAAGTTGAAAAAAAACTACTCACCTGGGGATTTTGGAAGATATCTGTTATCTAGGTCAGTACGAAGGTGTCCTTCTTTGGTCTAGTGTAATGTATCTCAGTGTGACCTCCAACTGTGGAATCTGGTTCTTTGGACCTCACTGGGCCCAAAGAGAGCTCTGTATTTGTATTAGGAATTGGTTGATTATAGCCGGCTCAGAAAGAATAAAAACACACAGCAAGGTTGGGTTTATGATATCCTCTAAAGTGTATTCATTTCAGTTAGATTTTATAGCACTCTGGTAGCAGTTGGTAAAAGTCCTTCAGTCCCCACCTACTAGATATTCTGCCTAGCAATAAGCTACATTACATCTAGTATTGTTCTTGGCTGTGCACAGGCTGGCATTTGAATGTGCACACAGTCCTATTCTTGAAATTGCTTTTCAGAAATAGCTTGAAAGTAAGAGAGAGTCTCTAATCTAAGGATATCTAAACATTTCTTGCCTCTTGCAAGTCATGTAGCTGACAGTGAAATAGGTTCATGAAGAACATTTACCACAAAATGGTACAAGATGGCTGCCAATATTACAAAATGAGAACCAAACATACAGAACCTAATGTTAACTTTATCAATCCCTTCTTTTATTCATTAACCTAACCATTCCCTCAGCTGCCTAACTAGGGTCGAGTCCTTAAGCTATCCTAAAAACAGATACCTATGACCCTACTGCTGTAGTTGTGACCTATTCTCTAATCTAAGGTGCTATTAATAGGTGATTTCTGAGGGCAGTAACTATAATAAATTTATCTTTTGTCTTTCATCCTCGTGGAAGACTGTTACATCATAGTGCTATATGCAGTTTGCACCTGCACTTGGGGAAACTTTCAAAGTTGTTGCAATTTCCCAGATTGTATGACCTTAAATTCATAAAATAATGATGGACTGTCTTTTATAGGAGCCAGTTTGACTTGTTATTGATATATTATGACTTCTATATTAAGAAATTAAGGTTTTGCACCAATACCCTTTGAAAGCACCAGTGATTTGCATTAGGCATTAACAAGCAAAAAATTAAGATGAAAAAAAAATACATTAAAATTCTCCATTAAAATTAAATGCATACATGGTCGACAAGTACACTATTTATAAATGTCTAAGAAACTCAAATTAAGCCTTTGTATCACAATGTCTAATATCATGAGAATTATAATTTCATTCAGATTTGTTCAAACATTTGACTTTTCTATACATATAGATTTTTACAAAATGATAGAAGAACCCGCACCAGGTTACATGTAATCACACAATAATAAGTGAGGGATAATTCTATGGCTATCCATACAGTTCTAGTATATTCTCAAACAGTATGTGCTCAATATTATCAAGTGCTACCCATTGATTCAAATTCATGAACATATATATTTAAAGAAAAAAGGAGAATCAATTCTGTTATGAGTGCACTCAAACCCTCCTTAGAGAATAAAATTCTTTAATTTTTATTAAGTATATTTAAAATATTAAATTGGGCTTATCTAAGTACAATGTTATTTATTACCTATTTAAATAATACAGTATTTTATTGTCTGTTCTTTATCATAGATATTGAACAACATTTAAACTAAGTAAAGCGAAATATTAAAACCATTTATCATAGATATAGATATAATGTGATAAGAAAAAAATCATGTGAAAGAGAACATAAAGTATGTTTAAATATAGAGTTTAATCTGTTGTTGTGTGTCTAGTCCTAATAGCTTAAAATAGTATACCCCAAATTTTATTATTTATTCAGGCTAATATGGATATAATTTACTTGATTAATAGATTTGTTCCTCACTAGAGAATAGAGATATATGTCAGCTGCTTAGTATCTTATATTAGACTATCATCCACAAGATATTTGCTACATAATAGAGTAGCTAGCCATAGATACAAATGTTACTAGTATCCAGTGGTGTAACTAGGATATTTGGAGCCCAGGGCAAATTTGAAAAGGGAGCCCCCCCGATATGTGCCCCCAGTAGTGCCGACAGGTTTAAAAAAATATTTATACAAATATACTTACCTGAATCCACGCTGCTGTGCCGGACCACGACACCGCTCCCGCCACCGCCCGCCAGTCCTCCCGGGCTGGCGCACTCAGCATTATGGGAAAGATGTCATGATGTCATGATGTCTGTCCCATTACCCACTGCAGGAGCTGGATGGAAGCCCAGTTCTTGCAGTGGGTGCTGCAGCAGTCAATGAGAGTCTATCTGACTCTCATTGGCTGCTGTTTAAGACACACATCGCCGCCAGCGCTGGCGGCGATGCGTGTATTATGCGCAGCATGAGCCCACCTCCTGGTGCTATTGGGCAAGCGCTCAGGGGGAGGGAACAGGCTCAGCTGTGCAGCACTCAGGCTCAAAAGGCTTAGCTGGAAGCCTAGCGCCAGTCCTGTGTAAATGTGTAGCGCTGACTGCACTCACTGTGTTCGGTGCTACACTTGCTAACTAGGGTGGGCCGGACAATGGCCAATGGCGCCCCCCTGCGCCGCTGGTCCCATGGCACCCAGGGCATGTACCCCGCTTGCCCTGCCCTAGTTACGCCACTGCTAGTATCTTAAATAGTAGCAATAAGCTGGAGATTCTAATCATGAGGACTGAGAATTGCTTTCATTATAAAGCAGCTTGAAGCTGCTATTTACTCCGGTATTTATTCAGTGGATTCACAACCAAATCTTTTAGTTCCTCTCAATGAATGACACCAATTCACATTTCTTCTATGATACGTGTTCAAACTGCATCTAGCACATATTATGGGATGAGTTAGCCAAACATAAAAGTAAATATTATCACAAGGAAATAAACTCTTATCTGTTATCTTAGGAGCTGTATCACAAGGAGAAGCTCATAGCTCTTATCTTAGGAGCTGTACAGTTTTCCAATTATACGGCAGCTGAAAGCTGCTATCAATTCAGGTATTTCCTTCCCTGAATCATTACCTTCTTCTCAGTTCCTTGTAGTAAGTGATTTTATAGCTTTTATTCATAGATGTTAAATACTCACACTCTTATTCATGTAATTCTATCATTAGTTTAACTAAATATGAATATCAGTGGTATCAGGATCATTCATAGGGGAAAATAGAATAGTGATTTTTATCTCCTAAGCAGAAGGCTGATCTCATTACATGGCAGCTTGAAGCTGCTGTTCATTAAACCCCCGTGAAATCAGTTATCACGTATAGCCGTGTTTAACTTCTGTTGTGTTCTCCTTAGATTCTCCAAACTTATGCTCTCACTACCATATAATAGAATAAAAGTAATATCTCACAAATAAAGTGACATTTATATTAGTTTAAGTATGTGCCGTGTGCTGTTCTTGTGATGTGATAAATTGTTTTTAAATATACTTTATTTTCTTTTTCACATGATTTTCAACTTCTTTCGTATCACATTATATCTATATCTATGATAAACGGTTTTAAAATTTTGCTTTACTTAGATATTGAACAACACTGAAGCTATGATAAAGCACAGACAATAAAATACTGTATTATTTAAATACGTAATAAATAACACTGTATATTGTACTTTGATAAGACCAATTTAATATTTTAAATATACTTAATAAAACTTAAAGAATTTTATTCTCTAAGGAGGGTTTGAGTGCACTCGTAACATAAATGATTCTCCCTTTTTTCTTTAAATATATATTTTCTATACATATGTCTATTGATATTATTATTTACAGTGAATCATTGTAAGTTTTCTGCTGATATGTAGAACAGGACTTTCTGTTGAAACTCTCCCCAGACAGTAGGTGACTCCTAAACAAAATGTACTTGTGGTGACATAACAGGTTGCCAGATGCTGCTTGAACTAATTAGAATATAAGGTGTTAACTCCTGACAAGTTGTAATTAGCATTTCCCATTGTAGTAACTGACGTTAGGACTATTTATGCCACATTTACAAGACAATGAGCTAGGCACAAGAAATAAGTCAGAAATAGACAAGGCTTAAATGATGTGGAAGAGGGCCATCTAGGTCATAATTTTAGTCTCTTCCATTAATTATATTTTAAAACCTGCTATTTTTTCTTTCAAAAGGAATACAGTTAATAGTTCTGCCTTTTTGTATAGTGGATCTGAAGAGAAATTTCTAGATATGAATTTTACCCAAGTATCTTGGCATCACTTTCACTGAAATAACTCCAGCAATTAATATCTAATGGCAGTGACTATAATAAATGTATCCTCTGTATTTCAAAAGCATGGGAGCCTGTTACATAATACCACTGTATGGTGTTTGTACCTGCAATTTGTGACACTTTCAAAGTTGTTGCAATTTCCCAGATTGTATAACTTTAATTTCTTTAAAAAATCATGGACTGTCCTATACCTGGGATGATTGAAGTTGTTTTTGACATATCTACGGCATCAAGGAAATATGGTTTTGCACCAATACCCTCTGATAGCACTAGTGATTGGCCTTAGGCATTAGCAGGCAAAAAAATATAATAAACTCTTTGTGAGTTAATATTTACCACCTAGTTCTAAAGTTCTTTTTAGGATGCTTTTGAAAAAAATAATTTTTAAATTCATTTAAAAAATGCATGCAAATACAGCAACTACACTATTTATAATTGTTTAAGAAACTCATACTAAAGCTGCATATACACATAAAGATTTTCTGGCCAACCATCCAACTAGTTGATTGGTTGGATTGAAAATCTGGTAATGTATGGGAGTAAATGATCAGCAATTTGCTCCTAAATGCCAGAAAACAGATGAAAATGGTCGGTCAGACAAGTTTGTTAAATGGTTGATCTAAGCAATTTGTTTAAACAACAGTTTTTGTCCATTTTCTGGCATTTGGGAACAAATTGCTGATTTTAATTTGCTTTCATACCATACCAGATTTTCATTCCAACCAATCAACTAGTTGGATGGTTGGACAGAAAATCTTTACGTGTGTATGCAGTTTTAGCCTTTATATCACAATATCTATAAGATCATGAGAGACATAATTATTTACCACCTCTAATTTTTACTTCAGTTCTAAATGAAAAATACTTGTTGGGGGAATTTGAATGATATATTACATTAAAAATCTCCTATAAAAAAAATTCACACATGATAATTAATGACACAATTTATATATGTCTAAGAAACTCTAAGAAAATGTTTATATTACAATGTCTTTAAGATCATGAGAAAGATAATCTCAATCAGATTTGAACTATTTGACTTTTACTATATATATGTGTGTGTGTTTTATGTGCAATGAATCATTGTGAAGTTCCTATAGATATTTAGAACAGGTCTATCTTTTGAAACTCTGCCCAGACAAGAGGTGACTCTTAAACAAAAGACCCTTGTGGTGACATAACAGGATGCCAGAGGCTGCTATGATCTAATTAGAATGCAAGGTGTTACCCCTGCCAAAGTGTAATTAGCATTTCCTATTGTAGTAAGTGACTTTAGGAATATTTACACCTCATTTACAAGACAAGGAGCTAGGTAGGAGAAGCTGCTGTGTTTATGTGTCACATAAGAATACCTTCTAGTCATCCTGGGACCTATGGAGATAGATGGGGAGTAATGACTATAAATAGTCTGTACTAGGTTACAGATAGCCGATGGAAGAGTTGCTCATTTAGTTGCTGGTTGGAGAGCTGGACAGATGGTAGAGTAAAAAAAGACAGAAAGAAGAATACCCAGAGTAAGGTAATTATACATAAGAAGATTCTGATACATATATATATATATTTGATCTATAAGTACGGTACTATGAGTAACACTTTGGACTCTCCACCTCCCTATAATTCTTCAATCGGGCTCTCCAAACACACTACTTCATCAATATCAATATCTTCCAGCTCTCATCCTACCTTGCTGCTACATGTTCCCTCCTCTCTGTCTCCTCCATCTGTGTCATTCCTGTTTCTCTGGTCCTCCCATTTAGAGTTAAGCTCTTGCAATCAGGGACCTCTACCCTCTTGTGCTTCTCCTTACTTTATTTTCAGCTTCTTTCTTCTCCCCACTAGCACACCTAACACTTGGTTGTTTTTGCTCTGTTTTTTATTTGGGTATTATGGTGACCAATGTAGCAATGTAAGGTATCCATGTCCTTGTCCTGCATTGTATTGTACTATAATAATAATAATAATAATAATAATAATAATAATAATAATAATTGTATCATTTATGTGATATCTAAATGCACTCTACCAATACAGTAGTTCTGTGTCTAAAATTTCTAGTTTTTCTTTATAATTGCATCCAAAATATATCAACATTTTCATATTATATAAATATAATTTAATTTCAATATCATCTTCCATATTACTCTTTGCATAAGGTTACTACATAAAAAGAGTATCTAGGTGGCAGCTTCTTTATAGTATCTTACATATTACTCTGTAAATCAGGTTACTATATATATAGGGGTATCTAGGTTGCAGCTTCTTAATAGTATCTTACATAGTACCCTGTGCATTAGGTCAGTATATATAAAGGGTTATCTAGGTGGCAGCTCCATCATATTATCTTAAATATAACTCTGTGCTGCAGGTTAGTATATATCTATATAGCTAGGGTAGTGCGACTAGTGCCCTGGCAAAGGGCACCGCTGGGCAGGGGGCGCTGTTCGGGCCTGTCAATTTTCCTGGTTATTATCATTTTTACTGTACTTGTAGCTTCCTCTTCTTTTATCCCCAGCATCTCCTGATCTCCCTAATCTCTTCCCTGGTTATTCCCCATGAGACCATGGTCCTTTTTCAGGTGCACTATCAATATCCCTATTTAAAAAATGGGGGGGCGCCAATGTTCTGTCTGACACAGGGCACCAAAAAGTCTAGTAATGGCTCTCGTATATATAAAAGAGTATTAAGGTGGAAGCTTTTATATAGTATCTTACATAGGGCCTGATTCATACCCGGTCACAAGCGCTGTGCGCTCGCAACCGGGTCGATGGTGGGCCAGTGTGCATGTGCACGATGGAGCCGGCTCCGTTGTGTGCAAGCGCGAGACCCGGATAGCGATAGGCAGTCCGTCACTCCGGGTCTCGCAACAAAGGGGGCGAGCTGTCGATGTTGAGTGACAGCTAACCCTTTGGTGGGGGGCCGAGGGAGTGGCTGCCCAAATGGAGGGGTTCCCATGTGAATGCCTGCCATTTGGGGGTGCCCCCACTCACATCACGAGAGATGTCAGTAGAGAGATTTCGGCTCTGTTAGAGCCGAAACCTCTCTGGGGCTTGCGGCTATGAGACCCTATCACAAGGGTCTCATCGCAAGCCCGATGGTCACGATGGTCTTGACCATTGCGACCATCAACCTGGCCGCTCGCTATTGCTGTGGATGGTCACCCACAGCTATGTGAGAGGCCAGGAGGCCGCACAAAAAAAAAAACGTCCTGATTCAGAGGGAGCGCTCTTTCAGAGCATCCGGCTCTGAATAAGGGCTATAGTACCATGTGCATTAGGTTAGTATATATAAAGGGTTATCTAGGTGGCAGCTCCATCATAGTATCTTACATATAACTCTGTGCATTATGTTAGTAAATATAAAAAAGTGTTTATGTGGCTGCTTCTATATAGTATCTTACATATTACCCTGTGCATCAGGTTAGTATATATAAAGGGGTATCTAGGTGACAGCTCCTTCATTGTATCTTACATATTACTCTGTGCATCAGGTTAGTATATATAAAGGGGTATCTAGGTGGCATCTCCATCATAGTATCTTACATATTACTCTGTGTATCTGGTTAGTACTGTGGATCTCATATTTGGTCCTGAGGACCCCACACATCCAGCAGGTGCACAGGTGTTTTCTGGACCGAGTTTGAGAACCTGTGGGTTAGTATATATAAAAGGCTATCTCGATGTCACCTCCATTAACTTAAATTACCTATTGCTTAGTACATTAGGTTAGTGTATAAATCTCTGCGTCTAATTCCTAGATCTATTCAATAAGTTGCAGTGGCATACCTAGGTATTTAAGGCCCCACAGCAACAGTTTGTAATGGCCTCTATGTACCACACAATAGTGAAAAAAGTATATAACACATGTAGAAAGATGGCTCCCTTAGGCTCTGGGCCCAATAGCAGCTTCACCCCTTGCAACAATTGTAGTTATTCCCATAACTAGTTGTCAGTTTCCCAGTGTGAGAAGCCCAGAGGCAGCATGTGGTAACCCATAGACTTAGTATTAAGTGTTTACATCTATGGTTTTCCCTGTGCATTAATACACAGAGGGTGCATCTACCACAGATTTATCTTTACTCACCTAAGGCAGCATTTGAGTTTTAGGGTTAAACCTCATGTCAAATTGAATCTGCGCCTGAGTCTTATACAAATGCACATATGCTGCTGGACACATGCATATTTGTTTCATAATACAAACTATTTAGTATGTGTTTAGCATAGTTGTTTTCCAGCTTTTGCGATGTACCCTAGGCCTTAACACCAAACCTACCCATGTCTCTCTTTTAAAAACCTGTTGTTTCATACAACAGTGATCACTGATTCCCCTGCACACATCACACTGAGGTAAGTGACTGTGAGATGGTCACATTATCCCCATTCCCATGGTGTGCGCAGAGATAATGGTGGCATCCTGGTGCATCAGATGACAGTAGGTGTGACAGGATTGGTAGCATGTGTTACCTATCTATGGTCAGTGCAGGGGGTGAGTAATATATAATCTGAACATTCTGAGGTCACAGTGTAAGAAAAATTTGGAAAAATTGATAGAATTTTTTTTATATATCTACTATCTATCTGCTGGACGAGGGTAATTGGAAATGAGGATGTAACATTTTGACAACATTTTACAAATTTAATACAACATTAAATGACTTGGTCATATTTGTTACTTTATTTCAATATAAATCATGTTCCTAATATAATATAACAATATTATTCTAAATGTAGATGTAACACTGTAATCTTTATGCTTTTAAAAATTATTATTTTTCTTTATAGGACAAATAAGGAGCAGGATTCCCACTAAGAATATTAGAAGATATCATAGAAAATGACAATTTTATCTGATCAAGCAAAATAAAGACATTTTATTCTACTGCAGGATTTGCAAAAGCTATTTTCATTTTCTAAGTAGAAAAAACATTTACTGCTGAATAAAATCATATCTAATACATGATGAGTTTCATAGAAAATAAACTGCATCTGTGCTCTGAGTGTAACAAAAGCTTTACATGTAAATCACAGCTTGTCAGACATCAGAGGAGTCACACAGGAGAGAAACCATATAAATGCCCTGAATGTAGCAAGTGTTTTACCACCAAGAATGACCTTGCTATACATCAGAGGATTCATATAGGAGAGAAACCATTTACATGCTCTGAATGCAGCAAATGTTTTATTCAAAAGTCACATCTTGTTTTACATCAGAGGGTTCATACAGGAGAGAAGCCATTTGAATGCTCTGAATGCTGCAAGTGTTTTTCTCAAAAGTCATATCTTGTTATACATCAGAGGATTCATACAGGAGAGAAGCCATTTAAATGCTTTGAATGCTGCAAGTGTTTTGTTGAGAAGAAATCCCTTGTTATACATCAGAGGATTCATACAAGAGAAAAACCATTTAAATGCCCTGAATGTAGCAAGTGTTTTACCACCAAGAATGACCTTGTTATACATCAGAGGATTCATACAGGAGAGAAACCATTTACATGCTCTGAATGCAGCAAATGTTTTACTCAAAAGTCACATCTTGTTTTACATCAGAGGGTTCATACAGGAGAGAAGCCATTTACATGTTCTGAATGCAGTAAATGTTTTTCACAACAACCATCTCTTGTTATACATCAGAGGAGTCACAGAGTAAAGAAATCCTATAAATACTGAGTATGTAGAGATTTACTAGAAAGTTAACCCTTTCATAATCACATGAGGAGTCACTCTGAGGTTCTGAATGTGACATGTGTTTCATAAGCTAGATAACCTGTATCACTTTTATATGTTTACATGTGAGGACATTTTTATTTTCCTAACATGACAAGTGTTTTATATGAATCAATCTTGTTAAAGACACAAGAAAAGAAACATCTGTAATTTACCCTCTGCACCCATGTTATGTAATAAACAATGTCTATGTTAACACCCACCCAAATTGCCTAAAATTATTTTTATCTTTTCAACTGTAATTTGCTGCTATAATGGTATAAAATGGTGCTACAATTGATACCTAATACTGTAGAACACAACAAAAAAGAGAGAAAATAGCAGTTCTCCTGAATATACAGTACACTATTTCAAAGAAAATTAATAAGGGGATTGGGGCGCTTCACTGAAGATTAATGCAGCCTAATCAACACCGAATGATCAGTCCCAGAAATCTAACACAATTTAGACAATTTAAAATTATGGTTCTAAGAACAGCTCTACTATCAAAGTTACTTTGAGTGGAATTCATTTTATGTCAATTTAAAACAGAGTTAATACTTAGCTCAAATGAAAATAAGTAGTTCTGATTTCTTATCACAAGGTGTGGTAGATGTTTTTTATTATTCCATATTTTAGGTCATTTTACATGAAAATAAAGACAGAAAAAGCACAATCTGACAAAGAACCAGTCCTTTGTAAGATATAATTTAATTTATATCAAATTTTTATCTAGAGCAAACACCTACTCACTCAACAGAGTAGGGGTAAACGCCTATAAATTTATCAATTGGCATACTTTGATCCATAAGGAACATAGTTTATATTCCTGGGGATTTGATGTGGGTTTTCTATGGTGTAACTCACTTTCACAAACAGTGGTGTGTACTTATAGCGGTATCTTTATAGCTGACTTACTGTAGTGAGAACCAGTAATCAAGGAAAAAGAAGTGGATTAATTTCTTTAGAGGATTATTTTGTTCACATGTGGACCACCATTTAAAAAAAATTCCCATAAATTTTTTAAAATATTCCAAATATTTAATAAATTAAAATTCAGCAAAGCAACAATAAACAACCATTTTTATACCAATTACATTACATCTTACTAAGGTTTAGTTCACACATTGTGCTCTTTCTTTCTCTATTTACATGTAAAATTACATATAATTTGGAATCTTTGAGGACATAAATCACACCTTAAAATAAATAAACCAGAACTATGTGTTCCTTTCATTTGAGCTAAGTGTTAACTCTGTCTTAAATTCACATAAAATAAAATTCACTCAAGGTGACTGTGATAGTGGCACTGTTCTTAGCACCAATATTTTTTATTATCCTGGAATATTGCACTGGTCTAAAACATAACTTTATATATTTTTTATAAAAGTAAGATTATCCACATTGACAAATGTTAGCAAAATTGTAGTACATAACATAGTGAAGAAAGGGACAAATAGGTATTATTGTCAATAATAGAAGAGAAGATTCACCCCCATCTTAGTACAGTCAGCATTAAAGTCAGCAGTCGGTATGAGTCATTGTGACTTTCATTCAATCTAAATCACCATTATTATAGGGACTATAATCAAGGGTAGTTTTATATATATTAATACACATTTTGGAGCGGTCTGAACAGATAAATCTCTTCAACACATATCATGCTATAAGTTCATTATTTATTCTAATACACTTAAATATATGATCACACTTGTGGGTTTAACCTATATCATGGAATATGATACCTCTTATTAATAATAATAATAATAATAATAATAATTTAATTTATATAGCGCTTTTCTCCTAAAGTACTCAAAGTGCTTTACATTTATGATTCAAAATACAAAATAAGCTTAAACAAGGGACATTAGTGAAATGCTTGGGTGAATAGGTGAGACTTGAGTCTATTTTTAAAGGATTCTAGAGTGGAGGCCTCTCGAACTGTGCAGGGAAGTGAGTTCTAAAAGGTTGGAGCCACAAAACTGAATGCTCGACTCCCAGACGATTTCCGTGAGATTCTAGCTACCATTAATAGTCCTTCGTCAACGGATCGCAGTAATCAAGTGGGACAGTAAGGAATCAGAAGCTGCTTCAGGTACCCTGGGCCATGGTCATGAAGGACTTTGTAAGTTAGTAAGCCAATCTTGAATACAATTCACCATCTGACAAGCAGCCAGTGAAGGGAGTAGAGAATGCGTGTTATGTGGCTGGAATGGGGCTGGTTGGTTAACAGCCAGGCAGCTGCATTTTGTACCATCTGCAAGAGGTGCAATTCTTTTGCTGGGAGACCAAAGTAGAGGGTGTTGCAGTAGTCTAGGGGTGATGATATAAATGCATCTATGACTTTAGGCAGATTTTCTGAGGGAATTAAGTGCTTAATTCTGGCTGTGATCCCCTGATGAAAGAATGAGGATTGGATTGTGGCTGATACCTGATATTTAAGTGTCAAACCACTATCCAGGACAACACCAAGATTCTGCATATGTTTAGTGATTTGTAATTCTGAACCCCCAAGCGTAAGTCCTGTCGGTTGGCAATGCTGTAGCACTGTCCTGTGACCTATCATAAGGACCTCTGTTTTATCAGGGTTCTGTCGCAGCCAACTGGCACTCATCCACTCCTATAGCTCAGCTAGGCAGCCATTAATTGTTGTTATTGGGTCCTTTGTACCTGGAGCAAAGTACAGGTACAGTTGTGTATCATGTGCATAGCAGTGGTAGACCAGGCCATGACATCTGATATTTTCACCCAATGGTAGCATGTATACTGCAAAAAGCATGGGAGATAGTATAGAACCCTGTGGAACACTGCATGGAAGTGGCACTGGTGATGAAGAGTTTACTCCAGATGAAACTGTGACCTGCCAGTGAGAATTGATTTGAACTAGCTAAGAACTGTGCCATCCAGTCCACAGAATTTTTTCATGTGCTCAATTAGAATCCCATGGTCGACAGTATCAAATGCTGCTGAGAGATCCAGAAGGATTAAGATTGAACAATCACCTCTGTCTCTTGCCATCAGAAGATCATTAAGCACACATACCAAGGCCTTTTTCAGTGCTATGTCTTCTCCTGAATCCTGACTGGAATGGATCATAAATATCATGGGTATACAGGTGGGTTTGCAGTTGCATTGCCACCACTTTCTCAATGACCTTTCCTAGAAAAGGAATGTTTGATACTGGTATATAGTTGGCCATGCAGTCGGGGTCTAAATTAGGTTTTTTAAGAAGTGGTCTAACAATTGCTTCCTTTAGTGGTTCTGGAAAAATGGCTGTTTGCAAAGAGCATTGAACTATTTTTGCAATTACAGGGCCAATAATGTCTATACACCCTATGAGAAGCTTGGTTGAGGCAGGGTCCAGATCACAGGTGGTGGGTCGACAACATTCTGATAATTTTAGCATCCATTATGTCAAAGCTGTTCCAGGGAGACAGGTGGCTTACCTTGGCAGGCTTGGTAGTTTGGCACTCCTTTGATGGCACTGTGGGGATTCCTGAAGAGTCATGCCCCTCCTTGGATGATACCTTGTCAACTCCATGGGTAAAGTTCTATTTTGAGGGCTTGCGACTGAGAAGTGAATTGACTGGGTTTATATGTAGATCAGAGACATCTAATCCAATCTACAAGACAAGATCAAGAGTGTGACCACTTATATGAGTAGCTGAAGGAATGACTTGTGTGAGGCCCAGAGCATTCATTGTGCACATGAGGTCTTGGCCAAGGTGTGAGAGCTCATCATCAACCCATGCATTCAAATCCCCAAGGATCAGCCATCTTTAATGCTCCAGAACTAGTCCAGCAACAATATCTGCAAATTCTTGGAGAAATATCTTTCCATCTGCATGGGAGCGGTAAATGAGAAGTACTCTGATTCCTAATTCTGTAGACCTCCAAGCAGCAATGCACTCAAATGAGTGAGTGATTTCCATTGGGTGGACCTGAAGTTTAAGTGCTTTTCTAAAGCAGATGGCCACTCCCCCTCCCCTGCGGTTAAGTCTTGGGTTGTGAATGACAGAATAATTTGTTGGAACTGCAGCTTCCAAGATAGGTGCTGCATTTTCGTCTAGCCAAGTCTCTGTAATACAGGCAAGATCTGCAGATTCAGTAAGGTCAGCAATTGTGGCAGTCTTGTTTCTTATAGATCTGGAATTACAAAGGACAGACCTGATTGGGCATACCAGAGGGCCTGTAGTTTTCTTTATATTGAGTGTAGGGGCTCTGGGAATGTCAGCCATAGAGCGAGAGTTTAATGATCTGTTCTTCCATGCACAGGGCGGTTTGATAGGTTCCACTTATATTTGTCTCCTATATGAAACTGGTGAACCTGTATATGTGTGAAAATCCCAGTGTGAGGCTCCTTTTGAAGTAGATATTCTGTGCAAGGGTAAAGATAACATTTCTCCAGGGTGAAAAAAAATGGGATCCTGTGTTTTAAATTGACCAGACCTCCAGGTTTTAGAGACTGGGGATACTGTATTTTAGATTATTAATGCAAAAAATCAGAGTTATATGCTGAGCAGAGAACAGAGGTGAATGATGTCTTAGGGGGGAGCTGGAGTCAAAGATAATTTGTATTCCACAGTACCATGCTCTGGGTGGTCCACTGCAGAGGTAATGCCAGTCTGTGTTCTAGTGGAGAGGGCAGAGGTTTCAATCAAATCCAATGTGAATCTCAGTGCAGCAATGCAATCCGTTGATTTTGGAGAGATGTCCATGTAGTGCAGTACAAGTTAAAGGTAAGTCCTTGGATATTTCTTGTGCTTCTGATGTCACTTTTGTAGAATTGAAGCTGTTTTATGGAGATGTTCAGGAGCATGTAAAAGGTGAGGCAGCCATCTTGGGCACCTGATAGATAGCTTCCTCTTCCTCTTAGTCATAAAATGGATGGCTTTATGGAAAATTCAAATGTTATTAATTCCAGAGATATTTTCAGGAGACATTTAATTTGTCCCCACTCTATGTATCTATAGTAGGAGACTCTTAGGTTGCCTGTCAGTATGTTAAATACATATCACATGAATCATGTATATTAATAATGATCTATCCTTATTTGGGATTAATCAGCCAATTCCATGGTGATACTCCTACACTATGAACCATGTGTATATCAATATGATTTATACTTCCCAATATACAGCTGATAGCTCTGTTAACTACAGTGTTATTTTACTACATGGATACACTCTGGCCCTTATTCACACCCGCTCGCTGCCACAGTTAAAACAAATAATTGATTTACAAGCGCTTAGGTGGTTTGTGGTTTACGGATACATATGACCCCTTCTGCAGTACTCATATGTAAGATCCCCTCCCATTGAATGAGGTCTGACCTATCCTCCATACATGTAAGTCTCGGCCCTAAATGTATTTAGTCTAATGTCAAGAAGATGTTTCATAACTCAGGGAATCAACAATTTTTCTGCATTGTTCACATGTCCTTCCATTTTCTTGTGCAATGTCCCTTCCGCAAATGATACATGTATCATGTTGATCATCTACTGTCTGGAAGTAGATATGTTGTTGACCCAAATCACTGTGTATGCCAGCAAACATGAGGTTAATAGGTCCAGATTTCCAAAAAGTGCAACCATCAAGTGTGAGTAATTTCTTAGTCAGCAAAAATAGTAATCTTTTTAACAATATCAATGATTATAAGCAAAGCTGAACCTCTAACAATAAGTGAAATAATTCCTGATATCCAACCACCAAATCCTTTGAACTTATTGAATGGATTTATCCAGGAGAACCATCCCTCGTAAGACACCTCTCAGAGATCAATAGTGTGCTCTTTCTTAAATTCTTCTTTTAGTTCTTAAATTTTCCTCATATGGCCATGTAATGGGTTAGAGAAATTATCTGCAATGTAATTACAACATTCTTACCCCAAAATCTGACACATACCATCTTCTGATGCTGTTAGATAGTCTAATACCATCCTAAACTGCTGCAAAATCTTATTGTGAAACTGCATTTCTCTTGTAACTATATCTACCACATGGTATAGTTCATCAGTGACATTATCAAAAAGTTTTGCAAAGTCTTCTATCACATATGCCATTTCGATGGCGTTCATGGTCAGCTTATAATACCATCCACCCAGCTATATAAGGTTTCCTGCTGATTTCTCATCTCTAGTCAATTCTGCGATGCTCATGGTCCGTGTACAATACCATCCACCCACCTATTTCTCTTTTCTATCTATTTTCCTCCATAACCAGAGACTATTCATGGTATATTGAGAATAAGCTTTATGTGGAATACTATTGGTTACTTAGGTGGCTGGAATGATCCTGGCTAAGGAACAAGAACCATAGCCTCCAAATTGTAAAAACTTATATACACTATTGTCCATAAACAAAGTATACATTTAGAGGCAATAGCAGCTGACCTAGTGTCACTACCTTAGTAGCAATGTAAAAGAGAAATTGTGAGTCCTCTGGTATACAGGTTTTGTAGTGGTGAAAATAAATGAGACTTTGTTAATACAATTACAATATCCATTAGTATCACATCCTGTTATATTGACTGAACCATCCAAATAACCACTCCAGTGTTCATCAGCATGCTGTCCCATTCCTGTGTAGTTTAAGTTGATATTTATCCTGGGACCAGTAGTCTCATAAAAGGTAATATTTGCCTGTGCAATTATATACCCCGGGGGACCCTTATATATTGCTACAGTTTGCTTAGTTCCATTGTCTGACAATGAGGTTTTTGAAGGGACCTTTGTCCATGTCCCAGCAGGGGTTCCTAATGGCTTTCCACCATGGTGGTTTAACTCATCCAACTATAGTCAGATGTATATTGCTCAGAACTAGACCAGCACTTGTCATGTTATGGGTGACCTCCTTGCTGGTTCTGGTTTTAAAATATTGCTTGGTAAAGTGTTTCATTTCATTCCAAGTAACTGGATTGGCTACATAGGGCATATTTTAGGAAGAAATGGGGGAGTGGGTACAAATCCAGCAGTCAGTGTGATTTCGCATGAGGGCCATAAGTTGATGCATTTTTACCAACTTGTTTTCCCATGTATCTGTCAGCGTGTCCTGCAATTCCTGTGTCATCCTTATTGTTCCCAGGTTTACACTATTGCTGTTCATGCTTCCCTTATGTATATGTGCATGATATAAGCAGTGGGAATGATTATGACATGGAACATGTGTATTACTGTCACTTCCTTCCCAATTAGCTGTCTTTGTTATCTCAGTACCCAACCTACCACTACTCCTATCACCAATCACCTCTGTACTGCTCTACTGTCTCTATATTATCTCAGTATCCATCCTGTCACTACTCCTATCACCAATTACCACTGTACTGCTCTACTGGCTCTATTATCTCAGTACCCAGCCTTTCACTATTACTATCATCAATCACCTCTGTACTGCTCTGCTGTCTCTGTTATCTGTATTTATTTCTATCTTCTTTGGACTGTCCTACCTTTCTCATATTATTACTCTTATCTCCTTCTGTAAGAAGATTATCAAATTATTATTGAAGAGCTACACTTTACAATCATGATAACAGCAACATAAAACAAGCAAAAATCAAAAGATATTTAAATATAACAGGTCAGGTACAAAACAATCTCTAAAATGTAGCTGCTTCATACATTAGAAATCGGTTTAAGATATTTGACACCTTATATCAATTCATTGATATCTCCCCCTCCACCATTGACTCACAGCGGGAGAGCAGCACCCTGCTCATCGAATGTGGAAATGGGAATAGACAGAGTTTTGATGAGTGAATTCTGATTAAATTTCTATTTTTAGACACATTTTAAAATCACCATTACATGTTTTTTTGTGTTTTTCCACGTCATAATAAGAGGCCATTATATATGGTTTTATTTTAAAGCAATAAAAGTAATGTGTGTTTCACTCATAAAGGGCTTTTTCACAGAGTAGCCATGTATGGAATCTCTGTTTACAAGCCCTTTATGGGGAAACACACATTAGAGAAGTTGCATGAAGCGGCAGCAGCAGGACCTGGTCTGCACAGACAGGACTGCTTTATTTGAGCATAACACTGAAACATCAGGTACTCTGTACACTCTCTCATCAGGGCCCCTTTTTTCACCTGCAATGCTTGGCAACAGATAATCTTAGGTTTTAACTACTTATACAGACAGCAGAAGTGTCCTTCTTTTCTTACTTCTGCCTTGGAAAAACTGCCAAGGATTCTCTCATCTATCATTCACTGTCCATGTTGACACATGATTGGAAAGCAAAATTTCCTAGCAGTGTAATACTGGGCATCTTTATCTCTTTTTAAAAATGTATAAAATGCAAAGGGTTTTTCTATGTGAATGTCTACTGTATATGTAACCATTCATTGCTCAATATTAATACTTTCCTATACTCTTCTTTAAGGGAATTGTTACTATCTGATACAACATATTGATTATATTGTGTAGCCCTTTTGCCTACTTATGCTTGTTACAACATATGACCTAATGGAGAAACATGAATAGAATGCTGATGAGACTCCTGTTCCTGTCTCTTATACAGGATCATTAGGTGATTGATATAATTGTGTTTTATGATCTCATTTCTCATTGCTATTTAAGCTTCTCTCTTTTTTCAATGTTTCAAAGATGTTCAATCTCCAGTAAACTAGCTACACATTGCTGACTGGAATAATATGAATTTATTGTATCTCAAAAAGGATTTATTTGGATTAATATTTTCACCCTTAAACTTCTCTTTAATACACTTGAGAGTGTCTATATGATCACAATTTTGTGTGATCATTCTGGGCATAATTGTATGCTTTAGGAATTAACTGTGTTTTTGTATATGTAATATATCCCTTAGGGATAACACTGCAACCAAATCTTAATTAATCACCATTAAAAGTTATGTTTTAATTGTTATGTGAAGAGTTGATAGAGTGCCCCCACAAAAGAATCACTTTCTTCTTTCTGCCCTTGCAGAAAGCCCAAAGACTGCAAAAGTCAAAATGCAAATAAAATGCAGGTACATGTGATGTATATATGATGTATATCACTGTCAAGTTGAAATTTCAGTGACCATTAATCTGGGTCATAGCTGTGCTGTAATAATACACTATTACCTAAGCCCAGAGCACATATACCCTAATCAGGATCAATATTCTGGAACAGACTTACTGAAAATGTTCACAATTAACCTAAGCCCAGAGCACATGTACCTATGATAAGGGGGGGAGGGCACAAAATGCATCTGCAGTATCCTATATCCATAAAGTAATAATCATGTGATGTTTAGTAATTATTAGGCAAACAATCAATGTATATGTACATGTGTATAATGATAAAATATAACATAAGATATATATTCAAAATACACACTTGTACACTACACATGTACCAATGATATTATGGGGTAAGGGCACAAAATGAATCTGCATTGACCTGTATCCATGAAGTAATAATCATGTAATGTGTAAGTACATAAATATATATATATATATATATATACGTAAGAAATAGCCTGCGGCACTCCAGTTTTGCAAGTTAAAATACAAACTGTATTTAGGCAGATTACATTCAAGCTGTATAGGGCACAATGTTGCCGATGTTTCAAAGCAGATGCTCTTTTTTCAAGGCGGCCAAGATACAGCAATTAAGTAACAAAGTTTCAAACAAGTCATACATACATTCTTACCTTAAACAGATAACGAAGATCACTGGTCTGCTGCAGACCGGGTGGCACGTGTCCACGCCGAGGCTGGTATCCTGTTGCGATGACGTCAGCCGGCCGTGACCTTGTTGCCAGGGAACCTGGCAGTGTCTCCCCGGTCTGCAGACTACAGCACTGATTCAATTATTGATACACTATAAACAATATGTGACCAAGGTTGACAAGAGACTTCGCTGGCTACAAGGGCCTTATATTAATGGAAATTAGAGCACTATATAATGGAGCTAATTAGAATCGCTTAGCAAACAACCTAAGATCGACACTGTCCACACACTGGCTATGACTTAAGAAAAATAAAGTCAACTCATGAATCAAAGTAGCACCTATTATTATGTCCCAGAGGTGGACAATATAACAATCACCCCCTCGGGCTACTGAACCCAATTTATAGTAGTAACCGAGCCTTGTTAATACAAATATTCACAGTCCTGGTGATTTGTGGTATATCGAGAAATCGACTTTCTTCTTCATGGAATTTCACTATCAGAGTACTTTAGGGATCAAATGATCCCACATGGTTTTA
This sequence comes from Taudactylus pleione, assembly GCA_031769625.1. Lineage (NCBI taxonomy): Eukaryota > Metazoa > Chordata > Amphibia > Anura > Myobatrachidae > Taudactylus > Taudactylus pleione. Next base: position 5,360,791 of record JAUIMM010000144.1, on the reverse strand, counting down.
GAGTCGTAACATGCCAACAATTGGACGGTATAATCCTGATTTTTGGCATAAATGGATTAGTATCCTTAACAAATGTAGCATGGACCTGATGTTACTGGTGATTTCTGAAGCAAGTCGTGAACTTAAAGTCACCAAAGAAAAAATTAGTACCTTTGAGCAGCAATATAAATCAACCCTGGAACAAGATGGAAGTCGTGAATGGTACCACAAAATACAATCACAATGTGATAACTACTGTCGAGAGTTAATTAAATTAAAAAAAAAAAAACAATACATAGTCATTAATGACTACGAGGAAAATCGAGTATATAGATGGCTGACGGGGTCTGATTCATGTCTTGGAGCCCAGGGACCAAGCAGACAGAGGGCAAGTTGGAGAAAGCGTAGAGAAAATCAAACCAGAGATATTCAAACCTCCAACAGTGACAGCGATTTTGCGATTAGGGATTCGGACGACACATCTGAACCTGCTTTTGTCCCTTTAGAGGTACCTACCGTTCCATCAGGGGAACCGGTGATAAAAGGGCGCCCACCCGTAGGGGACACCAAAATCAAAGGCAGAAGAGAGCAGCCCTCCTGAAAGAAAACCTAATCCATAATCTTTCAACTCATGTCCTAGCTGCCACAGAAACAAATGTCCAACATCCTTTCATGACGATTTCGCTTGGAAATTAGATGCTCATCGTTTTTCACGTAAACTACGTCTTCAGAATTCTTTCAAAATCAACCAGTGGTCCATACCCAGGAGTCCCATAATGATTTCATCACTTCTCGCAGCTGTTCTCGGTTTGATCCCCAGTCTTCTAACGCATCGTTGAAAACCTTTAACAGATTGGTGGACGATGCAGTCAACAAATACGTCCATACTCCTCAGCAACAACATCCTAACTTATCAAAATTGGAATTCACTGCCCTCAGAGATTTGGGGTCTTACCGAGACATTGTTGTTCAAAATCTGACAGATTACCAGCAAGAATGCCTACACCAATTGTCGGATGGTGAAACTAATTGCCTTCTATCTCATGATCCAACTCAAGAATTTAAGCGTGAACTAGATTTAATTTTACAAACAGCTGAGAACCAGGGGCATATTTCGGAGAAACTGAGGAGGGCCCTCAGCAAAGACCACCCTACCATCCCAGTGTACTACACAGTCCCTAAAATTCACAAGGATGCAGTTTCTCCTCCAGGTCGACCCATTATCTCGGCCAGAAACTCTATTTACCAGCCTATTTCGAAGTTTCTCGACTCGATCTTACAGCCCTTGGTAATGAAACAGCCTACGTTTATCAAGGATACTACCAGCTTTTTATAAGCATTACAAACAATGACAGAAATTCCCCACGATACACTTATGTGCGTAATGGATGTTAATAGCCTGTATACATCCATCCCACATCAGGCAGGCCTGGAAGTAATGCATAACTTTCTACTTCAGGAACATATCGATAATATCAACATTGATTTCTTTATGTCACTTTTACAATTGACATTAACCCGCAATTACTTCCTGTATGACGGTAAATTTTACCAACAACTGCGTGGCTGCGCAATGGGCAGTAATGACGCTCCGTCCTACGCAAACATATTCATGTTCAATGAGGAATGGAAGATGTTTTTTGACGATCCCTCTACTGCGGGAGCAATATTACTATACTGCAGGTACATAGACGACTTGTTCGTATTATGGTCAGGAGGGGCAGATCTATTTGAACATTTGTTGACAGAAATCAATAGTCGTGAGTCCCCTATTAAGCTCACTTATCAATATAGCGGTGAGTCTATCAATTATTTAGATGTACAAATTACCATCGAACAGGGTCGATTAAGCACTGGAGTATACAACAAACCCACAGATCGCAATACACTCCTATTAGTGAGCAGTTACCATCCGAAACCACTCAAGCGCGGGCTGCCAAAGTCACAGATGCTGAGAGTATCCAGAATCTCAAGTGATATATCTAATACTAACAAGGAACTGGATAAAATCATCGACAAATTCGTGTCTCGTGGCTATGATCTGAAATTATTGAGAAGGCAAAAAGATGAAGTGCTGAATATCCCACGGGAAGAATTACTACATCCAAAAGCCAAACCCTACAGAGATATCATTCCCTAGAAACAACGGTTTCAAACATCTAGTCCTGTCATCCAGCGAGCAAGCCGGGCACTATGGCCCATAGTCGCCACGGATAAAGATTTTCCCAGTTTACATAACAAGACACCCATGGCCTGCTACACCCGAGGTCGTAATATATGGGATATAGTAGTACACACCGATATCACGGGATTTCCCACAGCAGAAAGTCCATTAACACCTTCTTCTTTTTACAGAGACCTCCAGTTTGCTAAAAATGCATCCAATGTACTACCTGTACACACATGATTACGGGGAACTCTATTAAACATCCCCATAAGGACAAAAAGTACTCGATACGGTTTGTTTTGAGCTGCCTGTCCACTCATGCTATTTATGTTATAGTTTGTCCGTGTGGCTATTACTACATAGGAAAAACAATTCGCACCATTAGAGAAAGAATGGCCTTACATAGGTCGGCCATTAAGTTGGCAGTGAACAGGGGCAGTACTGAACCACCGGAGGCCAGACACTTTTTAGATGTGGGCCATCCCTTGTCATCACTTAAACACATGGTTATCGACCAGGTACCCATCTCCATCAGGGGAGGTGACCGTGATAACTCATTATTGCGCCTGGAGGCACGTTGGATTCACCAACTTGACACCATTGCTCCACGTGGCCTTAATGAAAAGATTAACTGGAATACTATTTAATGTAGCAGCAGTAGTGGCCAGTATACACCTTGCTTGCATCAACACTCATGTTAAGTAATGATATACTTTAAATCACCAGGACTGTGAATATTTGTATTAACACGGCTCAGTTACTACTATAAATTGGGTTCAGTAGCCCGAGGGGGTGATTGTTATATTGTCCACCTCTGGGACATAATAATAGGTGCTACTTTGATTCATGAGTTGACTTTATTTTTCGTAAGTCATAGCCAGTGTGTGGACAGTGTCGATCTTAGGTTGTTTGCTAAGCGATTCTAATTAGCCCCATTATATAGTGCTCTAATTTCCATTAATATAAGGCCCTTGTAGCCAGCGAAGTCTCTTGTCAACCTTGGTCACATATTGTTTATAGTGTATCAATAATTTAATCAGCGCTGTAGTCTGCATAGCAGACCGGGGAGACACTGCCAGGTTCCCTGGCAACCAGGTCGTGGCCGGCTGACGTCATCACGACGGAATCCCGGCCTCGGCGTGGACGCGCGCCACCCGGTCTGCAGCAGACCAGTGATCTTCGTTATCTGTTTAAGGTAAGAATGTATGTATGACTTGTTTGAAACTTTGTTACTTAATTGCTGTATCTCGGCCGCCTTGAAAAAAAGAGTGTCTGCTTTGAAACATCGGCAACATTGTGCCCTATACAGCTTGAATGTAATCTGCCTAAATACAGTTTGTATTTTAACTTGCAAAACGTGGAGTGCCGCAGTCTATTTCTTACGTGTTCCTCTTCATCAACTGAAAGCACCCACTATTTCTGACATTATCCCTTCTTCTCGAGTGCCAGTCCACTAGTGCAGTATATATATATATATATATATATATATATCTCAAGTAGTTTAGCAGCGAATCAGTGTGAAATTACTGATGATATGGAGAAAAGTTCTTTCTGCAGAAACTCTGCCCAGACAATAGGTGACTCCTAAGCAAAAGGTCCCTGTGGTGACATAACAGGAGGCCAGAGGCTTCTATGATCTAATTAGAATACAAGGTGTTACCCCTGCCAAAGTGTAATTAGCATTTCCCATTGTAGTAAGTGACTTTAGGAATATTTACACCTCATTTATAAGACAGTGAGCTAGGCATGAGAAGCTGCTTTGTTGAATGAAAATGTACTAATGTTATGAGAACCTAATTTACATGTCACCTCTCAGTGTAAGAATTCCTTCTGGTCATCCTGGGAACTACTGGAGAGAGATGGAGGAGGAATGATTATAAATAGGATGTATCAGGCTACTGAGAGCTGATGGAAGAGCTGCTGGTTTATTTGCTGGTTGGAGAGCTGGACGGATGGAGGAGTAAGAAAGAGACAGACAGAAGATTCCCCAGAGTAAGGTAATTACATTATTCAAGCTGTAAGTTTATCTTATTAAATACACAAACATTTGTAGATATTATATTTTTAGATAATATTTTCTTATCATTACTTAAAAAGTCTTACCTTAACAAAATGTTAAGGTATTATAACAATATAATTATGTGTAAAATGTTATACTACTGTAACAGATACATTCTAAATTTTGCATTATCTATTAATCTATTTTGCATTTAAAAGAAATTCTATAAATTTCCAGATATTACACTGTATAATATATGATTCCACATCATCTTATATGTCACAGGGTAGTTAGACATACTTTAAGCATTGTAAAATAAATAATGTAAGTTCATGGTACATATGCAAATATATATATGGGCACTTAACGTATGTCCCCAAAATAGAATGAGCCAAAAACATTCAGTTTTCCCATAATCTTTTAAAAAAGCAAAACATTTTCTGAGCAATTACAAAAAGTTTGCCATAAAATCTGGGAACATATGTGTAGCATAGCTAAACTTTCTTTATCAGTACTATTGTATCATTTGTATATAATATATCTATATATTATCTGTCAGCTCTATCAGACCCAGTGGAATGTATCTATTTTTTTGTCAGTACTGTGGGATCATGAGTGTACTCTTTCTATCTATCTTTTAATATTTATATATACAACAAAATAGTATCTTTCAGTACTGTTGTATCATTTGTCTAATGTATTTATTTGTTTAGTTAAACCACATATCAATATATATGCATCAATGTTTTCACATTATCATTAGGAAAACTATGAAATAGGTTACTCATCTTTTCAGTCCTCCCCTTCACCAAGGTTGGTGCATCCTCCAGTGTGTTCAGTTGGCAGGTGTGGCTTACTCATGCCACACCCAGTGCACCGATCACCATGACTACAAATTCAGTTTACAGAGTTAACTAGTTCTACAGCAGAAATGGAAGGAGGGGAAAGCAGATGCACACTCTAAGTACTAAAGACATTAAGCATCACAATAAATAAACCGTCAATAAATATGGTTTTAAGTTGAGGTTCTTAGTGCATATTTGGTAAAAAGATGTTTGCCCACCTACCGCATCAAGGTGAACCTCATCATGTGGGTCCCTAACATCCCTAATACTGACACATTGTATAAATTTATCTAGGACTTACCTGTAATAGCGCCCATTACATGTGTGTACTGCAATGCTCAGGACCCATGCTAATTAAAATCACCTGGGGCAGGCAGGAGGCGTGTGAGCACCAACACGTGTACCTTATATACAAGCATACAGAAAGAAAGGAAAGGGGGGTTGGACTGCACATCCTAATTTAAACACAATATGAGGTGCTACCTTGCTGAGATCTGTAGTTCTACAGCAGAAATGGAAGGAGGGGAAAGCATATGCACACACTAAGTACTAAGAACATTATGGGGGTGTTTTAATAAAGCTTGGGCCCGTATTCAGTTTGAGGCAAAAAGTCCAGACTTTTCGCCGGCTGGACTTTTCGTCTCCTTCACCTGTTTTCCAGGTGATAAAGTATCGCGCACATGCCCACTTTATCCCCGTATTCAATTCCAAAGTAGAAAACGGGAACCAGCAAAACTTGGATCGGCGACAGTACCACGTGGGTACTGTCAGGTGGGCACTGTCACGTGGGAACTGTCAGTAGCCAGAGCCAATCAGTGTCTGCTCTACAGTCAGCATGGCCGCTGATTGGCTCACGGGACATGCATGCTCCATGCTGTCCCATCATCTGGGCATTGGGGAGGGATTTGTATGTGTGGCAACACACATACAAATCCTGTGTTCATGGATCGCAAAATCGTTTTTTTGTTTTTCCAAGTACCTGGATTACTGCGGAGACCAGTGCCAGGATATAGGTGAGTATGAAATCTTTATTACAGGGCCAGTCAATATGGATATTCTACTGCACAAGTGGACAGAATCATCTGGTATAGGTAAGTATGTGTGAATGGGTAGGTGTTTGCAATAAAGTTATATTGTCACAGTGTGTCTGTTTTTTCTTTTTTGAACTATTTATTTTACAGTGAAGTTACAGGTGCCACATGTCTGCTGGTACTTGTAGTTCCACAAGTGCTAAATGGCAGGCATGCTGGCACTTATAGTTCCACTGTAAAATACAATAGTATTAAATTTTTTGCTCCCCCATTACCCCCATACCCACTGCTCCAGGGGTATGGGGAAGAACCACAGGCTTCAGCGTAAGCCTGTGGTACTCAGGAGGGGGGACCCTTTTTTGGGGGGTCCCCGACTCCCCCGAGATCACCGGCTTGCACTGACCAACTTAGGGTGCTAATGCTTTGGACCTGGAGCCCCAGTGATAGGGTCTCTGGGCTGTGGCATTAGAACCCAGTCGGTTGGATCTGGTGCTGGTCTTAAATATAGGGGGATCCCCATGTTTTTTTCCCCTATATTTAAAACCAGGACTGGTCCCTTCAGCCTTTGGTTGGTTTCTAAAATATGGTGGAACCCTACACATTTTGTTCCCCAGGCTTGGCAGGACTGGCTGCCAAGCCTGGGGCTGGTTTGGCTTTTTGGGGGGGCCCTATGTCAATTTTTTTTTTACTTTTAACCCATTTTTTTACAGCTTAAACAAAACGGGAATTTTTGGGAAATATTCCAGGGACCCACCTAAAGACATAGGTGATGACTAAGGGTACCCCCATTTTTCTCTCCTGAAGGAAGTCGGGGTTGCTAATAGCCACGGCAGGTGCATAAATGCGGCTTTGAAGAAGGTGTTGCAGAAGAGCATTTAGAAGTTTTTTTGGGGAAAAATAACTATGCCCAGCTAGTTTGGGGTACATGAAAATGGGGTCCAGCATATTTTTAAGTTGCTAAAGTAAGTTGAAAAAATCATGAAAAACCCACCTGCTGCAAGCAGCTGCAATGTAAAAAACACCTGAGGCATACTTGGGAAACCCCCAGAGTCAAGTTCACTCGTTTTTAACTTTGTCCCCCAACTTTTCTTTTTTTCGCCCCAAAATTCAAAGTGATTTTTTGGGGTGTCTCGATTTTTTATTTTATTTTACACAGATCGTTTTAAGGGTCATTCTCAAGGGTGCAGGCTAATTTTTTTAAGCCTGCACCCTTAAACCCCAATTCTGCATTTTATTTCGCCTGCTAAAGGCAGGCAAAAATGTATCCCCATTTTTTAACATTGACTTTTTGCCTCCGGCGAAAAGTCAATGTAATTGAATACGGGGATAATGAAAATTAGCAAAAATTACTTCATCGGCTATAAATTATCGCCGATTCCCTCTTTTCGCTCCAAATTGAATACGGGCCATAGAGAGAGATAAAATTGGAGATAAATAGCACCAACCAATTAGATCCTAACTCACTTTACAGGCTGCATTTGAAAAATGACAGTAGCTAATTGGTTGGTGCTATTTATCTCCAATTTTATCTCTCTCCAAGCTTTATTAAATCACCCCCTATGTATTACAATATTATAATAAACTGTCAATAAACATGGTTTTAAATTATGGTTCCTAGTACATATTTGGCCAAAGATGTTTACCCACCTACCGCATCAAGGTGAACCTCATCAGGTGAGTCCCTAACATCCCTAATACTGACACTTTATATAAATAATAGCACCCATTAAATGTGTGTACTGCAATGCTCAGGACCCATACTAATTAAAATCACCTGGGGCAGGTAGGAGTAGTGCGAGCACCAACAACTGTGCCTTAAATACATGCAAACAGAAAGAAAGGAAAGGGGGAATGGGCTGCACATCCTAATTTAAGCACAATATGAGGTACTATCTAGCTGAGATCTGTAGTTCTACAGCAGAAATGGAAGGAGGGGAAAGCAGATGCACACTCTTGCTACTAAGAACATTAAGCATCACAATATATAATAAACTGTCAATAAACATGGTTTTAAATTGGGGTTCTTAGTACATATTTGGCCAAAGATGTTTGCCCACCTACCGCATCAAGGTGAACCTCATCAGGTGGGTCCCTAACATCCCTAATACTGACACATTGTTTAAATTTATCTAGTACTTACCTGTAATAGCGCCCATTACATGTGTGTACTGCAATGCTCAGGACCCATACTAAATAAAATCACCTGGGACAGGCAGGATGCATGCGAGCACCAACACGTGTACCTTATATTCAAACATACAGAAAGAAAGGAAAGGGGGGTTAGGCTGCCAATCCTAATTTAAACACAATATGAGGTGCTACCTAGCTGAGATCTGTAGTTCTACAGCAGAAATGAAGGAGTTAAAATAGTTTACAGATGAGTCTATCATGAAGCATAAATTATTGTTCTTACTCTAAAAAATATTTAATTATATTTTTAATAATAAAGATTCAATAAACATATTAATCTTTTAGTATAAATTAGTTATAATCAATCATCATATTTTAAACAGTGCTATAATGCAAGAAAGGTAAAGGGACATCGAGTGGACAAAAAAAAAGATTGCATGGAACAGAGTCATTTTTTATCTAGGTAGTTTACTAAATAATAAATATGGGCTTCTAGAGTTCTCACTGAAAACACACAGTTTTCATTCAGACCCTATGGAGCAATGTATCAAACAAATAGATCCATTTAGTTTCCATTTGAAATAATAACTTTCCTCTGTCTCTACCTCTATTTTATGTCTCATTAAAATGCCTGGCTAGCAGTTGTTTCATAGTATGGCTGCATGGATAGATGATCTTTGCATCATTATCCTCCAGGACCATAACTAGGGTGGTGTGACATGTGCCACGGCACAGGGCACCACAGGGCAGAGGGCACAATTCTGGCCTTTCAATTTTCTGTTTATAATTGTTCTAATTTATAACTCACACATTCCTCTCCCATTTACATCTCTGACCTCATCTCCCTTCACTTTCCTGTCCGCCCTCTTCGTTCAACAAATGCACACCTCCTCTCATGCCAACTGATTACTTCCTCCCACTCCCGCCTCCAAGACTTTGCCCGTGCCACTCCCCACCTCTGGAACTCTCTCCCTCTCCCCATCAGACTCTCCACCTCTCTACAATCCTTCAAACGGGCTCTCAAGACCCACTACTTCATCAATGCTTTCCAGCTCTCATCCTAACTTGCTACTACATGCTCCTTCCTCCCTGTCTTCCCCATCTGTATCATGCCCATCTGTCTGCCCTTCCCCTTGAGAATGTAAGCTCTTGCGAGCAGGGCCTTCTACCCTCTTGTGCTTCTACTTACTATATGCTCATCTACTTCTTACTCACCACTAGGACACCTAACACTTGGTGCCTATGCTTTGCTGCTTATGTGGTTGGTATGGCCACCTATGTATCAATGTATATTATCCATGTCCTTGTCCTTCATTGTATTGTATTTTACTGTAAGTAACTTTTTGGTTTTGTACCTTATAAGGAACTGCGGAACACTTGTGGCGCCATATAAATAAACGATAATAATAATAATAATAGCTTTCTCTTTTTTATCCCTGGAAACTCCTGACCACCCCTATCTGCTTCCTGGCAAACTCCCTCTCCATCTGGCTATATTCCCAGGCACCTTCAGTCACATCCTATTATAACACACATTTCAAAATACTGTAATCTTTGGGACTCAAACCTATCACTTCTAGCATTGCAGTCAGACACCTTTATATATGAAGCTATCTCCCCCACAATTTATGATGGCAGCACTGAACACAGCCATCAATTCCCAACCCAGGTTTTACCATCACACCTTAAATTCCCTTGCCACTAACTCCTGCTGCCGGTGCAAAGTACATATGTGGATCTCTCCACAGCTAATATTTGCTGCATATACACTACAAGTAGCACACTATCTATACCTTCAGTTGGTAACCTACTGTACACTGCTGGCTCCAGGATTGTGCATGGCACTGTTCTAATGGACAAATACTGCTACAGGTGCAGCTTCACCTGCACTCTACTTCATCTAAAGCTGGTAAGTTATACTGAATAGTTATTGTGTATCATCACTGCAGCCATTGGATTCACATTGTATTTTGCAGTGACACCTGGATAACAGTGGTACAGTGGGATTGGTACCCCTTCATTATCGTATGGCACAAATCAGATTTATCATGACCCTTCCCAATGAGGCCACACCCCTTTTTTGGTCATAAATCTTATGTCCCTATTATTATTAGGTAATAAGGGGGGAATTAAACCAATGTTTTTTCGGGCCCAGGGCACCTAAAAGTCTACTTATGGCTCTGCTATCCCCCACAGGTAGAGGAGAGGAGTCTGCTTGAGCTGCTCAACATTATCGAGCAGTCTTCGTTTGAAGCCCAGCACACTTCTATTGTAACACATCCGCTCCCTCATCTGTGTAGTAACACATTCCCCTCCATCACCTCTATAGTGACATTACCCTCTCACTGCTGCTATAACACATTTTCCTCTCTCACATTTCCCTCCCTCACTATTCAAATAGGGAAGCCACACCAACTGCCAGTGATATTTTGTAGTATTTTGGGTGACCGTTGCTGTTTAACTATTGAGCTGGTCTGCTGCCATAATGAGCCAATCAATCAGGACATTGCACAGGGAAAAAATGATTTTAACCCTTTTCAACTATTTGGGAGTCAAATTTCAAAAAGTTTTTCTTAGTGGGCACCTACATCATGGAAGTAATAAACTCCCTGATTTTCATGTTTCGAGGTCATTTGGCTCAGTGAGTTGACGAGTCAGTGAGTTAGTCAGTAAATTAGTCAGGACATTTGATTTTATAGATTTTATAGATATAGATTACTCTCTGCATTAGTCTGAGAAAAACACTCACTAATACACAGCCAGACGCATGAACATTTTGTTCATACTACAAATTATTTTGACTTTTTCTTTAATACAACTTTCTTATAAATTTTCTTATACACCCTATTCTCTACAACCAATCCTACCCATATATCTTACATAGACATTTCCTATATACCCTTTGGTATCTCATACAGCAATGATCACAGATTCCTCTGCACACATCACATTGAGCAGAATGACTATGAGATGGTCCCATTATCCCCATTCCCATGGTGTGTGCAGAGATAATGGCGGCATCCTGGTGCATCAGATGACAGTAGGTGTGACAGGATCGGTAGCATGTGTTACCCATCTATGGTCAGTGCAGGGGGTAAGTAATGTATAATCTGCCCATTCTAAAGTCATACTATGAGGATTAAATAATTATCATAGTGATATTAATAGACTGGGTGTACTATATAAGGGGATGTAGTCGGAATCCCGGCGAGCAGTATGCCAATGGTCTTAATACCGGCACTGAAATCCCAACAGGTTGGGATCTCGGCACCAGTATCCCGACCATCAGCAACCTGATGGTAAGTTTTGGGCAGCAGGGGGAGGGGAGTGTTAGGTAGTGTGGTTAGGTTTAGGCACTAGGGGGAGGTTTAGGGTTATGCACCGGGGAGGGAGGGTTAGGATTAGGGCACAGGGAGGGAGAGGTTAGGTTTAGGCACTGTGAGGGGAGATTAGGTTAGGCACTATGGAGGGGGTGTTATGCTTAGGTTGCAGGGATGGGAATGTTAGGTTTAGGCACTAGGGGGTAGGGTTAGGCACCAGGAATGGTGGGTTAGAGTTAGGGCTAGGGTAGGGGTTAGGGGAGGGGTTAAGGAAATACTCACCATTGACTTCTATGGCTGTTGGCATTCTGGCTGTCAGGATAACTCTGTCGATATTCTGATTAGCAACATCCCGACAGCCGGGATATCATTCTAAACCGCTATAAAAGTAATGGTATATGCTGTAGGATGGTAGAAGTCTCTGTGCTGCACATCTGACTGTAAATGGGGACATAGCAATTTGACATCAAAACAAATAGAAAAAATAGTGGTAAGTGACTGGGACATTTTTATATACATAAACATTTATCTTCTTCTGTATATAACATAACATAACAGTATTATTGTAAAAGTAGAATTACCTCAGTAAACTTTTTGTTTTTAATTTTAAACTTTTTTTCTTACAGGACAAATAAGGAGCAGAGTTCCCACTAAGAATATTAAAAAATACTTTAGAAAGGGACATTGTTCTCTGATCAACCCAACTATAGACGTAATTTCTTCTTACATCTCTGGAGGATGCACAAAATCTATTCTCATTTTCAGGATAGAAGAAACATTGAGCAACTACATTTAATCTTATCTAATACATGATGAGTCTTTTAGGAGAGAATCCACATCTGTGCTCTGAGTGTGACAAATCTTTACATGTAAATCACAGCTTGTTAGACATCAGAGGAGTCACACAGGGGAGAAACCATTTACATGTTCTGAATGTAGTAAATGTTTTTCCCAGATGTCACAACTTGTTAGTCATAAGAGGAGTCACACAGGAGAGAAACATTTTAAATGTTCTAAATGCATCAAATGTTTTGTCCAAGAGTTTTCTCTTGTCAGACATAAAAGGATTCACATAGGAGTGTTTCACTAAAAAAATATAATAATAAAAAATATAACATGGGACATCGCTCTGATGGACTGAATGTAGCATGTGTTTCATAAGTAATTTAACTTCTATTACTATAATATACATTTAATCAAGACAAATTATTTTGTGAATGTAACAAGTGTTTAATATAAATGAGTCTTGATATAGACAGCAGAGAACTGACATATGGACTTGGGAGCACTTTTCCCCTGGATAGTCTATCCTTTAGTAAATATGGGCCTGATTCAGCAACATACACAATGCCAATATTTATGCAGATCAATCAAGTATTTAAAATTGGGCATGCATGCAATTAGGACTTTCACATGTGTCGCGATTGCTTTGTGATTAAGTACATACAGATGTTTCATTTGCAAATTAAGTGTCATGTGGTCAAAGTTTGGGGGAGATCATATGGGGTAATTAGGGAGCACAGGTGTGTCTTACTATTAAAATTCATTTTCATGGGTGTGTATAAATTAGCTATTGCCATTGCATTCACGGCATGAGAGCTCTATGCATGCAAGGAGAGATTAAGTGTTTGCGGCTGGCCAGACTTGCTGTACATGCTGTGCAACTGCTTAATGTACATCAAAAGTACCAATGTTATTCAGGAATTTGACATAGGATGGATATAAGAAGGCAGCGTTGGGCATCTCTATGCCGGCTGGGCTTTGGCAAGCATTAGCATATTTTGCTGTTATGTTCCATGTGATATTGCAGCAGTGATCACATTAACATCCACTGCTGAATCAGGCCCTACAGCTGCAGTATAACAGACAATGGTGATGGTGCTGCTATACAGCTGTGTACTATACAGCTGTTCTGCTCATGTAGGTGCTGGGACTAGTAGAGGAAAGAGCTTTGTATCACAGGAAATGTATACATTATACTAAGTATGAAATAGTGATGTTACTCAGACAGATCTGACCTACATGTAGGCTGAAGGACATGACATGTACAAGTATATCTATAATAACCATTTATGTTACTAGCAGCTGTCCCCATAACACTTGTTAAAAAAAACTGATTTGGAAAAATGTGATTGTTTGTAGAAAAAAAGATATCTCATCAATATTAAATAATCATATATATTCTACATTTTAGATTACATAACCAGAAGAGACACTTAGGGGATCATATAATGGCAAAAACCACAAAGAATTATTGATCATTAGTATCATTCAGCAAATGGATTATTTATGTAATTTTATAAATGGTGGTAAAATGTTACGACAGGGACCTCACCCAGAGGTGTGCACACTGCCAGTACCCATACAGATGCCCTATGCTGGAAGTATGGCCCAAGTGTGTGGGTATGACAGTGCATGCATTCTGATGATTACCCCCGGCAGACACCGAATAAATGTGGATACAAGAGTCATGGATTTCAATGGATGTCCCTTAGTGGTAACATGGGTTTGGGTAGCCAGATGTTGGCATGTCATGGTCATCGGCTACATCTTTTACCGCAGATGCACTGACACAAGTGGCCAAGATGCTGCACCTACATAGGGCTGTTGTAATGTCTGATGGTGCATCTTATTATGCACAGTGACAGGTTAGCACCAAAGCTGGTGGGCACCTCAGCAGGAAAACCATTGCCTATGGCATTAGTATAAATTTGCAGTCGAAGCTTCTACCTCTGCTTCATATCATGGGTCTTCCTGCCAATCAGGGATTGCTCAGTAACTGGATATATACACAGTCTTCCCTGCTGGCTGCCATCTTCCCATATCTCCTGTCCTTCAGAGGAACAACTCAGACTAACACTTTCCCTCTGCCCCAAATAGTTTGGCCATCTTATGTCATTGTTCCTAATATGATGTCTCATTGACTGTATTACTGCCACCCTTTTGGGGGCAGTAATACACAGGTATCTTGTATAAAGATCAATGGATTGCTACCATATTTCAGTGTTTCTGGTTATATAACCGTATTCTGAAACTGTTTACATGAGTCCTTACTTTCCCTACACAAAATGTAGTACTCACTGATGTAATATTCCTCTAGTAAATTTTACCCACCACAGTTCATCTTCATGTATGGATAGAGAATCTCTCATATATAGCTGTCCCATATAATGGGTTATGGATTGAAAGATCTACAGTAAAGAGGTAGACAATGTCTAGATAGACACCAGATGTTAGACAAGCAAAAGGGACAAAAGTAGATCTTTAGACCGGATACCATATTATGTATATTTCTTATCAAACCATCCACTGTCCGGAGCTCTGTATTATGCTACCAAATGTATGGCCTTCTTCCTCAATTCACCCCCAACACAGGAAACAATGTCTCTGGGATTTCTACATTTGATTATTCATTTTCAAAATATCTGCCATGGAGTTTATATATACATCCAGTGTTGGCCACTTGTGGATGCATTTTTTTATCCTCCATGTAAGCCAGAGGAAGGAGACATTGCTGGGTCACTTGTTACATAAGCAAAAATGGTAAGATATGCAGTGCATATAAACAGGACTCATAGTGTGTACTATGGAGATGGTGAACATCATCAACATGCAGTGCTGGCTCTACCTTTCGGCAGCTTTAAGCAGCTGTTTAGGGTGCTGATATATGGGTGAGCCACAGATTCTGCCGATCTCAATATTAAGTATGTATCTGAGAGACATTCTTGTTGTACTAAATGCAGGTGACCTCTGTGGAACTTCTAAGAAAAGGCCTCCTCACTTTCCCTTGAGGGGCTGGAAAGTGGGTCTTGGTGGTGATGGGGGAGGGTGTGGGTGGTTCAGTGCCGAGACACCATAGGCCTTGTCTACACCACCACTACCTCCTTCTTATTAGATGGAGTAATTTTGAGTTGGTGTATTGCCACTAACCTAGGTGCAGCTAGGTTTGATGGTACCCAGAGCAAATTCAAAAAAGTTATTACTTCAAAACTGTTTAAAAGCTGGCTTTATGCTTATTTTGGTGCTGACACATACATTGTAAACATAAATAATGGAAACATGAATGCAAGGTAAAACCTCATTAGAACTATATAGAATACCATGTGCACAGTGGCGTCACAAGTTGGGTGCGGGGGGTGCGGCCCACACCCGGGTGTCACCCATTGAGGGGTGACACCTAGGTGCAGGGTCCCCCTCAGTGACAGGAACCGGGTTCTGCACTATAGCATTAAGTGCAGCACTCGGCTCCTGTCAGTGAGGGAGCCGTCACTGCCCATGCCCGCACCTCCTGCACCCCTCACCGGAACCACCCCATGATACATAATGTATCATACATTTTGTTTACCGCAGCCACGAGCCGGGTTCGCGCCGCGAGGCCACGCCCCTCCAGAAGGTCCAACCTGTGAGGCCACGCTCCGACACACCCCCTCCCGAAGGCTACGCCCCCTTTTCAGAGGGTGCGGCGCACATGGCGTCCTTCCCTGCACCGGGTGTCACTGTGAGGAGCGACACCACTGCACGTGCACACACATACACACACTGTATAGAAGCATTTAAAGTTAATGGCTAAGGGCCATGTAGCCCCCTAAATACTTTAGGAACTATGATATAGTGAAATACATTTAAGGTGCTTTTTAACATTTCTGCCAAAAGGAGTCTATTTTTATTGGGTACTTTAAAAAATGGTATTTTACTTGGGTGCCCCATGCTTTTTTTTCTGTAGAGTTATGTGTCCCTATGATTGAGTCTTAGTAGGAACAAAAATCCTTAGGGGTTTCTTCCTAAGTTCAGTACTTCTTGTGTTAGTCTGTAGAAATCCTGACATCTGCAACCGTAAATGGCCACTAAGCTGTGACTAGAAATGGTAATACTGACACACTATTATATGGGAAATTTAGTCTTCTTGTCCATTATGGATCTTTCAATGTTGTGTAGGATTTCAGAGTGGAAGATGCCCTCTTTATACATGGGAGATGTATTTTTTTTTCTTGAGAGGGAAAAATTTTGATTATTTTTTTAATATATAGTTCAAATTCATAGGGGATGGAAATGTGTGCTATAAGTCCCATATGAATATACTCTTGAAGAGCATACTAGATGTTGGTTTTGAAATAATAATTAGTATGTTAAAAATAGTTTAGAAAATATTTATATATATATATATATATATATATATAAATATATAATTATTTTTTTTAAAACTTTAGGTGTAAAAAATGTCATTTTTTTCTGTCGGGCCCCTTTGTCATAGATGACCTAGTAAAAATCATTTCACATATACCCACATTATTTGATGTTATTAAAGACCTTTAAATTCATCTGTTGGATTATAAGGAATTTGGCGAATTTTTGGATATTTTAGGCAGTTGTCCTACCTAACATGAATCTAGGGGTCTTATATATTATTCAGGAGTGTCATAACATTATCACTGGCCAAAATAGTAAAATACATAACTGTAAGTGGACTTATGTCCTGATGGATCCAATCTTGCTAAACTCTGTCCAAATTTGGAATATGTACCAGGGACCTGATCAAACTAGCTATCACATTTCCCCTATGCTGCCCACTTACATTTGGAATCAAATAACACAATTTATTGCTGAAAACTCTGAATCAACTACATGGGCTGAATATATGCCCATAGTTAATAATCAAACAAGCATTTAAAGATCAATATTGGTCTTATACTACATTTTTAAGGCTTACTTTATTCCATCAGCCATTATTAATTAGGATGATATAAGGATGTTTAATTTTGAGATCACTGTGGTTAATTGAAACACAATGCACACTGCAAAATAGAAATCCAGATAACTTGTGATTATACTGTTAAAATAGAGCTGAATGTATGCTCACACCACTTAAAATATTTTTATTAAGAAACATTCCCTTGTTCACTTTTTGTTTGTTTATTAAATGGCTGATTGAAACCCTGTACCAATTATATATTAATTTTCTGTTGTCTATTTAAATTGTTCACCTGTTTATGGGCTATATGTGTATGTTATAATTTTATATGGAATTTAATAAAGTTTACATATTATTTGTAAGTGCACCACATCACAATCTTTGTTTTGTGATACCTAATATCTTTGGGACACTTTCATGGGTGTTTGACCACATAACACTCTAAAAATATGAAATGTCTTCCTCAATTTAAAAGGGATATGTTGAGTATCCCAGCACAGGGGATGCCAGTACTTAGACTACAAGCACGGGAATCCCAACATCTGTCAGAATCCTGACACTGGCATCCCATCCACTGGCATCAAATAGGTAAATTACAGGATTAGGTAAAGGGTTAGGCAAAAACAAGGAGGTTTAGGATTAATGTGCGGGTATAGGATGGTTTTGTTTAGGCATAAAGAGGGAGGTTAGGTTTAAGCAATGGGAGGGAGGATTAGGTGTAGGGGGAGGGTTAGGATACCTATTGACAGGTGACAGTAACCTAAACCTGATACTGACAGATATCCAATTTTTTTATCATATTTGTAATAATTATATGTCTATCGTAAAGAGATAGTGTGTGAGGCTCTGAATATTATGTTTAATAGTATTAGAATAAATACAGGGTGCTGTGGGTGACTGAGTAGGGACACAACACAATTACTTTGCAGCAATTGTACTATAAAGATCTGATTTAGGTATCATCTGAACAGTAGATGTGAGATGTGTCTGCTCCTAGAACTCAAATTACCATTAATTTGGCCTATAGTCTGAGGTGCTATTAATATATAGTTTCTGCTGGCAGTGACTATAATAACTGTATCCTCTGTCTTTCATCCTCTTCATCCTCATGGGAGCCTGTTACTTCATAGCGCTGTATGGTATTTGCACTTGGTGACATTTTTAAAATTGTGGCAATTTCCCAGATTGTATGGTCTTAAATTCTTAAAGTAATGATGGACTGTCCTTTATCTGGGTTAATTTGAGCTGATCTTGACATATTTTGACTTATACAGCAAGGATAGTAGTAGGTTTTTAGTTAAGCGCTGCACTAAAAACCTACTACTATCACGCTATAATATGTGAGAGTGGATACATCGCAAGTTAAGCTGCTCTTAAAGGTCAATTACATGACTCATAATTCTATAAGAGCACTGTTACATGTACCCTATAGAATTATACAGCAAGGAAATAAGGTTTTGCATCAATTCTCTAAAATAGCACCAGTGTTTGGCCTTAGCCAATATCAAGCAAAAAATGATGGTAAACTCATTGTGAATTAATATTTACTATGTTTAACTTTTACTCAAGTTCTATAGTTCTTTTTGGGGTGCATTTGAAAAAACAATACATAAATATATTTTAAAAACAAAATCAAACATAGGTATTAACTACATTATTAATGTATTTCTAAGAAACTCAAATTAAGTCTTTGTATCACAATCTCTTTAAAATTATGAAAAAAATATTTTTTTACCACCTCCAACTTTTAATTAAGATTTAAATGAAAATTACTTTTACAATCTATCAACTATCTATCTATCTATCTATCTATCTATCTACCTATGTATCTATCGATTTATCTGTCTGTCTGTCTATCTGTCTCTCTCTCTCTATATATATATATATATGTGTGCATGTGTGTTATTATATACAATGAAACATTGTGAATATACTGTTATTATATAGAACTGGTCTTTCTGCTGAAACTCTGGCCAGACAATAGGTGATCCCTAAACAAAAGGTCCCTGTGGTGACATAACAGGAATGCCAGAGGCTTCTATGATCTAATTAGAATACAAGGTGTTACCCCTGCCAACATGTAATTAGCATTTCCCATTGTAGTAAGTGAATTAGGAATATTTACACCTCATTTACAAGACAAGGAGCTAGGCACATGAAGCTGCTGTTTTTATTTGTCACAAATAATTGTAAGAATTCCTTCAGGTCATCTTGGGAACTATGGTGAGAGATGGGGAGGAATGACTATTAATGGGCTTTATCAGGTTGCTGATAGAAGAGTTGCTGGTTTAGTTGCTGTTTGGAGCTGGAAGGAGGAAGATATCAGAAAGACATATTAATCTGTGCATCAGGTTAGTGTATATAAAGGGATTTGTAGGTGGCAGCTACATCATAGCAGCTCCATCTGTACTTAAGGTTAGTATATATAAAGCGGTATCGAAGTGGCAGCTACATCATAGTATAATATATATTACTCTATGTATCAGGTTAGTATATACAAAGGAATTTTTAGGTGGCATCTCCTTTATAGTATCTTCCCTATTACTCTGTTCATCATGTTAGTATACATAAAGGGGTATCTAGATGGCAGCTCCATCATAGTATCTTATATATTACTCTGTTCATCATGTTAGTATATATAAAGAGGTATCTAGGTGGCAGCTCAGACATAGTCCATTACATATTTCTCAGTGCATCAGGTTTGTTTATAACTTTTACTTTTATATAGTTCTGATACACTCATATTCATATTCATTTCCACATTGTTTTCCATGTAAATAAAGCTCTGGGTTTAATGCCCAGAGATATTCCATTAGTTGCAGGGGCATAACTAGGTATTTGAAGGCACCATAATGAAAGTTTGTAAGGGCCCCTTTGTACCACCCATTGGTCAAAATGTATATATCACATGTAACTTTTACAAGGAAGATGGACCCTCCTCTGCTCTGGGTCCCAAAGCATCTGCACCTTTTTCACCCATGGTAATTATCCCCATGATTAGTAGTCAATTTTCTAGTGTGCATTAATCCCCAGAGAGTGCATCTAACACAGATTTATCTTTTCACACCTGAGGCAACATCTGAATTTCAGGTGTAAACCTTGTGTCAAAATGAATCTGCCCCTCAGTCTTATACAAACGCACATAGGCTGCTGTACACATGCATATTTGTTTAATAATATAACCTGGTATCTCATTCAACAATAATCACTGATTCCTCTGCACACATCACACTAAGCAGAGTGACTGTGAGATGGTCACATTATCCCCATTCCCATGGTGTGTGCAGAGATAATGGCAGCATCATGGTGCATCAGTTGACAGTAGATGTGACAGTATGAGTAGCATGTGTTACCCATCTATGGTCAGTGCTGGGGGTGAGTAATGTATAATCTGCACATTCTAAGGACACAGTATGAAGAACATTTGGAAACATTAATAGACTTTGTTTTTTATATCAAGTATCTATCTGCTGAAGGAGGATAGATGGAAATGAGGTTGTACAGTAGCAAATTGACCATATATTAAAATTTTAAAACAATGTAAAAAGACTGGGTCATATTTTTTAGTTTATTTAAATATAAATCATGTTCCTATTACAATTTAACAATATTAGTCTAAAAGTAATTGTAACCCTGTAATCTTTATGCTTTTACAATTTAACTTTTTTATTTTTAGGACAAAAAAAGGAGCAGGATCTGAACTAAGAATATTAGAAGACATTTTGGAAAGTGACATTTTTTCTGATCAAGCAAAATAAAAACATATTTTTCTACTGGAAGATCCTCAAAAGCTACTTTATTTTTCTGAAAAGCAAAAACATTTATAGCTAATTACATTATCATCTCATTTACAGCTAATTAATATCTCATCAAATACATGATGAGTCTTAAAGGAGACAAACTGCATCTGTGCTCTGAGGGTAACAAAAGCTTTACACATAAATCAAAACTTATCATACATCAGATGAGTCACACAGGAGAGAAACCATTTACATGTCTTGAATGCAGCAAATGTTTTTCTCAAAATCAAAAGCTTGTTACACATTAGGGGTGTGCACCGGCCACTTTTCGTGTTTTGTGTTTTGGTTTTGGATTTGGATCTTTCTTCGTGTTTTGGATCTGGTTTGGTTTTGCCAAAACCACCCTTCCGTGTTTTGGGTTCTGGGTTTTGTGTTTTGGATCTGTATTTTTTTTTAAAAAAGCATAAAAACAGCTAAAATCACAGAATTTGTAGGTTTTTCTGCTCCAAAGCTATTATTAACATCAATAACCTTAATTTCCACTCATTTCCAGTCTATTCTGAACACCTCACACCTCACAATAGTGTTTTTATGTCCAAAAGGTTGCACAGAGGTAGCTGGATGACTATGCTAAGCGACAAGAGTGGGCGGCACAAACACGTGACCCATCTAGGCGTGATACTGCAGTGGCAGACAGGATGGCAGTTTGAAAAACTAGGCCCCAAACTGTACATAATGCAAAGAAAAAAAAGAGGTGCAAGATGGAATTGTCCTTGGGCCCTCCCACCCATCCTTATGTTGTATAAACAGGACATGCACACTTTAACAAACCAATCATTTCAGCACCAGGGTCTGCCACACAACTGTGGCTGAAATGATTGTTTCGTTTGGGCCCCAACAAAACAAGCTGGCAATTAATCTGTCCCTGCACAAACTGGCTCTACGGAGGCAAGATGTCATCCTCATCCTCCTTATCCACCGATTCCTCACCCTCTTCAGTGTGTACATCCTCATCCTCACAGAGTATTAACTCGTCCCCACTGGAATCCACCACCACAGGTCCCTCTGTACGTTCTGGAGGCTGGTCTCCCTGGAAGAGCTGATAATTAATTTTGATGAACATCATCTTCTCCACGTTCTGTGGAAGCAACCTCCTACGCCTTTCGCTGACAAGGTTCCCGGCTGCACTAAACACTCTTTCGGAGTACACACTGGAGGGGGGGCAACCCAGGTAAAATAGAGCCAGTTTGTACAGGGGCCTCCAAATTGCCTCTTTTTCCTGCCAGTACAGGTATGGACTGTCTGACATGCCTACTTGGATGCTGTCACCGATGTAATCCTCCACCATTCTGTCAATGGTGACAGTATCATATGCAGTGACAGTAGACATGTCAGAAATTGTTGCCATGTCCTTCAGTCTGGACCAGATGTCCAAACTTGGTCCTGCCTGCCCTGCATCACTGCCAGCGGGTTGCTTAGGATACCTAAGTTTTTTCCTGGCAGCCCCAGTTGCGGGAGAAAATGAAGAAGGAGCTGTTGACGTGTCACGTTCTGCTTCAGCAGACAGTGCTTTCACCAGCAGGTCTTTACACCTCTGCAGGCTTGTGTCGGCCGGAAAGAGAGACACCACATAGGCTTTAAACCTAGGATTGAGCACGGTGGCCAAAATGTAGTGGTCTGATTTCAACAGATTGACCACCCTGGAATCCTGGCAAAGCGAATGAAGGGCTTCATCCACAAGTCCCACATGCCGAGCGGAATTGCTCCGTCTTAGTTCCTCCTTCACTTTCTCCAGCTGCTTCTGCAAAAGCCTGATGAGGGGAATGACCTGACTCAAGCTGGCAGTGTCTGAACTGACTCCACTTGTGGAAAGTTTGAAGGGCTGGAGAACCTTGCACAACACAGAAATCATTCTCCACTGTGCTTGAGTCAGGTGCATACCCCCTCCTTTGCCTATGTCATAGGTGGATGTATAGGTTTGTATGGCCTTTTGCTGCTCCTCCATCCTCTGAAGCATATAGAGGGTTGAGTTCCACCACGTCACAACCTCTTGCTTCAGGTGATGGTGGGGCAGGTTCAAGAGTGTTTGCTGGCGCTCCAGTCTTCGGCACGCAGTCGCTGAATGGCGAAAGTGGCCAGATATTTTTCGGGCCACCCAAAGTGTCTCCTGCACGCCCCTGTCGCTTTTCAGAAAATTCTGCACCACCAAGTTTATTGTGTGAGCAAAACATGGGACGTGCTGGAATTTACCCAGATGTAAGGCCTGCACAATATTGGTGGCATTGTCAGATATCACAAATCCCCAGGAGAGTCTAAGTGGGGTAAGCCACTGGGCGATGATTTCCCTCAGTTTCTCTAAGAGGTTGTCGGCGGTGTGCCTCTTACTGAAACCGGTGATACACAGAGTAGCCTGCCTTGGAATGAGCTGGTGTTTCTGAGATGCTGCTACTGGTGATGCTGCTGCTGTTGCTGCGTAAGGTGATACATCTACCCAGTGGGCTGTCACAGTCATATAGTCCTTAGTCTGCCCTGTTCCACTTGTCCACATGTCCGTGGTTAAGTGGACATTGGGTACAACGGCATTTTTCAGGACACTGAGGACACTTTTTCTGACGTTTCTGTACAGTCTCGGTATTGCCTGCCTAGTGAAGTGGAATCTAGACGGGATTTGGAACCGGGGACACACTACCTCCATCAATTATCTAAATCCCACTGCACTAATGGTGGATACCGGATGCACGTCTAACACCAACATAGCAGTCAAGGCCTCAGTTATACATTTTGCTTCAGGATGACTGCTGTCGTACTTCATCCTCCTCGCTAAGGACTGTTGGAGGGTCAATTGTTTAGTAAAAGTAGTGGTGTTCCTACTTCCTCTCTGGGATGATGAATGACTCCCAGCAGCAGCAACAGCAGCAGCGGCAGCAGGAGGCGTAGCAATGCAGGATCCTCTGGAGGAATCCCATATAGGAGAGTCAGTCATGCCAGTGACATGGCCTGCAGGACTACTTCCGATCCTGACTAAGGAGGAAATTGACGAGGAGGGAGTTGACGGTGTGGTTTGCAGGCGCTTGGATACAACAGGACAACGGGATTTAGGTGTCCCTGGACTGCTTACGGTCTTAGCCAAAGTTTCTGAACTTGACAGTAACTTATTATGAACACGCTGCAGGTGCCATATAAGGGAGGATGTTCCTAGGTGGTTAACGTCCCTACCCCTACTTATTCCACCTTTACATATGGTACATATGGCAAGACAGTTGTTGTCCGGATTTGGATAGAAATATTGCCAGACCAAAGAGGTGGAATGTTTGGTCTTCTGCCCAGGCATGACCGTGATGGGCTTTTTCATCCCACGGACAACAACTGTCTCCCCCAGAGCCTGATTTAAACAAACCACATCACCATCAGAATCCTCATCGCCAACTTCCTCCTCAGCGCCAGCTACACCAGTATCCTCATCCTGTTGTACTTCAACAGTGACATCTTCAATTTGCATATCAGCAAGTGGACTGTGGGTGCTCCTTTCAGCACTTGCAGGGGGTGTGCAAATGGTGGAAAGAGCCACCTCTTCCCGTCCAGTGCTGGGAAGGCCAGGCATCGCAACCACCACCACACTTGGACTCTCATTGGGGATTTGTGATATCTTCTTAGAAAGCACAGTTCTTCGCTGTGCTTTTGCCAGCTTAACTCTTTTGATTTTTTTAGTGGGAGGAGGGCTTCCATCGTCATGTGAAGCTGAACCACTAGTCATGAACATACTAGGGATCGACCTTAGCCGTTCCTTGCCACTCCATGTTGTAAATGGCATATTGGCAAGTTTACGTTTCTCTTCAGATGATTTAAATGTTTTTTTCAAGGTCATTTTCCTGAACTTTGTCATTTGGGATTGTATGTGCCCTCTACTATGACATTGGGCATCGGCCTTGGCAGACGACGTTGATGGCATGTTATCGTCTATGTCATGACTAGGGGCAGCAGCTTCAGCACTAGGAGGAAGTGGTTCTTGATCTTTCTCTATTTTATTTTTATCGGAGAAAGTTTGGTCCTCCATTTATGTTATATCGATTTGATATATACGTGCGGCTAAACACAGAAAATATTTTTTTTTTTGGTTTGGACTGGAGTGTACTTTGGGGGTTACAGCACCCTTTAACAGTCAAGCCAGCCGGCCCTTTACTTATGACACAGGTGCACGCTTGGCACTACTTTGTTGATGCACGTGTGGCTACTGCGCACACAATTCACAAACACAGAAAATATTTTTTTTTTGGTTTGGACTGGAGTGTACTTTGGGGGTTACAGCTCCCTTTAATGGTCAAGCCAGCCGGCCCTTTACTTATGACACAGGCGCACGCTTGGCACTACTTTGTTGATGCACGTGCGGCTACTGCGCACACAATTCACAAACACAGAAAAAATATTTTGTTATTTGGTTTGGAGTGTACTTTGGGGGTTACAGCACCCTTTAACGGTCAAGCCAGCTGGCCCTTTACTTATGACACAGGCGCACGCTTGGCACTACTTTGTTGATGCACGTGCGGCTACTGCGCACACAATTCACAAACACAGAAAATATATATTTTTTTGGTTTGGACTGGAGTGTACTTTGGGGGTTACAGCACCCTTTAACGGTCAAGCCAGCCGGCCCTTTACTTATGACACAGGCGCATGCTTGGCACTACTTTGTTGATGCACTTGCGGCTACTGCACACACAATTCACAAACACAGAAAAAATATTTTGTTATTTGGTTTGGAGTGTACTTTGGGGGTTACAGCACCCTTTAATGGTCAAGCCAGCCGGCCCTTTACTTATGACACAGGCGTACGCTTGGCACTACTTTGTTGATGCACATGCGGCTACTGTGCACACAATTCACAAACACAGAAAATATATATTTTTTGGTTTGGACTGGTGTGTACTTTGGGGGTTACAGCACCCTTTAACGGTCAAGCCAGATGGCCCTTTACTTATGACACAGGCGCACGCTTGGCACTACTTTGTTGATGCACGTGCGGCTACTGCGAACACAATTCACAAACACAGAAAATATTTTTTTTTTTGGTTTGGACTGGAGTGTACTTTGGGGGTTACAGCACCCTTTAACGGTCAAGCCAGCCGGCCCTTTACTTATGACACAGGCGCATGCTTGGCACTACTTTGTTGATGCACGTGCGGCTACTGCACACACAATTCACAAACACAGAAAATATATTTTGTTATTTGGTTTGGAGTGTACTTTGGGGGTTACAGCACCCTTTAATGGTCAAGCCAGCCGGCCCTTTACTTATGACACAGGCGCATGCTTGGCACTACTTTGTTGATGCACGTGCGGCTACTGCACACACAATTCACAAACACAGAAAAAATATTTTGTTATTTGGTTTGGAGTGTACTTTGGGGGTTACAGCACCCTTTAATGGTCAAGCCAGCCGGCCCTTTACTTATGACACAGGCGTACGCTTGGCACTACTTTGTTGATGCACGTGCGGCTACTGTGCACACAATTCACAAACACAGAAAATATATATTTTTTGGTTTGGACTGGTGTGTACTTTGGGGGTTACAGCACCCTTTAACGGTCAAGCCAGCCGGCCCTTTACTTATGACACAGGCGCATGCTTGGCACTACTTTGTTGATGCACGTGCGGCTACTGCACACACAATTCACAAACACAGAAAAAATATTTTGTTATTTGGTTTGGAGTGTACTTTGGGGGTTACAGCACCCTTTAATGGTCAAGCCAGCCGGCCCTTTACTTATGACACAGGCATACGCTTGGCACTACTTTGTTGATGCACGTGCGGCTACTGTGCACACAATTCACAAACACAGAAAATATATATTTTTTGGTTTGGACTGGTGTGTACTTTGGGGGTTACAGCACCCTTTAACGGTCAAGCCAGCCGGCCCTTTACTTATGACACAGGCGCACGCTTGGCACTAATTTGTTGATGCACGTGCGGCTACTGTGCACACAATTCACAAACACAGAAAATAATTTTTTTTTGGTTTGGACTGGAGTGTACTTTGGGGGTTACAGCACCCTTTAACGGTCAAGCCAGCTAGCCCTTTACTTATGACACAGGCGCACGCTTGGCACTACTTTGTTGATGCACGTGCGGCTACTGCGCACACAATTCACAAACACAGAAAACATATTTTGTTATTTGGTTTGGAGTGTACTTTGGGGGTTACCACACCCTTTAACGGTCAAGCCAGCTGGCCCTTTACTTATGACACAGGCGCACACTTGGCACTACTTTGTTGATGCATATGCGGCAACTGCGCACACAATTCACAAACACTGAAAAAATATTATTTTTTTAGCACTTGGCGGGAGCACCCGTGATGGACAGAGCACCCCCTGGACAACACTACAGCACTCCTTTAGGACTGGGACACTGCACAGGACTTTGAAGTGGACACAGCCCCTATGGAGAACTGACTGCACAACACAGTCCAGCCAGCCCCTATGGACTTTGAAGTAGTGGACACAGCCCCTATTAACAACAGCAGCACAGCACAACACAGCCAGCCCCTATGGACTTTGAAGTAGTGGACACAGCCCCTATGGACAACAGCAGCACAGCGCAGCACAGCACAGCACAACACTACTCTGCACTACACTACACTACACAGCCCAGCCAGCCCTAACTCCCACCCTCCCTCTTCACTGTCCACAGCCGAGTGAGAAAATGGCGCTGACGCAGGAACCTTATATAGGATCCAAAACCCGCGAGTCCCGGAAGGCGGGATGATGACGTTTTGCCTCGATTTCAGATCCGAGTCAGGCGGGAAAAGTCGAGCCTGACTCGGATCTGCCTCGGATCGGGGGGGCTCGGGGGGGGTTCAGATTTCAGAAATCCGAACCCGCTCACCCCTATTACACATCAGAGGATTCACACAGGAGAGAAGCCATTTACATGTTCTAAATGTAGCAAATGTTTTAACAATAAGCGATCACTTGTTAGACATCAGAGGAGTCACAAAGGAGAGAAACCCTATAAATGCAGAGAATGTAGTAAGAGATTTACTACATAGATATCACTTATTAATCACATGAGTTATCACTCTGAAGGCCAGAATGTATCATGGTCTTCATATGCTAGATAACTTGTATCACTTCTATATGTTTACATGTGAGGACATTATTATTTTCTGAATGTTAAAGGTGTTTTATATAAATCAGTCTTCTAAAAGACATGAGAGAAGAAACATCTGCAGTTTATCTTCTGTACCCTTGTAATGTAATAAACAATGTGTATGTTGAACCAAACGTACCGTATTGCTTGAAATAATGATTTATCTTTTTTAAATGCAATTTGTACTTATAATGGCAAAAGGTGGTGCTACTTCTGACACCTAACACTGTAGAACACACCAAACAAAAGAGAAAATATTAGTTATACTGGAATATTGACTATTTCAAAGAAAATACATAGGGGGAATGTGTTGCTTCACTTTACTTAATCGGTTCCTGATCAAAACCTAATGATCAATCCAAGAGATCTAACACAATTGAGACAATATAAAAATATGGTGAGGAGAACGGATCTTTTATCAAAGTCACTTTGATTGGAATCTATTTTATGTCAATTTAAAACAGAGATAATACTAAGCTCATATGAAGCTGTTCTGTTTTTTTGTAATACAATGTGTGGTTGATGTTCTTAAAGATTCAGTTTTTTTGGTAATTTTACAAATAACTAGAGAAAGAAATAGCACAATATGTGAACCAGACCTTAGTAAAATATAATTGAATTTGTATCAAAATGGTATCTAGAGCGAACCCCTACTCACTTAACATAGCGGGGGAAAACTCCTACAGAGGTATATTTTGGTGTATTTTGATCCCCAAAGGACAGAGATTATATTCCTTGGGCTTTGCTTTTTAATTGTGGGTTTTCTATAGTGTACATCACTTACATTCATAAACAGTGGTGTGTACTTATAGCGGTATCTTTACAGCTGGTTTACTGTTGTGCATACCAGTAATCACGGTGAGAGAAGTGGAGTCATTCATATAGGGGTTTCTCTTGTTCACATGCAGATGACCATTTTAAAAAATTCTGATACATTTTGAAAATATTCCAAATTTTTCATAAAGAAAAGTTCAGCAAAGCAACAATAAAAGACCATTTATATACCAATTAATTTACATCTGACTGAGGTCTAGTTCACATTGTGCTATTTCTTTCTCTATTTATATGTAAAATAACCTAAAATATGAAATTTTTGAAAACACAAACCACACATTCTAATAAAGAAAGCAGAACTTCTTATTTTCTTTAGCGTTAGGGGCATGATTCAGACCCGGTTGCAAGCGCTGTGCTCTCGCAAGCGGTCCGATGGTCTGCATATGTGCGAACTACTCTGTGCAATCGCAAACCGCTCGCTCGCCCAGCAAAACCAGTCCAGTGTAATGAGTGACAGGATAGTCTATTTGTGGGTGGTAACAGGGGCAGTCCAGTATTAATGGGGGGTTGGAGATGTGAACACAGGCGTGCCTGAGTGTTTCAATGCCTTTTCAGAGGCATACATAATTAGCAGGCAGTGTCATAGTACATGTCACCAGCCTTTATTTACACTGAAATCCTCACAGTGCTTGCTATAGGGTAAAGCAACCACAAGCACTGCGTTTGCTTCCGATGGTCCTTGATGTGCCGATGTTTTCAATCACTTCCTGGAGATGATGTGTGCTGGTGGGTGGCTCTGCCTACGTTAATGGGCATATGCTTACACAAAGTGATTGCTCACCAAGACATGGTGGGCATGCTAATGCCTTGGTGAGTGATTCCTTCCCATCCCGTCACTCTGAAAAATGTGCATGCACATCTAGCGAGCATACAGCATCTTGCAAGCGGGTCTGAATCTGGCCCTAAGTATTAACTCTGTCTTAAATTCACATAAAGTAAATTCCACTCATGGTGACTTTTATAGTAGCTCCATTCTCCGCACCATGGGCCTGATTCAGACACTTCGCTAGCAAGCAATCACTCAGAGTGAGCGATGTTCTTCAATATGCGCATACGTACACTTCATATTGTGCGTGCGCAAACTAGAACGAGCGATGGTTAAACTCTCGCTCGCTAAGCATAGACACCCCAGCTGAATGAGTGACAGGTCAAGCCATTTGTGGGTGGTAACAGGGGCATGACACTGGAAACAGGGGAGTGGAGGTGCGAACACAGGTATGCCTAAGAATTTTAACGCCATTTCAGAGGCATACATAATATAACAGCCAACATCATAGGACATGTCACTTGCTAGAAATTTACACTGAAGTGCTCGCAGTGCTTGCCCTAGGGTATAGTCAACCTCAAGCGCTGTGATCGCAGCTGAGGTGCTCGATGTACCAATGGTTTCATGCACTTCCTGGAGATGACATATGCAAGTGGGTGTCTTAAAACAGGCTGGTGGGCATCTACATACAAAAAGTGGGAGTGCTTATGACTTGCCCTGCGAGTGGCTGCCTTGATGTCGCTTAGCCAAATTTCCATGAGGTCGGAGCGATCGATTGCATCTAGCTAATGGGTCTGAATCAGGTCCCATATTTTTATATTATCCTGGAATATTGTACTGGTCTAAAACATAACTTTATATATTTTC
Organism: Taudactylus pleione; assembly: GCA_031769625.1. Taxonomy (NCBI): domain Eukaryota; kingdom Metazoa; phylum Chordata; class Amphibia; order Anura; family Myobatrachidae; genus Taudactylus; species Taudactylus pleione. The sequence goes on along the minus strand of JAUIMM010000144.1, from coordinate 5,330,276 downwards.
CATAAAAGTAAAATTATCCAAATTGATTAATTATAGAAATATATTACAACATAAAATATTAGTAAAGAAAGGGGCAAATAGGTAAAAAGAATTGATCAAAAAAAATCAATGGAACTGGTGCAAATGTTGATTGTGCATCCAATGTTGTGACTGATCTCTGTAATATACAGCTGTTCTGCTCATGCAGGTGCTGGGACTAGTACAATAAAGAGCTTTCTATCCATTTAAAAGTCCTCTCAGTACAGGAATTCCTTCTATAGGAAAAAAGTGTGTGATAAATCTATAAATAATGTGCTTATTTACCCCTTAGTATATATGCATGTACATAGTATTAGGAATGTTGTACACAGATATACTGTGCATTATTTTCAATATTAGAAGAGGAGGTTCACCCCATCTTAGTACAGTCAGCATTAAAGTCAGCAGTCAGCATGAGTCATCACACCTGTCATTCTCTCCAGTCTGAAGGAACCATTGTTTAATTATGCTAACAATGTTTCTAAAAGAAGATGTTTATCTGTCATTAAGAACCTAGAAAGGAATAAGCTAATCAACAAGGTGAACCAACTTTGAGCTCTACATTCTAGAACATATCCTCGGGGGGAATAAGAAGGTTACCTGTTAGCATTTTAAAGAGCAATCTTTTTGTTTCTGGGCTGAGAGGTTGTGCTCTGCCAGGGGGTCAGATCAATAAACCCAATATGCTCACAAAGGTTTGTTATGAGTCCCGGCCATTGCTGGGCTACTGGGTCACCACATCATTTCACATGTGCTGCCTGATGGTCCCACTGGTTGCTAGACAATTGGTACTCCAAGCAGCCACATTGAATTTTTGTCCCAGCTGTTTCTTAGCAGCCGGTATGCTGGCTCTATGTGCAGCACTTCAGCTGCTTGTATATTTATTTAGGGGGCAAGTCTCTCTTCTTTTATCCCATTGGTTCAAGTGTCTGTTATTCAGCCCCACATATTCCTGCCAGTGATAGTTTATACTTTAGTGTAACCTTCTAGTCCTATTCCTCTCACTTCTAGCATTGAAACCATCTGCTGCTTTTTTCCTACTATGCTGTTTGCTCCTGGTATTCCAGTCTGTACTGGGACTTGTCTCTTGTCTTATCCCTGCTGTGTATCCCACCTGCAGTCTACCCCAGCTCAAGTGCCATTGTTAATTCATGTGACCAAACTACCATGGATAGCTATTAAGGCCTCAGTTCTGCAATGGAATTGTCCTAAGCCCATCATCTCCAGCTTAAAGCTGCAATTATCTGTTAATTGTATAACCCCCTACTGTCTAGGAAGTTAACACCTGGTGGCATCCTAATTAATGGTGAGTGCATCTAATTCTTAGGGTACAATTGGCTGCTGTTATAGATAAAAATGACAGATTAAGGGTTTTTGAGTTGATGCATCACTTCAACAGGAATGCTGCCTGCTGATCTTCATGAGGATCTATCCCAAAATATGATAGATTTAGTAGATTAATGTGGAAAAGGTGTGGAATTGGTGCTACCCATTGGGTTACTACAGTAGAAGGTATAATTAAAATACTTATGCATAAATGTTGAATGTTTGTCTGTATTTTCCTTTTGTATTCATCTGGTTGAGATGTTTTTCATATGAGCATGAATAATTGACAAAAAAGAACAATGTGTAGTATTGCCCAGAGTTATTGATATTTGTGATTACAACATAAGAGGGGGATGCCCAAACTCACTGAACAGAGATTAGTTAACTGCTTAACAGGGGTCTTTTTCTTTCAATTAGTATGGTATATAAAACCTCCTACATACAGTAAGCTTTATATTACAGGAAAAAAGGGGCTGCATACCAAGACTTACTTGGTGGAAGCTGGGATAACTCTCTAAAAAGGTATCTTTATTTTCCCTTCTTTTTTTCTGCAGATTAGACAAGGGTGGGTACTTCCTCTTATGAAGCAACTTACTCACAACAAATGAAGTACAGTTACTCCTTTAAAAGGTATCTTTGTTTTTCCTTCTTTTTTCCTGCAGATTTAGACAAGGGTGGGTACTTCCTGTTATGATGCACCTTACTCACAATAAATGAAGTACAGTTACTACTTTAAAAAGTATGTTTTTCTAAAGATAAACACATAGACAAAAATTGATGCTCTTTTGTAAAGCGCATCTCACTCACTTTGAGTAAACGTAGATAAAACCTATCATGGTATCTTTAACCTGGGTTAATAACTGTGTACCATTACTCACAAAATTGTCAGTGTATTCACATTCAGAAGGGTATATTTTCTTTAAAATGGTCATCACAATCATACACAAGATTCCCATAGTGAATGTATCAATAAACTTTATTTACATAACATAATATATATATATATATAAACTTAGTTATATGTACAGTAAAAGGTGATTATAGGGGGTCAACAAGACTGATCTATTTATGTCCCGTGGATATACTGGTTTGGTTCCAGTTTTCAATTTGTACATTTGTCAAATATCCCAAAAATAAAATAATTTGAAGATAAATTATCTTCTATCAATTATATGGTACAAATTGAGAGAAAAATAAACTCTTTTTTGGGGGGCACTCAAATTTAGTATTAAAAATGAACTTTTATTAATCCATTTAAAAGATTTATGAAATATTCAAACCAACATATAAGAATAAAAATATTTTTGTACGGCTCATTCACTGGCTATACAAAAGGCAATGAAATATTGTCAGTAATAGTTCAATATAAGAAGTTCAAATACTTTAGTAATGTAACTACAATCACAAACACACAAAATATAGCAGAAATCTGTGTGGATCTATACAAATTGTACAGTATACTGAGTCCCTTTAAATTGGATCATAGATACTTATATCCTAGGTCTCTGGATTCCAATTACTCAATCAGCCAATATATAGTGAATGTGGTTTCCTTGTCCTGGCACACAGTACATGCAGATATCACATTATATTTGGTAGATGGTAACAAATGTGGTTATTCCCTATATAAAGACCACACACTACAGGTATTGCGTAAACTTGATAATGAGAATTTATTCATACATTGAAATTAATGAAGAAAAATTACATCTGGTAAATCACATCTATATTGTGTGCTGATATAGCTGCTATTCCCTCTGCACAAGGTTTAGACAGGGAAATGCAATGAACAGCCAAAATGGAGTAAAACATGTAATATCATTATAGAGGTTCAAAAAAAATTTAATTTTTGTAGCAGTAAATAGTTATTCAGACCATCACAGAAAATCTTGTTTATCATGTAATGCTATACAATATGTACAATCTTATTAGATATTAGTTTGAGTAACTATAACCTCTATTGTAAGGAAATTAAGATATAATTATTCCATCAGCAGCATATAATATATGTAGATTTCTTTATCTTTGACATAGAGTATATATGCAGGTATCACACTCTATCTGGTAACTGATGCACATGAGAATTTATCTCCTATTAGCATCTACATTTGCACCCACCATAGGTGTTACAGTGATAAAATAATAAATATTCAGCATATATAGACAAGAGTAGAGGAAATAGATATACACAGAACAGATCCCTCTCTGGCATACTCTGGTGCAGCTGTTTCTCCCTTGATGCAAAGCATTAATACAGGGAGAGAGCATACCTCATAGTCTGCTATGGGATTTGAATAAGTGTAAGAGCATCTGCTTTTGGACTCGCCGCTTTAGGGCACCTTGTTATAATAGTGCAAGGACCTCCAATTCGGATAGTGCAATGAGAGTAACCCAATACTTAAGTAAGAGAGAGTATAAGATAGTGGTCAAAGACGGAAAAGACTAACAGGGTTATTCAATATGGGTGCGAAAACATTGTTTTTGCATTAATATCAGAGGTATGACGTCATTATCGCAGGTTTTACTTTTACACCGTATTCAATTTCAAAGACTTATCGCAGTTTTGAAAAGTCTTTGATAAAAAACGGGGATAACTTTTCACCATTGAATAGGTGTGGAAAAAAGTGCAGAATTGGGGTTTAGGGGTGCAGGCTTAAAAAAAATAGCCTGTACCCCTGGGAATGACATTTAAAAAAGAACTGTGTCAAAAAAAGTTTTAAAAAAAAATAGGGACACCCCAAAAAATGTATTTAAAAATTGGGGTGTAAAAAAAAAAATGGGAAAAAATTGTTTAAGAATAGAGAAATAGGTTCAGGGCTATTCTGCAAGTATGCGGCAGGTGTTTTGAAGAATAGAATTATAGCGGCAGGTGCACAAATGCAGAATTTTTAAAAACTTACTGTAGGGACATAAAAATATGCTGGTACCCATTTTCATGTACCCCAAATTTGATGGGAGCACTTAAAAAAATGAAAAAAATAACCTAAGTGCTCTTCTGCATCACTTCTTCAATGTCGGAAAAAAAACACCTGCTGCGGCTATTTAAATCCCCGACTTTCAATTAAAGGCTAAAATGGGGGTACCCATAGTGATCCCCCATGTTTTTACAACTTTAGGGGGTCTTACAATTTTTTTAAGGAAAAATTTGTAACTTTGCGCAAATCCAACTTCGGAGTTTCCCGTTTCCGTAAATTTTGTATTGAATACGGGGATAAGCGGGAGCACGCCCGATACTTTAACGCAGGTAAAAACTCCGATATGAAACGTTAACTTCGACAGTGAAGTTAACATTTCATATTGAATACCCCTCTAAATGAGCAAAAAATCTGTGCACCTTTTCACAGTAATGCAAGCTGCTGATCCTCCATATGCTATTAAGTGTTGGTGGGGAGTGAGCGGCGCAGAACTAGTGCTGACAGGAGAATGTAGTCCAGTAACATGGAGTGTGCGTATCCTAAGGTGGTGGGAGGACTCTGAAATCTATAGACATTTCAGGGTCCACACCCACCTCAACTACCTGGAAAACACAGAGTCCATTGAGAAAAAGAAAGGAAGTATACCTGCTACCATATAGGTATTACTGCAAACCGCAAGTGCCTGGATGCAGTCTCAGTATACTGGTGTTCTTCAGCTATGTGTGCTGTGTTGCCATTCTCACAGGGTAGCCTGCATGTGCACTGCAGGTCCCTGTCTTACAGATGGCCATTTTGCTGTTTGCTTCTTCAGTGTGCAGCTTCCTAATTACTAAAACTATAATACTCTGTCTTTGCATGTACACTAACTTTGCCTCCATGCTGCAATAACTTCCCCAATCCCTACAGCTGTGTGTTCTCCCAACTGTGCTAATCTGCATGCCCTCATCCACACCAATGTCTTTCCCCATGTGCACCACCCTGTCTTCCTGCATCCATGCCACTGTGTTTCCTTCCATCTTCACCACTGCCTTGTTCCCAGCCACATCATTCTGTCCTCCCCTCATCTCTGCCACTCTTTCTTCCTCCATCTGCACCACTCTGCCCCCCCAACTATGCCACTCTGTCTTTTCCCTTCCCATCTGCACCAAACTGTCTTCCCCAATCCCTATTGTTGTGTGTTCTCCTATTGTGCTAGTCTGTATTCCTCATCCACACCAATCTGTCTTAACCCATCTGGTCTGCTCTATCTTCCCGCATCCATGCTACTCTGTATTCCCCATTCATGTTGCTCTGTTCCCCCAAACTGTGCCACTATGTCTCCCCCCATGTGCACAACTGTTTTCAACCCATCTGCATAACTTTGGCTCACCCCATCTGTACTGCTTAATCCTCCCTTCTGCATGCTTTTCTATCTGCCCTATACACAACATTATGTCTTCTACCCCCATCCACCATACTCTGATCTCATCTGTGCAGTTATATACTCTGCTCAGACCTCAGTTGCATAGACTGCATTTGTGTATTCCAATGAGCACACAATTCTGTGAAAAAGCAGCTCCACCATTTTGTGAGTGACAGCAATCTCACTCTGTGAGAGTGCTGAATCTGCAGTTAACCACTTTGTGTCATGGCATACCATATCTGTATTATTATGCAAGGAACACATCCATTAAGTTGTCAGCCTTAATGATCGTAATTTAATTTCTTTTGTGGAGTTTGAGTGGCAGAAATTCAATATATAAATAAAAATCCAACATGGACCAGCACTCTCCTGACTGGTTGCAGCATTTCCGGTGCCCTCAGGATACATCCATATAGAAATACCAACACATACAAGCTGCGGTACTCGGAGGTTTGAAAATATCAAATCTATATTAAACAAACATCTATAACACCACCAACGTTTTGGGGACACACCTGCCTCTTTGCCACTGAAGTGGGTTACCCGTGCGAATATATTATCTTTGCTACTTTTTGATTTTTTACACAGCAGTTGTTCTCTATTCATCTCTAATACCTTAATTTTTGTAGATTCTAAATGTTGTCTATTATATCCATGGGCCACAAATTTATCAAACACTTCATTAATCTTGTGACTTTTTTTGTAATTTATTCTGCGAATTTGAATAATTTCATATTATGATAACCTTTGTTTTAAAATCCTTGGATGGGAGCTTTGATAGTGGAGCAAAGAATTGTGGTCTGTGGCCTTCCTAAATAGTGTTGTGTTCACCTTATTCCCATCCCTACTAATTCTCACATCTAAAAAATCAATATGTTCAAGACTCTTCACATAAGTGAACTTAACCGGACATGATGTACTGTTATGGCCCTCCATTAGATCAATAAACTCATAGCTAGAGCCTCTCCACAAAATAAAAAAGTAATCTATAAACTGTACATATATGTAATATAAACCTTAAGGATAATGCTGCATTCAAATCTTAATTAATCACCATTAAAAGTTATGTTTTAATTGTTATGTGAAGAGTTGATAAAGAGTGCCCCCACAAAATAATCACTTTCTTCTTTCTGCCCTTGCAGAAAACCCAATGTCTACAAAAGACAACATGCATATAAAATGCAGGTACATGTGATGTATATATGATGTATATCACTGTTATGTTGATATTTCAGTGACCATTATTCTGGGTCATAGCTGTGCTGAATCAATACACAATTACCTCAGCCCAGGGCTCATATACCCTAATCAGGATCAATATTCTGGATCAGACTTACTGAAAAGGTTCACAATTTACCTAAAGCCAGAGCACATGTATCTATGATATGGGGTGAGGGCACAAAATGCATCTGCAGAGTCCTATATCCATAAAGTAATAATGTTGTTGTGTTTAGGAATATTTCAGCAAACAATCAATATATATGCACATGTGTATAATGAAAAATTAAAACAGAAAATATATATTTAAAATATACACTTGTACACTGCACATGTACCTATGATATGGGGTAAGGGCACAAAATGAACCTGCAGTATCCTATATCCATGTAGTAATAATCATGTAATGTATATATATATATATATATATATATATATATATATTAAAACAAAAATAAGGAGCGCACCATCGTGAACCATATAACAGAAATTATTTATTAAGCTTCAATGAGAACGCTCACATTATGATAATCATAAATCAGCATATAAACATGGCTCCGGCAGTCACTGCACCGCTATCCGTCCGTGTGCTCCGACTGAGCGTCGCGGCTTCAGGATAAGACCCGGACCTTAATTTTCATGCTGGCTGAAACACCGTCAGCATCACCTCCAATCCCAAGTGCGTTTCGTCATATAATTAGACTTCGTCAGTGGGTCACGCTCACGGTCAAAGCCTAATTATATGCCAAAACGTGTTTGGGATTGGAGGTGATGCTGACGGTGTTCCATTCAGCACAAAATTTAAGGTCCGAGTTTTACCCTGAAGCCGCGATGCTCAGTCGGAGTACACGGACGTATAGCAGTGCAGTGACTGCTGGAGCCTTGTTTATATGCTGATTTATGTCCTCATCGAAGCTTAATAAATTATTTCTGTTATATGGTTCACAATGGTGCGCTCCTTATTGATGTTTTAATAGAATTACGGCTCAGAAGGTGGGCTAAGGAGGTGAGCAGCAAACATCAAATACCTTTAGAAGAACTGGTTGGAAAAGTTACTTTTCAAGCTCCAAAAAAACTTTGCGCAACAGATCTTTTTTCAAAACTATACGTACCTTTCATGAGAGGATGAACCAACATAGGTCCTCCATACGGTTGGCTTTCAAAACTGGAACCTCTGACAAACCGGTGGCTACCCATTTTTTGAAAGCAGGACATCAGCTGTCAACATTACGCTGTATGATTACAGATTGGACACCACCCTTACAAAGAGGGGGGATCGTGGCTTGAAGCTACTGAAGAAAGAAGCGTGGTGGATATATCATTTGGATACAGTGGCCCCTAGAGGCCTGAATGAGATGAACTCACTTTCTATTTTTGTATGAATATTGAGTGTTCAAGTAGGTTCCATATTAGTAGTTTTTCATTTTTCTTTTTTTCTTTTTCTTTTTTATTACTATTTTTTTCGATAGCTGGTGATTGGGTCTACTGCTTTATTAATGAGTGATTTATGCAATTGTTCTATAGTAAAGATTGTTTATTTCTTAAATGTTGCTAATGTGCTCCCAGGTACCCGCTTGCACTAAGCGTATATATCATGATATTTCCATTTATAAAAAATGCTGGCACATTTGATTGTTGAAAACATTGCCACATATGTTGGTGAGTGTTCTTTTGACATCACCTCCGATGTTGGTAATGATAGCCTGCTCGTTGAAATACTAGCAGTCTACTAACAGCATCTGCAGTGGAACGTAAACGATCACCCGGTTGCTAGGTGATGCGTTCCAGGCTCTATGAACATACTGGAAATGCTCCTGTAGGCGATGCTTTTATGAAGCAACAAGGGAGAATGCCCGCACGTGTGAGCCAGGTACTGTATTGTTTAATACATTTTTGTGATCTTGCAATGTAATTCTGCAGTGGAATACAAACGATCACCCAGTTGTTAGGTGAGGCGTTTCAGACTCTATGAGCGTACCGGAAGTGCCCTTTAGGTGATGCCTTTATGAAGCAACATGAGACAATATGTACACATGTGAGGCAGGTAATATATTGTTTAATATATTTTGGCGATCTTGCAATGTAATTCCTAGAACAGTGATCTATAGATTTGTATATGAGGAGGATTTGCTGGTTTGTGCTATAGCAATGCTGATGCTTGTTTGGAGTGTCACTGCTGAGCTGTATTATGATTGATTGCAATGGCTATTTAGTAGCTGGTGGTTTCCTGGGAGCCCATATCTCTATCTGTTGTCTGGTGATATGGCAGGAGCTGGTCTTGAGAAAAGTCAGTGTGTGGACTGAAACGTCAACCAAAGGCTATTGCTATCTACATGGATGTTACAATAAAATGATGAGTATAATTTCAAAATTTTTAAAGAGGCTGGTGAGTGCACTTTTTTTCTGAAAAAAAAAATAAAATATAGTATAGCAATAAATAATTGTAACATTAGTGATGATAAGTAGAACAGGTCTTTCTGCTGAAACTCTGCCCAGACAATAGGTGACTCCAAAACAAAATGTCTCTTTGGTAACATAACCAGGATGCCAGAGACTGATGTGAACTAATTAAAATGCAAGGTGTTACCCCTGCTAAGATTTAACTAGCATTTCTCATTGTTGTAGTTGACTCTAGGGATATTTACACCTCATTTACAAGACAAGGAGATAGGCACGAGAAGCTGCTTCATTGAATGTACTAATGTTATGAAAACCTAATTTACATGTCACCTCCCTTCACATCATCCTGGGAACTACTGGAGAGAGATGGGGGAGGAATAACTATAAATAGGCTGTATCAGGCTACTAATAGCTGATGGCAAAGCTGTTGGTTTAGTTGCTGGTTGGAGAGCTGGGTGGATGGAGGAGTAAGAAAGAGACAGATGGAAGAATCCCCAGAGTAAGGTAATTATATTATTCATGCTTATGTTGCTAAAAACATAAATTATATTATTCATGCTTATGTTGCTAAATACATAAATATTTGTAGATATAATTTTTTTAGATACTGTTTTGTTATCATTACTTAAGTCTTACCTTAACAAAATGTTAAGGGTATTATAATAATATAAACATATGTAAATGGATACATTTCTCTAACAGTTATATTCTAAATTTTGCATTACCTATTAATCAGTTTTGTATTTAAAGAAATCCTGTGTGTGTATATATATATATATATATATATATATATATATAGCTATTACACTGTGAATTTTATATGATTCCACATTATCTTATATGTCACAGGGTAGTTAGACATACTTTAATGATTGTAAATTAATAATGTAAGTTCATGATACATATGTAAATATATATATGATCACTTATCGTCTGTCACCTAAATAGAATGAGCCAAAAACATTTAGTTGTCTCATAATATTAAAAAAACAAAACATTTTCTGAGCAATTACAAAAAGTTGGGCAAAAATTCTGGGAACATATGTGTAACATAGCTAAAGATTATATATCAGTACTATTGTAGATTATATATTTAATAATAAATATTCTATAAAAATTCAATAAATATATGAATCCTTTTGTATAAATTAGTGGTAATCACTGATCATATTTCAAATAGTACTATAATACAAGAAAGGTAAAGGGACATCTTTTGGACAAAAAGAAGACTGCATGGAACAGAGTAATTTCTTATACAGGTAGTCTATTGAATAATAATTATGGGCTTACAGAGTTCTATCTGAAAAGCAGGGGTGCCGAGAGGGGGAGAGTGGGTACTAATTATATGGGCCCAGGCTTGCTGGAGTGGCCTGAGGGGGGCCAGGGTCCAGCACTGATCCCCCCCTCTAACATCACAGCAGCCCAGCACATGCTGCTCTGTGCTGGGCTGCACTGGGAGACTGCTCTCAGCTGCTAAGAAGCAGCCACAGCAGTATCCTATGCCTGTAGGGGGAGAGATCAAGCTGATTGCACCCCCTGCTGGTTATAGACTGGGCTGAGAGGGCTCACAGTGCCCCCCTCACTCGCAGCACTGCAAAACTTTTTTTTAACCTAAGTGTGCATGGTCACACCTCCATCAATTAGACCACACCCTCTTTTACCTGGTCCCAACGTGGCTCTTGGCAGGCCTGCTGAAAAGACACAGTTTTCATTCAGAACCTATGGAGCTAATGTATCAACAAACAGATACATTTAGTTTCCAATTAAAATAATAACTTTCCTCTGTCTCTACCTCTATTTTATGTCTCATTGAAGCTAAAGTTTGACCAGCCATGAAAAAATGCCTGGCTAGCAGTTATTTCATTGTATTAGTGCATGGATAAATCTGTGCATCACTATCTTCCAGGGCCATAACTAGAGTAGTGCAACATGTGCCATGGCATATGGCACTGCAGGGCAGGGGGAGCTGTTCTGGCTTTCAATTTTCTATTTATAATTATTCTCATTTATAGCTTTCTCTTTTTTATCCCCGTCATCTCCTGACCACCCCTATCTACTCCCTGGCTGACTCCCCCTCCATCTGGCTACCTCCCCAAGCACCTTCAGTCACATCCTCTTGTAACACACATTTCAAAACACTGTAATATTTGGGACTCAAACCTATCACCTCTCACATTGCAGTCAGACACCTTTATACATGGAGTTATCTGCCCCACAATTTATGATGGCAGCCACCAACAGACACCAACTCCCAACCCAGGATTTACTATCACACCTTGAATTCCCCTGCCACTGAGTACTGGTGCCGGTGCAGGATACATATGTGGATCTCCCCACAGCTGATATTTGCTGTATTTACACTATAAGTAGAACACTATCAACATTTTTAGTTGGTGATCTACTGTACACTGCTGGCTACAGGATTGTGCATGGCGCTGTTCTAATGGACAAATCCTGCTACAGGTGCATATTTACCTACACTCTACTTCATCTAAAGCTGGTGAGTTCTACTGCATAATTATTGTGTATTATCACTGCAGCCATTGGATACACACTGTATTTGGCAGTGACACCTGGATAACAGTGGTACAGTGGGATTGGTACCCTTTCATCATTGTACAGCACAAATCAGATTTATATTGGCCCTTCCCAATGAGACCACACCCCTTTCTTGGTCTTGCATCTTATGTCCCTATTGGAAAAATAGGGAGGGGAAAATGAAACCAATGTTTATTCTGGCCCAGTGCACGTTAAAGTCTACTTATTGCTCTGCTATCCCCCATAGGAAGAAGAGAGGAGTCAGCTGCTGTACAGCAGCAGCAATCAGCCTCTGTCTGAAGCCCAGCTCACAACAGCATGTGCTGGGCTTCTGACAGGTCAGAAGGGGGGTAGGCATCAAACTTATGCCCATGCTGGGCTCTGCTAACAAGCATATACCTGGCTTAATTAGTATGTGCTCCCTCTCTTGGTTCCCTTGCCTGTGAGCATATAGCCTCAAGTCACAAATCTAGTAAATTATCTTACATATTACTTATTACTATTACTGTGCATTGGGTCAGTATATACAAAAGAGTATCTAGGCAGCAGCTCCTTCAAAGTATCTTATATAATAAACTGTACATCAAGTTAGTTTATATAAAGGGGTATCTAGATTGCAGCTCCATCATAGTATCTTACATATTACTCTTTGCATAACGTTAGTATATATAAATGGGTATCTACGTGGCAGCTCCATCATAGTATCTTATATATTACTCAGTGTATCAGGTTAGTATATATAAAAGGGTATCTAGTTGGAAGCTCCATCATAGTATCTTATATATTACTCATTGTATCAGATTATTATATATAAATGGGTATCTAGGTGACAGTTCCATCATAGTATCTTACATATTACATATTACTCTGTGCATCAGGTTAGTATATACAAATGGGTATCTAGGTGGCAGCTCCATCATAGTATCTTATATATTACTCTGTGCATCAGGTTAGTATATATAAAGGGGTATCTAGGTGACTGCTGCATCATAGTATCTTACATATTACCCTGTGCATCAGGTTAGTATATATAAAGGGGTATCTAGGTGACAGCTCCATCATAGTATCTTACATATTACTCTGTGCATCGCGTTAGTATATATAAATGGGTATCTAGGTGGCGGCTCCATCATAGTATCTTATATATTATTCTGTGCATCAGGTTAGTATATATAAAAGGGTATCTAGTTGGCAGCTCCATCATAGTATCTTACATATTACTCTGTGCATATGGTTAGTATATATAAATGGGTATCTAGGTTGCATCTCCATTATAGTATCTTATATGTTACTCTGTGCATCAGGTTATTATATATAAATGGGTATCTAGGTGACAGCTCCATCATATTATCTTACATATTACTCTGTGCATCAGGTTAATATATATAAATAGGTATCTAGCTGGAAGCTCCATCATAGTATCTTACATATCTTACATATTATTCTGTGCATCAGGTTAGTATATATAAATCGGTATCTAGGTGGCAGCTCCATCATAGTATCTTATAAATTACTCTGTGCATCAGGTTATTATATATAAATGGGTATCTAGGTGGCAGCTCCTTCAAAGTATTTTACATTTTACTCTGTGAATAAGGTTAATATATTTCAAGAGATATTTACTAGCACCTTTCCCTCCCTCACCCATGTTATAACACACTCAACATTGCCCTTTCTCACCTATGTAGAAATACAATCTCTACCTCACACATATAGTAACTTTTTCCCCTCCCTCACTTTTGAAGTAATAAATTACTTTTGATCACACTTACAGTAACAAATTCCCCCTCCCTTACCTGAGTTATAACACATTCTCCTGCCTCACACTGAGGTAACATATTTGAAATTTTCCTTCATCACCTGTGTAGTAACACATTCTCCTCCCATACCTGTAGTACCACATTATCAATTGTAACACATCCCATTCCTCATCTGTCTAGTACCACATTACCCTCCATTACCTCTATAGTGACATTACCCAATCACTGCTGCTGTAACACATTTTCCTCTCTCATATTTCCCTCCCTCACAATTCAAATAGGGGAGCCACACCAACTGCCAGTGATGTTTGGTAGTACTTGGGGTGAAAGTTGCTGTTTAACTATTGAGTGGGTCTGCTGCCACAATGAGACAGTCAGTCAGGACATTGCACAAGGGGAGGAAACATTTTAACCCTTTTCAACCCCTTAGGAATAAAATTTTGAAAAAGTTTTTTTAGTGATTACCTATATCATGGATGAAATATACTACCTGATTTTAATTTTTCTTTTCATTTGGGTCAGTGAGTTGATGAAACAGTGAGTCAGTCAGTGAATCCGTTAGGACATTTGATTTTTTTTATAGATTACTCTCTGCATTAGTCTGAGATAAATACTCACAAATACACAGCCAGACACATGAAAATTAAAGTCATACTACAAATAATTAGTATTTTTAATTAATATTTCTTCTTATAACTTTTATTATACAACCTGCTCTCTACAGCCAATCCTACCCACATATCTTACATAGAAATTTCCTATATACCCTTTGGTTTCTCATACAACAATGATAACTGATACCTCTGCACACATCACACAGAGGTACATGACTGTGAGATGGTCACATTATCCCCATTCTCATGGTGTGTGCAGAGATAATGGTGGCATCCTGTTGCATCAGGTGACAGTAGGTGTGACAGGATCGGTATCATGTTTTACCCATCTATGGTCAGTGCAGGGGGTGAGTAATGTATAATCTGCACATTCTGAGGTCATAGTATGAGGATTAAACAATTATCATAGTAACATTAATAGACTTTCTGTACTATATTAGGGGATGTAGTCGGCATCCCAGTGTGTGGGATACTTATGGTCTTAATACCGGTACCAAAATCCCGAGAGGTTGGGATCCTGGCACCAGTATCCTGACTATCGGCATCCTGATGGTAAGTGTTGGGTAGCAGGGTTATGGTTAGGTACCATGGGGGGAGGTTAGGTTAAGCACTGGGGAGGAGCTATTAGGCTTAGATGCAGGGAAGAGAAGGTTAGGTTTAGGCACTAGGAGGAAGGGTTAGGGTTAGGCACTGGGAAGTGTGGGTTAGGATTAGCAAAGGGGTTTTGGTGAGGGGGTAAAAAAATACTCACTTTTGACTCCTATGGCTGTCATTATTCTGGATGTCAGAATAACACTGTTGGTATTCTGACTAGTGGTATCCTGATAGCTGGGATATCATACTCAACTGCTATTTAAGTATTCGTATCTGCTGCAGGAGGGTAGAGGTCTCTGTGCTACACATCTGACTGGAAATGGTGATATAGCAATTTGAAAAAAAAAAAAAAATAATGGTAAATGACTGTGACATGTTTTTATATATATATATATATATATATATATATATAGTGAATAAAATAAAGTGAATAAAATTGTGCATGAAAAAATAAGTGAATGAAGTTGTGTGTGAAAAAACATAAGTGATAACGTGTTGTATGTAAGTGTGTACTGTTGTTGTATGAAGAGAAAGTGTTGAAACCAATAATAATGTGTACGTGTGTTTGATGATGCACAAAGGAAAAGTGATAGCTATATATATATATATATATATATATACATATATATATAAATTTATATTGTTCTGTATATAACATAATATAACAGTATTATTGTAAAAGTATAATTACCCCAATAAGTTTTTAGTTTTTAAGTATAAACCTTTTTTTCTTATAGGGCAAATAAGGAGCAGAATTCCCACTTAGAATATTAGAAGACACTGTGGAAAGGGACATTATTCTCTGATCAACTCAACTACAGAAGTCATTTCTTCTTACATCTCTGAAGGATTCATAAAAATCTATTCTCATTTCCTGGATAGAAGAAACATTGAGCAACTAAATTTAATCTTATCTAATACATGATGAGTCTCACAGGAGAGAAACTGCATCTGTGCTCTGAGTGTGACAAAAGCTTTACATGTAAATCAAAGCTTGTCCGACATCAGAGGAGTCACACAGGGGAAAAACCATTTACATGTTCTGAATGCAACAAATGTTTTCAACAGAAGCAACTTCTTGTTATACACCAGAGAAATCACACAGGAGAGAGACCATTTTCATGCCCTGAATGCAACAAATGTTTTAAAGAGAAGCGATGTCTTGTTATACACAAGAGGAGTCATACAGGAGATAAACCATTTAAATGTACTGAATGTATCAAATGTTTTTCCCAAAGTTCACATCTTGCTATACATCAGAGAGTTCACATAGGAGAGAAACCATTTACATGTACTGAATGTAGCAAATGTTTTTCCCGGAGGTCACATCTTATTGCACATCAGAGGATTCACACAGGAGAGAAACCATTTACATGTACTGAATGTAGCAAATGTTTTTCCCATAGGTCACATCTTGTTATACATCAGAGAATTCACACAGGAGAGAAACCATTTAAATGTTCTGAATGCAGAAAATGTTTTACAGAGAAGCAACATCTTGTTAAACACCAGAGAATTCACACAGGAGAGAAACCATTTACATGTACTGAATGTAGTAATAGTTTTCCCCAGATGTCACAACTTGTTAGTCATCAGATGAGTCATACAGAAGAGAAACCAATGAAATGCTCTGAATGCAGCAAGTGTTTTGCCCACAAGTCAAATCTTGTCAGACATCAGAGGATTCACACCCGAGTGTTTTACTAGAAAGATATAACATGAGGAGTCACTCTGAAGGCATGTATGTAGCATGTGTTTCATAAGTAATTTAAATGATATTACTATAATATACATTCAATCAAGCCAAAATATTGTCTGAATGTGACGAGTGTTTTATATAAATGAGTCCTGATATAGACAGCAGAGGAAAGACATATGGACTTTTGGGCATTTTCCCCCCTGTATAGTCTCTCTGTTAGGAAATATGGGCTTTATTTAGCAGCAGACACAAGGCCAATATTTATGCAGATCAATTGTATATTTAAAATTGGGCATGTGTGAAATTTGCACTGCGCATTTGTAAGGATTGCTTTGTGATTATCTACATACAGATGATCCATTTGCAAAGTAAGTGTCATGTGGTCAGCATTGGAGGTATGCGCTGGTGTATACTACTGTTTAAGTGCTTTTTCATGTGTTTGTATAAATTAGCTATTGCGATTGCATTCATTGCAAGAGAGCTCTATGGATGCACAGAGAGCTGCAGTGTGTGCAGCTGGTCAGACTTGCCATACATGCTATTAGACATTTTATGTGCATAGAAAGTACCAATGTTATGCAGGAGTGCGACATTGGATGGATATAAGAAAGCAGCAATGTGCGTCTCTATGCCATCTGGGCTTTGGCAGGCATTAGCATATTTTTGCTGCTGTGTTCCGTGTGATATCTCACAAGTGATCATATTAACATCCACTGCTGAATCAGGCCCTACAGCTGCAGTATAACAGACAATGGTGATGGTGCTGCTATTACTGAGCTGTGGAATATACAGATGTCCTGCTCATGTAGGTGCTGGGACTAGTAGAGGAAAGAGCTTTCTATCACAGGAAAAGTATACATTATACTAAGTATGACATAGTGATGTTACCCAGACAGATCTGTCCGGCATGTAGGCTGAAGGACATGTACAAGTAATATCTATAATAACCATTTATGTTTCTAGCAACTGTCCCCATAACACTTGTTAAATAAAAACTAATCTGAAAAATATGTTTGTCTTTGATTGTAGAACTAAAATATCTCATCAAAATTAAATAATGTTATATATTCTACATTTTAGAAGATAGAAGCAGGAGAGACACTTAGGGCACCATGTAATGGTGACAATCTGGAAAAAAAAATAAAAACCACAAAGAATCATTGATCATTAGTAACATTTAGCAAATGGATTATTTAAGTCATTTTATAGATGGTGGTGAAATATAACCACAGGGCCCGCACCCAGAGGTATGCACATTGCCAGTATCCATGCAGATGACCTATGCTGGAAGTATTGCCCATGTGTGCGGATATGACAGTGCAT
Source organism: Taudactylus pleione (assembly GCA_031769625.1). Lineage (NCBI taxonomy): Eukaryota > Metazoa > Chordata > Amphibia > Anura > Myobatrachidae > Taudactylus > Taudactylus pleione. The sequence goes on along the minus strand of JAUIMM010000144.1, from coordinate 5,312,469 downwards.
TTGTCCTGATGATTAACCACTGGCAAACACAGAACAAATTTCGATGTAAGAGTCATGGATTTCAGTGGATGTTCCTTGGTGGTAATATGGGTGTGGCTAGCCAGACATAGGCATGTTGTGGTTATTGGCTACGTCTTTTACAGCAGATGTACTGACATAAGTGGCCAAGATTCTGCACCTCCATAGTGCTGGTGTAATGTGCGATGGTGTGTCTTATTATGCACAGAGTACCAGAACCAGAGGGCATCTCAGTCGGAAGACCATTGCCTATGGCATCAGTATAAAGATGAAGCCACAGCTTCCTCCTCTGTATATGGCCTTGGGTCTTCCTGCCAATCAGGGAGTGCTCAGTAGCTGGATAGATACACAGTGTTCCCTGCTGGCTGCTGTACTCTCTTATCTCCTGTCCTCCAGAGGAACAACTCAGACTAACACAATCCCCCTGCCCCTAACAGCTTGGCCATTTTATGTCATTGTTCCTAATCCAATGTCTCACTGACACATGAGTATATTACTGCTGCCCTTGAGGGGGCAGTAATACACAGGTATTAAGATCAATGCATTTCTCTACTACCAATTTCCCTGTTTTAGGTTATATAACCATATTGAGAAACTGTTTATATTATGAATCCTTACTTTCTCTACAGTATATGTAGTACCCACTGATGTAATAATCCTCTAGCTATTTTAACCACAAAGTCCACCATTATGTAGGGGTAGAGAACCTCTCATATGTATCTGTCCCGTATGATGTATATTTCTTATCCAGTGTGGGCCTCTTCTGGATTGATTTTTTGATCCTCCATGTAACCCGGAGGAAGGAGACTATGCTATATCCCTTGTTGCATAAGCAAAAATGGAAATATGTGCAGTGCATATAAACAGGGCTCATAGTGGTCTTATGGAGGTGGTGAAACATATCACCATTCAGGGCTGGCTCTACCATTAGCAGCTTTAAGCAGCTGTTTAGCATCCTGGAATATGGGGGAGCCAATGAGTCTGCCTATCTCAATATTCAGGATGTCTCTGAGAGACATTATTGTTGTACTAAATGCAGATTACCTCAACGGAATTTTTATGAAAAGGCCTCCTCAATTTCCCCCGAGGGGCTGGAAATTGGTTCTTGGTGGTCATGGTGAAGGTCAGGAGTGGATTAGCATGCTGAAATATTGCTTATGGTGCTGAAACACCTTGCATAGGCCCTGTCTACACCACCATCACCTCATCTCATCAGGTGGAGTAAATCTGAGATGATTCCTCACCACTGACCTAGCTACAAGTAGGTTTGATGGCACCCAGAACAAATTAAAAAAGTCACCACTTGAAAAGTGATTAAAATTTTGGTACTGACACATTGGAAACATAAATAAGGGAAACTCGAGGACAAGGTAAAACCTCAATATGACTGTATAGAATACCATGTGCACACACATACACATGTACTTTATGTTTAGAAACATTTGAAGTGAATTTCCAAGGGCCACTTAGTTCCCCTAGATGCTTTAGTTACTATGATATAGTGAAATACATTAAAAGTGCTCTTCTAACATTTCTGCCAAAAGGAGTGTTTTTTATTGGGTCCTTTTAAATAAGTTTATTTCACTTGGGTGCCCAATGTTTTTATGTTTAGAAATACCTATGTGTCCCTGTGATTGAGATTATGTGGTGCTTTCTCTGCAATGGAAAACATCTGAAGAAATTGAGCCTCCCTGAATAAACAGTGTCTTCATATAGGAGATCATATGGTATGAAGGCCAGCTGTTTGTGTAGGAATATAACAATGTTATTATCATACAACAGAGTGTCAACTAGATAATACATAGTAATAGAAATGTTGAGGCAGGGCATCATGTGAATTTCTCTGATTATTATTTTTTTAATATTAAATAGTATTTGGTTATTTGGTAAGCCATTTATATCAGCAAAATAGTTTGCTTAGAATTTGTGTCTTAATTAAAATTACTCTGCCCTAACCTTTTCCATCTATTTCTCCCAATTTTGAAGTAACCAGCTTCACCCTCCTCCCCCAGCATCTCTACATCCTCATCCCCCCTGTATGTCTCTAGCATATCTACAGTGCCATTTCCTCTGTATATTACCATCCTCATCATTCCAGTGTGTTTCAAACACCATTCTCCTGTTTCCTAAGTGCCATCCCCCTGGATCTCTATACCCTCATTCCCTTTATATGTCTCTAGCATCTCCTTTGCACAATCCCCCCATAGCTGTATAGCATTTTCCCCTTACATCTCCCCTGTGCCATCCGCCTGCATTTCTCCAGCACCATCCTCATACACTTCTACAACATCATCCCCATGCATGTCTCTCGTGTCATCCCCCCTGCCTCTCTCCAGTATCATATACCCTGCATATATACAGCATCATCCTCCTGCTATATTCCAGCTTAAACCCCTTTGTCTATCCAGCTCATGCACCTGGTATCTGTACAGCACCATCTGCTGGTGTTTCTCCAGCCCCCCTTTACCTGCTTCTTTGTTTTCTGCACAGTGCCTACTCCATTTAATTTCTGAGCAGTTTCTCCTTGCTCATATACATCATCTGCAAAGATTTGTATATATATATATATATATATATAATTATATATATATATATATACATATAGAAATCACAGGGGCTCTGCAATCACCATAATAACTAATAATAACAATAAACATAATAAACAGTGGGGTTTTAGTTCATGAATTGATCAATGCATTTAAGCTTGCAGCCCATCGTCACAGGACCCCACTTTACTGCAAGTTCCTACTCTATTGCTCAGAATTATAACATGGACATAGCCATCACATTAGTGTTAAACTCAGGGTATGCTATCAAGGTTTAAAGCTCACAGCAACTTTGATTTTAAACTTGAGACAGTTACCAAGCACACCTGTTGCAAAGCACCTAGGAAAACAGTTGACACAAGTTAGATTAAACTAGTTAAAAAGGGTGCATGAGAAAATATGATCACAAAAATGATTAATTATAAAAATTAATCAAAATAAAAAAATAATTTTATAGCTGTGGGTACCGGTGTGCTGATTCCCGGCTCTCTGGTAATGCTGTACAAGGATCAGGGACAGCCACACAGTGTGTGTAAGATTCAAGGTTGAATGTCTATGAAGTATTTGCTACCCACAAGAAACACTTTGTGCCATCGACCACTTTGAATTGTATTAAATGTAACCATAAAATGCCTCTTTATCCCATAACCTCTGGTATTGTGGAAAGGTTGTTAGGTTTTGTAACAAACTCTTGTAATACTTAAATTATTAATTGAAACTTAAATTATCTAAGAACACTGCTACTTTCCTTTTCATTGAGTTCTCCACCTGGGAGTCAGAATCATCCTTAGATACTTGGAAACCCTCCTTGATGGTTATGGTAACAGTAGCCAAGCATCTAATTATCAAACATTGGATTACATGATCCTCTCCCACATTGAGGGAATTGAACATTTCTATGCTAGATGTACTTTACTGTGAAAGACGCATGGCTAGTTTTAATATCGAAAAGGGAGTCTTCGCTATCTCCAAAAAATGGGAAGTTTATATAGAATGTTTTCATGCCCAAACTCAGACTAACATCTGGAGGGTTTTTGAACACACAGGGGGTAAATTTACTTAAGTGAGAGTTTTTAGAAGTGAGTTTTAGAAAAGATGTTGCCTATAGCAACCAAACATATTCTACTTAGCACCTTCTAGAAGAAAATAGCTAGAATCTGATTGTCTGCTGTGGGCAACATCTCTTCTAAAACTCACTTCTAAAAACTCTCTCTTTAGTAAATTTACCCCACAGAGTGTTTTCTGTTATGTCAGTTCACTTAAGATATTTTCTTGTCTCATTTCCCTCTGTTTTATCTTTTTTTTTATTTTACTGTGATGTCCTCAGAAAGAGAGAGAACACATATATATGGTTTACTGCATAGTTATAGCTGGATATACCTCCTCTTTTAAGTTTAGTCTGACTTGTACTTTATTTCTTGGAATTTTTTAGGCCATTAGTGTTACTCTCCTCACCCTTTTTCTCAATGGGTCTCCATTGTGACATGGGTATTATACTGTAGTACTTTATAGTACTTTATAATACTTTCTTAAAATATTTTATTATATTCTAATGTACTATAATTTCACTTCCATTCATATACACATTGCATATTTGTGTTACTGTTTTGATATTGCAAATTCTTACTTGCATTTATTGTGTATGTATTCAGTATGTTCCTAATTCCTACTTGTTCTGTGTGGATTTACTGTATTTTTTTCATGATGTTATTAAGGGATTTTCTCCCACCTTCTCACACTTTAGAAATGTATGTTTATAGTTATATAGTCCCAACTCACATTTTTTGCTTTTTGTATTACAATTTTATTCCTGTATATGTATATGTAATAATAGACTAAACAAGAAAAAAACACTTGTAACAACTTTTTTTGTTTCATATCAAGAGGCAATGGAGACTACTATTCAAAGATTGTACTGTATTTTATTTTATACTTGAGATGTATGATGTGCAATTTATTCTTGCTGTTCAATAAACAGATTCCAAAATAAAAAATCTAATTTATACAATTAATTAATATTTAAAAACAAATTGTTTAATATTTGACATCCCTGCTCAGTCACCCACATCACCCTATATTTTTGCTTATACTTTTAAATATAATATACTGGGCCTCACTCACTACCACTTTACAATAAATATAGAATTAGTACAATTAGGATACAATTATTGGATATTAAACTGGGGAAAGCATTTAATCTTTTAGGAGTCTTATGTGGTTATACACCCATGAAAGTGTCCCCAGTTATTGCAAATTTCTATAAGAAACTTGATAATAAACCTCATACTTTAGAAACACAAATGGGTTAAACAATTATTTATTTAACTAAGTAAAGCTTTTCAATTTTGAGGAGTATTAACTTATTTTAAAATGTATAAACAACATGTCAAGATGCCAAAATTTGGACTATTGTTAATTTGGAGATACATAAATGTGTGTGAAACATATTATGTAGTATATTAACAAAGTTTAAAAACAACAATGTGTATTCTCATATTGTGTTTCCCTCATTTAATGTTTCACAAACAAATTATTTGATTCTTTTTTTATTATTTATCACCTCACCAATCTCCAATATCAGAGCTTTTTGTTAAACAACAGTGGATGCCAGAGGTGTATCTATGGTCTGTGGTTCCCAGGGGAAATTACTAAAAGGCTCCTTTAATAATAGTTAAAAAAATGCATGGCAGAAATCCTATATAGGAAATTAACATGGTTTATTGCATGTTACAAAATGAAATACAAAAAACGTATGAAACATATTGTTGCCAAAATACATTTACAAATATAATCACATAATCTATGCCACATTGTAGTGCCCTCAGCTCTCAAAATGTCATATAGTTGTACCCCCAGTTCATAGTATGCTATGGTGCAGTGACATTAATTTCAAAACATGCCGCATTGTTGTGTTTAATTATACTGCCTCAAGGCAGCAATACCACAATGTAGAGATCCCAGTTTTAATATACCAAATAGTGGTACCTCGAGTTTATAGCATGCCTGTTGTATTGCCCACAATTCTCAGTATGCCACATAGAAGTGCATCCAGTTCAGTCTTCTACATAGTGGTTCCTTCAGTTCCCAGTATGCATTGCAGTGCCCCCATTTCATAGTTTGCCACTTTGTTCTTGTCAATGTAAAAAATTTAAACTTATTGAAGTATAAAAAATACAATACTTCTTAAATTATTTTCATTATATGCATAATTAATTTTTTATAATAAAGTCACATAATTAGCATATGATGATCCTGTAAATTACACATATCTTTTGCACATCACCAGATTGGACTACTGTAAACTCCTCTAACCTGGCCTATTGTACCTTAATACCTCATCTCTCCATGGCATTCTGTCCACAATGCTGTTGCCCATGTTATTGTATCTTCATCCCCTCTTACAAGCAGTACACTGGCTCCCCTTCCCCTTCAGAATCCAAATCAAGCTCACAAAAGCACTGACCCAATATTATCCCATTTACAACTCTGGTCATTTTACACTTCTGCCCATTTTTTTCCACAAATCCATGCCCCCTATCCTGCCTACTGATTACTTCCTCACACTTCCACCTCCAAGATTTTGCACATGTTGCTCCCTCTGGAATTCTCCCCCTCTACTACACCTAAATTAGGCTCTGAAGACCTTCTTCATCAAACCCAGCCATCTCTCATCCTAACTCTCTGTTCCATGCTCACTTTCTGGCTGCCCCATTCAAAATGTACTATAAACTGTCACGGTCAGTGCCCTCTCCCTTCTTGTGCTTTTCCTTCTCTTACTTATACTATTCTTATATTCTTATAGTAACCCTTAGTGTCTGCCACCCTGTTGCTCAATTCAGTGTCATGTCATGAATGTTGGTGCAGCAATGTTTAGACTGCATACCAAGTACAGTACTTGCAGTGGCAAACGCAGGATTTTTATGGGGGGGTTTCCATAATTAATATATATATATATATATATATATATATATACAATCCAGATAGGCGGCACTCCACGCAAGTATAAAACACCCCAGGGATGTGTTTTAATCACATCCCTGTGTGTTTTATACTTGCGTGGAGTGCCACCTATCTGAATTGTTTACTGGAAGACAACCACGATTGTCTTTCTGTGGAGGGCACCTGCTATATTATTTGTCTATTTTGGGGAGTGCCACCCGTGGACATTAATATATATATATATATATACATACGCAGCAAACATACTGTACTGTACACACAAGCTTGCATGCATTCACACATAGCATACATACACACACACATAGCAATCATACACACAACATGCATACATTCATTCACACATAGCATACATACACACACACACATAGCATACATACACATGCACATAGCAAACATACACACAGCATACATACATTCATTCACACATAGCATACATACACACATAGCATAGATACACACGCACATAGCAAACATGCACACAGCATACATACATTCATTCACACATAGCATACACACAGCATACATACTGTATTGTACACACAAGTTTGCATGCATTCACACAGTATACACACATAGCAAACATACACACATTCATTCACACATAGCATACATACACACATTTAGTCACACATAGCATACATACACACATTCAGTCACACATAGCATACATACACACATTCAGTCACACATAGCATACATACACACACGCATACAGCATATAGTACTTACATAAACCCAGGGCTGAGGAGGAGGAGCTCAACGCCACGGTTACCCTAGCAGATAGTATGCTGCACATGCGCCTCAGCTCCCTCGGCCATCCGGATCTTCTGTATCCAGTGCAGAGAGCTCTTCCGATCAGAGCTCTCTGCCTGAGGAGCTGCTGCACATGTGCGGCAGCTCCAATCACGGCCACAGGTGGCCCGCTGACTATGCAGAGTCATGGTTGTCTCCGTGTTTAAAAAAAATTGATGCATCTGGGGGGGTTCTGTGTGCTCGGAAACCCCCCCTGCGTGTGTTACAGACTTGTCCTGCATTGTCTTTTACTGTGTGTATCTGTTATATTATATTGTTCATTTGTTTTTGTCATTTGTTAGGAGCTACTCAACTCTTGTAGCACCATACAGTATAAAGGATAATAGTACAGTAAAGTACCATACTGTAATGTGAATAATGAATTTTTTTTCAAACACAGATCTACTTGTAATCTGTGTGGGACCACAACAGGTCCATATACTGGGCCAGGGCCCACATTATACAAGGGGCATCACTTGTGGTAAAATACTGTATTTATACTAGTGACACTCCATAGTGGATGTCAAGATTTTACAATATACTGTACAGTATTGTACTATATATTAGTGTTGTAATTAGTGCTGTACCTTTCCTTTCTCCCCACAGAGCAACTTCAGCAGGTGATTGCCCTGTACAGGCTTATGGCCCATACATTAGTGGAAAATTGTGTTACTTCTTGTTGAGTTTGATTTAATTTAATTATTTATTTTTTGTTTTAGTAAAATTGTATTTTTTTCTAACGTACACCCTGTTTTGTCTTTTTTATGGGATCCAGTTGATAGATAAACAGTATTTAGTTAGACATTTAATAGACAGACACCACATGTTAGACAGACAGAAGGTCAAGATTCTACAATTCACAGAATGTTTTTCATTGTAATATCATACCGTAATGTACAGCACATGTCTCTAAGATATACCATAAATTATACAGTACAGTATTTAGTGTCCTATGAATAAAAAAGGCATGTGGATTAATAGATATACATAGTATTGTGGATGAAAGGGATCAGGGCCACCATCAGGAAGAAAGGTATATATGTATTATACAGTACTAAGGTTACTGAGGCAGGGCTAGGGTTTAATATAATTAAATAATAACAACCACACCTACAGCCCAAACTTTGAAAAAAAAATTAACACTGGTTTACACATCAATTGATGTCCCACCCACACTACAGCACCACCAACATTATCCACAGCTCTGCCCCAGGGGGGAATTCCTATTATGTCATTCCTGGGAACCACAATTTATGAGGTGAGCACTGCAAAAGGCACCATTGATATGGTACCCAGAGAATTATGGGGGCCAGGACCCAAGATAAAAAATTGCATACAGTACCAATTTGGCATTTGTGGCATACAGTACTGCACAATTTTAATTGATTTTAATAATTGAAATATGACACAACACTAGGTTTATTTTAGGACACAGTATTTATTACCATTGGATAATATTTGTGATATAGTAAATCTCAAACAATAAATACTGTATACACACTAAACTGTATAGTACATTTATGAAAACATCTGTATATAGTACAATAAGCCTGTAAACATACTGTATGCACAGTATGTTTTGCAGAGTTTTTTAAACATTATAATATACAATACAGCCTAGCATCATATTATAATACTGAATATAGCCTCTGTCACATATTAATACTATTTTTTTTATATTTTTTACTATTTAACTGCTTACAGTATTTTTGTTTCACTATTACAAACATTTATTATACTGTATGCTATTAATGTTTATTTTGTTTCACTATTACAAACATTTATTGTATATTTGGATTTTTTTTCTTCCTATAGTGTTTACAATATACAGTAGTTTTTAGCATCCTAGTATTTAATATTAATGAATATAACCCATGGCTCATATTAATACTAAAAGTATTATTTTTCATTATTGTTTGGTGTTTATGTTTGTTTTACTAATGCCAACAGTTATTGTATAATGTATTTTATGTTTTGTGTACTACAGTATACTGTACACTGCTGTATTTTAAGTTCAGTTTAAATTAAGCAAATTACTAGTCTCAATTGACAGTATACTGTAGATTCAAATAACTTTTTTATTGTGTAGTGAATCAAGACCATGAAGTGTACAGTAGATCCTTCTATGCAGATACTCTGACAGATGTGTTATATTGTGCTTGGACCAGGAAGAGCTTGCTGTCTTTGTGGGATGATATTCCTCCATGGCAGTCTGATTTGCATCCATAGCAGGCCTTTAAACTTAATAACAATACAGTACTGTACTGTAAACAGACACAAAATGTTCCTCAATTTATTGATACCAACAATACAGTAATAGTATACATTATATAAAGCAAACAGTCATTAAACTATAAATATAATACTTTACTTTGCAAAAAAACTGACCCAAAGTTTCCTCAATTTATTGATACTGTACTAACAATATAGTAAGAAACTACAGTACTTATTGAAAACATACAGTACATTACAGTATCCTCCTTTAATTAATAATATAATACACATTACTAATAATATAAAATATACATTACTGTACAAGCTACATAGCAGTTGCTTGACCATTTCTATCTATCACAACAGGTAAGACTTTGTACAGATTATTAATATAATTGTTACACTGGGCAGGTGTCAGTCCTGTTTTCCAAACTTTCACTATCCCACTCAACAGTTCCTTTTTAGTTTTTGGTTTCACTTCAGACTTGACAAACCTCCTCAACTGGGCCCAGATCATTTCAATGGGATTCATGTCTGGTGAACTAAAGGACAATATAAAAAAAAAGAATCAAACAGTCATCACAGTACTTTGGGTGTGATTCAGTACAGATTGCTATTGCGATCGCAGCTGCAATGATGCACAGAGTCTCCCTGCAAAGATATGCAAACCCTCTGAGATTGCTATGCCATCGCAACACAACATAAGGATGCCCACCTTACCTTACACACATCCATAATACTTTGCAAGTCTGCGAAAGCTTTAGAAACATCGAGCAACCTTACTTAGAAATTGCTAAACTTCTAAATACTCCTAAGAGACACTACTGCCTTTTGATAAAACCCCTGTGAGAGGGAGGAAACATGTTAAGGGAGTCTAATATAGACTGATTATTGTAGAATTCAACTTTTATTGCAGAATCAAATTTTAAACACTTTATTCTGCACTTTATCTGGCTGTGGACTCATAGTGGTAATTAACTTAATTTAAAAGGAAATAACTGCATAATATGGAGAGATGTGACACCTATGTTTGAACTGTGGGAGAAATAACTAAAGCGGGACATAGCGGCTGTGTCATCAAGCAAACCTGTGAGCTACAAACACTGATTGCCCTTATCCAAGAGACTGAGCTGAATGCGGCCAGGTATAAACCAACACTACCCCTCAAAGGCACGGTATGGAGCAACAGAACAGAGAGTGTATTTGGGGTGAGAGCTGGCCGGCCGCCATTGGAGAGGAACTGTGTTACACAATTGATCAGCATGCTGATATGTGGTAACAATGCTGTACAACAGCACGCTATTACATGGTAACAAACGCTATATGCTTTATATCCCACACAGTGGAGTGGTGATTATATTTTTTCAATAAGGACTTCATATCTGATACAATTCTGACTATTGCCCATTTTTTTACTACTATATTTATATGTGCACATGAGGATGCTATTATAGGCTGAATATTTCTACTACATTTTTACTGAATGTTATTAAGTGTGTTTTAAATGTATCTTTTTATTGAATATGCAGATGAATTGATACTGTGAGAAATAAATTGTTTACTTTTAACAGCTTTTGGGAATCCTTAGTGTGTTTACATCTGTGCAGACACATTTTTTTCTATATCCCTATTTAGAAAGAATTAAATCAAGATACCTAGGTATCTCTAAATTAACTCTGAAGGGTTGCAACTCTGGAATAAATACAAGATATCAGAGACAAGAAAAAAAAGGATCCCTGTATGAATGCACAATGTCTCGCAATGAAATAACAAACACATAAGATTTTACTTTTATTATTACATCTACTATCCGCTAAAGTGGTCACATAAAATCTCAGCAAAATAAAAGGGAAGATATGGTAGGATTTAAGTTAAATACACATCTGTGCATTACTATAATACCTCTTACTATGGGCCTTATTCAATTTGAGTCGAAAAGTCAGTTTCTGCGATACTTTTTCGCCAATGATGTCATTTTTGCCTGTTTTGAGTTACCTCCGTATTCAATTTGGAAGACTTTTCACCTAGGCGGAAAGTCAATGCAATGTAATAGGCAAAAAAGTTTCGCCTATGAATAGCAGGCGGAAAAAAGTGCAGAATTGCGGTTTTGGGGTACAACATTGCGGGAACCCCCGTGCAGCCTTAAGACAGTCCCCTAAATGTAAACTGCATCAAAAAAAGTTAAAAAATATTTGGGACACCGCAAAATATGTATGTTTAATTTTAGGGGTAAAAAAAAAAAAGGGGGAACAAAGTAAAGTGCAAAAATATCTAAATTAATTCAGGTCGGGTCCCCATGTATGCGGCAGGTGTTTTCTTTATTGCGGGAACAAGCGGCAGGTGCAATTTTGCAGATTTGTAAAAATAACTTTAGGGACTTAAAAAAATGCTTTCCCCCATGTTCATGTACCCCAAATTTGATAGGAATAGGGCTTTTCTCCCCCAAAATAATCTAAGTGCTATTCTTTACCACTTCTTCATAGCCGCAAAATTGCACCTTGCGAGGCTATTACAAACCTCGACTTCCTTCAGCAGGCAAAAATGGGGGTACCCATAGTGATCCCCCATGTTTGGACATCTTTAGGGGGATCCCAGGCATATTTCCAAAAAATTTCTGTATTTTTTCGTAGATAGTGCAAACAGTCAATTTAAAAAAAATGGAGATAATTTTTCAATTGCCTTCAGCAGGTGAAAAATAGTGCAGATTTGGAGTTTAGGGGTGCAGGCTTAAAAAAATAGCCTGCACCTTTGGGAATGCCCCCTTAAAATGAAATGTGCAAAAAAAAAAAAAAATCGGGACACACTAAAAAAATATTTTTTGGGGGGTGAAAAAGAAACAACTAAATACCACATCTAAATAGACAAATTAAATCCACAGGGGTTCCCTTATATGAAGCAGGTGTTTTCTTCATTGCACAGAGTAGCGGCAGGTGCATTTTTGAAGAATTTTTAAAAAATTAGTTTAGGGACTTAAAAATATGCTAGTACCCATTTTCAAGTACCCCAAATTTGATGGGACCACTATTTAAAACAAAAAAAAAGCTAAGTGCTCTTCTGCATCACTTCTTCAAAGTTGGGAAAAAAACACCTGCTGCATCTATTTAAAAACCCAACTTTCTTCTGCTGGCAAAAACGGGGGTACCCATAGTGATCCCCCAGTTCTGGACATCTTTAGAGGGGTCCTACAATTATTTCACAAAAATTCCCATATTTTTTCACTGATCCAAAGTCTCGCCTATTCCCATTTTCGCATAGTTTGGAATTGAATACGGGGAATAGCGGGCACGCGCGCAATACTTTTCCTATGTCTCTATACTAGATAGTTGTCACATGTTGACCATTAAACACTGAGATGATTTCTGTTTTGATCATTTCTATCATAATGTAACCCAGTGAATACTTATTTTAGTGGGAGTTCATATTCTATTAGAAGTTAAAGATCCAAATCTAAATCACTGTAAATATAGGGACTATAATCAAGGGTCATTTTTTATATATCAGTACACATCTTGGAGCTGTCTGAACAGATAAATATCTTAACCACATATCATACTATAAGTTCATTAGTTATTCTAATACACTTAAATATATGATCCCACTTGTGGGCTTATTATATATAATGGAATCTGGAACTGCTTAATCAAATAATAGATGGCTTTATGGAAAATTCAAATGTTATTATTTCCAGAGATATTTTCAGGAGACCTTTAATTTGTCCCCACTCTATGTATCTATAGTAGGAGACTCTTAGGTTGCCTGTCAGTATGTTAAATACATATCACATGAATCATGTATATTAATAACTATCTATCCTTATTTGGGATTAATCAGCCAATTCTATGGTGATACTCCTACACTATGTACCATGTGTATATCAATATGATTTGTACTTCCCAATATATAGCTGATAGCTCTGTTAACTACAGTATTAGTTTACTCCATGGATACACTATCTCATGTCCCTATAACAGCACAGATTCACCACTGTCTAAATTACATGTACAGTCTCCCTGTTGATCTAATCATAAGTCTGCTATAACTCATCTCAGTTAACCTCAAAATGTTGAATTTCAAACTGATATTTAAGTACTCGGCTTGTATATTTAGATTACTTTCCTATCCGAAGGGAAGTTTATTTGTGATACCCTTACAGCTTGTAATCTTAACCGATTAACTGCTCAATGACCGGGATATTAACTAATGCTCAGCTTATATATTTTTGATTATTGTCCTTTCCTATCCGATGGCATTTTAATTGTTTCATCTTTATAGCTTGTGATTTTAACTGCTCAGTAGCTGGGATATAAATACTGTGTATTACCAGGGGCACCAAGAGGGGGGGATTGGGTAATATTTTCCTGGGCCCGGGCTTGCTGAAAGGGCCCAGCAGGGGCCCAGGTCTGGCACTGCTCCAAGCTCGCATGTGCTGAGCTGCACTGGGAGACTGCTTGCAGCTGCTGAGTAGCTGCCACAGCAGTTTCCTATGCCTATGGGAGGTTATTACACTGACCTTTCCCCCTCTGGATTTGTGCCATGCTATAGGGCTCATATTGCCCACCTCCCCAGAACACAGCAAAAGTGTTTTTTTTTTTTTTGCTCAATGGGGCATGGCCATGTCTCTTGCTATTAGGTCATTCCCACTTCACCTGGGCCTGGCTGGGTTCTCTACACCCCTGTTTATGACAAGCAGTATTTTATTACAGTATAATGAATGGGCATTTAGTATTCCAATATACACATACCACATTAATCCTGCCCTTTCACGGGGCTGTTCATCTAGTAACTTGCAATCAATAATTTGCTGCATAAACAAATCACAATTAGTTGTCATGGGTGTTCCAACATACACATATAACAACATCTCTCCCATTAGAGCAGATCATTCTATAACCCTGCCCATTCATGGTGCTATTAATATACTGAATAGCAGTTCATATTTTACAGCACATACACATTCCATATGGTCTCTGAGCTGTTCATTTAATGAGTGGTTGTCAGTATCTCTCTGCATGCAGTGATTCCCTGCATGCATGTACCCTGCATTTCTTAGTGTAATGAATAGCAGGTGATGTCATACTGCATCCACAGGTCCCACATAACCCCTAAATAATTCAGATAATTGTCAGCTGTCAGTATTAATCTGCACACACTGACAACATGGCATCATGTTCCAGAAGGTCTACCTCCTCAGTATCATGCATTTGTTGATATATTTTACAAGAGCAAAGCTGATACCTTACCCCTCATCAAAACTATGATTGTTCCATTGAACTAATGCCTGATATTATGTTGCCTAAGGGTAGGTTATATGTGTTATCTATTCCTGAAACTAAGGTCATGGATGACTTCATCCTGGAGAACCTCAGCATGCATTTTATCAGACCCTCAAAATCCCCAGTGGGTATCGGTTTATTCTTTGTAGCCAGAAATGGATGGGAGCCTCCACCCTACATTTGAAAGGACATTTCAATCCAAAAAGTTTTTACAAACTCATAGAGAATTTCTCGGTTTTATTTAAGTAGTCATGGAAAGTAAATGGTTAATGTGTTGCTTTGTTACTAAATATAAAATAGCTAACATCATTTATACCAAAGACAGTGGAACCAAATGGTAGATGAGATGTGTCTCCTGCTTGAACTCAGTTTACTATTGTGAAATCTGGATCTTTGGACCTCACCTGGTTCAAAGAGAGCTCTCTATATGTGTCAGGAATCACTTGTCTACGACCAGCTATGAGAGAATAAAAACACACAGCAAGGGGTGGTTTATGATATCCTCTAAAGTGTTTTAATTTCAGTTACATTGTTTAGCACTTTAGTAGCAGTTGGCAAAAGTCACTCAACACCTACCTACTAGATGTTCTATATTATTGCTATAAGTAAATTCAAGTTCATTAAATGGCTAACCGAAAAAAAACAGATGACACTGCATTAAATATTGGGAGTTCTTGAGAGTTATTGCAAGGTTGACAAATATTATCAGTCTAATAAAGGGAGATTTAAATGGATTGATGTAAAAAATGGTCACTTTATTAAGAGGCATATACATTTCATAAGCCGGCAATAAAAATCTATAAAAGGAACATGATCTGTGTATTAGAATCAAATCAGCATATGCAATGCTACTTGGTCTCTCTTATAGATCTTACAATGTACAACAATGATTTTAAATATATATTAACTATTTTTGATATTTCCAGTAAGAAGGCCTGGGCTCTTAGTCTACCAACTAATAAAGTCATCTTTTTTTTAATTTGGTTCTTCATTTCATTTTTACCTTGATTATTGTTGTTCTTTTTACCCTCAGACTGACCTCCCTCCTCCTTTGAGCCTATTTTAATCAATATGTTAAGCTTAGCTGATAATATATTGTTATATGTTGGGAAGAAGAATAAAAAAACATCAAAATTCAATTTATGTTTTAATAGTATATACCTGTATGAGGTTATGTCTGTTTCATATGTATTCATATGTATGCTATCACTAATAAACTTGTAAATTCTTGAGATGTTTCTATAAAATGCTTAAAAAAATAAGAATGCTACAAATGTAGGTAGTTTTTTTTTTTTTTATTCTAACAGGGACACATACCAAAGAAGCTGCGAACCAATCAAGGTAAAGGATTTCTAAACAATGTCTTAAAAAAGTGTTAGAAAAATATTGTATAAAACATTTCACAACCAATAATGATGTCAAAATTGTGTCTTTAGGCCGCTTCAATAAAAACAAGAATGTGGCATTATTTCACAGCTCAAATTACTTGCAGATGTAAAAATGTTTTACAGAACTTAATATAAAGCTATAATAATACTTACTATAAAATAAAAAAGTGTATGCCATGTGACAGTACCATTCTAACACTTTCAAAATGTTCAAGATAACATACAGTGATTACTTTAAAACTATGAAAATACTGCATTGTTTAGCAATTGGTGATCATGTACATAATTCCAAATACAAAAATATATTTCAGAAAGTTTGAATAGAATTGTTCAAACTTTTTGTAATACATGGTGTGAACACTAAATGTCTTAAGTCGCTTTATTCGTGGGTGGATCTGTATGGTGAAGCTATAACTGGTCATTTCTATCCTGAAGAACTTCAAAGTACACCAAAAATTATAAAAGAGTCTACAGTGGAGAAGTATTATAAAAAAACTAGACAGTCAGAGGTTGGAAATACACATTAGTCAAGTGGTGTGTCTACCCCTCAACATTTAAAAAGTTGGGTGCAGGCATCAGCGATAAAAGATATATAAAGCACAACAATATCTCTAAATATTGTAAGGCCAGCAATGGATGATAAATCATTCTAGATACTCTTACCAAGTGATGCCTCAGCTAGTACATTCCCAGAAAATCAGATTTCCAACTACTCAACAAAACTGGCAAAGGAAATTGATTGAAATGGTGAATGGGAAGTAGCTCTTACAGATAAACATTATCAACACACGTGGAATACTTTGGATATATGCAATTGAATAATATATATAACCAAGTGGGATGGAATGGTCGTGAATGTGTGAATTAAGTCTGTTTTTTAAACAATTGATTAACTACTCAATGCCATCAATGCAAAAATGTCACTACATAGACTGGAGGGAAAATAAAGACTACAACAAGAACCATATATCATTCAATGGTAACACTTTCTATCAACTCAGCACTGGTGCTAAAATGTCATGGATACTGAGTTTACAGCCTAAAACTAAATTTTTTTAAACTTTCATCAACGTCAAATGCAGACAATGTATTCAGTATATTTACACAGACATTATCATCCACCAGAGGGTCAGCAATAGTTATGTACCACTGCTATGTATAGTTGCAATTAAGGGTCATAACAATGATATGATTACAATTCAATTCAATAAGCTTGATTACGTACCATTGTGGAAAATGCATTTTGACATGATAGCCATAGAGATAAAGAACAACAAGGATAAGAATATGGCATTTAAGTTCAGGAAAGTGATTAAGAAACTACAATTTAGATGGCAAATGTAAACAGTTAGAATGGTCGCTGTTGAAAACTATGGTGATTTGGTGCTCTGTGCATAGTATTATCAAGCGCAAGTTGGTAACGGTTTGGCGGGTTTTCACAGCAGTGCATACATGTACGGCTGTGGTTAGGTAGAATTGTTTGAAGCCTTTTCAGAAAAGCCATACTTTTTTTCCTAAGAGGTCTAGAGTTAGCTAAACCTCACCTGAAGAATGTGTCACGTAATATAGTAAAACACATTATCGAACACATCACAACAGCCATTATGAATAAAATGCATGAGTCACATTAACCTAATCAAGATGGTTTGGGTTTAACATATACAGTAAAGGCATGTCTAAAGAAAAATGGAAGCATGCTGGAGCATTTCCACCTTAAGTTAAAATCCAAAGGCATTGCCACTTAAATAAAAAAATAAAATTGAGTTGAAGGGTTAATGTTATTTTTTAAACAACATATCTTTTATACACACCAAGTCTGGAAATTTTTGATGTACCACCATAGCAAACTAAAATAGGGAAAAGCCTATATGTCAAAGTTCAACCATTAGCTGCATTATACAATACACCGCCGCTTGCATTTTATATAGTGGTCAACAGCAAGCGCTACTATGATCTGAACTGTCTATGATGTGTAAGATTGTTCAGGAGCTTATGATCAGAACCCACTACATTTTGAACATAAAAAAATGTGAACTGGATAGAATCCGTCACCTGGCCAAACCATTTTAACCAGACTTTCAATACGGTAATGCCCTGCATTAGTACTGTACATGTCACTTATACAGATCACAAATTAACATAAATCAGATTCTGGTATACTGCTTGACCATGAAGAGTACCTTGATGGCTACAAGCAATTTGCTTCAGCGTTTGTAACCAACAAGTCATTTTTTGAGCATTTATTCAATTAAATATTTACAGAAATGAGTAACTTGTTGTTACCACAGATGTGTTTGATACATTTTATGAACAATGCTGCATAACTATTCTGATTTTATAATACACAACAATATTTTAAATATTTTTTTTGTAAATGATATACATTTTTATTGTAACATAAAAAAATATGTTTACAGATACATACACCTGGCAGAATTATAAAAATATTTATATTTTTACGTGAAAAAAAAAAAAATATGGAAAGTTCTTGAACATTTTTTTATAGTTTTAACACTATACAAATCACACAAGTGGTTACAAAATAATCACACTAATGAATAAAAAAATAACATAAAAAAGGTATTTTTCTGGGGGTGCGGGCTTAAGAGGGGGGGGGGTGGTGTCCCAAAAAATCATGAGCCTTCCGCAGGTCACAGGAAATGTAATTTAACAACAGCTGGAGGGCTGCTTATTGCCCACCTCTGTTCTTTAGTATGTTTATGATCTCTACATCTAGACCTTGTGTGGCTGTTTTACATAAATCATCTTTACTTGGTTTGCTGTGTAAATGCTTCATCTGTTGCTGCAGTACAAGATAAATTTTTTCTTAGTGTAATCAATCGATGATTAGTCAGAACTCTGTTATTAATGGTTTAGAAAAAACAATCAGTGAACCAATAAAACAGCTGGATTATATCGACAACCACTTCTTTCAGCCAATGGTGCATTCGTTATACAACCTTTATTAATGTCTTTAAAAGCAGAAATTATCTGGGCTGACATGTTCACTGCTGATAGCGCTATGGTGAATGACTAAAAGTTGTAGAAAAATAGATTTTTAGAACGCTGCATTTTATTGACATAAGCAATTGGTGCATCATGGAAAATAAACCGCTGCATATGCGGTACTCATCAACCATATTTTTTCTTAAATCAACCAGAATATTTCCAGAAGGTACATGGGTTGCATCAAAGGCATCTAAAATGTACTGGGATTTACCAGGGTACATCTGCCTAACCAACATTGTTACTTGCAATTTATCCCCCTGCAAATTTTGAGGAATTTGGGATCCTTAATGAGGCTGAAGATCCTGCAGCTTGCATAAATGCAGTGGGAGGTGGCACAGGTTGTTCTAGTGGTGACCATACAATATCAACCCATGGCATGAGTGTCTGTAAGCACTGCATAATCTGGGCCTGGTATTGATCCTGTTTCTTAACTCTGGCAAGAAGGTGCTCCAGTAATTCTTGTGGTGATGGATTACAAGCAGCATCCTTGTTGTTGTAGCCAGCATAGTTTGCCACAAGTCCAGGTTAGATAATGGATGCTAGACCATTTTTCAAAATAGGTGAAACCCAGTACTGAGGTTTAGAGTCTAACATGCAGGTGGTTTTCACCAGGGACTAACGCAAAGAGGTTTGGTCTCAGCTGCATCCGAAATGCAGGTCACGGCTCTTAGACTTAGTACCCTAATACAGGTACTGGTGTATTCTGAAATAGAGCAGTGTACTTAGAAAGCATAGTTAACAAGCTGAGTCAAAACCAAATGGGCAAGGCGGAACCAAGTATTAGACATAAACATGCCAAAAGGAATAGCCAAAGTCAAAACTGGAATATCAGATGCAGTATCAGGGATGAGATGGAATCAGGTCACAAACAAAGATGAGGTAAAAAATGATCAGTAGTATTAATAGGAATGCTATAGTATGATAGAGAGACTATACTCTGGTACTGTCTTATCCACAGGAACCCCCTTATATAACCTTCATATGCAAAAATCATGTTTTGCACAACTGCCCATTTAAATTTAACACAGGATGGTGTGTGTCATTATAGAAGCCATGGCCATCTGTGTTCTGGACTCAACTTGGGAGAAAGGAAGAGGAAGACTGGAATCAGAGGCTGCCAGCAAAGGCGTCAAGGAGTGCATGCCCACTGCCCACTGATGGCCAGGACCCCAGCAGCACTGGACCCAGTAAGTAATACATAAATGTTTTATTAAGAAATATATTAATCGTAACTCCTCCCTTATCTACTTATTACCCATACCACTAGCAGTCCTGGCCCCTCCCATAAAACCCCAGATCACTGGTGCTCTATGTACATCACCATGCACAATTTGGGATAGTTCATAAATCCTTGATAATAGAACATCATCTTGTCACTGGCATGAAAATAGTATAGTAACAACAATATATTCAGTATCAATATTGCTTATACAGATCTGTCCTCATATACCTTTTTTTTGCTTCATTTGGCATGAGATGCCAACATGGCTAAGATGCAACACGACGAGTAGCAATTAGATAGATACCAATTTTGTTCCTGCAAAAGTATTTGCATTAAGTATCAGATTAAAGCAGCAAATTTTATGAAAAATCACAAGGCGTGACTAATTCACAGACTTAAAGGCATGGCACATTGGTCCACATGGCTAGATTTTAGGAAAGGTGTATGTGGACACATCTGTATGATGTAGTTTGTACAGGACAGAAGATCACACCAGTGCCTATCTATAGCAATTAATAACAGGTTTTCCACCAAAGCTGAAATTTCTCCAATGTTACAGGAATATTTTCTACGATCTGCAAAGCCGCACTAGTCTGACAACCTCATCCAAATGGGTTTTTTACCTTTATAGTATGTAGCAGCATTTCATAGCAATACTAAAACTTTCATAACTACAAATGGATGTTACCTATGAGGAATCGGTATGATATCCTGACCATTAGGATGACGGTTGTCAATAGACTGACAGGGGCACCCCGATGCCTACAATCCCGGCAGGAGAATGATATGTAATGTTCCCCTGCCCTATTCAACCACTAACCCTCCTTTCATGCACCCTTACACTATCCTCCCCTATCATTCAATCTAATCCTAACCATCCTGGTAAGTGCCAAAACCTAACCCTCCCCTTTTTTGCCTAACCCTAACCACTCTTTAGTGCCTAACCCTAACTTCCCCCTGCTGGGGCCAAAAATTAGCTCCCACAAGGGTGCCTAAATCAAACCCCCTCCCCCATCCGTGGTTAGCACTTACCTGGCCCTGCTATATTTACAATCAGGGCCCCAGCTGTTGGGATTCCGGTGGTGGCATCTCCAGCCATGACGGGATTCTTGTTCTGGTCTTCTCACGCTGATCAGGATTCCAGCACCAAGATTTGGCAGCCGGCATCCTGGCCATTTGTAAATTAACTGCATCCCACCTATTAATGTCAGCAGTGCAGAGGAGTAAAGGTGCTATATATTTAGAGATGTTGAAAACTGCATTTCTAATTCTGCTAAAGCATTTAGTAAAATACTAAAATTACAGAATGTTTAAAATAATTTATTATTTATTAATTCATTTAAATGTTTTACTTTTTCTATTACACAGTAATTTATCTGAGATTTTAACCAACCTACTATTATGGCTGCTCTATAAAAGCTTCTGTGATATGCGGCTTCTCCCCAGGCTGTAGTGCAACTTCCAATTCCAGCATGCCATGTGAGCCACAGGTTGGGACTTGTAATTATGAGCTGCAAACACTGTGAGTCATTCTGCACTGATCCCACTGTCTTTGCAAATATTAGTAGTTTCCAGTGACTATACTGTATATACTAGCCATTGGCCAGGATGGCACTCACCAGGGGCACCGACCAAATGGCGGGCACCATCCGGCAGTTCCAACAGCAGCCAAGGGGTGGACTAGTCCCCCAGTCCCACAAGTGTAGAGCAGATCACAGTGAGAGCGGTCTGCCCTACACAGTTTACAAACACACAGCTGCCAGGGGCTGGGTGTTTGTAATAGCAGCCAGCCAATGAGATAGAGACTCTATAGACTCTCATTTGCTGCTGTGTCATCCGCAGAGGTAGCTGGCTGGAGCTCCCCCCGCAGCATGTGATGGGAGAGATGTCATGGCTTCTCTCCCATGCAGGAGAAGAGCAGGCCGGGACTCAGAGCGGACAGCGGTGGTCGCGTCAGGAGCAGGGATCAGGTACGTTGTATTTTTCTTTCTTTGTGTGTGTGTGTGTGTGCAAGCCTGGCACAGCAGTGGGGGGCACTGAAATAGGGGGTGGCTGCTACTAAGGGCACTTTATGGGGGGTGCACACTACTAGGGGCACTGTATAGGGGTCACCATTACAGGGGGAAATTTAGGGGTGGTGGTCACTACTGGGGGTACTGTATAGGGGTGGCCACTACTGGGTGCACTGTACAGGGGGACTATTACTGGGGGCACTGTATAGGGGGGACTACTACTGGGGTCTACTTTTGGGGGTACTGTATAGGGGGACTACTACTGGGGCACTGTATAGGTGGACTACCACTGGGGACTATTACTGGGGGTACTGTATAGCGGGGACTTCTACTGGGGGCACTGTATAGGGGGGCTACTACTGGGGTCTACTACTGGTGGCACTGTTTAGGGGGGACTACTATTGGGGCACTGTATAGGGGACTACTACTGGGGACTATTACTGGGGGCACTGTATAGGGAGAGGACTACTACTGGGATCAATGCAGCATAGGGGGGACTACTACTGGGGGCACTGTAAAGAGGGGACTACTACTGGGGGCACTATATACATGGGACTACTACTGGGGGCAATGCTGCATAGAGGGACTACTACAGGGTGCACTATATAGATGGAATTACTACTGGGGGCACTGTATAGGGGGGAGGGGGGCACCAGTCAATTACATTGCCAGGGGTGCTTGGATCCCTAGATACACCCTTGATACTAGCCCTGTGTTTTTGCATGCTCCAAATTATCACAGTACTCACATTCTGATTTTACTGCAGATCTTCTTGAAGCCAGTGATGCTTACAGAAGCTGCTGGCTGCCCCAGACAGGGGCATATCTACACATTGGCAAGGATGGCACTCGCCAGGAGTGCCAGCAAAGGGCGGGCACAGTCTGGAAGTGCCAACCATGGCCAAGGGGTAGAATTATGCCAGGCATATGTGCACACAGGACAGTAAGTCTAGTGTGGACCGCAGAGAGTGTGGTCTGCTCTGCACAGCAAACACACAGCTGCTGATGGTGGTGTGTTTGTTTTGGCAGCCAATGACTCATGAGCTCTGCCTTCTGGCTCTCGAGGTGGGTGATGGGAGAGACATCATGACATCTCTCCCATACTGCAGAGTGGGCCTGGAGGATAGAGAAGCAGACAGCGGTGAGTGTAGGAGCATGGAGTCAGGTAAGTGTTGTGGGGTTTTTTGTGCCTTTATCCTATATATTCAAGGGGCACTGCATAGGGAGCACTACCTGGGGAACTGCAAAGGGGGGACTACTACTGTGGGCACTGTATAAGAGGCACTATTGGAGCCACTGCAAAGTGGAGACCACTTCTGGGGGCAATGTATAAGGGGCACTACTGGTAGCACTGCATAGGGGGACCACAACTGGGGGCACTGTATAAGGGGCACTACTGGGGGCACTGCATAAGGGGCACTACTGGGGCACTGTATAAGGGAACACTACATAAGGGGCACTACTGGGGGCACTGTATAAGAGGCACTACTGGGGCACTGTATAAGGGAACACTGTATAAGAGGCACTAGTGGGGGCACTGTATAGGTGGACCTCTACTTGAGCACTGTATAAGGCTAGGGACTCAGAAGGGTAATGGCTGTGGACACAGAAGGGGAATGGCTGGGACACAGAAGGGGAATGGCTGGGGACACATAAGGGGAATGTCTGGGGACACAGATGGAGGAATGGCTGTGGACACAGATGGGGAATGGCTGGGGACACAGAAGGGGGAAAGGCAGGGAACATAGAAGAAGAATGGCAGAGGGAACAAAAGGGGAATGGTGGGGACACAGAAAGGGGATGGCTCGGGAGAAAGAATGTAATTATTAAGAAAATATGGGGGGAGTGGGTGCCAGTCCATTACTTTGCCAGGGGTGCTCAGACACCTAGATACACCCTTGACCCAAGGCAGTTTTGCCAACTCTGAAATGAAAAACAACCAACTGATGAGTGAAAAAAAAGTCCAACCCAATCCACTAAGAACCAAAACATAAGCCATACCTAACATGGCAGTAATGAAAACCATAAACTTTATTGTTTAGTGTTCATTTATATAAAATACATATAAAGATTTATTTGAATAGACCCAATTTTTCAAAGAAAAGTGGTAGGGCTGATCCAGCAGAGGACAGAATTGAAAAGCCACATACAAGCAATTCCATCCTTGTTAAATTGCAAATGCAACAGAAGGTAACACCTCCTAATATCTCAATACCCAGTATGTCACTACTCTGATCACCAATCACCTCTGTAATGCTTTGCTGTCTCTATATTATTTCAGTACCCAGACTGTGACTGCTCATATCACCAATCACCTCTGTACTGCTCTGCTGTCTCTATTATATCAGTACCCAGCCTGTCACTACTCTTATCACAAATTACAATTGTACTGCTCTGCTGTCTCTGTTATCTCAGTACCCAGCCTGTCACTATTCCTATCACCATTAACCTCTGTACTGCTCTGCTGTCTATTTTATCTCAGTACCCAACCTGCCACTAGTCCTATCATCTATCACCTCTGTAATGCTTTGTTGTCTCTATTATCTCAGTACCCCACCTAACACTACTCATGTCACCAATCACCTCTTTACTGCTCTGCTGAATCTATTATATCAGTGTCCAGCATGTCACTACTCCTATCACCAATCACCTCTGTACTGCTCTGCTGTCTCTATTATCTCAGTACCCAGCCTTTCACTACTCCTACTACTAATCACCTCTGTACTGCTCTCTCTATTATCTCAGTTCCCAGCCTGCCACTAGTCCTATCACCAATCACCTCTGTACTGCTCTGCTGTCTATTTTATCTCAGTATCCAGCCTGTCACTACTCCTATCACCAATCACCTCTGTACTGCTCTGCTGTCTCTATTTTCTCTATTTTTTCTATCATCTCTGGACTGTCCTTCCACCTTTCTCATATTATTACTCTTATCTCCTTCTTTAATAAGATTATCAAATTATTATTGAAGAGCTACACTTTACAATGATGATAACAGCAACATTGAAAAAAAACAAAAATCAAAAGATTTTCAAATGTATCAGGTCAGGTACAAAACAATCTCTTAAATGTGGCTGCTTCATACATCAAAAATTGGTATAAGATATTTGTCACTTTATATTAATTCATTGATATCTCCCCCTCTACCATTGACTCACAGCGGGAGAGCAGCACCCTGCTCATCAAATGTGGAAATGGGAATAGACAGAGTTTTGATAAGTGAATTCTGATGAAATTTCTATTTTTAGACACATTTTAAATTCACCATTACATGTTTTTTTGTGTTTTTCCACGTCATAATAAGAGGCCATTATATATGGTTTTATTTTGAAGCAATCAAAGATTATGCATGTTTCACCCATGAACGTCTTGTTCACAGAGTAGCCATGTATGGCATCTTTGTTTACAAGCCCTTCACGGGTGAAACACACATTAGAGAAGCTGCATGAAGCGGCAGCAGCAGGACCTGGTCTGCACAGACAGGACTGCTTTATTTGAGCACAACACTGAAACATCAGGTACTCTGGACACTCTCTCATCTGGTCCCCTTTTTTCACCTGCAATGCTTGGCAACAGGGAATCTTAGGGATTAACTTCTTATACAGACAGAAGAAGTGTCCTTTTCTTACTTCCGCCTTGGAAAAACTGCCAGGGATTCTCTCATCTATCATTCACTGTCCATATTGACAGATGATTGGAAAGCAGAGCTTCCTAGCAGTGTAATACTGGGCATCTTTATCTCTTTTTAAAAATGTATAAAATGCAAAGGGTTTTTCTATGTGAATGTCTACTGTATATGTAACCATTCATTGCTCAATATTAATACTGTCCTATACCCTTACTTCATGGAATTGTTACTGTCTGGTACAACATATTGATTATACTGTGTAGCCCTATTGCCTACTTATGTTTGTTACAACATATGACCTAATGGAGATACATGAATAGAATGGCAGATGAGACTCCTTTTTCCATCTCTTATACAGGATCATTAGGTGATTGATTTAATTGTGTTTTATATTCTCATTTCTCAATGCTATTTAATCTTCTCTCTTTTTTCAACGTTTCAAAGATGTTCAGTCTCCAGTAAACTAACTACACATTGCTGATTGGAATAATATGAATTTATTGTCTCTTCAATAGGATTTATTTGGATTAATATTTTCACCCTTAAATTTGTCTTTAATACACTTGAGAGTGTCTATATGATCACAATTTTTGTGATTATTGTGGGCATAACTGTATGCTTTAGGAAATAACTGTGTTTTTGTATATGTATTATAACCCTTAGGGATAACGCAGCTACCAAATCTAAATTAATCACCATTAAACATTATGTTTTAATTGTTATGTGAAGAATTGATAAAGAGTGCCCCCACAAAATAATCACTTTCTTCTTTCTGCCCTTGCAGAAAACCCAAAGTCTACAAAAGACAACATGCATATAAAATGCAGGTACATGTGATGTATATATGATGTATATCACTGTTATGTTGAAATTTCAGTAACCAATATTCTGGGTCATAGCTGTGCTGAAATAATGCACAATTACCTCGGACCAGGGCACATATACCTTAATTAGGATCAATATTCTGGATCAGACTTACTGAAAGGTTCACAATTTACCTAAAACCAGAGCACATGTACCTATAATATGGGGTACGGGCAGAAATGCATCTGCAGTATCCTATATCCATAAAGTAATAATCATGTGATGCTTAGGAATATTAGGTAAACAATCAATGTATATGCACATGTGTATAATGAGAAAATTAAACAGAAAATATTTATTCAAAATATACACTTGTACACTGCACATGTATGTATTATATGGGGTAGAGTGTGATTGAGGAGGAATGACTATAAATAGGATGTATCAGGCTACTGATAGCTGATGGAAGAGCTGCTGGTTTAGTTTCCGGTTGGAGAGCTGGATGGATGGAGGAGTAAGAAAGAGACAGACAGAAGAATCCCCAGAGTAAGGTAGTTATTGTATATTATTAATGCTGTAAGTTTATGTTGCTAAATACACAAACATTTGTAGCTTTTATTTTTTTAGATACTTTCTTGTTATCGTTACTTAAAAATTCTTACCTTAACAAAATGTTAAGGTATTATAACAATATAATTATATGTAAAAGGATATACTACTATAACAGTTATATTCTACATTTTGTATTATCTATTAGTCATTTTTTTTATTTAAAAGAAATCCCATAAATATCCCGATATTACACTGTATAATATATGATTCCACATTATCTTATATGTCACAGGTTAGTTACACATACTTTAAGCATTGTAAAATAATAATGTAAGTTCATGATACATATGTAAATATATATGTATGGTCATTTATAGTATGTCACCTTAATAGAATGAGCCAAAAACATTTTTAACAATTATAAGAAGTTGGGCAAAAATTCTGGGAACTTATGCGTATCATAGCTAAACATTCTATATCAGTACTATTTTATATTTTGTGTATAATATATTTATATATTCTCTATCAGTTCTGTCAGAACCAGTGTAATATATCTATTTTTTGTCAATACTGTGGGATCATGTGTGTACTCTATCTATCTATCTATCTATCTATCTATCTATCTTTTAATATTTCTATAAACACTATATAGTTTCTTTCAGTACTGTGGTATTATGTATCTAATGTACTTATTTGTTTAGTTAAAACCATTTATCAATATATACATTTTAATGTTTTCACAATTTCATCAGGACAACTACAAAATAGGTTACTCATCTTTTCAGTCCTCTCCTTCACCAAGGTTCACCAGTGTGTTCAGCTGGCAAGTGTGGCTTACTCATGTTACACCCAATGAACCCATCACCATGACAACAAATTCAGTTTACAGAGATAACTAGTTTACAGATGAGTCTATCAAGAAGCATAAATTATTGTTCTTACTCTAAAAATAATTCTCATTATACATTTAATAATAACGATTCTATAACAAAAAATATATCAATCCTTTTGTGTAAATTAGTTAAAAATCAATGATCATATTTCAAATAGTGCTATATTACAAGAAATGTAAAGGGACATCTAGTGGACAAAAAGAAGATTGCATGGAACAGAGTCATTTCTTATACAGGTAGTCTATTGAATAATAAATATAGGCTTATAGAGTTCTCACTGGAAAGCAGGGATGCCAAGAGGGGGGGAGTGGGTACTAATTACCCGGGCTGCCTGGCTTGCTGGAGGAGCTCGCCGGGAGCCCAGGTCCAGCACCACTCCCCCCCTCTAACATCACAGCAGCACAGCACATGCTGCTCTGTTCTGGACTGCACTGGGAGACTGCTAATGGCTGCTAAGAAGCAGCCACAGCAGTATCTTATGCCTGTGCGGGGAGCTATCAAGCTGATCGTGCCCCCCACTGGTTATGCACCGGTCTGAGGGGGATTACAGTGCCCCCCTCATTTGCAGCACTGCAAAACTTTTTTAACCTAATGGGCATGGCTACACCTCCCACAATTAGGCCATGCTCTCTGTTATGAGGGGTCCAGCATGGCTCTTGGCGGGCCATAAATATTGTGTATCTTCACTGCAGCCATGGGATTCACACTGTATTTTTGGCAGTGATACCTGGATAATAGTGGTACAGTGTGATTGTTACCCCTTCATCATCATATGGCACAAATCAGATTTATCATGGCCCTTCCCAATGAGGCCACTCTAATTTTTTGGTCACACATCTTATATCCCTTTTGGAAAAATGGGGGGGGGATGAAACCAAAGTTTGTTTGGGCCCAGTGCACCTTAAAGTTTACTTATGGCACTGCTATCCCCCACAGGTAGAAGACAGAAGTCTGCTGCTGCTGTTTAGCAGTAACAATCATTCTCTGTCTGAAGACCAGCTCACAGCAGCATGTGCAGGGTTTCTGAAAGGTAAGAGGGAGGGGGGATGGCATCAAACTTATGCCCATGCTGGGCCCCTCTAATAATCATGGGCCAGCTTAAATAGGATGTGCTCACCCTCTAGGCACCCATGCCTGTGAGCATAGAGTATCATGTCACACATCTAGTAAATTATCTTACATATTACTTATTACTATTACTGTGCATTGGGTTAGTATACACAAAAGTGTATCTAGGTATCAGCTCCTTCATAATATCTTAAATATTACTCTGTGCATCAGGTTAGTATATTTCAAAAGATTATTTACTAGCACCTTTCCCTCCCTGTGTTATAACACATTCAACATTCCCCTTTCTCACCTATGTAGAAATACAGTCTCTACCTCACACACATAGTAACCTTTTCCCCTCCCTCACCTTTGGTGTAACAAATTACTTTTGCTCACACTTGCAGTAATAAATTCCCCCTCCCTTGCCTGAGTTTTAACATATTCTCTTCCCTCACACTCTAGTAACACATTTGAAATTTCCCTTCATCACCTGTGTAGTAACACATTCTCCTCCCGGGGGGGTGTTGTAAAACATTATCATCACTCTCTTCTATAGTAATATATCCCCTACCTCATCTGTGTAGTAACACATTCCCCTCCATCACCTCTATAGTGACATTCCCCTCTCACTGCTGCTGTAACACATTTCCCTCACTCATATTTCCCTCCCACACTATTCAAATAGGGGAGCCACACCAACTGCCAGGGATGTTTGGTAGCACTTTGGGTGACAGTTGCTGTTTGAATATTGAACTGGTCTGCTGCCATGATGAGACAGTCAGTCAGGACATTGTACACGGAGAAGAAACATTTTAGCCCTTTTCAACCACTTAGGAGTCAAATTTAGAAATGTTTTCTTAGTGGGCACCTACATCATGGAAGTAATATACTCCCTAATTTTCTTGTTTCTAGGTTGTTTGGGTCAGTGAGTTAATGAGTCAGTGAGTCAGTGAGTGAATCATTCAGGAAATTTGATTTTATATATAGATTACTCTCTGCATTTGTCTGAGATTAATACTCAGAAATACACCAACAGACACATGAAAATTTAATTTATACTTCAAATTATTTGTGTTATTAATTAATACAAATTTCTTATAAATTTTCTTATACACCCTATTCTCTATAACCAATCCTACCCACATCTCTTACATAGAAATTTCCTGTATACCCTTTGGTATCTCATACAATGATCACTGATTCCTCTGCATACATCACACTGAGCAGAGTAACTGTGAGATGGTCACATTATCCCCATTCCCATGATGTGTGTAGATATAATGGCAGCATCCTGGTGCATCAGCTGACTGTAGGTGTGACAGAATCGGTAGCATGTGTTACCCATCTATGGTCAGTGCTGGGGGTGAGTAATGTGTAATCTGCACATTCTAAGGTGACAGTATGAGGTTTAAAATATTATAGTGACAATAATAGACTGTGTGTACTATATATGGGGATGTAGTCAGCATCCCGGTGTGCGGAATACCGATGGTCTTAATACCTGCACCGAAATCCCAATAGGTTGGGAACCTGGCACAAGTATCCCAGCTATCAGCATCCCGATGGTAAGTATCGGACTGCAGGGGGAGGGGAATGTTAGGTAGTGGGGTTAGGGATAGGCACAAGGGGGAGGTTTAGAGTTAGGCACTATGGGGGTAGGTTAGAGGCACTAGTGAGTGGGTGTCAGGATTAGGGTGCAGGGAGGAGAAGGTTAGGTTTAGGCACTAGGAGGGAGGGTTAGTGTTAGGAACTGGGAAGGGTGGGTTAGGGTTAGTGTAGGGGTTAGGGGAGGGGGTAAGAAAATACTCACCTTTGACTCCTATGGCTGTCAGGATTCTAAATGTCAGAAAAACACTGTTGTTATTCTGACTAGTGGTATCCTGACAGCTGGGATATCTTACTCAACTGCTATATAAGTATTGGTATCTGCTGCAGGAGGATAGAGGTATATGTGCTGCACATCTGACTGGAAATGGGGATATAGCAATTTGACAACAAAACAAATAGAAAAAATAGTGGTAAATGACTGGGTCATGTTTATGTATGTAAACATTTATCTTGTTCTTTATATAACATAACATAACAGTATTATTGTAAAAGTAGAATTGCCTCAGTAACCTTTTTATTTTTAACTATAAACATTTTTTCTTACAGGACAAATAAGGAGCAGGATTCCCTCTAAGAATATCAGAAGAAGTTGTGGAAAGGGACATTATTCTCTGATCAACCCAACTACAAACATCATTTCTTCTTTAATCTCTGAGGGATCCATAAAATCTATTGTCATTTTCTGTATAGAAGAAACATTGGGCAAATAAATTTAATCTTATCTAATACATGATGAGTCTCGCAGGAGAGAAACAGCATCTGTGCTCTGAGTGTGACAAAAGCTTTATATATAAATCAGAGCTTCTCAGACATCAGAGGAGTCACACAGGAGAGAAACCATTTTCATGCTCTGAATGCAACAAATGTTTTAAAGAGAAGCAAAGTTTTGTTATACACAAGAGAATTCATACAGGAGAGAAACCATTTAAATGTACTGAATGTATCAAATGTTTTTCCCAGAGGTCATATCTTATTGCACATCAGAGGATTCACACAGGAGAGAAACCATTTAAATGTTCTGCATGCAGCAAATGTTTTACAGAGAAGCAAAATCTTGGTAAACACCAGAGAATTCACACAGGAGAGAAACCATTTACATGTACTGAATGTGGTATATGTTTTCCCCAGATGTCACAACTTGTTAGTCATCAGAGAATTCACACAGGAGAGAAACCATTTAAATGCTCTGAATGCAGCAAGTGTTTTGCCCACAAGTCACAACTTGTCAGACATCAGAGGATTCACATAGAAGAGAAACCATTTAAATGCTCTGAATGCAGCAAGTGTTTTGCCCACAAGTCACAACTTGTCAGACATCATAGGATTCACACACGAGTGTTTTACTAGAAAGATTTAACATGAGTAGTCACTCTGAGGGCCTGAATGTAGCATATGTTTCATAAGTAATAAAACTTATATTACTATAATATACATTCAAACAAGCCAAAATATTGTCTGAATGTGACGAGTGTTTTATATAAATGAGTCCTGATATAGACAGCAGAGGACTGACATATGGACATGGGGGACTTTTCCCCCTGTATAGTCTCTCTGTTATTAAATATGGGCCTGATTCAGCAGCAGACACAAGGCCAATATTTATGCAATTATAAAAAAGCCTGGATATAAAATATTCAATTTATATGCCTTAGTAGGCCAATAAGATTATTAAATTCAACCTGACAAAAGAGCGCTTGACAAAAAATTAAAGGTAAAGTCTCCATACAGAGTGTCAGTCACTCTACCTGACTTCACCCATTTACTGACCTATTATACAGGGCTTTTCATTCAGTTCTCTTGCCGATACAGGTGCAGTAAAATCTTATGGGGAGCATTTATAATACCCTGATTACACCTTGGTATATTAATTAAGACACAAGACTTAATTTACAACAGCAGTAACAACACAGGGATTTTTTATGCTTTATGATTGATTTCAGCCATCATCACCATCTACTAATGTAACGCTGCTATGCCATTTTCACCACTCCTATTAAGCTACATTAAGGAAAATTGATACACACTATTCCTCCTTCAGCATCTCTGGGGATTCAGTATTTAATTGCTACATTTAAATTCATTCTCTAGTTGGATACAAATGAATCAGGACTGTATTACCATTCTTATAATTAATTCACTATTGTCAGGTTTGTCCATTTGTGATATTCATTTGGTCTCATGACATTTGTCCTGAATAATTTATTTTTATTTCTATGTTATGATTTATGTTACCATTTTACATTAAGAGTCTGATCAACTCCATTTTTTGTATTTATTTACATGAACCTGTGCTGATTTCAGCTTTCTTTTAATAAAATACCTTTTTAACATTATTTATGTGTATGACTAATGTCCCAGCATAGATAATAGAACACAGTTTCTTCTTTATATATTTTTTTCTGTAAGGTTGACAATAACCTTTTTTCACTGCTGCATTATTATCTGACCCTCCTGCTCTATTAGTGCTGAGTTTAATCTCTTGTTATACTAAATATAGCCCATTCTGGATTCATCTGAAAATCTTTTTCCACATATAAATTTATAAAACCTTCGATTAATTTCTAATATCGCCTTATGATTGGACAGTCCCAAAACAATGGGTTAAGTCAGCACCTTTTTCCCCATATTTTGTACATTTACAGGAAGTTGATAATCCCATCTCCCTTCTTCTCAGAGGAGAGAGGTATGCCCTGTGATAAATTTTGAAAAACCTCTTTCCAAGTATATCGGCATTGGTAGTAATTAATTACTTTATTCAGTTCACCATATAACATATCCAAAGTCATACATAGAAATATCTCCCTCCAGTTGCCAATTCCAGTCATGGTCTGCTTAATATCTACCAATTCTCTTACAATAGAATCATAAAATGATATTGCTTTTCGCTCTGGGCTGTTCTGTAATAAAGTATTTCCTAGACTGTTATTCCAATATATTTCACCAAAATTTTGAATGACACTCTTGGGCTTGAATAAATGAATAAATGGAAGATTAAGAACTATAATCCCTTTGAATTCCTCTCTTGCTTGCCTATAAGTCTTAGGTTTCTTATATTGCATGTCCACAAGTTGTCCTTCCTTCTTGGCCACTCGCTCTTTCACCAGGTAAAAGGGTATAAAGCTGCCAACCCTTGGAATTTTGGATTCCTTAAGAAGGGTAAATGTATAAAGATATTAGGGTGTATTTTCATTCTACATCTCAACAAATACCACGCTCTTCTAGTGGACATTCATAGAGGAATTTTAAGATTTTCCTGGTCTATCTCTTCTTATTTAGCATGAAGAAATGCTGACAACTCCATAACTGAAATAAATGAGCCCTCCAAGGAGGAATGGACATATTTATATCTATCAAACAGCCAATCTTTAATGTAGCGCAGCTGTACTGAGAGGCTATTCCATTCCAAATTTGGAAGATGAATCCCTCCCTTTATTGTAGGTTGCTGTAAATACAGTAGCAGGTCATCTGCAAATGTGGTTATTTGAATCTCACTTGATCCAGCCACAAAGCCCTTCAGGACCGACCAGTTCTGCAAATAACGTAACATAGGGTCCAACACTGGATTGAACAAATTGCAGAGAGTGGTCATCCCTGATGTGTGCCCCTATTCATTGTTACTTTTTTGCTCTTATTACCATTTTTTCGAAGAAATGTAAAAGGGGATTCATATAAGAAATGAATGAATTGTGTAAACTTTTCCCCAAAATCTCTTGAACTTTTATCACTCCTATGTTTGCATGTGAGGACATTTTTATTTTCTGAATGTGACAAGTGTTTTATCTAAATAAATCTTGTTAAAGACAGTTTGGGCAGGAAGACACTCTATATAAGCTTCCAAATTTAGCATAGAAACTTTCAATTCACTCAGTGTGGGAGAGGACTGTTACCATAACCATCAAGGAGGGGTTTCCAAGGATCTAAGGAGGATTCTAAATCCCAGGCAGAAAATTCAGTGAAATGAAAAGTAGCAGCGTTCTTAGATAATTTAAGTTTCAATGAAGAATTTAATTAATATAACAGTTTCTTCTAAAACCTAACAACCTTTCCACAATAAAAGAGATTATGGGTTAGAAAGACATTTGAGTGGTTATGTTTGATACAATTACCAGTGGCCGATGGCACAAAGTGTTTTCTATTAGCAGCAGATCTATGTCTGATTCAATACTCTAAGGTGAATCCTGTAGCTGTGCTGACTTAAGGTTAGGTAAGGATCTACTCAAAGTCAGGTAACTCAGGTATTTCTGTGTGTGATGTCTGGGAAATGGTGGATCAAGCTTGTGATTTCAAATCTAAATTTAGTTATACAACATAAAGAGAGTAATTGAGATAAAACATCTGGAGTGTCTAAGATCCACAGAGGATTATCTAGTGATTGGGCATTGCTGCAAAAACAAAAAGAAATGAGAGCGAGGGAGTTAATATTTGTCTTGTAGCTGTGTAAATGAAAGAATAGTGCCACCTGGATCAAACATGTCTTTCATGATCATGATACCCTTTAAGATATATTAGGATGAGATGATAGAAAAGGTGTCACATTAATAGGAAGCAATTCAGATTTTTCTACATTAATGCGATATTCTGCAAAATACATAAATAAATAAATTGTGTCTAAATTTGTAGGAATGGAGTGTAAAGGATAGAAAATAAAAAGCATTATATAATCTGCAAATAAAGGCAATTTTCATTCTTGGTCCATAGTTGCAATAACTTTAAAGGTGAGATTTTGACATAGTGCTATCACTAGTGGCTCAAGGGTAGTTGCGAACAAGATTGAGGAAAGGGGGCACCCCTGTCTCATGTCTCTTTGAATATAGAGAGGTGGTGATAAATATTTATTAGGGAGGACTTCATTAATGGGGGAAGAATATAGAGAGGTTAAAAATTTTATAAAAAGTGGGGTAGGCCAAAGTGGCGGAGTGACTCAAAAAGATGATCCATGGTTACCAGATCAAACACTTTTTCAGCATCTAAATAAGATAGTAACCTGGGATCAATGGGATCACCCTTCGTGGATTGTGAAGAGCAGGGGTTCCCAACCATGGTCCTCAAGGTACACTAATAGTCCAGGTTTAAGGGACAGCCATAATTGAGCACAAGTGACTTAATTAGTACCTCAGTTATTTTGATTTAACCATCTGTGCACAATCATGGATAACACTAAAACCAGGACTGTTAGTGTGCCTTGAGGACCGAGGTTGGGAATCACTGGTGTAGAGATTGTAGCACAGTTAAGATTTTCCTAATATTAGTGATTGAACTTCAGCCCCATATAAACCCTGTTTAGTCAGGGTGTATTGTATCATTTTCCAAGAAATTAAGAGACAGAGACTGAAGTGCAAGGTGATAGTTCCTCTATTGCCTGTATCATTGTGTGATCACCTGTTGTATGATTGAGTATCTTTTTTCCTGTTGTCAATCATGGATCAGACTATGTTGTCAATTTATTGAACAGGAGTATCACACCACTTTTAGCATTAGTAACAATTTGTCAATCTTACAGGGAGTCTTAGATCTATATTTAAGTAGTAAAGCTAATGGTTAATGTAAAGCTAATGGTTAATGAATTGCTTTTTTACTGAATAGAAAAGAACTAACATCCCTTACACCACCGTCAGTGGCATGATAATTTAGGTCTCTTCTGAATAGAAGATGGTGAGATGTATCTGCTGCTTGAACTCATTTTATCATTAATTTGGCTTCTAATCTGAGGTGCTATTAATAGGTTATTACTGAGGGCAGTGACTTTATTAAATGTAACCTCTGTCTTTCATCCTTATGTTACATCATAGTGCTGTATAATGTTTGCACCTATATTTGGTGAAACTTTTAAAGTTGTTGCAATTTCCCAGATTGTATGACCTTATATTCTTAAACTTATGATGGACTGTCCTATATCTGGGCTGATGTAAGCTATTCTTGACATAATATGATTTCTACATAAAGAAAATATGGTTTTGCACCAATACCCTCTTATAGAACCAGTGATTGACCTTAGCCTTATTATGCATGATAAAAAATGTCAGTAAAATTGTCCTTTTAAAAATAAATTCATACAAATTCATCAACTAAGCTAATTATATATGTCTAAGAAACTCAAATTAAACCTTTATATTACAATTTCTAACATCAGGAGAAATATAATTCCATGAAAAGAAATACCTTTGTTGCAAGCAAAGGCAGGGGGAAAGACAAACAACGTTTATGTTGGGGCACTCTTGCATATGATGTAATGGTCATGTTGTGATGATATGAAAGAGAATATAAAACGTAACTTTTAATAAAGAACCTTCAAAGAAAAAGCTAGAATATCTAGAAGTACACAGGATATACAAATGAATAATCAATTAACTATTCATCCTAGTTAGTTAAGGTAAAATGTACAAATCAATCATAACGATATGTCCAGTGAAATTCATAACAATTGACGTACACACTTAACACATAATTCATCTAAAATTTATGATAATCAAAATCGTGGTACTCAGAATATATCAATAAATTCTAGTCACAAGAAGACATCTATTGTGACACATATAATGGCTCTGTTACACAACAAATATCAAAATATATCATAAGGTGAAAATATTGCTGATGACTCTGTTATACAACAGATATCAAAATATATCATAAGGTGAAAATATTGCTGATGCGACCCTCAATAGAGAGATTTTATTGATCAATTAAAATGATACCACACATAAAAGTAGTATGTAGAGTGCTGAATCAGGAGAAATATAATTCCATACAGATTTTTTCAAACATTGACTTTTATTATGCATATGTCTATTGATGTTATTATGTACAGAATCATTGTGAAGTTCCTGCTGATATGTAGGACAGGTCTTTCTGTCAAAACTCTGCCCAGGCAATATTTGACTCCTAAACAAAAATGTACCTACAGATGTGCCCAGCTAGTTTGCTGCTCCATACACTATGAAGCGTGCCAAGCAAGGCGCACCACACACCACGCCATGAGTCACGCCAAACTGAAAGTTTAGTAATGTGGCCTAGCGTAACGCTGGAAAAAGGTCATTATGTGTAATACAACTTTTTGCCCACCAGGTGTCACTTTTCCTAAACTACATAGCGCATGCGTCTGATTTCCAATGCATGTTCTGTATCACCACCCGATGATTGGCTGACAGAAGCGGTGATTCGGTACACTATACAGTATTACAGCGTTTTCCACATGGAATCAGGAATGTATAATAAAGCGGTAGAAGAATGTCTAATAAAGTTTGAAATCATTAAGCTCTGTAGTACACATTGACTGTGCGGTTGAAATTGCACACTTGCGCCAATTTAAATACTGTCAGCACTGTCCCAGAGTTAGACATTGTAGTGATTTCATTACTTTACAAACTACAGAACTGTAGTAATGGGTGAAGCATGTAGCCTAGCGTAATAATGCCTAGTCTCACCACTTCTCCCTTCTTCTTGTCCCATGAGTTTGAGACCTTGATAATATATATATATATATATATATATATATTTTTTTTTTTTTTATTATTTTTAAAATCTTCACTTACAATATTCAGTATTCAATACAGTACATGTGGAGCGCATGCCCAGTGCTTCGGGAGTCAAACAGCAAAAGTGGGATTTTTATTACACACTGTACCTTAGAGTGCAAACTTGTGTCAATGCCGGCGCTGTCCCAGACTTGGACACTATAGTGATTTTTCATGACCAGCAACTGGTAGTAGGCTCTGTTTGTATTACAAAGTGACTGTGCATTAGAGCGCAAACTTGCATCAATGTCAATGCTGTCCCAGACTTGGACACTTTAATGATTTTATGAATTCAATAACTGGTAGTGTGCTCTGTTTGAGAGAGAGATCTCTGTATTACAAACTGACTGCGTTTAAACCGCAAAATTGCATCAATGTCAGCGGCACATGCCCAGTGGAGGGGTTACAATGACAATGGAATGTGTGCCGCATGCCCAGTGAAGCCAAGCCATAAACAAAGTAGTGCTATGCCATGGCATAAGGTAGATCATCACTGCGCATGCCCAGTTGTCTGCAATCCTACAGTACTGTATGATGTTGAATTTTCACACTTGTGCCATCCAGTGCTGTCCCAGACTTACAGTACTTGTACACAATAGTAATTTCATGACTTCAGAAAGTGCTACAGTAGTGGGCTTTATTTGAGAGGGAAGTCTCTGTATTACCAACTGACTGTGCATTAGAACGCAAACTTGCATCAATGTCATTGCTGTCCCAGACTTGGACACTTTAGTGATTTTATGAATTCAGCAACTGGTATTCAGCTCTGTTTGAGATAGAGGTCTCTGCATTACAATCTGACTGTGCGTTTCAACTGCAAAATTGCATCAATGTCAGCACGGTTGGTGCTGTGGTATCTGTTAGCCAGCTCTGAGGGATTGCAAATGGGATCTCTGGAACAAGCCCAGTGGAAGGGTTGCAATACATTGCACTGCTCCATAGCCATACACATGTAGCACTATGCCATGGCATACAGTATGGAAGATCATACAGTAGCGGGTCATGATTCACACACAGTGAAAGTCAGATCTCCATATTACACACTGACTGTGTAATAATAATAATAATAATAATAATGAAAAATAAAAAGTGTAACCTTGACTGTGTAATAATAATAATAATAATTAAAAAAAAAGTGTAACCTTCCAGGTTTCGAGCCCCGGAAATGGGTTTTACAGACGTCTGCAATGTAGAAGTTTGATTTCTTACCACTACACTACAGCCATCTGAATACTTCAGGAACTACAGTAGAGGCAGTAGGCTAGGGGGCTAATGCCTAGCCTCACTGCATCTACCATTTTCTTGTCCCTCAGGTTCGAGACCTTTAAAATATATACTGTAAAGTACTGTTTAATTTTTTTTTTAAATCTGCACTAATATATTATCCACAAATTCTGGCATTTCTATGCTACAGTACTTTATGACAAAAAAGTGTAACCATGACTGTGTAATAATAATAATAAAAAACAAAAAGTGTAACCTTCCAAGTTTCGAACCCAGAGGAGGGTTGTACAGGCACCTGTAATGTATTGGTTTGATTTCAAACCATTACACTACAGCCGCCTGCAATAATGAGGTTTACACCTGTCTTGAGTGTGTCCTACAATACTGTACATCATCGTATCTCTGGCGCATGCCCAGATCCATACACATGTAGCGCTATGCCATTGCATATGAAAGATCACAGCACTGCACATGCCCAGTGGGTCGCGAGTCAAATGCAGCTAAAGTGGGATTTTTTGCTACGACAGGCTTGTGGACGAGTGGTTAGGTGTTCCGTCTCTCTACCTGCCTGTCCCGCCTGTTCTAGCCCTTAATACATTTTTTTTCTTAATTCTTCTAATTAGTTCAGTATTGCTATACAACCCTTACTAAACTCAGTAGATTTTATATACTGTACTAGGGGGTAAATTTACTAAGATGAGAGTTCTAATAAGAAGTGATGTTGCCTGTAGCAACCAATCAGATTCCAGGTACAGTATTATCTTCTAGAAGGTGCTACTGTAGATAAATGAGAAGTAGAAGCTGATTGGTTGCTATGGGCAACATCACTTCTTAAATAGAACTCCCATCTTAGTAAATTTACCCCTACATGTTTAACTTTGTCCCCCAAATTTTTTTTCTTCCGCCCCCAAAATGAAAGTCAATTTTTGGGGTGTTCTTACTGTCAGTGTTTTTAAAAAATTTTTTGATGCAGTTAACAGTACTGTACCTTTGGGGGACTGTCTGAAGGCCGCACGGTGGTTCCCGCAATGTTGCACCCCAATTCACCACTTTTTTCTGGTTGCTATTCATACAGTAGGCAAAACTTGTTCACATATTCATGTATACATTGCTTTGACTTCCCGCCTAGGCAGAAAGTCTTTCAAATTGAATACAGTGATAATTTTCCACCTGGCAAAATTACGTAATCTGCAAAACTTTTTTAGCCTATCTCATCTTTTTGCTCCAAGGGGTCTATTTACTGTACAAAGCAGTGTTAGGAGACAGAGTGAAAAGTGATAAGAAAGTGAAAAGGTGCCACCCAATCAGCTCCCAACTGTCATCTCACAGGCTGTGTTTGAAAAATTATAGTTGGGAGCTGATTGGCTGGCACCTTATCACTTTCTTACCACTTTTCACTCTGTCTCCTAACACTGCTTTGTAATTAGACCCCTAAATTGAATACAGCCCTCAGTGTGTATAGTAAAGTATGTGTACTGTACTGTATACTACTGTAAGTGCCGGGCAGCCTTGAAATCACTGGGACAGGCAACAGGGATACTGTATATGACTGAAGGCAGCAACCCCCATCGGCTGGCGTGCCCCTGGGGAGGGCAATCCTGGCCAATAGGAAGATATGCCCCTGCATCTGTGTGTTATTGACTTCTTGTACCTTTTTAATGACAGATGCATGTGTTAGGTCACAGACACACTTAAAGACTGAATTACACACAAACACCAATTGTTTAAATGAATGACAATTTTTACTTAACCTAACATACAGTACTGTACTGTATGCAGTTAATCACACCTTTTTAATACTGTACATGCTTTTAGATAGGGTACAATGAAAATAAAATTGATTTGCCAATGGTCACTGCATGATGCCAACTAGAAAAAGTAAACAAAAATGATTGTACTGTACCTGTAAGTACTGTACTTTATGGTCAAACACAGTAGTGTACAGTAAATTAAAAATATATTCTGTTACACAGTACTATAGTTTAACAGTATAGAGTATGAATCTACAGTACTACATTTTATATACGTTACTGCAGTTTTCTTACAGTTACTGTATGCTGCCCATCCGCTACACGTGCTGAAAAGTACCCCATTATGAAATTGCAATCATGCTGTCGTTTGTCAGTCTGTGATGAACCTGCACTGAACAAGCAGTCATTCAGTGCAGACTCATCAATCATCTGCTAACATTGCTCAACATTGCTCAGTCCTTCCTCAATGCTGACCGATACACCCTACCGGACCGAGGACTACACAAAAAGATTAGGCTTTAAGTTAAAATCATCACTGGCACTTTTGGTCTCAGATCCAGAGTTTCACCTATAGCAGGTGCAGACTCAACCTCGCACCAGAGTGCAAGGTTCACTGTACACCCTGAAGAAAGGAGGATAGGCAGAGATGAACAGACAGTAAAAGACAGATACACAGGTACTCACCAGAGATACTCTTGTTCTTCATCCCGCACGATCCCACACACAGGTCCCTGTACTGTGAATATGCCGTGCTGGGCCCTTTCCTGCTCTAACAGTGTCACACTTATCCACATTAATATCGGCCCTAACTAAGCAGCCCAACGAATTTATTAATAAGGAATTTTTATTATAATTAAACCTGGTGGTGAAAAAAGCAGTGCCCCTTGGCCCACAGCCCATATAATGATTTACAAAAAAATACATGAAACAAGATGCTATTTGGGTGACCCAGATTGAGGTGAGCAACACCTGTCTTTTGGAAGTCAAAAGTGTAAATAACTCCAAATCCCCCCTAGCAGCAGATGGAACAAACTGTCCCTCAATGCATGGTGCACCCACAATGTCTGTGACAATGGATGTGGATGTTGAAGCAGCCACTACTACTGTATACAGTGTGAATAAAAGGAACCTAAAAACTTGAAACATCTACATTACAAACAGCAACATCAAGCGCAGTAGCAGAAACTGATAGCTGCAGCACAATCTGTGATGATGCTGTTGGAACAGGGGGCAATGTACAGTACTGTAGGTGTAGGAGCCAGTGGAAGGGGTGGTTGAACCATTAGCTGTGGGCTTGCACAGTGACTAGGCACATATTGAACCTACTTTGTTAAACAGTGGAGGGGCAGTGACATAATGCTGCGAGATTTGTCCAGGACCATGAGGACAGGAGGGGGCACAAAACTGCTGATTAATCCCCAGTAATTGTGGTTGCAATGACCATTAGAGGTCTTGCAGTTTTGACTAGGTGGCGGGGAGGGGCGGCACTGCAGTGGTGATGGGGCATGGCTGGGGAATAGGGTTAAATACTGTATGAACATAGGTGTGTGTGACAGCAGAAATACAAGGAGGGGGCGGAGGGGGAAGAGAGAAATTAATGAAATTAAAGAATGAAAGGAAAAGAGGAAATCTATGAAGTACTGTACAGTAAATAAGGTAAGGGAAAGGTAAATAAATAGCTTATAAAAGAAATTAGGAGAATACTGTACTGTACATACTGTACCTGTAAGGAAAGAAAGCACAACCACAATACTGTACATACAGTACTATGGACACAGTGTACAGTACTTAACAGTCCGGATCACAAACTGAAAAGAGGAAGTTAAACCTCACCTCCACATTACTAATTATACACAATAACATACAGTGCAGTGATATATGCTACATAGCATTTGCTTGACCATTTATTTCGATGACAACTGGTAAGACTCTATACAGATGATCAATATAATTGTTACACTGGGCACGTGTCAATACTGTTTTCCAAAACTTCATTATCCCATCCAAAAGTTCCTAATTAGTTTTTGGTTTCACATCAAACCTGATGAAACTCTTCAACTGTGCCCAGACCAATTCAATCTGATTCATGTCTGGTGACCTACAGGAAAGTAAAAAAAAAATTATATAGTCACTATACTGTAATAAAAAGTGTACTAGAATAATAACTGTATGGTACATACTTTATTGTACAATAAAGAGTCAATACAGTAGGACAATACTCACTCTGGTGGTGTGCGTTGCTAATTTATACCTATCTTCCATGAATTTTGCTGAAGCTGAATGTTTTGGATCATTATCCTGGAATAATCGATGTCCTGATGGAAAGCATTTTCTCACAAATGTCACCATACAGCAATCTACTATTTGTTCTTGGAAGTAGGTCTTATCCATGATGCCTAAAGAGATGAGAAATTAT
The DNA here is from genome assembly GCA_031769625.1 of Taudactylus pleione. Taxonomy (NCBI): domain Eukaryota; kingdom Metazoa; phylum Chordata; class Amphibia; order Anura; family Myobatrachidae; genus Taudactylus; species Taudactylus pleione. Next base: position 5,268,599 of record JAUIMM010000144.1, on the reverse strand, counting down.
TGTCTGTAACATGCGTACACTGTAGAGGACTGTAAATAATTGTTACAACAAACATTACTGTACTGTACCTTCAAAAATTAAGATCGGTCCTGCACCCCAATGAGATATACCTCCCCATACATGGACCTTTATTGGATGCTTCAGACATGGTTTAAGTGAGAGATGTGCACGGTTCCGGAAGGACAGTCTTGAGAACCTCTCGAGAGAAACCGAAGTTTTATCTGTTTAAATTACGTCATTAAAATTCTCTCCACTGTCTATCCACCTTAGTGCTTGTTCAACTCTCTTTTCTTTATTAACTTCCCTTATCATGGGATGTATCCTGTGGAATAAAAACAAGTTTTAGTTTACAGTCATGTAAAATCAGTGCATTATTAAGTACAGTGTACTGAACAAAATAGTGCACTGTAGAGTGCATTTGTGGGTTTTTGTACATTATAGAATTTTACATACCTTGTAGGGCCAAGAGTCCATACAAGTTCTTTACGCATCCGTTTGATTCTGGTACAGGAGATGTCCAGGTCACATTCTGTTTTTAGAATTTGTTTTATTTGTAAAGCTGTACACTCATCATCCTTACAAGTTAATTGGTGCACATTCTTTTTGACGCTCCAATGGTAGAACACATACAGAGTATAGAGAAATTATTGGACAGTTAGTGTTGAAATTGGAACACAATACAGTAGCAATGTACTGTAGCTACAGTACATACAGTATAATAAAAAAGGTTGCTGTAAAGTATTTACAATGTGCATTTAGAAGGAAATCTATATCTGGTCCATGTTCTATCAAATGCATGATAGCACACAGTTTGTAAACCAAAAAGAACACCACTCTCTTTCAGCCAGGCCTGGATCTGTCATGTTGTTTTGTGTTCTTTTTCATATTTGCAATTATCTTGCTTATGGATTTACTGATTTTTGTCGGCATGTTTGAGGAAAAAAACCGTGGAGAGAACAAGAGAAATACAGTACTGTTACTGAGTATAGAGACTTAGGGCTTCATTCAGAGGTGGTACAGCCGCCTCGATGTTTGTCCAGTGCGCATGCGCACGAGGGATCCGGCTCCTTCATGTGCATGCATTAGACCCGCTACGACCGACAGCGCCGGTCGTAGTGGGTCTCTTTCCAAAGGGGGTGAGCTATCGATGTTGATTGACAGAGCCAGAAGCTCTCCGGGGCTTACGACAAGTGAGACCCTACCCTAGGGTCTCATCGTAAGCCCCAATGGTCGCGATGGTCTTTGACCATTGCGACCATCACCCTAGTGGTCGTTAGAGCTGTGGGTGTAAACCCACAGCCTAACGACCGAAACAGAGGTGGGCAGTCAGGATGCAAGCGGCCGCCCAGTTTCTGAGCGACCGTTTGCATCCTCTGACCACCTCTGAATGAAGCCCTTAGTGCAGTATACTGTACACTTTAATGTCCAGTATCTTAACAAAAATATTATACTGTATAAAATACTGTACAGTATTTCGGAACACGGGGTATTACTGTACATTCTTAACATAACATACTGTATGGAATAATGGTCATGGTCAAGCCTCCTCATAGCAATTCAAATGTTCAGGCCACACAATTTGTTTTTTTTTGTTTAACAAATATACCGTACTGTAGAGTATGTTGAGAAGTACTGTATAATGCACTGCACAGTGTACAATTGGATACACAAATATGTACTGTATGGACCAGGCTAAAAAGTATCACACATTACTGTACATTTCCTCATATTTACACCAGCAGATAATGTGAAATGTTGCCTGCTCAATGGAAACTAAGGGTCATACAGTATATACAGCAAAGATTGATGTGAGATAACATTGGGAGATACTGTATATACAATATAACCAACCAGCTTGTAACTTACTGTACATTTTGCAGGCTGTGTTTAATAAATGATAATTTTGAGCTGATTGGTGATATATATTTCCCAATTTTATCTCACATCAAGCTTTGCTACATACAAAGTACACAAAGATGTGTCTATGAAGAAGACATTAAACAGGACATAATACACAGCAATATTGCGACTGAAACTAAGATGGCCACTGAGCAAAAACAAGATGGCCACAAGGACAAAACAGTCACTCACAGGAGACTATGAGGGGCAGCAGGAAATGATCATTGGTATTCGTCTACGGGGAAGGGTAAAGGACAAGGCATACTGTAGCAGCGGGACGTTAAACACAGCAATATTGTGACTGAAACTAAAATGGCTGCTGAGCAAAAACAAGATTGCCGTGAGGACAAAACGGTCACTCACGGGAGACTATGAGGGGCAGCGGGAGGCTAGGAAATGATCAGCAGTATACGGTGTGTGTGATAGTTACTCGATACACAAATAGACGTCTACGGGGATGGGTAAAGGATGGGGCAAACTGTGGCAGGGGGATGTTAAACACAGCAATATTGTGACTGAAACTAAAATGGCCACTGAGCAAACATAAGATGGCCGTGAGGACAAGACAGTCACTCTCAAGAGACTATGAGGGGCAGCGAGAGGCTAGGAAATGATCAGCGGTATACGGTGCATGATAGAAACAGAGCTGTCCATTTGTGAGAAGCATCGATATGCACAAGTAATATTTCAAGAACATGTGCCCTACGACCTCTATTGCAATTGGACCAAGCGGGTGAACTTTGATGGCAGTCGGAAGAAAGTGCCAATCCCCAACAATTTAAGAGAAGATATCCTGTCAAGATGTTGGACAAGATTCAGTATTGGAAAAGAAGAAGTGACCTGGATAAAGGACATGTTGAATGGGGTGCTGCCCATGCCAAGGAAACATGCATGGAGGACAGTGACACGGCCACCAAGTACAGATCTTCAATCAACAAACATGACTTGAAGGGACTTGACAGAAGAGAGGAAGTCCCAGCACCACCACTGGCCAGGATGTGCCAGTGGCAGAAGAACGAAGCGGAGGACAGGAGAGGACTAAAGAGGTGGAAAGCAAAAGAGCTAAAGAAGTTCCCCCACAAAGCCTCTTCCACCATAACAGGTACAGTAGGCCCTCTGTGAGGCCAAATGAACATTAACCCCAACCTAGACTAACAGGTCTGAAGAGAAGAAGACCCGGGACGTGCCAGCGGCAGAAGAAGCGGATGACAGGAGAGGACTATGGGGGTGGAAAGCAAAGGAGCTAAATAAGTTTGCCCCCAAAGTCTCTTCCACCATAACAGGTACAGTAGGCCCTCTGTGAGGTGAAATGTATATTGCATATTCTCTCTCCTACACGGACCTGTGTGTGGGATCGAGCGGGATGAAGAACAAGAGTAACTCCGGTGAGTACCTGTGTGTCTGTTTTTTACTGACTGTTCATCTCTGCCTATCCTCCTTTCTTCAGGGCGTACAGTGGATCTTGCACTCTGGTGCGAGGTAGAGTCTACACCTGGTATAGGTGAAACTCTGGATCTGAGGCCAAAAGTGCCAGTGATGATTTTAACTTAAAAGCATAATCTTTTTGTGTAGTCCTCAGTCCAGTAGGGCATATCGGTCAGCATTGAGGAAGGACTGTTCTCACGTCATCTCCTTCCTCCTAGGTACTGTACAGTAGTCATGTCTGTGTCCAGCTTGGAAGTCCAGGACCGTCTAAGCAACCTATGGGCTGAAGGTGAGACAGTGCAATGCAAGCTATGGAAGTACATCTGCATGGCAGCAGGCACTGCACCACACCCCTCTTAGAAATGCATGCTAATGTCATAGTGTATTAAAGTTGTTGAGTAAAGACTTAAGACACACATCCATTAGCCAACGGAGAAACGAGAGCACGATTATGACATTGTAATCGTGCTGTCATTTCTCCATCTGTGATGAGCCTACTGTACACTGAATGAGCAGACGTTCAGTGCAAGCTCATCAATCATTAGTCAACATGCTGAACCTGACAATATCATCAGGTTGTTCAGCATGTTTGCCCGATGATACTGTAGATGTCAGAAACGACCAGCGGGCATGCACATCGTTTCCGATAAAGTGCACGATTTCTATCCTTCAATCGTTCATAAATCATTTGCAGATCGTGTGCAAAAATGTCTAAAATGACCATGGCCGCTGGTCGTTTAGACATCTACAGGTACTGTATCATCCTGCAAACAAGCTGGTCAACCTGACAATAACGTCAGGTTGAGCAATGTTTGCAGATGACTGATGAGTCTGCACTGAATGACTGCTTGTTCAGTGCAGGCTCATCACAGACTGACAAATGCCTGCATGATAATCGGGAACTTTTAAGCATGTCTAGTGGATGGGCAGCATACAGTACAGTAACTGCAGTAATGTATAAAAAAAATGTTGTACTGTACTTACAGTACAGGTACAGTACAATCATTTGTGTTTACTTTTTCTAGTTGGCATCGTGCATCGAGCATTGGCAAATCCATTTTGTTTTCATGTTATCTAACATATTACAGTATGTTAAGTAAACATTTTAATTAATTTATAAAATTGGTGTTTGTGTGTAAATCATTCTTTAAGTGTGTCTAAGACCCAACACATACATCTGTCATTGCAAGGTACAGTACAGTTGCGGATGTTGTGAATAATGTAGTGAGTTCGTCACAGTACCCCAACAGTTCAGTAAATCAGTACATGATACAATAAGAACTACAGTATCGTGTGCGGTTTAACAATTTTTAGATTAGATCGTATGTAATAGCAGAAGATGCTTGCAGCACAGATCAGGGAGATCCATGCTCCAAGTATTGTACTGTATTGGTGAAAAAAAAACACATTACAGATGCATGCACGGATCACTGTGTTAAGTGTTGCAAGCGGCTACAGTATGATAAAAAAAGACAATAAGACACAGATGCAGGGGCATATCTTCCTCTTGGCAAGGATTGCCCTCACCAGGGGCGCTGGCTGATGCTGGTTGACACCAGCAGTCATATACAGTATCCCTGTTGCCCGTCCCAGTCATTTCCCAGCTGCCCGGCACTTACAGTAGTATACAGTATACATACTGTACAGTACTGTACACAGTGAGGCCCGTATTCAATTTGGAGCGAAAATACGAGATTGGATACAAAAGTTTTGCTTATTACGTCATTTTACCAGGCAGAATATTATCATCATATTCATTTTGAAAGACTTTGCGACTAGGTGGGAAGTCAATGCAATGTAGAGTAATATGCGAAAAAGTTTAGCCTACTGTATGAATAGGAGTGCAACATTGTGGGAACCCCCGTGCAACCTTCAGACAGTCCCCCAAAGGTAAAATGCATCCAAAAAATTTTACACACCTAAGAACACCCCAAAAAAATCACTTTCATTTTGGGAGGGAGGGAGGGGTGGGAGAAAAAAAAATGGAGGGACAAAGTAAAACATCTAGTGTATATATAATGTAATGAGTTTAGTAAGGGTCAGATAACAATACTGCAAAGTACATACAGTACCAAGAAAAGACAGAACACATACTGTAAATAAATAAAACTTTTAATAACCAAAAATAAATAATAATAATCATAACAAAAAATAAAAAAAAATATCCACCATCAGATGCACCATCCGCTTGTGAATTTCAATGAAACTTAGAATGTGTTCTGTGGGGACAAAAAAAAGGGTACAGTATTACAACACTAGTCTACAATATACTGTAGTACAATCTTGAAACTACTGTACTCTAGTGTACCTTGAGTCAGGCGTGGTGGTGGGTCCTGTCTCTGCCTCCCTTGGGGTCCCTGCCTCCCTCAGGGTCCCTGCCGGAAGACTGTATTGGAAAAAAAGATATTCACATTACAGTGCTGTATTTACCTTTATACAGTATGGTGCTACTGTACATGGTTTGACTAGCTCCTAACAAACTACTGTACATAAACGAACAAAACAAAATGGCTACAGTACTGTACACTAAAATACAATGCAGGAAAATTACTGTACAGTCTAAACATTGCTACACCAAAGGTCATGACACTGAATGAAGTATGAGGCTGGAAGACAGAGGGTTACTTTAGGTTGCATTATTTACTGTACAGTATTTACCTTGAATTTACCTTTGCCATCGGGGGTGGGGGCGGCGGTGGTGGTGGTGGTGCCTCCTCCGTGTCCATTGGCTCTAAAGGTAAAAAGAAACTGCATTGGCTCTACTGTACATTGAAGATACTGTAAGTGTGAAAGTCTGAAGGGGGAAACATGATGGAAACTAACAACTACTCTACACTGTGCTACAGTATATCAAGGCTTTCAATAAGGTACAGTATACAGTAGGAGGGAAAGAGACACACTAAAAATGAACATACTGTACAGTCCTGTAAGTACTGTACACAGTGGTATAACAATGTGCTGTACACTACTGCACTTACCGCTTGGGGGAGGGCTCTGCCAGCCTCCACTATGAAGCAGTCTGTGTGTCAAAGAAAAAAAAAATGTCAAGTCACAAAATAAGTGGAACTACAGTACAGTACTCTACTGTCTCCCTAACAGTACTAATCATTACCACTATCAGTTGACTCCTGGGCCGGGGAGTCCTCCTCATCACTAAACAGTGCATCTGTGTGTATAAGAAAAAAATATTAGAGAAAAAATAAAAAAGGCATTAGTAGCAGTGCACTAGTGTGTCCATAACTGTATTAATCATTACCCCTATCAATGGTGGAGAGAGGTGATGGTGGTGAAGGTGTTGGTGGTGGAGATGGAGTCGGAGAAACTGTGGATAATGAACACTGGGCCTGATTCAGACCCACTCACGAGCGGCTGTCTGCTCGCAAGTGGGTCGATGTTGTGCACTGCGCATGCGCACGACGGCGGGAGCTCCGTCGTGCGCATGCGCCAGACGCGACGAGCGAAGGACTTTCCTTCGCTCTTTGTGTCTGATCAAAGGGGGCATGCTGTCGATGTTGATTGACAGCACGCCCCCTTTGGTGGGCATGCCGGGGGCGTGCAACCCTGACGGGGGCGTTCCCAAGGGAACGCCTACCGTCAGAAGCCGGCCCACTGACATCACTAGTGATGTCAGTGGGAGTGATTTTGGCTCTGATAGAGCCAAAATCACTCCGGGCCTTGTGGTTGAAAACCTCAACCGCAGGCTCCGGCTCGCAGTGGCGATGGTCGCGATGGTCAAGACCATCATGGCCATCAAACTGCGCGCTCGTATATGCTGTGGGTGGTGACCCACAGCTATATGAGCGTCCAGGAGGACGCTCCATAATTATGGAGGCCGGCCCTCATTCAGAGCGTGCGCTCTGCTCAGAGCGTATGGCTCTGAATGAGGGCCACTGTCCCTGTCAGTTTACCTCAAAACAATTTGGAAACAAATAAACCCCTACTGTACAATTCTTGGCCATAGCCTCCATAACAGCAAAAACAAACACTCTACTGAAAGAGTCTATATACTGTACTGTAATGTAGTGCACACATGAGAAGTGAAAAGTACAGTAATACAGTAGAAAAAAACCTGTAAACTATCAAACTTTTTAAACTGGCCTATTTTAATGGAGTCCAAAAACATGCACACTCCCATGTTTTTACAGGCATACAGTACACACTATATTATATGAACAATAGTGTACAGTATGTATACTGTGTCATTGAACCATACAGTATTTTGACCATTCATCAAAATAGTCTAGTGTGTAAGCCTCTTAAGACAGGTCACCGAAACATACAGTACTGAAACACAAAAAGTAACACAAGGACAGAAAGAATTAATGTGTAAGGAGAAAAGGTTGGAGATGCGTCTTTGGTGTACAGGGGGGGAGAGAGAGACACTGTGAAAAGTAAAAAAAGGAGAGAGATACAGTACAGTAGAAGACAATGTACAGTTCTGTAGGGTATAGTAGTTATGCAGCCTGTGAGGGCTGCTTGGCCCGGCTTCAGGCTCCACGGTGGTGGGGGGCAGAGGCCTTCCAAGTTCCTGCACTGTGGGGAAAAAAACAGAATGTTCCTGTTACACAAGTACAGAAAGAATGAGGCCCTCATTCAGAGGCGGTCGCAAGAAGCGATTGCTCTCTCTGAATGAGGGCAGGCACTTCAATTTTTAAAGTGCGGCCTCCTGGTCGCACGCTAAGCTGTTGGTTACCAACCACAGCTTAGCTTGTGACCAGGGTGATGGTCACGATGGTCATCACCATCTCGACCATCGGGGCTTAAGACGAGACCCTAAGGTTGGGTCTCGGCACTTGTAAGCCCCAGGGAGCTTCCTCCTCTGTTTAGCAGGAAGCTCCCCACTGACATCATTGATGATGTCAGTGCGGCCACACTCAAAATGGCAGGCGTTTGCATGGGAATGCCTCCATTTGTGCTGCCACCCCCCCTGGCCCGCCTACAAAATGGGGCGAGCTGTCGATCAACATCGACAGCCACCCCATTGGTAGTGAGCTCCGGAACGAGAGAGTTTCTCTCTCGCTCCGGGGCTTGCGCACATGCAGTGCGGCTGCTGCGCATGTGCAGGACTAACCATCGAGTCGGTTGCGAGTGCATCGGCACTTGCGACCAGCTCTGAATGAGGTCCTGAGTGTGTAAGGAGAAGAGGTTGGAAATGGGTCTTTGGGATAGAGGAGGGAGAGAGAGACACTGTGAAAAGGCAAAAAGGGAGAGCAATACTGTAGAAGACAATGTACAGTATTGTACGGTACAGTACTTACTCAGGCTGGCAAGCCGGCATTGCCACGTTTGTGGTGGAGCTGGAGCTGGGGGGCCTGGGACCCTGCGGTTTCTCCAACTGAGGCGAAAAAAGCATGTTATTTTGGCTGAAAACAATGTGGCAAAATGTCAACAAATTCTGCCTGACAGTACTACAGTATTTTTACACTTTACAGACAGTATGCACTTACTGTACAATATGGCCCATGGCCACTAGAGCATGTATGTATGAGCCAATATTGTTCACCACAGTGCTGGCATCATCAAGTGTACTCTATGCATACTTGCTGATGCTGGCAGCGAGGAAAGGCTAGGGGTGGGAGGGTTAACAAAATGCCCAGATTGGGCTAGGTCACTGGAAGGAGCAAGCACATCATTTGTGATTGACTGCATACACTAGACAATATATCAAATATCCAGCATGAACAATACAGTATATCAAAATGGTTGAGAAATGGGAATGGCATTTAAATGCCGGCAGCTGTTCAGCCACCGTTTCAAATCTCAACAGCATCAGTCCGAAGGAAAAGATCCTGACATCGGTAGATAAGTAAACTCTACCTTACCATCTCCCCCGTAACCTACAGTATTATAACCTCCACCCTAGTGCCTTAACCTACACGTGTTAGTGCCTAAACCAACTGTAGCCCCCCTCTCTGATACCGAACCCTCCTGAGGGTGACTAACTTTCCAGTACCTACTGTAACCCAAAAATTTAAGTTACATTTTTACTCGATTGACTGCTCTCCTCGCAGTCCAGCTTCAACACAACTATATTGAGATGTTCTGTGTAAAGAAATGAATAACACAGTAATGTACTGTACTGTACAGTACTTAGTGGGTTAGTATAGGGTAAACATACTGTAACATTACAATATACTGTACTGTATAACATTATTAATAGAACATGTCCTATACTACTGTATACAGTACTTACTTGGCTGGGGAGGGGAGTCTGGGTCCTCCTCTTTCTCCTTCTCAGGTTCTTGGCCTGGGGAGGGCTGAGGCCCTGCAATGTCTTCAACTAAAAGACACAATGACAGAAACAATTATAGTGTAAGGAGAAGAGGTTGGAGATGTGTTTAGAAAGAAAGAGAAAGAGAGAGAGAAACACCAAGGGAAAGAGAGAGAGAGAGAGAGAGAGAGAGGGAGAGGGAGAATAAGAGAGAGAAAGAGAGAGAAAAAAAAGATAGGGAGAAAAAGAGAGAGAGAAAGAGAGAGAGAAAGAGAGAGAGAGAAAGAAAGAGAGAGAGAGAGAGAAAAAGAGAGAGAGAGAAAGAGAGTTAGAACGCAAGAGAAAAACAGAGGGAGAGAGAGAAAAAGAGAGTAAAAGAGAGAGGTTGAGAGAGACTGACAAGGGAAAAAAGGAGAGAGATACAGTACTGTAGGAAAAATGTGGTGTACTGTACTTACGTGGCATGGGGCTGCTTGCCTCCTCATCAATGACAAGTGTCTCTGTGGGTACAGTATAAGAAAAAAAAATGATACAAAAAATAAAAAAGGGAGTAGCATGACACTAGTGTGTCCATACTGTAACTGTATTAATCATTACCACTGTCATTTGAGGAGGCTGGTGAAGGTGGTGGTGGTGGTGGTGCTGCAGGGGCTGGGGGGGCTTCTCGAACTGTGGGGAAAAAATACATGTCGTCATTAAGGAGAATTTGAAAACAAGATTTCAGATGGCCTTAGGGAATTAACTATTGACCATGATAAAAATACAAACCAATACAGTATACTGTAGTGCAAAAACTGCTGTAGTCTGTGAAGCTGGCATTGGGCCCACGAGCTGTACTTTTGTCTTGCAGGGTGCCAGGATCGGCACTGTGCTGCTAGATTTGGTCGACAGGCATTAGTATGGTGGTTCAACTTGCCTTTTGTTACTGTAGGTTTATTATACAAACAAGCCATGTCGACCAATAGTGTGTCGCCATTTAGTCCATGTACAGTAGATTGAATGACCCTGTCAATCAAATCTTTGCCAGTCATGTGAGTGTGTGGTAACAACTGTCAGTCATTGTCAGATAGTTTCCAACACCCTACAGTGCAGTGTACTGTATGTCAGAGTCATGCATTCTATTTATTTTGTACTGTATACTGTAATTCCTGTGATTGTACAGCAATACTGTACTTACTGTGTCGTAGACACCTCTGGATTTGCTATAGCCATGGCCTGTCCCTACATAGCAGGTCAGACCACCAGTGTTGCAGGGCCCGAATGGTCTGGCTGCGCCCATATTTATTGTATACCTCCTGGCATGCCCTCCTATAAGCTATTTCTTTCTCCCCCATGGTTAGTAGCAAAATTTTGGTCCCGCCACTTAACCAGGAGAAACAGCTCACCGAGTGAGAATCTCCGCTCTCTAGTCACCATTTTCAATAGCCAGTGACGCACGATGCATGATGCTAATTCATTACTCACAGGTGCATCAGTCGTTATGGTGCATCAGTGGTGTACTGTTGTGGCAAAGCAGTGTGGGCATCATGGGATCGAAGCCTGGAAGGCTACAATGTCTCACAGAAATCACTTGGTGGTGTACAGTATAGAGCAATTGAAGTTCAATATTATTAAGTACTGTAAATTTACTCCAGTACAGTAGACTCTCCTCAACTTCCAACCATTACCTACCATTTCTACTGTATAATACTATATGCCACCCAGCTGTATTTTAAATGAAACTACAATGCACTAGACATTGTATTGTTTGTTTTGTACAATGAAGTGACATACAGGTAAGGGCAGACCTTGAGCTGACTGCTTACAGTAAATGGATTAACAGAGCGTCCTTTATTATGGTAATGAGAGGCTCTTGCTTGCTTTGGGGGAAGGGACCTGATGCACTGTGTGTGACTCCCGACCCACTGTTTGGGAGAGCTCTCTCCCAAACAGTGCCCACTACTAGTTATTGGTCATGAGAAATCACTATAGTGTCCAAGGCTGGAACAGCATTGACATTGTCGCAAGTTTGTGGTGTAACGCTATTTTGCAGTTTAAATGCACAGTCAGTTTGGAATACAGAGACCTCTCTCTCATACTGTACAGAACCCATTCACTACCAGTTTCTGAAGTTACTGTATGAAATCACTATTGTGTCCAAGTTTGGGACAGAATAGAGAGTGGCGCAAAATTCAACCGCACCGTCAGTTTTTAATATCCAGTACAGACACATTCATAGCGGCACACTAGTTGTTCTAGTAGATGGGGGATGGTGTCCTTGGCAATAGTCACTACAGTATTCGTAGTCTTTTTCAGGACACAAGGGCAGAGCTGAGTGGTTACAGTAAATGGATTAACAAAGCATCCTTTATTATGGTAATGAGAGGCTCTTGATTGCTTTGGGGGAAGGGACCTGATGCACTGTGTATGACTCTCGACCCACTAGGCATGCACCAGAAATCCCATTGCAACCCTCCTACTGGGCATGCGCCCACCAGAGATGCCATTTCTAACCTGTCAGTGATGGCTGACAGCCACCACAGCACCAACCATTCTCACATTGACACAAGTTTGCTGTTTCAACGCACAGTCAGTTTGTAATACAGAGAGGTCTCTCTCAAACACAGCCCACATGGTTACTGCTCAGGAGAAATCACTATAGTGTCCAAGGTTGGAACAGCATCTACATTGTCGCAAGTTTGCGGTGTAATGCTATTTTGCACTTTAAACGCACAGTCAGTTTGTAATACAGAGACCTCTCTCTTATACTGTACAGAGCCCATTCACTAACAGTTTCTGAAGTTACTGTATGAAATCACTATTGTGTCCAAGTCTGGGATAGCATAGAGAGTGGCGTAAAATTCAACATCACCGTCAGTTTTTAATATACAGTAAAGACACATTCATAGCGGCACACTAGTTGTCCTAGCAGATGGGGATGGTGTCCTTGGCAATGGTCACTATTCGTAGTCTTTTTCAGGACAAGTCTAGGACAGCATCGAAACTGACGCTATTTTGCATTTTAAATGCACAGTCAGTCTGTCATTTAGAGGCTTCCCTCTCAAACAGAGCCCACTACTGTAGCAGTTTCTGAAGTCATGAAATGACTATTGTGTACAAGTCTTGGACAGCGAAGAGTGGTGCAAGGGTGAAAATTCAACAGCATACCGTACAGGACTGTAGTAATACAGACAACTGCGCATGCGCAGTGATGATCTTCCATACACCATGGCATAGCACTACATGGCATACTGTATGGCTTGGCACCACAGATCCCATTGTAACTCCTCCACTGGGCATGTGCAAGAAATCCCATTGCAACCCATCGGAGCTGACAGCCACCACAGCGCAGACGTTGATGAAAGTTTGCACTTTTTAAATGCACAATCAGTTTATAATGTCTTACTTTTAAGCAGCCTTTTAAACAACAACACTACAGTATTAGAGTACAACACTACTACAGTAGTTTCACTATAGTGTCCAGAGCCAACAGTGCCAAAAAAATATATATTTTCCAGGGATCGAACCCAGGACCATCATTCTTGCAAAGCGATCACCTAACCACTAGCCCACACACCAGCTATGCTACAGTAAAGTTCTGTATGTTAAGAACCGCACAGAGCGGCCTCATCCTTGTGCACTCCTTCCACTGCCGTTTTTAATTATAAAAAAAATTTCAAATATTATACAGTACTCCACCATTAGATAATAATTCATCCCAACTCAGTGAAAGTTGTGCATGCATCTCATTACTCTACAGTATCGGTTATACAGTGATAACAACTCGGGCAACTTCACTACTTTACAGTTATGTACAATACTGTATGTGTACTGATTTGCATACCGTTATAAGAGCTTACTGTATGTAAAGTATGTGACATTAAACATATTGTTTGGGTGAATATGCAAATGCTGTGACTGTGATATCCATCCAATTTAAGTTTAACAGTATGGCATTAAGTACAAATTACAACAGTGGAGCACTCGCCACCCAGCGGTTAAGCACTGTATTTCATACCGTAGCGTATCCTTAGTTGAAGAATACCACTGTATTAGCATACTAATTTCTGTTGGAAGAGTTACTAGTTTAGTTGCTGATTGGATAGCTGGATTTATAGAAGTATATGAAAGAGACAGAGAGAATAATCTCCAGAGTAAGGTAATTATTTTACACCTAAGACTCTATTGATACATACACAGACATTTGTAGATTTTACTAAAGTTACTAAAATTTAGCCCAAAATTGAGGGCTCAAATATGTAATATAGCTATACATTCTCTATCAATACTATTGTATCATTTATGTATTGTCTAAATTCTCTACAAATACAGTGTTTCCATGTTTCTGAAATCTCTATTTTTTCTTTATAATTGCATCCAGAACTATTAAAATATGAAAAAATGTTATTAGTATAACAAAAATTCAATAGTATATTCCATATATCTCTATGTATTAGGTTATTATATCGAGTATAAAAGGGTTATCTATGTATCTGCTCCTTCATAGAATCTGATATATTACTCTATGCATCAGGTTAGTATATATAAAGGGGAATCTAGGTGAAAGCTTCATCATAATATCTTACATATTACTCTGTATATCAGGTGTTAGTATATGTAAATGGGTATTTAGGTGGCAGGTTATCAGAGTATCTTACATACTACTTTGTGTAGCAGTTTACTGTATATATATATATATATATATATATATACGACAAATTCCTCAGCACTCCCACATACTGTAGTCAACATATAATTGCTGGGTGCCTTCCAATTCCACCAGGAAAATATGTACTACATTTTACTGGTGGCACTCTCAAACTGAAATAATACGATCAGAAATTACCTTGAAGTAATGTTCAACAGTGTCGGTTTGTTAAACCTTCATCAGGAACATAAAGAAAGAAAATAGCAGTTCTACCTTAAATAAAAACACCACACATATGAATACTGTGATAATCTATGTAATATATCTATATATTCTCTATCAGTACTATTGTATCATTTATGTATAATATGAATACTCCCTACCAATACAGTGGTTCCATGTGTATAACAATACTAGATGATCTTTATAATTGCAGCCAAAATTATTCCAACATTTAAATTGTTTTAGTAAAATTAAAATTCAAAAATATATTCCATAATAATCTGTGCATCAGGTTAGTATATACAAAGTGGTATCTAGGTGACAGCTCCAACATTAATTATTATTATTATTATTATTATTATTATTATTATTATTATTATTATTATTATTATTATTTTTACTCTGTGCATCAGGTTAGTATATATAAATTGGTGTCTAGGGGACAGCTTCATCATGGTATCTTATATATTACTTTATTCATCAGACTATTATATATGAAGGGGTATCTAAGTGGCAGCTTATTATTAGTATCTTACAGATTACTCTATGCATCAAGTTAGTATACATATAAAGGGATATCGAGATACAGCTCCCCCATAGTATCTTACAAATTACTCTCTGCATCAGGTTATTATATATAAAGGGGTATCTAGGTGGCTGCTCCTTCATAGTATCTTACATATTACTCTGTGCATCAGGTTAGTATATATAAAGGGGTATCTAGGTGGCAGCTCATTAACAGTATCTTACATATTACTCTATGCATCAGGCAGAGGCGTAACTATAAATTTTGCTCCCCCATGCCAAAAAAGTTTCAGGCACCCCCTCCCCCCCTTCCCCGCCCAAAGATTAAACACACCCAAATACGATATTTAAGGTGTGTGGTTACATGATACAGTAATGTGCCTTACACATTATAACACACTAAGTAATGCCACTTATATCACAGTATGCCACACCAGAATGCCCCTTACAACACATTATGCCACACAGCAATGCCCCTTACACATGCCACACAATAATGCCATGTATAACACATAATGACATACAGTAATGCCCTTATAACAAATTTATGCCACGCTGTAATGCCCCTATTTCACATTATGCCACACTGTAATGCCACATACAACACATTATGCCACAGTAATGCCAATTACATCCCACCCTGACAGATCTACTTCACCAACCCTCCTCTCTGCTCCTGCCAGTCTGTCACCTCAGCTTAAGACAGGTTGCACAGATTTTATGTCCGTGTAAAACCAGATTATTGGGAACATAGTTTATAACCTGTAAACTGCATGTATCAAGTTAGTGCCCCTTATACAGTGCCCCCTATACTAGTGCCCCTTATGCAATGCCCCCCTGTAATAGTGCCCCTTATGCAATGCCCCCTGTAATAGTGCCGATTATACAGGGCACCCTGTAGTTGTGCCCATTAAAGTAGTGCCCCCTGTAGTTGTGCCCCATATGCAATGCCCCTATACTAGTGCCCTTATGCAATGTCCCCTGTAATAGTGCCCCTTATGCAATGCCCCCTGTAGTAGTGCCCATTATGCAGGGCCCCCTGTAGTTGTGCCCAGTAAAGTAGTGCCCCCTGTAGTTGTGCCCCATATTCAATGCCCCCTGTAGCAAGTGCCCCTTATGCAATGCCCCCTGCAATAGTGCCCATTATGCAATGCCTCCTGTAGTATTGCCAATTATGCAGGGCCCCCTGTAGTTGTGCCCATTAAAGTAGTGCCCCCTGTAGTTGTGCCCCTTTTAATAATGCCCCCCATAGTTGTGCCCCTTCTAGAAGTGCCTCTTTCAGTAGTGCCCCCTGTAGTTGTGCCCCTTCTAGTAGTGCCCTCGGTAGTTGTGCCCTTCCAGAAGTGCCCTCTGTAGTTGTGCCCCTTTTAGTAGTGCCACTGTAGTTGTGGCCTCTCCTGTAGTTGTGGCCTCCCCAAACCTCTCTCCCTCCCCTCCCCCCCCTCCCTCACTTACCTGACTTTGCGTGCTGTCATCCGCGTTGTCTCTCCCGCTGCCGCACTGACTGGATTTAAATATATCCAGCAGACGCAGCCGCGCAGGTTCCCCAGGTCGCGTGTGACGTCATGACCTCACCCACGCACTGCATTACAGGGAATGCTGGCCTCTGAAGTGATCGGAGGCTTCCTTAGCCTCTGATCATTTCAGAGGCCAGCGCTCACAGTTGCAGTGGCCTTACCACTGCCCCCGTCACCCCCAAGCTACCTGGCACCTCCAAGCCACCACGAGGGCTGCAGGGGCAGTAGTTACACCACTGGCATCAGGTTAGTATATATAAAGGGATATCTAGGTGGCAGCTCCTTCATAGTATCTTACATATTACTCTGTGCATCAGGTTAGTATATATAAAGGGATATCGAGATACAGCTCCCACATAGTATCTTACATATTACTCTAGGCATCAGGTTATTATATATAAAGGGATATCTAGGTGGCAGCTTCTTCACAGTATCTTACTTTTTATTCTGTACATCAAGTTAGTATATATAAAGGGGTATCTATGTGGCAGTTCCATCATGGTATCTTATATATTACTTTATTCATCAGGTTACGATATATAAAGCGGTATCTAAGTGGCAGCTCATTAACAGTATCTTACATATTACTTTGTGCATCTGGTTAGTATATATAAATGGGTATCTAGGTGGCAGCTCCATCATACTATCTTACATATTATTCTGTGCATGAGGTTATTATATATAAAGGGTTATCTAGGTGACAGCTTTATCATAATATATTACATTTTACTCTGTACATCAGGATAGAATATTTATTTTACTTTTATACAGTATGTAGTTCTGATACAAACATAGGACTTTTCAATTTTCCACAATGCTTTCCATGTGGATAAACCTCTGGGTTTATTGCACAAAGCTATTACATTAGTTGCAGGGTCATAACTAGGTATTTGAAGGCCCCATAGCAAAATATTGTAAGTGCCTCTGTGTACCACCCAATGATGAAAAATGTATATAACACATGATAAGGAAGTTGGCCCCCCTCAGCTCTGGGTCCCATTACAGCTCCACTCCTTGCACCTATTGTAGATATTTTCATGATTAGTTGTCAATTTCCAAGTGTGAGAAACCCGCAGTTAGCATGTGGTAACCCATAGACTCTGTATTAAATGTATGAATTCATGGGTTCCCCTGTGCATTAATCCCTACAGGGTTTTACATTTAATTAGAGAAAGAAATAGTACCATGTGTGACCCAGACCTTAGTAAGATATAATTAATTTGGTATCAAAATGATATCTAGAGCATATCACTACTTGCTCAACATAGCAGGGGAAAACTCCAATAAATTTATATTTTGGCATATTTTGATTTCCAAAGTACAGAGGTTATATTCCTTGGGATTTGCTTTTTAAACGTGGATTTTCTATGGCCTCACTTACATTCATAAACAGTGGTGTGTACTTATATCGGTATCTTTACAGTTGGTTTACTATAGCATGTACCAGTAATCACAGTGAGAAAAGTAGAGTCTCTTATGTAGGAGTTTCTTTTGTTCACATGTGGACCACCTTTTTAAAAAAAATCTGAAAAAAATTGAAAATATTCCAAATATTTAATAAAGAAAAGTTTAGCAAAACAACATAAAAATACCATTTTCATACCAATTCAATTACATCTTATTAAGTTATGGTTGATAAATAGTGCTATTTCTTTCTCTATACACATGTAAAATTACCTAAAAAATGGAATCTCTGAGGACATCAACCACACCTTCTAATAAAGAAAGCAGAACTACTTATTTTCATTTGAGCTAAGTATTAACTCTGTCTTAAATTCACATAAAATAAATTCCGCTCCAGGTGACTTTTATAGTAGCGCCATTCTCCGCACCATATTTTTATATTATACTGGAATTTTGCACTGGTTTAAAACAGAACTTTATATATTTTCTGTAATAGTAAAATTATCCAAATGTATTAAATTTTAGCATAATATTACAACATAAAATATTGTAAAGAAAGGAAAAAATAGGTATAAAGAATTGATTTAAAAAATCTATGGAACTAGTTCAAATGTTGATTGTGCTTTTGATGTTGTGACTGATCTCTATAATATACAGCTGTGCTGCCCATGCATGTGCTTGGACAAGTAGAAAAAGAGCTTTCTTTTCAAATAAAAGTTCCAGCAGCTCCTCTTAGTACAGGGATTCTTTCTATAGGAAACAGTGGGGGAGATGTATTATAGTGGCACTTAACGTGCCGCTATAATGCTTCCTTCTTCGCCTCTTTACCGAGGCAAAGCAGGAAGCACTAACAATGAGATGTATTAACATTTATTCAGCCAGTGCAGGGGACTGATAGCTCCCTACTCTGGTGATCTCCACTAGAGATCTTAGCGCATCAGCCTAGTGGTGATGCACTGTGACTCAGTCCTGGCCTGCTCCAGTGAGCATGCGCGGGATCTCGCAAGTATCATGAGATCCCGTATGCATCTCTGGAGCTGGCAGACCCCACAGCAGGGACAGCTCTGTCCCTGCTGTGGGGATAGGGCATCTCCAGGCTGTAGCTGTAGATAGCGACAGCTACAGTGGGTGTAACAGGCAGGCAAACTGACCATTCAGACATTGGCCTTCCTATCTGTGCCGCTACCTTGTAGATTGCAGTGCTGATAATGACAGGGGCACATAGTGCCCCTGTCATTTGCTGTGCAAACCCTCAATCATACAATGAGGAGTAGCGGTATCATTGCACTTAATGTGTGCTGGTGATGACTCACATTTTTATACAAGTCCCCCAGTGTGGGATACAACTGTAAATAATGTGCTTATTTGCTCCAGTATATATGTACTGTATGTACTTTCTAGCCATGGTTGTTCCCTTCCTAGATTCCATACTCAGGTGTGCTGACATATTATGTGTATATCCTCATTGTATTAGGAATGTTGCACAAAGATACACTGTGCATTATTGTTAATATTAGAAGAGGATATTCACCCCCATGTTAGTACAGTCAGCATTAAAGTCAGCAGTCAGCATAAATCATCACACCTGTCATTCAATCCATTCTGCTGTCCCATTGTTTAATTATGGTAACAATGCTTCCAAGAGAAGATGTTTATCTGTCATTCAGAAGCAACAGAGGGATAAGCTAATCAACAAGCTGACCCAACTTTGTGCTCTATATTCTAGAACATATACTGGGGGGAATAATAAGGTTACCTGTAAGCATTTTAAATAGAAATCTTCTTGATTCTGGGCTAAGTGGTTGTGCTCTGCCAGGGATTCAAATCCTTAAACCCCATATGCTAACAAAGGTTTGGTATGAGCAGCATTCGTGGATCATTTCTATCGCGAGTCCCGGCCATTGCTGGGCTGCCGGATCACCACATCATTTTACCTGTGCTGCCTGATGGTCCCACTGGTTGATAGGCAATTGGTACTCTGATCAGCCACAAGAAAATGTTGTCCCCGCTGTTTCTTAGCAGCCGGGATGCTGGCTCTATATGCAGCACTTCAGCTGTGTTGAATATTTCATTAGAGGGCAAGTCTCTTTTCCTTTCTCCCATTGGTTCAGGAGTTTGTTATTTTGCCCCACACATTCCTGCCAGTGATATTTTATACTTTAGTATAACCTTCTGGTCCTATTCCTCTCACTGCTTGTATTGAAACCAGCTGCTGCTTTTGTCCTATTATGCTGTTTGCTGCTGGTATTCCAGTCTGTACTGGGACTTGTCTCTAGCCTTTTCTCTGCTGTGTATCCCACCTGCAAGCTACCCCAGCTCCAGCTCCATGGTTAGTTCATGTGGCCAAACTACCATGGATAGCTACTGAGGCCTCAGTTCTGCCATGGAATTGTGCTGAGTCCATCTACTCCAGCTTTATGCTGCAATTCTCTGTTAATTGTATAATCCCCCACTGTATAGGAAATTAGCACCTGTTTGTATCCTAAGTAATGGTGAGTGCAGCTAATCTTTTATCTTATATCATTTTTATCTGTTATAGATAAAAATGGAAGATTGAGGGTATTTGAGTTGGTGCTTCACTTCAACAGGAATGCTGTCTTCCACACTTTGTGAGGATCTATCCAAAAAAATCCTAGAAAATAGTAGATTTATGTAGAAATAGGTGTGGAATTGCCGCTACCCATTGGGTCACTAGGGTGAAAGGTATAAATAAAGATACTTATGCATAAATGTTGAATGGTTGTCTGTTTTTTATTTTCTTGTCTGTCAGGTTGAGATTTTTCTCAGATGAGCATGAATAATTGACAAAAATTGAAAGAACAATGTGTAGTATTGCCCAGAGTCATCAATATATGTGAATACAACCTAAGAGTAGCATACCTAAACTCACTGAACAGAGATCAGTTAACTGCTTAACATGTGTCTTATTATTTCATTCAGTATAGTATATAAAACCTCCTACATACAGCAAGCTTTGTATTACAGTAAAAAAAGGGCTGCATACCCAGACTTACTATGTAGAAGCTTGGATGACTCCCTAAAAAGGTATCTTTGTTTTTCCATTTTATTTTCTGCAGATTTAGAAAAGGATATATACTTCCTCTTATGCTGCTTCTTACTCACAATAAATGAAGTAAAGTTACTACTTTAAAAGGTATCTTTTTCAACAGATAAACACATAGACAGAAAATTTTGCTATTTATAAAGCGCACCTTCACTTTGAGTAGATGTAGACATAACCTATCATGGTATATTTAATCTTGGTTAATAACTGCATACTATTACTCACACAATCATCAGTATATTCACATCCATAAGGGTATCTTTTCTTTCAAATGGTCATTGCAATCATACACAAGATTCCCATAGTGAAAGTATCATTAAACTTTACTTACATAACATAATGCTGGTGCTTAAAAAAAAATTAATATATATATATATATATATATATATTTATAAACTAAGTTGTATACAGTGTAAAAGATGATTTTATGGGGTCACCAAGACTAATCTAGGTATGTCCAGTAAAGATACTGGTCCAGTTATAGTTTTAAATTTACACATTGGTCAAATATCCAAATAATAAAATACTTTGAAGAGACATTACCTTCTATCAATCATATAGTGCAAGTTTCCCCTAGAATAGTCCTTCCCTCTGGCCAATGTATTTCAAATATTCTCTTCTCTTTTTAAAGAGATCAGGTTGTTGCTGCTGTATGGTTACAACATGGCAACACTTCCAGCTCCTGTACGTGGACCAGAAGTGTCCACCGCTATGTACAATCATTATCTCACGTAGTTTTTTGCATAAGTAGGAACAAGAATCCTTAGGGGTTTCTTGTGTTAGTCTATAGAAATCCTGACATCCACTACTGGAAATGGCCCCTAAGCTGTGACCAGAAGTGGTAATACTGACAAACTGTTACTGGGAAATGTAGTCTTCTTATCCATTATGGATAATTGGATTTGTATAGGTTTTTTCAGAGTGGAAGTTGTCCTTTTTATACATGGGAGATGTAGTCTTTTTTTTCTTGAGAGGAAAAACTTTTGATGAAGTTTTTGAATATATAGTTCAAATTCATAGGGGATGGATGTGTGTGCTATAAGTCCCATATGAATATACTCATGAAGGGCATACTAGATGTTGGTTTCGAAATAATAATTAGTATGTTAAAAATAGAGTTTATAAAAAACATTTTTTTTAAAACATATATACATATATTCACCTGTTGGATTCCGAGGAATTTTGGGGAATTTTTGGATAATTTAGGCAGAAGTCCTACCTAACATGAATCTAGGGGTCTTATATATTATTTAGGAGTGTCATAACATTATCACAAAATAGAAAAATACATAACTGTAAGTGGACTTGTGTCCTG
Source organism: Taudactylus pleione (assembly GCA_031769625.1). NCBI lineage: Eukaryota > Metazoa > Chordata > Amphibia > Anura > Myobatrachidae > Taudactylus > Taudactylus pleione. Next base: position 5,246,390 of record JAUIMM010000144.1, on the reverse strand, counting down.
ATGGATCCAATCTTGTTAAACTCTGCCCAAATTTGAAATATGTGCCAGGGACCTGATCAAACTAGCTATTGCATTTCCCCTATGCTGCCCACTTACATTTGGAATCAAATAACACAATGTATTGCTAATATCTCTGAATCAACTACATGGGCTGAATATATGCCCAGAGTTAATAATCAAACAAGCATTTAAAGATCAATATTGGTCTTATACTACATTTTTAAGGTTTAATTTATTCCAGCAGCCACTGTTAATTAGGAACATACTGTATAAGGATGTTTAATTTTGAGATCGCTGTGGTTGATTGAAACAAAATGCATGCTGCAAAATTCAAATCCAGATAACTTGTGATTATATTGTTAAAATAGAGCTTGTGATTATACTGTTAAAATAAAGTATGCTCACACTTTTTAAAATATTTTTATTAAGAAACATTCCCTTGTTCCTTTTTTTGTTTGTTTATTAAATGGCTGATTGAAAACCTGTACCAATTATATATTACTTTTCAGTTTTCTATTTTAATTTTTCACCTGTTTATGGATTATATGTGTATGTTATAATTTTATATGGAATTTAATAAAGGTTTTATATTATTTGTAAGTGCACCACATCACAATCCTTGTTTTGTGATACCTAATATCTTGGGGACACTTTCAAGGCTGTTGACCACATAACACTGTAAAAAGATGAAATGTCTTCCTTAATTTAAAAAGGATATGTTGAGTATCCCAGCACAGGGGATGCCGGGACTTATACTACAAGCACCAGAATCAAATCATCTTTCAGAATCCTGACACTGGCATCCCAACCACTGGCATCAAATAATTAAGTTACAGGGTTAGGAAGAGGGTTAGGAAAAAAGGGGGAGGTTTAGGATTAATGTTTGGGGATAGGGAGGTTATGTTTAGGCATTAAGAAGGAGGTTAGGCTCAAGCAATGGGAGGGAGGATTAAATGTAGGGGTAGGGTTAGGATGCCTATTGACAGGTGTCGGTAACCTAAACCTGATACCAACAGATTTTGACAGCCAGGATGCCAACCATCAGCATTAATACCCATCCTATTTAATATCCATTTTTTTAATCCTATTTGTAATAATTATATGTCTATTGTAAAGAGGTAATGTGTGAGGCTCAGTATATTATATTTAATAGTATTAGAATAAATACAGAGTGCTGTGGGTGACTGAGCAGGGACACAACACAAATTTAAAAAAAAATAAGATTAATCAATTATATATTATTTTGATTTTACATGAAATTGAGAAACTGTGTCTGAATTCCAAGATGACAGTTCATCCATTGTCTTTATCACTGTGTGATCACCTGTTGTATTATCAAGGATCTTTACTCCTGTTGTCAATCATGGATCAGTCTATGTTGTCAGAGTATGGAACAGGAATATGACACCTCTATTAGCAGTAGTAGCACTTTTTCAACATCTACTAGTCTATAAAGATATCAGGGAAAGTGTAATAAAGGACATTTCATATCCAAACAGTGTTTGAAAATTTCACAGAGGATCTCAGCTCTTTTTTAAGTAGTCAGAGAAAGTTAATGGTTAAGGCATTGCTTTGTTACTAAATAGAAAATAGATATCATCCTTTACACCACTGGCAGTGGCACAATATGGCAGGTGGAATCATAAATGTTTATTTTGGAAATGGACTGATGACCACAGCTTGTATTCCTTGGCCCAAGCAAGAGTTTTCTCTCCTATAGTAGCATTTAGTTTGCAGCAATTGTACAATAAAGATCTGATTTAGGTATCATCTGAACAGTAGATGGTGATATGTGTCTGCTGCTAGAACTCAAATTACCATTAATTTGGCCTTTAGTCTGAGGAGCTATTAATAGATAATTTCTGCTTGCAGTGACTATAATAACTGTAACCGCTGTCTTTCATCTTCTTCATCTTCATGGGAGCCTGTTACTTCGTAGCGCTATATGGTGTTTGTACTTGGTGAAACTTTCAAAATTGTGGAAATTTCCCAGATTGTATGGTCTTAAATTCTTAAAGTAATGATGGACTGTCCTTTATTTGGGCTAAATTGAGCTGATCTTGACATATTTTGACTTATACAGCAAGGATAGTAGTAGGTCTTTAGTTAAGCTCTGCACTAAAAACCTACTACTATCATGCTATAATACACGAGAGTGGATGCCTCACAAGTTAAGCTGCTCCTAAAGGCCTATTACATGACTCACAAATCCATAAGAGTGCTGTTGCATACACCCTATAGAATTATACCGCAAAGAAATTAGGTTTTGCACCAATTCCCCAAATAGTGTTTGGCCTTAGGCAATATCAAGCAAAAATTATGGTAAACTCATTGTGAATTAATATTTCCTATGATAAACTTTTACTCAAGTTCTAGAGTTCTTTTTCGGGTGAATTTGAAAAAAAATACATACAAATCTTTTAAAAACAAAATCAAACATAGGTATTAACTACACTATTTATGTACTTCTTAGAAACTAAAATTAAGGCCCTCATTCAGAGCCACTCGCTAGCGGCAGTACGCTCGTTCCGAGCGATGTTCGCACATCTGCGCATGCGTACGGTTTTTAGTACGCATGCGCGAACCAGTCAGTGCGGCCGAAATTCGTTGGTACGCAATATAGCGAGGGCTGCTATTTTGAGTGACAGAATGAGGCATATGTGGGTGGTAACAGGGGAAGGTGCTTGAAAACGGGGAGTGGAGATCCGAACGCAGGCGTGCTTAAAGGTCAAAACGGGCGTTTTAAGGGAGTGCATAATTAATACAGCAGCGTCATTGACCACGTCACTTGGTTTTTTTTAACTCAGAACTGCTCGCAAAATAGCGGTTGAAAACACCAACCACAAGAATAGCGAGCAGTTCATACGCTGTACGATGTACTCGATTAATCTAATAAATAGCGGACATGACGTATGGTGCGTGCGGCCAGGGGGCGTTTTTATCAAAAAAACGAGCGTATGTTTTGCTCGCTCGTTCAGACTTAGAGGTGGGAACAGACTGCAATTTGCGAACGGATCATTTGAATAGCCACCCCTTGTTTTTGAACGAACGACCACAAATAGCGAACGGCTCTGAATCAGGCCCTAAGTCTTTGTATCACAATGTCTTTAAAATTATGAGAAAAATATTTTTTTACCACTTCCAACTTTTACTTATGATTTAAATGAAAATTACTTGTTGGGGGGAATTTTAAATAAAAATTACATTAAAAATCTCCTGTTAAAAATAAATTCACACATGGTCATTAGCTGGACTATTTATTTATGTCTAAAATACTCATATTAAGCCTTTATATCTCAATGTCTTTAAGATCACGAGAAACATAATTTCATTCATATTTCAAACATTTGACTTTTACTATCTGTCTGTCTGTCTATATAAATATGTATGTGTGTTATTATGTACAATGAACCATTGTGCCTATCCAGTTATTATATAGAACTGGTCTTTCTGCTAAAACTCTGCCCAGACAATAGGTGACTCCTAAACAAAACACCCCTGTGGTGACATAACAGGAGGCCAGAGGCTTCTATGATTTAATTAGAATACAAGGTCTTACCCCTGCCAAGATGTAATTAGCATTTCCCATTGTAGTAAGTGACCAGACAAGGAGCTAGGCACGGGAAGCTGCTGTGTTTATTTGTCACAAATAATTGTAAGAATTCCTTCCTTGGGAACTATGGTGAGAAATGACTATAATTGGGCTTTATCAGGTTGCTGATAGAAGAGTTGCTGGTTTATTTGCTGTTTGGAGCTGGAAGTAGGAAAATATTAGACAGACATATTAATCTGTGAATCAGGTTAGTGTATATAAAGAAATTTCTAGGTGGCAGCTCCATCTGTACATCAGGTTAGTATATATAAAGGGGTATTGAAGTTGCAGCTACATCATAGTATATTATATATTACTCTATGCATCAGGTTAGTATATATAAAGTGGTATCTAGGTGGCAGCTTATTAATAGTATCTTACATATTACTTTGTGTATCAGGTTATTATATATAAAGGAATTTCTAAGTGGCAGCTCAGACATAGTGCATTACAACTTTATCAGTGCATCCGGTTTGTTTATTACTTTTACTTTTATATATAATTCTGATACACTCATAGGCATATTCATTTCCACATTGTTTTCCATGTAAATAAAGCTCTGGGTTTAATGCCCAGAGCTATTCTGTTAGTTGCAGGGGTATAACTAGGTATTTGAAGGCCCCATAGCAAAAGTTTTTAAGGGCCCCTATGTACCACCCATTGGTCAAAAATGTATATATAACATGTAACTTTGACATGGAAGATCCCCCCCCACTCAGCTCTGGGCCCCAAAGCATCTGCACCTTTTTCACCCATGGTAATTATCCCCATGATTAGTTGTCAATTTTCTAGTGTGAGAAACCCGCAGGCAGCATGTGGTAACACATAGACTCAGAATTAAGTGTTTGAATCTATAGGTTTCCCTGTGCATTAATCACCAGAGGGTGTGATCTAACACAGATTTATCTTTTCACACCTGAGGCAACATCTGAATTTCAGGTGTAAACCTTGTGTCAAAATGAATCTGCCCCTAAGTCTTACACAAATGTACGTATGCTGCTGTACACATGCATATTTGTTTAATAATATAACCTGGTATCTCATACAACAATAATCACTGATTCCTCTGCACACATCACACTAAGCAGAGTGACTGTGAGATGGTCACATTATCCCCATTCCCATGGTGTGTGCAGAGATAATGGTGGCATCATGGTGCATCAGCTGACAGTAGGTGTGACAGGATCGGTAGCATGTGTTACCCATCTATGGTCAGTGCTGGGGGTAAGTAATATATAATCTGCACATTCTGAGGTCACAGTATGAAGAACATTTGGAAACATTAATAGACTTTGTTTTTTATATCAAGTATATATCTGCTGCAGGAGGATAGATGGAAATTAGTATGTACAGTAGCAAATTGGCCATATATTACAATTTTAAAACAATGTAAAATGACTGGGTCTTATTTTTTAGTTTATTTAAATATAAATCATGTTCCTATTATAATTTAACAATATTAGTTTAAAAGTAGATTTAACCCTGTAAATTTTTTCTTTTTAGGACAAAAAAAAGAGCAGGATCTGCACTAAGAATATTTGAAGACATTTTGGAAAGTGACATTTTTTCTGATCAAACAAAATAAAAAACATACCATTTTACTAAAAGATCTGCAAAAGCTACTTTCTTTTTCTGAATAGCAAAAACATTTATAGCTAATTACTATCTCATCTCATTTACAGCTAATTAATATCTCATCAAATACATGATGAGTCTTATGGGAGAGAAACTGCATCTGTGCTCTGAATGTAACAAAAGCTTTACATATAAATCAAAACTTATCATACATCAGAGGAGTCACACAGGAGAGAAACCATTTACATGTTCTGAATGTAGCAAATGTTTTTCTCTAAAGATACAGCTTGTTACACATCAAATTAATCACACAGGAGAGAAGCCATTTACATGCTCTGAATGCAGCAAGTGTTTTAACAACATGCGATCACTTGTTATACATCAGAGGAGTCACACAGGAGAGAAGCCATTTAAATGTTCAGAATGTAGCAAGTGTTTTAAAAGCAAGCTAGAACTTGTTAGACATCAGAGGAGTCATACAGGAGAGAAGCCATATAAATGCTCTGAATGTAGAAAGTGTTTTTCACAACTGCTTTCTCTTCTTAGACATCAGATGAGTCACAAAGGAGAGAAACCCTATAAGTGCTGAGAATGTAGTAAGAGATTTACTACATAGATAACACTTATTAATCACATGAGGTAACACTCTGAAATCCTGAATATATCTTGTTTTTCATATGCTAGATAACTTGTATCACTTCTATATGCATACATGTGAGGACATTTTTATTTTCTGAATGTGAAAGGTGTTTTATATAAATCAGTCTTCTAAAAGACATGAGAGATCAAATATCCTGCGTCTCTCATCCCCACGCATTATGTGCTCCCACTCACGGTGAAAGGACTTTCTTCTGGCTGCACCCACTCTATGGAATGCCTTACCATGCACAATAAGACTTTCCTCTAGTTTCCAACCTTTAAAGCATTCCCTAAAAACTCACCTCTTCAGGCAAGCTTATCAGATTCCAGAACCACCCACATAACCTCCATAGCTTCCATATCTAATTACATCCCCTTTCACAGTCCACACATAACTCACATATTGTCTTTCTTTCACTTCCTCCAGATATTTGGCCAACATTCCTGTGTGACTGGATCATGCAGCCGACCAAGAAACTCTCCATTCTGGCTGGACCAAAATTGCAATATATAGCACCTATCCTTGTGTATCAATGCCTATTTCCCTATAGATTGTAAGCTTACAAGCAGGGCCTTCCTACCTATATACCTGTGTGTTATTAGCCAGTTTTGTTCTATTTATGTTTTCAATTGAAAAGCGCAACAGAATATGCTGCACTATATAAGAAATTGTTAATAAATAATAAATAAATATACCCATGTAATGTAATAAAAAATGTGTATGTTGAACCAAACCTACCGTATTGCTTGAAATTATGATTTATCTTTTTTAAATGCAATTTGTACTTATAATGGCAAAAGGTGGTGCTACTTCTGACACCTAACACTGTAGAACACACCAAACAAAAGAGAAAATATTAGTTATACTGGAATATTGACTATTTCAAAGAAAATACATAGGGGGAATGTGTTGCTTCTCTTTACATAATTGGTTCCTGATTAAAACCTAAAGATCAATCTCAGAGATTTAACACAATTGAGACAATATAAAAATATGGTGAGGAGAACGGATCTTTTATCAAAGTCACTTTGATTGGAATCTATTTTATGTCAATTTAAAACAGAAATAATACTAAGCTCATATGAAGCTGTTCTGTTTTTTTGTAATACAATGTGTGGTTGATGTCCTTAAAGATTCTGTTTTTTTGGTAATTTCACGTATAACTAGAGAAAGAATAACACAGTCTGTGAACCAGATCTTATTAAGATATAATTGAATTTGTATCAAAATGATATCTAGAGCATACCCCTACTCACTTAACATAGCGGGGGAAAACTCCTACAGAGGTATATTTTGGTGTACTTTGATCCCCAAAGGACAGAGGTTATATTCCTTGGGCTTCGCTTTTTAAATGTGAGTTTTCTATGGTGCACCTCAGTTACATTCATAAACAGTGGTGTGTACATATTGCAGTATCGGTATAGCTGGTTTACTGTAGTAAATACCAGTAATCACAATGATAGAAGTGGAGTCATTCATGGTTTCTTTTGTTCACATGTGGACCACCATTTAAAAAAATTCTGATACATTTTGAAAATATTCCAAATATTTAATAAAGAAAAGTTCAGCAAAGCAACAATAAAAGACCATTTATATACCAATTAATTTACATCTTACTGCGTTCTAGTTTACATTGTGCTATTTCTTTCTCTATATACATGTAAATTAACCTAAAATATGAAATATTTGAAGCCACCAACCACACCTTCTAATAAAGAAAGCAGAACTACTTATTTTCATTTGAGTTAAGGGCGTGATTCAGACCCAGTCTCAAGCATTGTGCTCTCGCAAGTGGTCCGATGGTCTGTGTACTTACATGCGCACGCTTTTTTCTGCGCATGCGTGAACTACTCTGTGCGATCGCAAACCACTCGCTCGCCCAGCAAAGCCAGCCCAGTGCAATGAGTGACAGGAGAGGCCGTTTGTGGGTGGTAACAGGGGCAGTAATAATAATGGTGGGTTGGAGATGAAAACGCAGGCATGCTTGAGTGTTTCAACGCCTTCAGAGGCATGCATAATTAACAGGAAGCGTCATAGTACATGTCACCAGCCTTTTTTTTACACTGAAATCCTCGCAGTGCTTGTGGTAGGGTAAAGCAACCACAAGCACTGTGTTCGCTTCCGATGGTCCTCGATGTACCAATGTTTTCATACACTTCCTGGAGATGACGTGTGCGGGTGGGTGGCTCTGCCTATGCTAATGGGCATACGCCTACACAAAGTGATCCCTCGCCAAGACATGGTGGGCGTGCTTATGCCTTGGTGAGCGATTGCTTCCCATGCCATCACTCAAGGTGACTTTTATAGTAATGCCATTCTCCGCACCATGGACCTAATTCAGACCCGTTTGCTAGCAAGCGATCACTCGGAGCAAACAATGTTTTTCAATATGCGCATACGTACACTTCGTATTGTGCATGCGCGAACTACAATAAGCAATGGGGAAACTCTCGCTTGCTAAGCATAGACACCCCAGCTGAATGAGTGACAGGTCAAGCCATTTGTGGGTGGTAATAGAGGCAGGCAACTGGAAACAGGGGAGTGGATGTGCGAACGCAGGCGTGCCTAAGAATTTTAACGCCATTTCAGAGGCATGCATAAATTAACAGCCAGCATCATAGGACATGTCACTTGTTAGAAATTTACACTGAAGTGCTCACAGTGCTTGCCCTAGGGTATAGTCAACCTCAAGTGTGGCGATCGCATCTGAGGTACTCGATGTATCAATCTTTTCATGCACTTCCTGGAGATGACGTACACAAGTGGGTGTCTTAAGACAGGCTGGTGGGTGTCTACAAACAAAAAGTGATCACTCACCAATACATAGTGGGAGTGCTTATGACTTGTCCTGCGAGTGGCTGCCTTTATGTCACTTAGCCGAATTTCCATATACTCGGAGTGAGCAATTGCATCTAGTGAATGGGTCTGAATCAGGTCCCATATTTTTATATTATCCTGGAATATTGTACTGGTCTAAAACATAACTTGATATATTTTCTATAAAAGTAAAATTATCCAAATTGATTAATTATAGAAAAATATAACAACATAAAATATAGTAAAGAAAGGGACAAATAGGTATAAAGAATTGATAAATAATAAATAAATAAATAAATAAAAATAAAGAAAAATCAATGGAACTGGTGCAATTGTTGATTGTGTATCCAGTGTTGTGACTGATCTCTGTAATATACAGCTGTTCTGCTCATGCAGGTGCTGGGACTAGTACAATAAAGAGCTTTCTATCCAGTTAAAAGTTTCAGCAGCTCCTCTCAGTACTGGGAAGCCTTCTATGGGAAAAAAGTGTATGATAAATCTGTAAATAATGTGTTTATTTACCTCCAGTATATCTGTATGTACATAGTATTGGGAATGTTGTACACAGATATACTGTGCATTATTTTCAATACTAGAAGAGGAGGTTCACCCCCATCTTAGTACAGTCAGCATTAATGTCAGCAGTCAGCAGAGTCATCGCACCTGTCATTCAATCCAGTCTGCTGGACCCATTGTTTAATTATGCTAACAATGCTTCTAAAATAAGATGTTTATCTGTCATTCAGAACCTAGAGAGGGATAAGCTAATCAACAAGGTGTCCAACTTTGAGCTCTATATTCTAGAACATATCCTGCGGGGAATGAGAAGGTTACCTGTTAGCATTTTAAAGAGCAATCTTTTTGTTTCTGGGCTAAGAGGTTGTGCTCTGCCAGGGGGTCAGATCCATAAACCCAATATGCTCACAAAGGTTTGTTATGAGTCCCGGCCATTGCTGGGCTGCCGGGTCACCACATCATTTCTCATGTGCTGCCTGATGGTCCCACTGGTTGCTAGACAATTGGTACTCCAAGCAGCCACAGGGAATTGTTGTCCCAGCTGTTTCTTATCAGTGGGGATGCTGGCTTTATGTGCCGCACTTCAGCTGCTTGTATAAGGAGCAAGACTCTCTTCCTTTCTCCCATTAGTTCAGGTGTCTGTTATTCAGCCCCATACATTCCTGCCAGTGATATTTTATACTTTAGTGTAACCTTCTAGTCCTATTCCTCTCACTGCTAGTATTGAAACAATCTGCTGCTTTTGTCCTACTATGCTATTTGCTCCTGGTATTCCAGTCTGTACTGGGACTTATCTCTAGCCTTATGCCTGCTGTGTGTCCCACCTGCAGGCTACCCCAGCTCAAGTGCCATGCTTAATTCATGTGACCAAAACACCATGGATAGCGACTAAGGCCTCAGTTCTGCAATGGAATTGTCCTGAGCCCATCATCTCCAGCTTCATGCTGCAATTCTCTGTTAATTGTATAATCCCCTACTGTCTAGGAAGTTTACACCTGGTGGCATCCTAAGTAATGGTGAGTGCATCTAATTCTTAGGGTACAATTGAGTGCTGTTATAAATAAAAATGACAGATTAAGGGTTTTTGAGTTAATGCTTCACTTCAACAGGAATGCTGCCTTCTGGTCTTTGTGAGGATCTATCCCAAAATATCATAGATAATAAAATATTTATGTGGTAAAACTGTGAAATTCGTGTTACCCATTGGGACACTAAGGTGGAAGGTATAATTAAAAATACTTATGCATAAATGTTGAATATTTGTCTGTATTTACCTTTCATGTTCATCTGGTTGAGATGCTTTTCATATGACCATGAATAATTGACAAAAAAATAAAGAACAATGGGCCTGATTCAGACCCACTTGCGAGCGGCTGTCCGCTCGCAAGTGGGTCGATGTTATGCACTGAGCATGCGCACGACGGAGGGAGCTCCGTCGTGCGCATGCGCCAGACGCGACGAGCGAAGGAAAGTCCTTCGCTCGTTGTGTCCGATCAAAGGGGGCGTGCTGTCAATGTTGATTGACAGCACGCCCCCTTTGGTAGGCGAGCCGGGGGCGTGCCTCCCTGACGGGGGCGTTCCCACGGGAACGCCTCCCATCAGAAGCCGGCCCACTGACATCACTAGTGATGTCAGTGGGAGTGATTTTGGCTCTGATAGAGCCAAAATCACTCCGGAGCTTGCGGTTGAAAACCTCAACCGCAGGCTCCGGCTCGCAATTTCGATGGTCGCGATGGTCTCGACCATCGCGGCCATCACAAAGCACGCTCGTATAGCCTGTGGGTGGTGACCCACAGCTATACGAGCGTCCAGGAGGACGCTCCGTGAAAATGGAGCCCGGCCCTCATTCAGAGCGTGCGCTCTGCTCAGAGCGTACGGCTCTGAATGAGGGCCAATGTGTAGTATTGCCCAGAGTTATTGATATTTCTGATTACAACTTACCGGTAAGAGGGACATGCCCAAACTCACTGAACAGAGATCAGTGAACTGCTTAACATGTGTCTTTTTCTTTCAATCAGTATAGTTTATAAAACCTCCTACATATGGCAAGCTTTATATTACAGGAAAAAAGGGGCTGCATTCCCAGACTTACTATGTAGAACCTGGGATGACTCCCTAAAAAGGTATTTTTGTTTCCCCTTCTTTTTTTTGCAGATTTAGAAAAGGGTGGGTGTTTCCTCTTATGATGCACCTTACTCACAATAAATGAAGTACAGTTACTCCTTTAAAAGGTATATTTTTCTACAGATAAACACATAGACAAAAATGTATGCGCTTTTGTAAAGCGCACCTCACTCACTTTGAGTAAATGTAAATAAAACCTATCAAGGTATCTTTAATCTGGGTTAATAACTGCGTACCATGACTCACACAATAGTTAGTGTATTCACATTCATAAGGGTATCTTTCTATCAAATGGTCATAACAATCATACACAAAATTCCCATAGTGAAAGTATTGTGAGGGTAATTCTGAGAGCTGTACCTCTACCTTCGATGTGTCAGGAATTAGCAGTAGTGTACGTTACTAGAAGAAGCAAGCAGACAAACATGCAACAATCTTTGGTGAGCAAATCAGACACAGACAACGATGCAGGTTATACATCATAGCACTGCGTAGACTGCTCTGAGGAACAGTATGAGTGCGGCTTTATTTATACCAATCGGGAACAGGTTAGTCACCATGAGTCATCGTTATGCATGTGCACAAACAAGTTGTTTGTGCACCCCAATACTGGTTGGACATACAGATAAGAAAAACATATGACATTATGATGCATGTTCTTGTAATATCTTGGAATCTTCTGTCTTGCCTGCCATCTTGTTATCTTCTTTTGGGTGGTCATCCTAGACTGTCTCTTTGATAATGCTTATCTTCTTCAGTCCAGGTTGTCTGGTGAATAACATGTTTTTCTTAATCTTTAGACTTATACAACTCTTGAGATCTGTCTTAAAGCAATATACACATAGATAGATCATTTAATAAACTTAATATACACTCACAGTATCAATAGACTTTATTTATAGAACATAATGCTGGTATTTAAAATAATATATATATATATATATATATATATATATATATTTAGTTATATAAGCAGTAATTTTAGAGCCGGAAGCTCACCCATTGACATCACTCATGATATCAGTGGGGCCACCCCCAAATGGCAGGCATTCCTTCAGGAGTGACTCCGTTTGGCCAGCCACCCCCCCCCTGCCTGCCTCCAAAATGGGGCAATCTGTCAATCAAAATCGACAGCTGCCCCGCTTTGGTGTGAGACCCATAGCAACGAAGCGACTGTCACTAGCCGGGTCTTGCGCATGCACATGTAGGAGCTGGCTCCGGCATGTGCATGCGCAGTGGACAAACATTGACCGGCTCGCGAGCGCATAGCACTTGTGAATGGGTCTGAATCAGACCCTAAGGCCGTCATTCAGAGCCACTCGCAAAAAGCAAGTGCTCGCTCTGAATGAGGGCGGCCACTTTTGGTTTGAATGGTGGCCTCCTGGCCGCTCGCTAAGCTGTGGGTTACCACCCACAGCTTTAGCGAATGACCAGGTGATGCTCATGATGGTTGAGACCATAGCGACCATTGGAGCTTGCGACGAGACCCTTGTGGTAGGGTCTCATCTACCGCAAGCCCCAGGTAGCTTCCTGCTCTAACAGAGCAGGAAGCTCTCTCCTGACATCACTGGTGATGTCAGTAGGACCACCTACAAACTGCAGGTGTTCCTTCAGGAATGCCTCCATTTGTCCGGCCACCCCCCCCACCCTGCCTACAAAATGTACCATGTACAACTATACCAATCCATGTAAGTATCAATTGAAAGATTGAGAGCTAAATGATGTTGGGCCTGACTAGTACCAAGATTGGCGACATCTTGGGAAACCCAGGTGTTGTAAATTGTGTACACTTCCAGAATAGAATAGAAGAATGAAGAAGAAAACAAAGAATCAGAGTTATGCTCCCTCTTGAAGACCATAAAGGACTACAAAACTTAAAACTTGAATTAATAATTTATTGATCTACCTATAAAGTATGGTCCTTGCTCAGACCGCACAACTTATGCTTGAACACCCATATAGTAGCTCTTCACATTTGACCTATTTATAAATATTCACAAACACCTACCCCCTTGTTATCATGGTCCACACTATAAATATGAACTATGTAAATATGAACTATATAGTGGGTATAAAATAAATATGTATAAACATGCAAGTTTTCATCGTACTGTACTTGTTATTCATGTTATTAGTATATTCATTTTCTGACGGAGTTACGTTTTTGCACAACTAATCAAAATGATAATCCAGCATAGCTTTATTACTAAACATACATATGGTTATCAAACCGTAACATTTATCCTTTATTTTCCAAGTAGAGTAAACTGAAGATTATTCCAATTTAAAAATCACTTTGTAAATATGGGTGGAAGCCATCCCCACTATGTGCAACAGAAGGGCAGAAGTGATCTCACGACAAACTGCACTCTGAGAAAAAGTGGTGTAAGGGCAACAAAACACCGTGGCCATGTGTGCAGTAAGGGCAGAAGTGACGCCCAATATAGGACGCGGCCAGCCGCAACCCGTGATCCATGGGGGAGGAAGTGACGACGTATACTAATGTGGTGGTGGCATACATAAACACAGAACACATGTACCAGCATGGAGGCGACATAGATTTGAAAACACCGCACGCCCTGGACTGGCATGATTTCTAATTATGGATGTGACGCGCCAGAGAAAGGGCGGAAGTGATGACAGTAAGGGCAAATAATAGCTGCGACAACAACATTTTAAACAAACTTGCAATTGCCATATTTTCATAGGAACTATTGGAATACATATGTTAGGAGCTGATGAACTGCTCGAATATAAAATCCCACTTTTTATAGGGGTTCCCTGATATACAGGAAGTGATGCGGATTCCTGACTCCCATTGAACTCCTAGTGGGCTATGAATACTGGACTATCACACTCATACACCATCCACTTGATGAAGTCATAAGACGAAATGCGTTGGAAGTGTTTGCTGTATACTTCATGAACTTTTGAAAATTACCTCTCTTACATATTCAGATAAGCTGCCATAATTTTTAATTCACTCATTTCTTATTTAAATTTGTTTGTACTGCCTTGATGTTTTATATTTTTTATGTGTAAGTTATATGTTTAAAGGAAATCTGTAAGCCACTAAGGTGGACTTCCTTTTTTTTTGCTCTTAAATAAATTGTTATATTTTTACATTATTTATTATTACACTGGCACTTTTTGTTCTCACCGGATATTTATCATTTATGAAATAGGATTGTATTATCCATTCTTATAGGACATTCAATTTGTCCAAATTTCCTACATAATTCTTTATATTTATTTATTGTTTTGCACTAGCACTTTGTATTTACTTGATACAAATTACTGTATGCACGAGGTATATTGAATCTATCATATTGCAGTAACATATATAAATTCAACACGGAGCGGCACTCTCCTAATGGGTTTCAGCAACTCCGGTGCCCTCAGGATTCATGCATATAGAAAAAACAGCACATACAAGCCATGGCACTTGGAGGTTTTGAAAATATCAAATCTGTATTAAACAAACATCTGTAACACCACCAACATTTCGGGGACACACCTGCCCCTTTGTCATTGAAGCGGGCATAGGCAAACACAGGGGGGTTTCCATCTGCCTGGAAACCTCCTCCCCAGCACACACCATGACCACAATAGAATTAGTAATATAATATAATGTTACTAGCGCTGCATGTTCTTCTCAGTATCACAAACGAAATGATTAGCACCATCAATATGTAAATATATATGTCCAGGGCAGTGCTAGATTATTCTGCTGCTCCCTCAGACTCCAGACTTGCTCCCATGCTCTGGAATGGTGCCCACATCTGAAGAAAAACATTCTGCTTAGACAGGATGACCCTACTGCCGCATCTAATGGCATACTGTGATCACTGGTCCTGAATATGCTGGAATTATGGAACACAATATACTTTGTATGTAACATATTAAAGCTGGATAAGTACTAATTATGTCCTCTTCATGGACTGGCCACACTCGCTCTAAAATCAAGCATATGGAAACCCCCCTCTAGAAATCCTGCATTTGCCACTGGAAGCAGGTTACCCATGGGAATATATTATCTTTGCTGCTTTTTGATTTTTTTAAACAGCAGTAGTTCTCTATTCATCTCTAATACCTTATTTTTTGTGAATTCTAAATGTTGTCTGTTATATCCATTGGCCACAAATGTTTCAATCACTTCATTAATCTGATATTTGGCTTTTTACATCATTATTTATTCTGCAAATTCAAATAATTTCATATTATGGTAACCTTTGTTTCAAAATCCTTGGATGGGAGCTTTGATAGTGGAGCAAAGAATTGTGGTCTGTGAACTTCCTAAATAGTGTTGTGTTCAGCTTATTCCCATCCCTACTAATTCTCACATCTAAAAAATCAATATGACAAGACTCATCACATAAGTGAAGTTAACCAGACATGATGTACTGTTTTGGCCCTCCATTAGATCAATAAACTCATAGCTAGAGCCTCTCCACAAAATTAAAACGTAATCTATAAACCGTACATATTAGAGATGTGCGCCGACCCCCGTGTTTTGCTTTTGGTTTTGGATCTGGATCTACCCTGGTTTTGGATCTGGATTGGTTTTGCCAAAATCTCACCTACGTGTTTTGATTTCGTGTTTTGGTTTTGGATCTGGATTTTTTCTTAATAAATCATAAAAACAGCTAAAATCACATAAAATGGGCCTGTTTTTGTTCCTACAGTATAATTAACCTCAATAACATTTATTTCCAGTAATTTCCAATCAATTTTTACCACCTCACAATATTATTTGCTTCATCTAGTTAAGGCCAAAAGGTTGCATCCAGCTAGCTGGTTGACTAAGCTAAGTGAAACAGTAGGAGGCACTAACATGTGGCAGTTCAATTTCTAATATCCAATATGGATACAGGCCCTGATTCATAGACGGACGCTCTGACAGAGCGCTCGCTCTGAATCAAGGCCGTTTTTTTCTTTTTCTAGAATGGCCTCCTGGCCGCTCACATAGCTGTGGGTGACCACCCACAGCTATAGCAAGTGGCCAGGAAGATGGTCGCGATCATCGCAACCATTCTGCTTGCGATGAGACCCTTGTGGTAGGGTCTCGTGACCGCAAGCCCCAGAGAGATTTCAGCTCTAACAGAGCCGAAATCCCTCCCACTGACATCACCCCAAATGGAGGTATTCACATGATAAACTCCATTTGGGCAGCCACTCCCCCGGCCCACCCACCAAAGGCAGCATGTTGTCACTCAACATTGACAGCACGCCTCCTTTGGTACAAGGCCCAGAGCAACGGTTTTCCCGTCGCTATCCAGGTCTTGCACATGCACATGACAGAGCCGGCTCCGTCATGTGCATGCACACTGGGGCACCATCAACCCGCTTGCGAGCGCATAGCGCTCACGAGTGGGTCTGAATCAGGCCCACATACAGTGTGGGTTGGATATACCAATACAGTGTGGGTTTGATACACCAATAGTGCACTTACTGTAAAAGCAGTGTTGGCAGAGCGAGGTTGCTTACAGTGTCCTAAGTACATGGAATGGCAGTGCTGCAGTGATGGCAGTGTCCTCACTGAAGGGTACCGGTGATGTCAGCAGTGCGGGGGTGCCAGTGGTGTCTTTAGTGCAGGTTTGCTGGCTGTGTCATCAGTGCGGGGGTGCCAGTGGTGTCATTAGTTCAGGTTTGCTGGCTGTGTCGGCAGTGTGGGGGTGCCAGTGGTGTCTTAGTGCATGTTTGCTGGCTGTGTCGGCAGTGCTGGGGTGCCACCAGCAGTTTCTTTAGTGCAGGTTTGCTGGCTGTGTCAGCAGTGTGGGGGTGCCAGTGGTGTCTTAGTGCAGGTTTGCTGGCTGTATTGGCAGTGCGGGGGTGCCAGCAATGTCTTTAGTGCGGGAGTTGCTGGTGGTGTCCTCAGTTCATGGAATAGCAGTGCTGGTAGTGTTCTCAGTCAAGGGTAATGGCGGTGACGGCAGAGCGGGGTGCCAGCGGTGTCGGCAGAGCGGGGGTCCCAACGGTGTCCTTAGTGAAGGTTTTCCGACTGTGTAGGCAGTACAGGGGTGTTCTCAAAGCAGGGTGCCAGCAAAGAGGGGCTGCCAGGGGTGTCCTCAGTGCAGGTTTGCTGACTGTGTTGGCAGTGCAGGGGTGCTGGTGGTGCCCTCAGTGTGGGAGTGTCGGCAGTGTCAGGGTCGCTGATGGTGTACTCAGTACATTGGGCAGGAGTGTTGGCAGTGGTGGTGTCAGCAGTGGGCGATGCTACCAGTGGGGGTACAAGGGTACCAGTGGTGTCGGTTTCAGAGGGTGCTGGCGGGGGATGATGGGTGCCATCTTCTTTTCAGCTGTTTTCAATGGGTTTAACACTGACTGGCTGAGAGCCATGATAGATGGCTCTCTCAGCCAATCAGTGTTAAGCCCGCTAAAAAAAACCTCGCGACTCGACAGAGGGGTCGCAAGGTTTTGCCTCGGGTGAGGGATCTGGGGCAGGCAGGGAGATCCGAGCTGTGCTCAGATTGCCCCAGATCCCCAAAATTCAGGTGGTTTCAGAACTCTTAGATCCAAACCCACTCATCTCTAGTATATATATGTAATATAAACCTTAAGGATAATACTGCAACCAAATCTTAATTAATCACCATTAAAAGTTATGTTTTAAATGTTATGTGAAGAATTGCTAAAGAGAGCCCCCACAATATAATCCCAATTTCTACAAAAAACAACTTGCATATAAAATGCAGGTACATGTGAAGTAAATGTGAAGTATATCACTGTTATGTTGAAATTTCAGTGACCATTATTCTGGATCATAGCTGTGCTGAATCAATACACAATTACCTCAGCCCAGGGCACATATACCCTAATCAGGATCAATATTCTGGATCAGACTTACAGAAAAGGTTCACAATTTACCTATAGCCAGAGCACATGTACCTATAATATGGGGAAAGGGTACAAAATGCATCTGCAGAGTCCTGATCTATAAAGTAATAATCATGTGATGTTTAGGAATATTTCAGCAAAAAATCAATATATATGCACATGTGTATAATGAAAAAATGAAAAAGAAAATATATATTGAAAATATACACTTGTACACTGCACATGTACCTATGATATGGGGTAAGGACACAAAATGAATCTGCTGTATCCTACATCCATGAAGTAATAAACATGTAATGTGAATATATATATATATATATATATATATATAAATATATATATATATATATAAATATATATATATATATATAAATATATATATATATATATATAAATATATATATATATATATATATATATATATATATATATTAGTTTAGCAATAAATCATTGTAAAATTACTGCTGATATGTAGAACAGGTCCTTCTGCTAAAACACTGCCCAGACAATAGGTGACTCCTAAACAAAAGGTCTCTTTGGTAACATAACAGGATGCCAGAGGCAGATGTGTTCTAATTAGAATGCAAGGTGTTACTCCTGCCAATGTGTAATTAGCATTTCCCACTGTAGTAGGTGACCTTAGGAATATTTACACCTCATTTACAAGACAAGGAGCTAGGCACGGGAAGCTGCTTTGTTGAATGTAATAATGTTATAAGAACCTAATTTACATGTCACATCCCTTCACATTATCCTGGGAACTACTGGAGAGAGATGGAGTAGGAATAAATAGGCTGTATCAGGCTACTAATAGCTGATGGCAAAGCTGTTGGTTTAGTTGCTGGGTGGATGGAGGAGTAAGAAAGAGACAGACAGAAGAATCCCCAGAGTAAGGTAATTATATTATTCACGCTGTAAGTTTATGTTGCTAAATGCACAAATATTTGTAGATATTATATTTTTAGATACTGTCTTGTTATCATTACTTAAAAAGTCGTACCGTAACAAAATTTTAAGGTATTATACTAATATAAATCTATGTAAATTGATACATCTCTCTAACAGTTATATTCTAAATTTTGCATTAACTATTAATCAATTTTGTATTTAAAGAAATCCCGTATCTATCTATATATTATATATATATATATATATATATATATATAAGCATTGTAAATTAATAATGTAAGTTCATGATACATATGTAAATATATATATATATATATATATATAAATATATATATATATATATATATATATATATATATATATATATATATATATATATATATATATATGGTCACTTATAGTCTGTCACCTGAATTAAATGAGCCAAAAACATTTAGGTGTCCATAATATTATTAAAAAAAAAAAACTTTTTCTGAGCAATTACAAAAAGCTGGGCAAAAATTCTGCAAACATATGTGTAACACAGCTAAACATTATATTTCAGTACTATTATATATTATATATTTAATAATAAAGATTCTATAAATATTCAATAAATATATGAATCCTTTTGTATAAATGAGTTATTATTAATGATCATATTTCAAATAGTACTATAATACAAGAAAGGTAAAGGGACATCTAGTGAACAAAAAGAAGATTGCAAGGAACAGAGTAATTTCTAAATCAGGTAGTCTATTGAATAATAATTATGGGCTTACAGAGTTCTATCTGAAAAGCAGGGGTGCCGAGAGAGGGAGACTGGGTACTAATTATATGGGCCCAGGCTTGCTGGAGTGGCCTGATGGGGGCCCGGGTCTGGCATTGGTCCCCCCCTCTAACATCACAGCAGCCAAGCACACGCTGCTCACGTTTGCTAAGAAGCAACATTGGGAGACTGCTCACGGTTGGGAGACTGCTCACGGTTGCAAAGATGCAGCCACAGCAGTATCCTATGTCTGTAGGGGGAGAGATCAAGCTGATTGCACCCCCCACTGGTTATAGGCCAGGCTGAGAGGGCTCACAGTACCCCCCTCACTTGCAGCGCTGCAAAACTTTTTTTTTTAACCTAAGTGTGCATGGCCACACCTCCATCAATTAGGCCACACCCTCTTTTACCTGGGCCTGACGTGGCTCTTGGAAGGCTTGCTAAAATTGACAGTTTTCATTCAGACCCTATGGAGCTAATGTATCATCAAACAGATCCATTTAGTTACCAATTAAAATAATAACTTTCCTCTGTCTCTACTTCTATTTTATGTCTCATTGAAGCTAAAGTTTGACCAGCCATGAAAAAATGCCTGGCTAGCAGTTATTTCATTGTATTAGTGCATGGATAGATGATCTGTGCATCACTATCTTCCAGGGCCATAACTAGAGCTGTGCGACATGTGTCATAGCACATGGCACTGCAGGGCAGGGGGAACTGTTCTTGCTTTCAATTTTCTGTTTATAAGTATTCTCATTTATAGCTTTCTCTTTTTTATCACTGGCATCTCCTGACCACCCCTATCTACTCCCTGGCCGACTCTCCCTCTATCTGGCTACCTCCACATGCACCTTCAGTCACATCCTCTTGTAACATACATTTCAAAATACTGTAATATTTGGGACTCAAACCTATCACCTCTCACATTGCAGTCAGACATCTTTATACATGGGAGGTATCTGTCCCACAATTATGATGGCAGCCACCAACTCCCAACCCAGGTTTTACCATCACACCTTGAATTCCCCTTCCACTGAGTCCTGGTACCGGTGCTGGGTACATATGTGGATCTCCCCACAGCTGATATTTGCTGTATTTAAACTATAAGTAGCACACTACGAACACTTTAGTTGGTGATCTACTGTACACTGCTGGCTACAGGATTGTGCATGGTGCTGTTCTAATGGACAAATCCTGCTGAAGGTGCAGCTTTACCAGCACTCTACTTTATCTACAACTGGTGATTTATACTGCATAATTATTATGCATCATCACTGCAGCCATTGGATACACACTGTATTCGGCAGTGACACATGGATAACAGTGGTACAGTAGCATCGGTACCCCTTCATCATCATACAGCACAAATCAGATTTATCATGGCCCTTCCCAATGAGGCCACACCCCTTTTTGGTAATGCATCTTATGTCCCTATTGGAAAAACAGGGAGTGGAAATGAAAATGAAACCAATGTTTATTCTGGCCCAGTGCACCTTAAAGTATACTTATAGCTCTGCTATCCCCCATAGGTAGAAGAGAGGAGTCTGCTGCTGCAGTACAACAGCAGTGCTCAGCCTCCGTCTGAAGCCCAGCTCACAGCACCATGTGCTGGGCTTCTGACAGGTAAGAGGGGGGGCATGGAATCAAACTTAAGCCCATGCTGGGCCCCACTAACAAGCATGGGCCGGCTTAATTAGAATGTGCTCCCTCTCTTGGTGCCCCTGCCTGTGAGCATATAGTCTCATATAGTCTATAGTCTCAAGTCACAAATCTAGTAAATTATCTTACATATTACTTATTACTATTACTGTGCATTGGGTTATTATATATAAAAGAGTATCTAGGCAGCAGCTCCTTCATAGTATCTTAAATAATAATCTGTGCATCACGTTACTATATATAAATGGGTATCTAGATGGCTGCTCCTTCATAATATCTTACCATATGTATCTGTGCATCAGGTCACTATATATATAGGGGTATATAGTTGGCAGCTCCATCAAAGTATATTAGATATAGCACTGTGCATCAGGTTAGTATATTTAAAGGGGTATTTAGTTGGCAGCTCCTTCATAGTATCTTACATATTATTCTGTGCATCAGGTTAGTATATATAAATGGGTATCTAGGTGGCAGCTCCTTCAAAGTATTTTACATATTACTCTGTGAATAAGGTTGGTATATTTCAAGAGATATTTATTAGCACCCTTCCCTCCCTCGCCCATGTTATAACACACTCACACATAATAGCGCTGTATGGTGTTTGTACCTGCACTTGGTGAAACTTTCAAAGTTATTGCAATTTCCCAGATTGTATGATTTTAATTTCTTAAAATAATAATGAACTGTCCTATATATGGGCTAATTTGAGCTGTGTTTGACATATTATGACAAATGCATCAATAATTTATGTTTTTGCATCAATACCCACTGATAGCACCAGTGATTGGCCTTAGGCATCAGCAAGCATACATGACGATGAAAAAAATACAATAAAATTCTCCTTTTAAAAATAAATGTATACATGGTCATCTACTACACTATTTATATATGTCTAAGAAACTTAAAATAAGCAATTGAATCACAATGTTTAACATCATGAGAAATATAATTTCATTCATATTTGTTCAAACATTTTACTTTTTCTATACATATGTCTATTGATGTCATTATTTTCAGAATCATTGTGAGGTTCTTGCTGATATGTAGAACAGGTCTTTCTGCTGAAACTCTGCCCAGACAATAGGTGACTCCTAAACAAAAGGTCCCTGTGGTGACATAACAGGATGCCAGAGGCTGCTGTGATCTAATTAGAATACAAGGTGTTACCCCCTGCTAAGGTGTAATTAGCATTTCCTATTGTAGTAAATGACTTTAGGAATATTTATACCTCATTTACAAGACAAGGAGCTAGACATGAGACAGTGTAAGAATTCCTTCTAGTCATTCTGGGATCTATGGAGAGAGATGGGGCAGAATGACTATAAATAAGCTGTATCAGGTTACTCATGGAAGAGCTGCTGGAATAGTTGCTGGTAGTAGAGCTGGATGGATGGAGAAGTAAGAAAGAGACAAAACGAAGAATCTCCAGAGTAAGGTAATTATATTATACATAATAATATCCTGACACATACACAGACATTTGGAGATATTATTTTGTAAGATACAAACATTTACTCCCAAATTGAAGGATAATCTATGTAATATAGTTATACATTCTCTATCAGTATTATTATATCATTTATGTATAA
Source organism: Taudactylus pleione (assembly GCA_031769625.1). NCBI lineage: Eukaryota > Metazoa > Chordata > Amphibia > Anura > Myobatrachidae > Taudactylus > Taudactylus pleione. Next base: position 5,223,381 of record JAUIMM010000144.1, on the reverse strand, counting down.
TTTATCTTTATACTCTGTATCAGTACTATTGTATCATTTATGTATTTGTAAATACTCCCTACCACTATAGTGATTCCATCTGTGTAACAATACTAGAAAATATTTATAATTGCAGCCAAAATTATTCCAACATTTAAATTTTTTTAGTACTATCATAATTAAATAATATATTCCATAATAATCTGTGCATCTGGTTAGTATATACAAAGTTTTATCTAGGTGACAATTACGTCACTAATCATTATTTTATTTTTTTAACTCTATGCATCAGGTTAGTATGTTTAAAGAGGTATCTAGGAGACAGCTCAATCATGATATATTACATATTACTCTATGCATCAAGTTAGTATATATAAAGGGATATCTAGGTGGCAGCTCCATCATAGTATCTAACTTATTACTCTGTGCATCAGGTTAGTATATATAAAGGGATATCGAGGTGGCAGCTACATCAGTGTATCTTAAATATTATTTTCTGCATCAGGTCAGTATATATAAAGGGGTATCTAGGTGTCATTTCCTTCATAGTATCTTACATATTACTTTGTGCATCTGGTTAGTATATATAAAGGCATCTCTAGGTGGCAGTTCTTTCATAGTATCTTACATATTACTCTGTGCATGAGGTTAGTATATATAATGTGGTATCTAGGTCACAGCTTCATCTTAGCATCTTACAGATTACTTTTTGCATCAGGTTAGTATATAGAAAGGGGTATGTGACAGCTCCATCATAATATATTACATATTACTCTGTACATCAGGTTAGTATATATAACGGGGTATCTAGGTGACAGCTCCATCATATTATCTTACATATTACTCTGTGCATCAGGTTATTATATATAAAGGGGTATGTGACAGCTCCATCATAGTGTCTTACATATTACTCTGGGCATCAGGTTAGTATATATAAAGGGGTATCTAGGTGACAGCTCCTTCATAGTATCCTACATATTACTGTGTGCATCAGGTTAGTATATATAAAGGGGTATCTAGGTGACATCTCCATCATATTATCTTACATATTACTCTGTGCATCAGGTTATTATATATAAAGGGGTATTGAAGTGACAGCTCCATCATAATATATTACACATTACTCTGTGCATCAGATTAGTATATATAAAAGAGTATCTAGATGGCAGCTCCATCATATTATCTTACATATTACTCTGTTCATCAGGTTATTATATATAAAGGGGTATCTAGGTGACAGCTCCATTATAATATATTACATTTTACACTGTACATCAGGATAGAAAATTTATTTTACTTTTATATGTAGTTCTGAAATAAACATAGGGCTTTTCAATTTTCCACAATGTTTTCCATGTGGATAAAGCTCTGTGTTTAATGTACAAAGCTATTGCATTAGTTGCAGGGTCATAACTAGGTATTTGAAGGCCCCATAGCAAACGATTGAAAGTGCCCCTATGTACCACCCAATGGTGAAAAATGTATATAACTCATGATAAGGAAGTTGCCCCCTTCAGATCTGGATCCCATTACAGCTCCACTTCTTGCACCTATGGTAGATATTTTCATGATTAGTTGTCAATTTCCCAGTGTGAGAAACACGCAGGCAGCAGGTAGCATGTGGTAACCCATAGACTCTGTATTAAGTGTATGAATCCATGGGTTTCCCTGTACAGTAATCTCTAGAGGGTTTTACATTTAAATAGAGAAAGAAATAGCACCATGTGTGACCCAGACCTTAGTAGATATCATTTAATTGGTATCAAAATGGTATCTAGAGTAGAGTTGAGTGGGTTCGGATCACAGAGATACAAACCCACCCAAATTTCACCTGCCCCAAATCCTGACCAGAGGCAAAACCTTGCAACCGCTCTGTCGAGTCGTGAGGATTTGTTTTGAGCAGGCTTAACGCTGATTGGCCAAGAGAACCGTCTGTCATGGCTCTCAGCCAATCAGTGTTAAGTCAAATTGAAAACAGCACAAAGGATAAAAAGAAGATGGCAACCGCCATCCCCCACCACCTGACACCACTGGCACCCCCAACTGCTGACACTGCCAGCACCCCCACTGTCAGCATCCCCCGTTGCTGACACCACCGCTGCCAACACTGCTGCACTGCTGCCCAACGTACTGAGGACACCATCAGCGATCCCCACACTGCTGACACTCCCACACTGATGACACCACTGCTGCCAACACTGCTGCACTGCTGCCCAACATACTGAGGACACCGTCAGCAATCCCCACACTGATGACACCACCAGCACCCCTGCACTGCTGACACAGTCAGCAAATCTGCACTGAGGACACCGCTGGCACCCCCGCTCTGCCGACACCTCCAGCACCTTGCATTGAGAACACCCCTGCACTGCTAACACAGCCAGCAAACCTGCACTAAGACACTGCTGGCACCCCTGCACTGCTGACACAGCCAGCAAACCTGCACTAAAGGCACTGCTGGCACCCCCGAACTGTCAACACAGCCAGCAAACCTGCACTAAAGACTCCACTGGCACCCCTCCACTGCCGACACATCCAGCAAACCTGCACTGAAGACACTGCTGGCACTCCCACACTGCTGACATCACCAGTACCCTTCACTGGGAACACTGCCAGCACCGCAGCACTGCCATTCCATGTACACCATCAGCAACCCCGCTCTGCCGACACTGCTGTCACAGTAAGTGCACTATTGGTGTATCCAACCCACACTGTATAACACACTGTATCCGTGTTGGAAATTAGAAGCTGAACTGCCACATGTTAGTGCCACCCACTGTGTCACTTAGCTTAGTCAGCCGGCTAGCTGGATGCAACCTTTTGGCCTTAACTAGATGAAGCAAATAATATTGTGAGGTGGTCAAAATTGATTGTAAATTACTGGAAATAAATGTTATTGAGGTTAACTATACTGTAGGAACAAAAACAGGCCCATTATATGTGATGTTAGCTGTTTTTATGTTTTTTTTAAGAAAAAAAATCCAGATTCAAAACCAAAACATGAAAACAAAACACCAAGGAAAAAAATCCAAAACCAGATTCAGATCCAAAACCAGGGGAGATCCAGATCCAAAACCAAAACATGCGGGTCGGCGCACATCTCTAATCTAGAGCCTACCATTACTCACTCAACAAATCAGGGGAAAACTCCTATAAAGGTTTATTTTAGCATATTTTGATCCCCAAAGGACAGAGGTTATATTCCTTGGGATTTGCTTTTTAAAATTGGGTTTTCTATGGCATACTTCACCTACATTCATAAACAGTGGTGTGTACTTATAACGGTGTCTTTACATCTGGTTTACTGTAGCATGTACCAGTAATCACAGTGAGAAAAGTGGAGACATTCATGTAGGGGTTTCTTTTGTTCACATGTGGACCACCATTTAAAAAAAATCCTGAAACATTTTTAAAATATTCCAAATATTTATTAAATATAAGTTTAGCAAAACAACATAAAAGACCATTTTTATACCAATTCAATTACATCTTACTAAGGTCTGGTTCATACATTGTGCTATTTCTTTCTCTATGCACATGTAAATGACCTAAAAAATTTAATCTTTGTAGACATCAACCACACCTTCTAATAAAGAAAGCAGAACTACTTATTTTCATTTGAGCTAAGTATTAACTCTGTCTTAAATTCACATAAAATAAATTCCGCTGCAGGTGACTTTTATAGTAGCGCCATTCTCCGCACCATATTTTTATATTATACTGGAATATTGCACTGGTTTAAAACAGAACTTTATATATTTTCTGTAATAGTAAAATTATCCAAATGTATTAAATTTTAGCATAATATTACAACATAAAATATTGTAAAGAAAGGAAAAAATAGGTATAAAGAATTGATTTAAAAAATCTATGGAACTAGTTCAAATGTTGATTGTGCTTTTGATGTTGTGACTGATCTCTGTAATATACAGCTGTGCTGCCCATGCATGTGCTTGGACAAGTAGAAAAAGAGCTTTCTTTTCAAATAAAAGTTCCAGCAGCTCCTCTCAGTACAGGGATTCTTTCTATAGGAAACAGTGGGGGAGATGTATTATAGTGGCCCTTAATGTGCCGTTATAATGCTTCCTTCTTCGCCTCTTTACCGAGGCAAAGCAGGAAGCACTAACAATGAGATTTATTAACATTTCATCAGCCAGTGCAGGGGACTGATAACTCCATCCTCCGGTGATCCCCACTAGAGATCACAGCGCATCAGCCTAGTGCTGATGCGCTGTATCTCAGTCCCGCCCAGCTCCACTGAACATGCACCGAACCTTGCAAGTATCGTGATTTCCCATGTGCAGCCCTGGATCCAGCAGACCTTGCAGCAGGGACAGCGCTGTCCCTGCTGTGGGGATAGGGCATTTCCAGGCTGTAGCTGTTGATTGCGACAGGTACAGTAAGTGGCATGGTCAGGTGAACTGACCATTCATACATTGGCCTTCCTATCTGTGCTGCTATATTGTAGATAGCAGTGCTGATAATGATAGGGGTGCATAGTGCCCCTGTCATTTGCTGCAGAAACCCTCAATCATACATTGAGGAGAAGGAGTTTCATCACACTTAACGTGCGCTGGTGATCTCGCCTTTTTATACATCTCCCCAAGTGTATGATAAAACTGTAAATATTGTGCTTATTTTATCCAGTATATATGTATGTACTTTCTAGCCCTGGTTGTTACCTTCCCAGATTCCATACTCAGGTGTGCTGATATATTATGTGTATATCCTGATAGCATTAGGAATGTTGTACACAGATATACTGTGCATTATTGTCAATATTAGAAGAGTATATTCACCCTCATGTTAGTACAGTCAGCATTAAAGTCAGCAGTCAGCATGAGTCATCGCACCTGTCATTCAATCCAGTCTTCTGGACCCATTGTTTAATTATGCTAACAATGCTTCCAAGAGAAGACGTTTTTCTGTCATTCAGAACCTACAGAGGGATAAGCTAATCAACAAGCTGACCCAACTTTGTGCTCTATATTCTAGAACATATCCTGGTGGGGAATAATAATGTTACCTGTTAGCATTTTAAATAGAAATCTTCTTGATTCTGGGCTAAGTGGTTTTGCTCTGCCAGGGATTCATATCCCCATATGCTCACAAAGCTTTGTTATGACAAGCCATCATGGATCATTTCTATCATGGGTCCTGGCCATTGCTGGGCTGCCGGATCACCACATCATTTTGCCTGTGCTGCCTGATGGTCCCACTGGTTGCTAAGCAATTTGTACTCTGAGCAGCCACAAGAAATTGTGTTCCTCACTGTTTCTTAGCAGCCAGGAAGTTGGCAGAATGTGAAGCACTTCAACTGTGTTGAATATTTCATTAGAGGGCAAGTCTCTTTTCCTTTCTCCCATTGGTTCAAGTCTCTGTTATTTTGCCCCACATATTCCTGCCAGTGATAGTTTATACTTTATTGTAACCTTCTGGTCCTATTCCTCTCACTGCTTGTATTGAAACCAGCTGCTGCTTTTGTCCTATTATGCTGTTTGCTCCTGGTATTCCAGTCTGTACTGGGACTTGTCTCTAGTCTTGTCTCTGTTGTGTATTCCACCTGCAGGCTACCCCAGCTCCAGCTGCATGGTTAATTCATATGGCCAAACTACCATGGATAGCTACTAAGGCCTCAGTTCTGCCATGGAATTGTTCAGAGTCCATCTTCTCCAGCTTTATGCTGCAATTCTCTGTTAATTTTATAATCCCCTACTGTCTAGGAAATTAGCACCTGGTGGCATCCTAAGTAATGGTGAGTGCAACTAATTCTATGGGAACAATCTTTTATCTTTTATCCTATATGATTTTTATCTGCTATAGATTAAAATGGCAGATTGAGGGTATTGAGTAGGCACTTCACTTCAACAGGAATGCTGCCTTCCACACTTTGTGAGGATCTATCCCAAAATATCCTAGATAATAGTAGATTTATGTAGAAATAGGTGTGGAATTGGCACTACCCATTGGGTCACTAGGGTGCAGGGTATAAATAAAAATACTTAACCATAAATGTTGAATGTTTGTCTGTATTTTTCTTTCTTGTCTATCAGGTTGAGATTTTTCTGAGATGAGCATAAATAATTGACAAAAAATGAAAGAACAATGTGTAGTATTGACCAGAGTCATCAATATATGTGAATACAACCTAAGAGGGGCATAACTAAACTCACTGAACAGAGATCAGTTAACTGCTTAACATGTGTCTTATTCTTTCATTCAGTATAGTATATAAAACCTCCCACATACTGCAAGCTTTATATTACAGTTAAAAAGGGCTGCATACCCAGACTTACTATGTAGAAGCTTGGATGACTCCCTAAAAAGGTATCTTTGTTTTTCCTTCTTTTTTTCTGCAGATTTAGAAGAGGGTGGGTACTTCCTCTTATGCTGCTTCTTACTCACAATACATAAAGTAAAGTTACTACTTTAAAGGTATCTTTTTCAACAGATAAACACATATACAGAAAATGTTGCTCTTTTGTAAAGCACACCTCACTCACTTTGAGTAGACATAGATATAACCTATCATGGTATATTTAATCTGGGTTAATAACTGCATACCATGACTCACACAATCACCAGTGTATTCACATTCATATGGGTATCTTTTATTTCAAATGGTCATTGCAATCATACACAAGATTCCCTTAGTGAAAGTATCATTAAACTTTACTTATATAATGCTGGTGCTTAATTACAAAATTAAATAAAAATGTATATATAAACTTAGTTGTATATACTGTAAAAGGTGATTATAGGGGGTCACCAAGACTGATCCAGTGAAGATATAGGTCCAGTTCCAGTTTTCAATTTGGACATTGGTCAAATATCCAATCAATAAAATAATTTGAAGAGACATTACCTTCTATCAATCAGATGGTGCAAGATCCCCCTAGAATAGGTCTCCCCATTAGCCAACACATTTCAAGAATGATATTCTGTCTTTCAAGAGATCCAGGTGTTGCTCCCAGACTGGGTTTAAATAGTCTGTATGGTTACAACATGGCGACATTTCCAGCTCCTGCACGTGGATCGGAAGTGTCCACCACTATGTACAAACAATATCTCACATAGTTTTTTACTTTAGTAGGAACAAGAATGCTTAGGGATTTCTTTCTAAGAGTAGTGCTTCTAGTGTTAGTCTGTAGAATTCCTGATGTCCGCAACCTGAAATGGCCACTAAGCTGTGACCAGAAGTGGTAATACTGACAAACTATTACATGGGAAATGTAGATTTCTTGTCCATTATGGATCTTTGGATGTTGTAATGGATATTTCAGAGTTGAAGTTGTCATCTTTATACATGGGAGATGTAGTCTTTTTTTCCTGAGAGGAAACATTTTTGATGAAGTTATTGAATATATAGTTCTAATTCATAGGGGATGGCTATATGTGCTATAAGTCCCATAGTAATATAATCAAGAAGAGCATACTAGATGTTGGTTTTGAAATAATAATTAGTAGAAAAATAGAGTTTAAAAATTATTTTATTTAAACACAAATATATATATATATATTTTTTTTTTTAAACTTTAGGTTTAAAAAATTTCATTTTTTTCTGTGGGGCCCCTATGTCATAGATGACCTAGTTAAAATCATTTCTCATATACCCACATTATTTGATGTTATTAAAAACCTTTAAATTCACCTGTTGGATTCCAAGGAATTTTGTAATTTTTGGATATTGTAGGCAGAAGTCCTACCTAACATGAATCTAGGGGTCTTATATATTATTTAGGAGTGTCATAACATTATCACTGGCCAAAATAGAAAAATACATAACTGTAAGTGGATTTGTGTCCTGATGGATCCAATCTAGCTAAACTCTGCCCAAATTTGGAATATGTGCAAGGGACCTGATCAAACTAGCTATTACAATTCCCCTATGCTGCATACATATGGATTCAAATAACACAATTTATTGCTGAAATCTCTGAATCAACTACATGGGCTGAATATATTCCCAGAGCATTTAAAGATCAATATTGGTCTTATGCTACCTTTTTAAGGCTTAATTTATTCCAGCAGCCATTATTAATTAGGAAGATAAAAGGATGTTTAATTTTGAGATCACTGTGGTTAATTGAAACACAATGCATGCCGTAAAATACAGATCCAGATAATTTGTGATTATACTATTAAAATAGATCTAAATGTTTGCTCACACCATTTAAAATATTTTTATTAAGAAACAATCCCTTGTTCTTTTTTTGTTTGTTTATTAAATGGCTGATTGAAAACTGTACCAATTAAATTTACTTTTCTGTATTCTATTGTAATTTTGCACCTGTTTATTAGTTATATGTGTATGTTATAATTTTATATGGAATTTAATAAAGGTTATATATTATTTGTAAGTGCGCCACATCACAATCCTTGTTTTGTGATACCTAATATCTTGGGGACACTTTCATGGGTGTATGACAACATAACACTCTAAAAAAATGAAATGCCTTCCTCCATTTAAAAGGGATATGTTGAGTATCCCACCACAGGGGATGCCGGCACATAGACTACAGGTGCACCAGAATCCCAACATCTGTCAGAATTCTGACACTGGCATCCCAACCACTGGCATCAAATAGGTTAGTAGCAGGGTTAGGTAGAGGGTTAGGCAAATAGTGGGAGGTTTAGGATTAATGTGTTGGGGATAGGGAGGTTATGTTTAGGCATTAAATGGGAGGTTAGGTTTAAATAATGGGAGGGAAGATTAGGGGTAGGGGTAGGGTTAGTATACCTATTAACAGGTGTCGGTAACCTAAACCTGATACCAAGAGATTTTGACAACCAGGATGCCAACCATCAGCATTAATACCCATCCTATTTAATATCCAATTTTTTTATCCTATTTGTAATAATTATTTGTAAATTGTAAAGAGGTAGTGTGTGAGGCTCAGTATATTATATTTAATAGTATTAGAATAAATACAGGGTTCTATTTTTAAGATTAATCAATTGTGTTATTTTGATTTTACATGAAATTGAGAGACTGTGTCAGAATTCCAAGATGAAAGTTCATCCATTGCCTGTATCACTGTGTGATCACCTTTTGTATTATCAAGGATTTTTATTCCTGTTGTCAATCATGGATCAGTCTATGTTGTCATTGTATGGAACAAGAGTATCACACTTCTATTAGTAGTAGTAGCACTTTGTCATCATCTAATAATATATAAAGATATCTTGGAAAGTGTAATAAAGGACATTTATATCCAAATGGTGTTTGACAATTTCATAGAGGATCTTAGCTCTTTTTTTAAGTAGTCAGAGAATGTTAATGGTTAATGCATTGCTTTGTTACTAAATAGAAAATAGATATCATCCTTTACACCACCAGCAGTGGCACAATACGGCAGGTGGAATCATACACGTTCAATTTGGGAATGAACTGATGACCACAGCCTGCATTCCTTGGCCCAAGCAAGAGTTTTATTATTTCTCACCTATAGTAGTGTTTACTTTGCAGCACTTGTACAATAGAGATCAGATTTAGGTATCATCTGAATAGTAGATGGTGATATGTGTTTGCTGCTAGAAGTCACATTACCATTAATTTGGCCTATAGTCTGAGGTGCTATTCATAGATAATTTCTGCTTGCTTTGACTATAATAACTCTGTCTTTCATCCCCATGGGAACCTGTTGCTTCATAGTGCTGTATGGTGTTTGCACTTGGTGAAAATTTCAAAATTGTGGCAATTTCCCAGATTGTATGGCCTTAAATTCTTAAAGTAATGATGGACTGTCCTTTAGCTGGGCTAATTTGAGCTGATCTTGACATATTTTGACTTATATAGCAAGGAAAGTAGTAGGTTTTTAGTTAAGTGCTGCACTAAAAACATACTATTATCACGCTATAATACATGAGAGTAGATGCCTCGCAAGTTAAGCTTCTCCTAAAGATCAATTACACAACTTATAATTCTGTAAGAGTGCTATTGCATACACCCTATAGAATTATACAGCAAGGAAATAAGGTTTTGCACCAATTCCCTATAATAGCATTAGTGTTTCGCCTTAGGCAATATCAAGCAAAAAATGGTGATAAATTCATTGTGAATTAATATTTACTATGTTTAACTTTTATTTAAGTTCTAGAGTTCATTTGGGGTGCATTTGAAAAAAAATACATATAAATCTTTTAAAAACAAAATCAAACATAGGTTTAACTACACTATTAATGTATTTCTAAGAATCTCAAATTAAGTCTTTGTATCACAATGTCTTTAAAATTATGAGAAATATATTTTTTTTACCACCTACAACTATTACTTAAGATTTAAATGAAAATTACTTGTTGGGGGGAATTTTAAATAAAAATTACATAAAAATTCTCCTGTTAAAAATAAATTCACACATGGTAATTAGCTGGACTATTTATATATGTCTAAGACACTCATATTAAGCCTTTATATCTCAATGTCTTTAAGATCACGAGAAACATAATTTAATTCACATCTCAAACATTTGAGTTTTACTATCTATCTATCTATCTATCTATCTATCTATCTATCTATCTATCTATCTATCTATCTATCTGTCTGTCTGTGTTATTATATACAATGAAACATTGTGAATATCCTGTCATTATTTAGAACTGGTCTTTCTACTGAAACTATGCCCAGACAATAGGTGACTCCTAAACAAAATGTACCTGTGGTGAAATAACAGGTGGGCAAGCCTTCTATGATCTTATTATAATACAAAGTGTTAACCCTGCTAAAGTTTAATTAGCATTTCCCATTGTAGTAAGTGACTTTAGGAATATTTCCACCTCATTTACAAGACAAAGAGCTAGGCATGATAAGCTGCTGTTTTTATTTTTCACAAATTATTGTAAGAATTCCTTCTGGTCATCTTGGGATCTATGGTGAGAGATGAGGAGGAATGACTATAAATGGGCTTGATCAGGATGCTGATATAAGAGTTGGTGGTTTAGTTGCTGTTTGGAGCTGGAAGGAGGAAGATATTAGAAAGACATATTAATCTGTGCATCAGGTTAGTGTATATAAAGGGATTTCGAGGTGGCATCTCCTTCAAAGTATATTACTCTGTGCATCATGTTAGTATATATAAAGGGGTATCTAGGTGGCAGCTCTATCATAGCATCTTAGATATTATTTTATGCATCAGGTTAGTATATATAAAGGGTTATTTATGTGGCAGATCCATCATATTATTTTACATATAACTCTGTGCATCGGGTTAGAATATATATAAAGGGATATCTAGATGGCAGCTCCATCAAAGTTTCTTCCATATATTACTCTGTGCATCAGGTTAGTATATAAAAAGTGGTATCTAGGTGGCAGCTTATTAATAGTATCTTACATATTACTTTGTGTATCAGGTTATTATATATAAAGGAATTTCTAAGTGGCAGCTCAGACATAGTGCATTACAACTTTATCAGTGCATCAGGTTTGTTTATTACTTTTACTTTCATATATAGTTCTGATACACTCATATTCATATTCATTTCCACATTGTTTTCCATGTAAATAAAGCTCTGGGCCCCAACGCATCTGCACCTTTTTCAACCATGGTAATTATCTCCATTACTAGTTTTCAATTTTCTAGTGTGTGAAACCCGCAGGTAGCATGTGGTAACTAGATGTGCACCGATCTGGATTTCCTCTGGATCTAGATTGCTTTTACCAAAACCTCATCTACGTGTTTTATTTTCATATTTTGGTTTTGGTTTTTGATTTGGATTTTTACTTATAAAATAAAAATACAGCTAAAATCACATAAAATGGGCCTTTTTTTGTTCCTAGAGTATTAATAACCACAATAACATTTATTTCCACTCGTTTCCAGTCAATTTTGACCACCTCTCAGCTCACAATATTGATTTTTTAATCTAGTTAAGTATTTATAGGGCCAAATGGTTGCATCCAGCTTGCTGGCTCAAAACTGATTGATATAATTATTAATAGAGTTGAGGACTGTGCAAAGATGATGGTTGGGATACCCTTGAGGATTGAAGAATTGATAGTTGATAGTTGGTGCAGCCACTGTCTGAAAAATTTACAATAAATTAATTAAAAAACAATTAATTTGGTGCAGCCCCTGGCTGTTAAATTGATAAATTAATTAAAAAACAATTCATTGGGTGCAGCCCCTGGCTGAATAATTAATAAAAAGCAATTCATTTGTACAGCCCCTGGCTGTTAAATTGACAATCAGTTAATTAAAAAACAATTCATTGGGTGCAGCCCCTTGCTGAATAATTAATAAAAAGCAATTCATTGGTACAGCCCCTGGCTATAAAATTGATAATAAATTAATATAAAAATAAATCATTGGTTCCTAAACTAACCATAACATTAATTTAAAATGTCAGGCAGCAATGCCCCAATCAGCACATAATGAAATGGAAAAAGGTGCAAGATGGAATAGTCCTTGGGCCCTCTCACCCACCCTTATATTGTATATGAAACAGGACAGTTTAACAAACCAATCATTTCAGCGACAAGGACTGCCAATTGTGCTTGAAATGATTGGTTTGTTTGGACCCCAATAAAACTAGCTGCCAATGTGAAATAGTCATGGAAATGAAAATGATCCCATACACAAACTGGCTTTACATTAATAGTTGTCTTCGTCCTCATCCTCGTCATCCCCATCAGTGTGTACATCCTCTTCTGTACACAATATTAATTTGTCCCCGCTGGAATCCACCATAGGTGCCTCTGTAATTTTTTCATGTAATTGTTGGCAGAGGTCTTCCTCGTGGAATTTGTAATTCATTTTAATGAACATCATCTTTTCCACATTTTGAGGAAGTAACCTCCTACACAGATCACTGACAAGGTTGCCAGCTACACTGAAAACTCTTTCGGAGTACACACTGGAGGGTGGGCAACTTAAGTAATGCAAAGCCAGTTTGTGTATGGGCCTCCAAATTGCCTATTTTTCCTGCCAGTAGTGAAAGGGACTGACTGACATGCCTATTAGGATGTTATCTCTGAAATAGTCCTCCACCATTCTGTGAATGGAGACCATATCACACAGTCACTTTAGAAGACATGTCACTAGTAGGCAGTTCTCTCAGGCCTGACCAGATGTAATTTCTTGGTGAACGATCTGCATGACAGCACGCATTCTATAAGGAAAATTGGGTCTTTTCCTGGCAGCTGCAGGAACTGAAGGAGGAGATGATGGCATTTCACGTTAGGCTGCAACTGACAATTTTTTTACCAACATCTCTTTGCACAGTTTTAGATTTTCATCTTTTGGAAAAAAATTCACAAGGTAGGACTTAAACCTAGGATCCAGAATGGTCGCCAAAATATAGTTTTCAGATTTCAATAGATTGATGACTTTTGGATCCTGGTGAAGTGAATCAAGGGCTTGATCCACCATTCCAACATGCTTTGCACAATCGCTCCATTTCACCTCCTCCCTCAGTTTCTCCAGCTGTTTTTGCAAAAGTCTGATGAGGGGAATGACCTGACTCAAGCTGGCAGTGTCTGAACTAACTTCATGTGTCATACTTGTTTGCCCTTGCAAACGATTGTTTAACAGTTAATTGTGTTTTGGAGGATGCGCTACAAGTAGTCTTCCTCCAGGTCCCCTTATGGGATGAAGATCCACTGACAGCAACAGCAGCAGCAACAGGCGTAGTCATCAAGGATCCTTCTAAGGAATCATGGATAGGAGAGGAGTCAATCATGCTTTGATTAACAACATTGGATACAGTATGACTACTCCCGACGATGAATGAGGATGTTGATGATGCAGGTGTTGGTGTTGGAGGTTGAAGGCACTTGGATCTCACAGAGGGAGCAAGTAGGGGACACTGGACTTGTTAAATTTTGAGTTTTGGAACTTGGCAACGTACACTTTGATATTTGATGAATGTGCTCCAAGTGACGTAACAAGGAGAAGGTTCCTAGGTGGTTTAGGTCCTTCCCTCTACTCACTCTTGCATGGCAATGGGCACATATGGCTTGACAACTGTTGTCCGGATCGGGGTGGAACTAATTCCACACGTGAAAAGTGGATTTTTTTATCTTTTGTCCCGGCATGACAACAATGGGCTTTGGCTTTTTCAATCCATGGGCTACAGCTGTTGCCTTACTTACACAAAGAACATCCTCGGCATCAACATCCTCATTACCAACATCTTCATCATCAACATCCTCATCATGCTTAGCACCTTCAACTACCAAAATATCCTCCTTCCATGTGCAATTCCACAGAAGCATCCTCAATGACTACGTCTGCAAGATGTTGACTGCCCTTCCCCACATTTACAGAGGACCCACAAATGTTGGAACTTGGAGGATCCTCTAGTACAGTAGTATTTAGGTCTGGCTCACACATGGCAACCGTGGACACACTTGCACTCTCCTTGGGGATTTGTTATTTTGATTTCTCAGGGCACACAGGTGTTTTTTCCAAAGGGCTATCAGAATCAGCAGTTTTCCTAAAAAAGTCCAAGGCCTTATCCTTTCCTTGCCACTTCGTGTAATGAAGAGCATATTGGCAATGTTTTGTTTATCTAAATGCAACTTGCCTTTTGATTTTTTTTCTTTACTTCTGTAAAAGTAGCTTTACCATATTGATGGTGTTACTTAAGCTCTGAGGCATGGGCCTTCATAGAGGATGAGGAAGTTGACGGCCTAGCTCTGCTGGTGGCAGCTACAACATGAGGTTCTTGGCATTGCTCTCCTGTCTTGTGACAGCCTTCCATATTTTCTGCAGTCCTGAAGTAGTTGTGTTGCATTGCCAGCACTAGCTTGCAGTGCCAACTTGATAGATCTTGTGCAGCTAAGACTAACACGCACAGACAATTATTTATTATTAGAAAAAAAAGACATTTTTTTTTTCTGCTCCACAACTTTGGACTGGAGTCAGGCAGCAGAAGTTTGCATTGCCAACTTGATAGATATTGTGCAGCTAAGCCTAACACACACAGACAAAATATATTTATTTTTAAAAATATATATTTTTTACATTTTTTCTGCTCTAGAACTTTGGAATGGAGTCGGGCAGCACTAGCTTGCATTGCCTACTTGCTGTATTTTGTGCGGTTAAGCTATCACGCACAAATACAAATATATATTACACAAGAAAACCCTTTATTTGGGTCCAGAACTTGGGCCCAGATGGACGCAGCAGACAGCACCTGCCCAGATGGATCAGCACCAGCCCAGATGGATCAGCACCAGCCCAGATGGATCAGCAACAGCCCAGATGGACACAGCAGACAGCATCAGCCCAGATGGATCAGCAATAGCCCAGATGGACACAGCATAAGACACAGCACCAGCCCTGATGGATCAGCAGCAACAGCCCAATGGACACAGAAGACAGCACAACACAAGTTACACAACACCAGCCCAGAATAGATCAGCAGCACCAGCACCTCTACCCAGCCCTGCACTACCCACCCTCCCTGTTCAGTCTCCACAGCTGGAGTGAAATGGCACCCAGCGCATCACTTATATATATAGAAGAGATGAAAGCTTGCGAGCCGCGAGATTTCGTCTCTATAGTTTTGCCTTGATTTGGAGATTTCAGTTGGTGGGAACAATATGAGCCCACTTGGGTCTGACTCAGATCTCCTTAGTTCAGGTGGATCTCTTAGATCCGAACCCGTTCATCTCTAGTGGTAACCCATAGACTCAGTATTAAGTGTTTGAATCTACAGGTTTACCTGTGCATAAATCCCCAGAGGGTGCGATCTAACACAGATATATCTTTTCACACCTAAGGCAACATCTGAATTTCAGGTGTAAACCTTGTGTCAAAATTAATCTGCCCCTCAGTCTTAGACAAATGCACATATGCTGCTCGACACATGTATATTTGTGTAATAATACAAACTATTAAGTTTGATTTGTTTAGCACAGTTTTCTAAAAGCTTTTGTGATGTACCCTAGGCAAAAAAGCCTGCCTATTTCTCTAACACAAAAAATGAATTCACATTTAAAAACCTGGTATCTCAAACAGCAATCATCACTTATTTCTCTGCACACATCACACTGAGCAGAGTGACTGTGAGATGATCAAATTTTACCCCATTCCCATGATGTGTGCAGAGAAAATGGCGGCATCCTGGTGCATCTGCTGACAGTAGGTGTGACAGGATCGGTAGTATGTGTTACCTATCTATGGTCAGTGAGGTGGTGAGTAATGTATAATCTGTACATTCTTAGGTCAGAGTATGAAGAATATTTGGAAACATTAAAAGACTTTGTTTTTTATATCAAGTATATATCTGCTGCAAAATTATATATGTAAATGAGTATGTACAGTAGCAAATTGACCATATATTACAATTGTAAAACAATGTAAAATGACTGGGTCATATTTTTTAGTTTATTTAAATACAAATCATGTTCCTATTATAATATAACAATATTAGTCTAAAAGTAGATGTAACCTGTAATCTATATGCTTTTAAAATGTAAGTTTTTATTTTTATAACAAAACAAGATGAAGATTCTGCACTAAGAATATTAGAAGACATTTTGGAAAGTGACATTTTTTCTGATCAAGCAAAATAAAAATAAAAAATTCTATTGGAAGATCCGCAAAAGCTACTTTCTTTTTCTGAATAGCAAAACCATTTATAGCTAATTACTATCTCATCTAATTTACAGCTAATTAATATCTCATCAAATACATGATGAGTCTTATAGGATAGAAATTGCATCTTTGCTCTGAGTGTAACAAAAGCTTTACATGTAAATCAAAACTTATCATACATCAGAGGAGTCACACAGGAGAGAAACCATTTACATGTCTTGAATGCAGCAAATGTTTTTCTCAAAAGATAAAGCTTGTTACACATCAAATGAATCACACAGGAGAGAAGCCATTTACATGTTCTGAATGCAGCAAGTGTTTTAACAACAAGCGATCACTTGATATACATCAGAGGATTCACACAGGAGAAAAGCCATATAAATGCTCTGAATGCAGCAAATGTTTTGCAGGAAACCAAAATCTTGTTATACATCAGATGAGTCACATAAGAGAGAAACCCTCTAAATGCAGAGAATGTAGTAAGACATTTACTACATAGATAACTCTTATTAATCACATGAGGAATAACTCTGAAGGCCAGAATGTATCATGTGTTTCATATGCTAGATAACTTGTATAACTTCTATATGTTTACATGTGAGGACATTTTTATTTTCTGAATGTGAAAAGTGTTTTACATAAATTAGTCTTCTAAAAGACAAGAGAGAACAAACATCTGTAGTTTATGCTCTGTACCCATGTAATGTAATAAACAATGTGTATGTTGAACCTTATTGCTTGAAATTATTATTTATATTTTTAAATGCAATTTGTACTTATAATGGCAAAAGGTGGTGCTACTTCTGACACCTAACACTGTAGAACACACCAAACAAAAGAGAAAATATTAGTTATACTGGAATATTGACTATTTCAAAGAAAATTAAAAAGGGGAATATGTTGCTTTACTATACATAATTGCTTATATGATCAAAACCTAAACATTAATCCCAGAGATCTAACACAACTGAGACAATATAAATATATGGTGAGGAGAACGGGTCTTTTATCAAAGTCACTTTGACTGGAATCTATGTTATGTCAATTTAAAACAGAGTTAATACTAAGCTCATATGAAGCTGTTCTTGGTTTTTTAATACAATGTGTGGTTGATGTCCTTAAAGATTCTGTATTTTTGATAATATCACATATAACTAGAGAAAGAAATAGCACAATGTGTGAACGAGACCTTAGTAATATATCATTGAATTGGTATCAAAATTATATCTAGAGCATACCCCTACTCACTTAACATTGCAGAGGAAAACTCCTACAGAGGTATATTTTGGCATATTTTGATCCCCAAAGGACAGAGGTTATATTCCTTGTGCTTTGCTTTTTAAATGTGGGTTTTCTATGGTGCACCTCACTTACATTCCTAAACAGTGGTGTGTACTTATAGCAGTATCTTTACAGCCGGTTTACTGTAGTAAATACCAGTAATCACAATGATAAAAGTGGAGTCATTCATGCAGGGGTTTCTTTTGTTCACATGTGGACGACCATTTAAAATAAATTCTGATACATTTTGAAAATATTCCAAATATTTAATAAAGAAAAGTTCAGCAAAGCAACAATAAAAGACCATTTTTATACACATTAACATCCACTGCTGAATCAGGCCCTACAGCTGCAGTATAACAGACATTGGTGATGGTGCTGCCATTACTGAGCTGTGTAATATACAGCTGTCCTGCTCATGCAGGTGCAGGGACTAGTAGAGGAAAGAGCTTTCCATTACATGAAAAGTATACATTATAGTAAGTATGAGCACTAATCCATCATAAATAATATGAAATAATACATGATATGATACAACTAAAACTTAACTTTTATTATAAGTATATAAAACATTTGTAGAGAAGGGTACTCAGATGAAATACAAAAATAACACAACACATAAACATATGGTGACAAGATTAAATTTGTCTTTTTCTGAAAAGATGCTCTTGGTCCTAAAGTATTGAAAAAAATAATACACTTAAGTCAGACCTCGTTGACATAAAATACACCTATAAGATAATACATGTGTAAATTATCATAAGTTGAATGATCAGGAATGAATAGTATCCTGTCTAGAGAAAAGTAATGTAAATAGCAGGCACTCATTGACAAAGCCCGATGTGCAGCAAAATGTATGTCTGATCAGGAGGGAATGTATTCACAGCCACAACCCCCTGCGCACTATCACTCAGCATCCAGCAGCTTCAAGGTATTTTCCTTTCTCATAGGCATCATTTGGTTCCCACTCCAAAGACTTAGTTTGCGCTGCACTTGCAACAGACAGGCAGTGGACACAGAACCTCACAGTTTGCTCTGTTCACTGTTCCTTATCTAAGGGTAGGGACTGGGTTTTAGCTTGCTCACACTCAGGGACTCATTCTGACCTGCTTGCAAGTGCTTGAGTGCTCGCAAGCGGGTCAATATTGGGCCCTGCGCATGCGCAGTGGCCGCACTGCTCTTGCGCAAGCCCCAGAGCGAGAGAGAAATTCTCTCACTCTGGGACTAACTACAAAAGTGGTGGTTGTCGATGGTGATCGACAGCTTGCCCTGTTTTGTAGGTGGGGCGGGGGGGTGGCTACGCAAACAGAGGTGTTCCTGACAGAACACCTGCCATTTGAGGGTAGCCCACTCACCACTGACATCACTCGTGATGTCAGTGGTGAGCTTCCGGCTCTAATAGAGCCGAAAGCTCACTGGGCTTGTGGTAGAAGAGACCCTACCACAAGGTTCTTGTCACAAGCCCCGATGGTCATGATAGTCTTGACCATCGCGACCATCAACCATGCCACTCGCTAAAGCTGTGGGTGGTCCCCACAGCCTAGCAAGCAGCCAGGAGGCCGGGTCACAAAATACATGCGGTCGCCCTCATTCAGAGCGAGTGCTTGCATTTTGCGAGTGCCTCTGAATGAGGTCCTCAGTTCACTGTGCTTGCACACACTCTGGGTAGTAGCATTTTTATCCAGTTCTTCCCTTACCCCACTGTCCTGACATCTACTTTTTATGTCACTCTCATTGAGCCTCGGACTCAAAACTTTCTGTCTGCAATACATTGTAACAGACAGATGTTTAGAGGATGGCTAATCAGCAGATGCCAATTTCCTTTCTTATTTACTTTCCTAATACTCATTTAAAGTCTGCTCACACATCATTCACTGTAATATACACATGATGTGCAGCAGACACTTTTTCATGTGTGGTTTATAGGAGTAATCTATATGTTTGTCCCTTTTTTATAGAACAATCTGATCATTCTGATCTCTATCCTGCAGACAGACTACATAGGCGTTCATTCAGAATTGGATGGTAAGCCACGCTCTCTCACAGCCAAATGGGGCCAGGTATGCAAATGCCGCAATCTGTTGTAAGGAGGCCCTCTATGTCTTAGAGAGCAACGGCAGAGTGAACGCACACCAGTATAATGACACCCACCTATCTCTCTTAGAACACATCATCTCCAGGAAGTGTGTGATTAATTGGTGGCATCAAGAGCCATCGGAGATGCACGCAGCACTTGAGGTAGACCCTACCCTTCCGCAAGTACTGCGATCAGTGCTGGCTAAAATACAACCAAGTGACGTGTACAATGATGCATCTTTACTAATTATGCACATCCATAAAACTCAGTTTTGACACCCATACATGCCTGCGTTTGCAGCACCACTCCACAATTCACAAGCACCTTCCTCTGGTACCACCCACAAATGGCACTGTCACTCAAAGTAGAGTCCAGTCTATGTACTATGAGAACACATTTCCTGAGCACAGTGAGTGATGCATGCATGCGCATATTGAAGCATACACATGGGCAGACGGGCGACAATCACCCATAGCATGCAACCGCTTCTAAGTGAGCTTGTCTGAATGAGCTCAATAGTACATAGTGCTACAGCCCTCATACCTCACTGTCAGTTTTTATGCCAAATACTCCAGACTTAATTTATGCAGTACTGTTTTTCATTAGGAAATATGATGGCACCTACTTCTATATGAGGAATATTACAAAATATGCTCATATGTTTTGTGACCTGGGAATCCCTGTTCAATGCTAACTATTTCTTAGCATGATTATATGTATATAGGGAATCCTTCTGTATGCCGTACACTCGCTTCCTTTACTCTGCAGCATACATGCTATAGGTAATGATTTACAAACTGCCTAATCTACTGATTGTACTAGTTACCTTAAGTTTGAAGCACATACTGCTATATTCACCAGATTAATTGGTTTATTTCTGTATTAACGATGCCGATGTGATAGTATTTTGTCTATTATTTGGGGATTGCTCCCATTACATTATATGAAATTATAACATTTATTATCGCCAGTGGATGGTGGCAGAATTTTTCACCACTATTGGATGATTGAACTATCTATAATATTTTTTTCTATTTCATGTTTGCCAATTTCTTCCTGAGCTAAGTTTAATCATGTATGATGATTATCACATGTATTACTTTCAGAACATGTTAGAATTTTATGTCAAAAATGGTACGATAAAGTTATAACTTGTACACGGTTATTATTTACATTACTTTTCTCTAGACAGGATACTACTCAGTCCTGATCATTCAACCTATGATGATTTACACATGGATCATCTTGTAGGTGTATTTTATGTCAACAAGGTATGGCTTAATTGTATTATTTTTTTCAACACTATAGTACCCAGAACATCTTTTCAGGATAAGATCACATTTAATCTTGTCACCATATGATTATGGGTCATGTTATTTTTGCACTTCATGTAAGTACCCTTCTCTACAAACATTTTATATACTACTAATAAAAGTTAAGTTTTAGTTGTATCATATCATTTATTATTTCATATCATTTATGATGGATTAGTGCCCCACCTAGGAGAGTACCTTTTTCTCTTTCAATTTACACTCCATTTACTCTCATGGGAGCACCTATGTGAACCTATTATATTAATTTTCTTATATTGATTACTCATCAAAGCAGTACATCCACCATTTATCTTTTTTCTCTATTTCTCTAGAAAGGTCATTGTGCCAGTGCTCCAGTCATGTCCCATTCCTCTTACACAACCCACATTTACCATTCTTCATTACACGCAATTTTTTTTTCAAATTGATCTGGCATTATCAGAAACCTAGGATGAATCATACCTGAGCTTCCTTGCCAAAGACTAAAGGAGGACTTACTGCCCCTCATGTTGTGGTATTTGCAAAATCTGCCTTGTTTCACTACTGTTTAAGAAGAAGCCTTGTTTTACCCATATGCTCCAGCATCCTTGCTGCAAACCCCAGAAATGCAACTTCCTTTGATTTTCTATTCCAATGTTTTATTTTGGGACACCTATAAAACATGGTTGAGCTTCAATGCACACTTAAAGAAAAACCCTCTTTCCCCTTATATTCCTTTGTGGGGTAAACCAATGTTCCTTCCCTCTCTTAGTAATCCCCTCTACAGACTTTGGGGCCAAAAGGGCATCATATCCATCTAAGACATGTTTGACCCGGTTGGCATTATTCTTTCATTTGCACAGCTACAAGAAAAATATGAACTCTCTTGCTTTCATTTATTTATGTTTTTGCAAGCACATCATTATGCCCAATCACTAGATAAACCTCTGTGGGCCTGAGACACTCCAGATGTTTTATCTCAAATACTCTTTTTATGTCATATGTCTAAATTTAGATATACCCAAGTTACCTGACTTTGAGTTGATCCTTGCAAACCTGAAGTTGTGCTACCTATCCTTAAGTCAGCACGGTTACAAGAGATTTACCATAGAGTGATGAATTGTACTTATATATCCCCTGGCCATAGGAAACACTTTGTGCCATTGGCCAATGGGAATTGTATCAAATGTAACCACTCAAATGCCTCTCTACCCCATAACCTCTGGTATTGTGGAAATGTTGGTAGAATTTAAAACTCTTATATTGCTAAAATTCTTCATTGAAACTATGTCTAAGAATGCTGCTACTTTCCTTTTTGCTGACTTCTCTGCCTGGGAGTTAGAATTTTCCTTATATCCTTGGAAACCCTCACTAATTCTCAAACATTGGATTCTACAATCCTCTCCCACATTGAGTCAATGGAAAGTTTCTATGCTATAAGTATTTTACTGTGAAAGACCCATGTCTATTTTTAATAGCCAAAAAGGTGTTTAGCTTTCTCCAAAAAATGGAAAGCTTATATATAGTTTCTGCCCAAACTAAGACTAACATCTGGATAATTTTTGAACACACAGAATGGTTTCTGTTACAGCAGGTCACTTAAGAAAATTTCTTATCTCATTTCCCCCTGTTTTATATAACTTGCCCTAATTATCTTTTATTTTAATGTGATGTCCTCAAAAAGTGAGAGAGTACATAAATCTGGTCTACTGCATAGTTATAGCTGGATATACCTCCTCTTTAGGTTTAGTCTGACTTGTACTTAATTTCTTAGAACTTTTGGGGCCATTAGTGCTACTCCACTCCCTGTTTTAATCAGTGGGTCTCCATTGCGACATGTTTATTATAGTACATTATAATACTTTCTTAAAATATTTTATTAGATAATAATGTAGTATAATTTCACTTAAATTCTTATACATATTGCATATTATTGTTACTGTTTTCATATTGCAATTTCTTACTTGCATTTAGTGTGCATACATTTAGTATGTTTTTATTTCTTGTTCTGTGGGATTTATTGAATTTATTTTCATGATATTATTAAGGGATTTTCTCCCACTTTCCCACACTTTAGAAATGTATTTTGACAGTTGAACAGTTATTAGCTCACAATTTTTGCTTTTTGTATTTATTTTGTACAATTGTATTCCTTTATATAGTTAGTAATAAAATAAAAAAGAAAATAAACACTTGTAACAGCAACTCTTATATTTGTTTCATGTCAAGAGGCAATGGAGACTACAAATCAAAGATTGTACTGTATTTTATTATATACTTGAGATGTATAATGTTGAAATTCAATTTGCTGTTCAATAAACAGATTAAAAATGATAACATAAATTAATTTTTATAAACAAATTGTTTCATTTTTGCCATATCCCTGCTCAGTCACCCACAGCACCCTGTTTTTTTGGCAATACTATTAAATATAATATACTGGGCCTCACACACTACCAATTTACAATAGACATAGAAAAAATTCAATTAGGATAAAAAAATTGGATATTAAACTGAGGAAAACATTAAATCTTTTTGGAGTCTTATGTGGTGATAATATCCATGAAAGCATCCCCAGTTTTAGCAACTTGCTATAAGAAACTTGATAATAAACCTCATACATTAGAAACACAAATGAGTTAAACAATTCTTTATTTAACTAAGTAAACGCTTTCAATTTTGAGGGGGTGAATTGGTCTTATAACATTGGGATCCTTCCCAAGTTTATTGTACCCAATACAGTCACTCCCAGTGATAATAAATAGAAGTGATACAGAAAAGATGAATAGCTTGTTCGGTAGATATATATGGGAAGGTAAAAAAGCAAGAATCTGCATACAGAAATTATAGCAACCTACAATATAGGGAGGAATCAATCTTCCGAATTTGGAATGATATAAGCACAGCTGCACTACATTATAGATTGGCTGCATGATAGAGATAAATATGCCCATTCCTCCTTGGAGGGCTCATTCCTTTCAAATATGGGGTTTTAAGCATTTCTTCATACTAAAGAAGAAGAGGTAGACTGGGAAACTCTAACAAAAATCCTCTATTAATGTCCACTAGAAGAGGGTGGCATTTGTTGAGAAAAAGAAAAGAAAATACACCCTAATATGTTGATACATTTTCCCTTCATGAGGAATCCAAAATTCCAGGAGGGGGCAGCTTTATACAATTTTACATGGTGGAGGAGGGAGGGGTTAAGAAGGGTAGGACAACTTGTGGACATGCAATATAAGAAACCTAAGTCTTATAGGAAAGCAAGAGAAGAATTTGAAGGGATTATAGCTCCTAAGCTATCATTTTTTCAAGCCCAACACTATGTAAAGAGTGTAGTTCAAAATTTGGGTGAAAAAGATTGGAATAACAGTCTAGGTAAAACCTTACTAATATATCATTGAATTGGTATCAAAATGATGTCTAGAGCGTACCCCTACTTATTTAACATAGCAGAGGAAAACTCCTACAGAGGTATATTTTGGCATATTTTGATCACCAAAGGACAGAGGTTATATTCCTTGAGCTTTGCTTTTTAAATGTGGGTTTTCTATGGTGCACCTCACTTACATTCCTAAACAGTGGTGTGTACTTATAGCAGTATCTTTACAGCCGGTTTACTGTAGTAAATACCAGTAATCACAATGATAAAAGTGGAGTCATTCATGCAGGGGTTTCTTTTGTTCACATGTGGACGACCATTTAAAATAAATTCTGATACATTTTGAAAATATTCCAAATATTTAATAAAGAAAAGTTCAGCAAAGCAACAATAAAATACCATTTTTATACACATTAACATCCACTGCTGAATCAGGCCCTACAGCTGCAGTATAACAGACATTGGTGATGGTGCTGCCATTACTGAGCTGTGTAATATACAGCTGTCCTGCTCATGCAGGTGCAGGGACTAGTAGAGGAAAGAGCTTTCCATTACATGAAAAGTATACATTATAGTAAGTATGAGCACTAATCCATCATAAATAATATGAAATAATAAATGATATGATACAACTAAAACTTAACTTTTATTATAAGTATATAA
The DNA here is from genome assembly GCA_031769625.1 of Taudactylus pleione. Classification (NCBI taxonomy): domain Eukaryota; kingdom Metazoa; phylum Chordata; class Amphibia; order Anura; family Myobatrachidae; genus Taudactylus; species Taudactylus pleione. The sequence continues at coordinate 5,198,163 of JAUIMM010000144.1, read as the reverse complement.
AACATTTGTAGAGAAGGGTACTCAGATGAAATACAAAAATAACACAACACATAAACATATGGTGACAAGATTAAATTTGTCTTATTCTGAAAAGATGCTCTTGGTCCTAAAGTATTGAAAAAAATAATACACTTAAGTCAGACCTCGTTGACATAAAATACACCTATAAGATAATACATGTGTAAATTATCATAAGTTGAATGATCCGGAATGAATAGTATCCTGTCTAGATAAAAGTAATGTAAATAGCAGGCACTCATTGACAAAGCCCGATGTGCAGCAAAATGTATGTCTGATCAGGAGGGGGACGTATTCACAGCCACGACCCCTTACACACTATCACTCAGCATCCAGCAGCTTCAAGGTATTTTCCTTTCTCATAGGCATCATTTGGTTCCCACTCCAAAGACTTAGTTTGCGCTGCACTTGCAACAGACAGGCAGTGGACACAGAACCTCACAGTTTGCTCTGTTCACTGTTCCTTATCTAGGGGTAGGGACTGGGTTTTAGCTTGCTCACACTCAGGGACTCATTCTGACCTGCTTGCAAGTGCTTGAGTGCTCGCAAGCGGGTCAATATTGGGCCCTGCGCATGCGCAGTGGCCGCACTGTGCTTGCGCAAGCCCCAGAGCGAGAGAGAAATTCTCTCACTCTGGGACTAACTACAAAAGTGGTGGTTGTCAATGGTGATCGACAGCTTGCCCCATTTTGTAGGTGGGGCGGGGGGGTGGCTACGCAAACAGAGGTGTTCCTGACAGAACACCTGCCATTTGAGGGTAGCACACTCTCCACTGACATCACTCGTGATGTCAGTGGTGAGCTTCCAGCTCTAATAGAGCCGAAAGCTCCCAGGGCTTGTGGTAGAAGAGACCCTACCACAAGGTTCTTGTCACAAGCCCCGATGGTCGCGATAGTCTTGACCATCGCGACCATCAACCATGCCGCTCGCTAAAGCTGTGGGTGGTCCCCACAGCCTAGCAAGCAGCCAGGAGGCCGGGTCACAAAATACATGTGGTCGCCCTCATTCAGAGCGAGTGCTTGCATTTTGCGAGTGCCTCTGAATGAGGTCCTCAGTTCACTGTGCTGGCACACATTCTGGGTAGTAGCATTTTTATCCAGTTCTTCCCTTACCCCACTGTCCTGACATCTACTTTTTATGTCACTCTCATTGAGCCTTGGACTCAAAACTTTCTGTCTGCAATACATTGTAACAGACAGATGTTTAGAGGATGGCTAAACAGCAGATGCCAATTTCCTTTCTTATTTACTTTCCTAATACTCATTTAAAGTCTGCTCACACATCATTCACTGTAATATACACATGATGTGCAGCAGACACTTTTTCATGTGTGGTTTATAGGAGTAATCTATATGTTTGTCCCTTTTTTATAGAACAATCTGATCATTCTGATCTCTATCCTGCAGACAGACTACATAGGCATTCATTCAGAATTGGATGGTAAGCCACGCTCTCTCACAGCCAAAAGGGGCCAGGTATGCAAATGCCGTGATCTGTTGAAAGGAGGCCCTCTATGTCTTAGAGAGCAACGGCAGAGTGAACTCACGCCAGTATAATGACACCCACCTATCTCTCTTAGAACACATCATCTCCAGGAAGTGTGTGATTAATCGGTGGCATCGAGATCCATCGGAGATGCACGCAGCACTTGAGGTAGACCCTACCCCACTGCAAGTACTGCGATCAGTGCTGGCTAAAATACAACCAAGTGACGTGTACAATGATGCATCTTTACTAATTATGCACATCCATAAAACTCAGTTTTGACACCCATACATGCCTGCGTTTGCAGCACCACTCCACCATTCACAAGCACCTTCCTCTGGTACCACCCACAAATGGCACTGTCACTCAAAGTAGAGTCCAGTCTATGTACTATGAGAACACATTTCCTGAGCACAGTGAGTGATGCATGCATGCGCATATTGAAGCATACACATGGGCAGACGGGCGACAATCACCCATAGCATGCAACCGCTTCTAAGTGAGCGTGTCTGAATGAGCTCAATAGTACATAGTGCTACAGCCCTCATACCTCACTGTCAGTTTTTATGCCAAATACTCCAGACTTAATTTATGCAGTACTGTTTTTCATTAGGAAATATGATGGCACCTACTTCTATATGAGGAATATTACAAAATATGCTCATATGTTTTGTGACCTGGGAATCCCTGTTCAATGCAAACTATTTCTTAGCATGATTATATGTATATAGGGAATCCTTCTGTATGCTGTACACTCACTTCCTTTACTCTGCAGCATACATGCTATAGGTAATGATTTACAAACTGCCTAATCTACTGATTGTACTAATTACCTTAAGTTTGAAGCACATACTGCTATATTCACCAGATTAATTGGTTTATTTCTGTATTAACGATGCCGATGTGATAGTATTTTGTCTATTATTTGGGTTTGCTCCCATTACATTATATGAAATTATAACATTTATTATCGCCAGGGGATGGTGGCAGAATTTTTCACCACTATTGGATGATTGAACTATCTATAATATTTTTTTCTATTTCATGTTTGCCAATTTCTTCCTGAGCTAAGTTTAATCATGTATGATGATTATCACATGTGTTACTTTCAGAACAAGTTAGAATTTTATGTCAAAAATGGTATGATAAAGTTATAACTTGTACACGGTTGTTATTTACATTACTTTTCTCTAGACAGGATACTACTCAGTCCTGATCATTCAACCTATGATGATTTACACATGGATCATCTTGTAGGTGTATTTTATGTCAACAAGGTATGGCTTAATTGTATTATATTTTTCAACACTATAGTACCCAGAACATCTTTTCAGGATAAGATCACATTTCATCTTGTCACCATATGATTATGTGTCATGTTATTTTTGCATTTCATGTAAGTACCCTTCTCTACAAACATTTTATATACTACTAATAAAAGTTAAGTTTTAGTTGTATCATATCATTTATTATTTCATATCATTTATGATGGATTAGTGCCCCACCTAGGAGAGTACCTTTTTCTCTTTCAATTTACACTCCATTTACTCTCATGGGAGCACCTATGTGAACCTATTATATTAATTTTCTTATATTGATTACTCATCAAAGCAGTACATCCACCATTTATCTTTTTTCTCTATTTCTCTAGAAAGGTCATTGTGCCAGTGCTCCAGTCATGTCCCATTCCTCTTACACAACCCACATTTACCATTCTTCATTACACGCAATTTTTTTTCAAATTGATCTGGCATTATCAGAAACCTAGGATGAATCATACCTGAGCTTCCTTGCCAAAGACCAAAGGAGGACTTACTGCCCCTCATATTGTGGTATTTGCAAAATCTGCCTTGTTTCACTACTGTTTAAGAAGAAGCCTTGTTTTACCCATATGCTCCAGCATCCTTGCTGCAAACCCCAGAAATGCAACTTCCTTTGATTTTCCATTCCAATGTTTTATTTTGGGACACCTATAAAACATGGTTGAGCTTCAATGCACACTTAAAGAAAAACCCTCTTTCCCCTTATATTCCTTTGTGGGGTAAACCAATGTTCCTTCCCTCTCTTAGTAATCCCCTCTACAGACTTTGGGGCCAAAAGGGCATCATATCCATCTAAGACATGTTTGACCCGGTTGGCATTATTCTGTCATTTGCACAGCTACAAGAAAAATATGAACTCTCTTGCTTTCATTTATTTATGTTTTTGCAAGCACATCATTATGCCCAATCACTAGATAAACCTCTGTGGGCCTGAGACACTCCAGATGTTTTATCTCAAAAACTTTTTTTATGTCATATGTCTAAATTTAGAAATAACCGAGTTACCTGACTTTGAGTTGATCCTTGCAAACCTGAAGTTGTGCTACCTATCCTTAAGTCAGCACGGTTACAAGAGATTTACCATAGAGTGATGAATTGTACTTATATATCCCCTGGCCATAGGAAACACTTTGTGCCATTGGCCAATGGGAATTGTATCAAATGTAACCACTCAAATGCCTCTCTACCCCATAACCTCTGGTTTTGTGGAAATGTTGGTAGAATTTAAAACTCTTATATTGCTAAAATTCTTCATTGAAACTATGTCTAAGAATGCTGCTACTTTCCTTTTTGCTGACTTCTCTGCCTGGGAGTTAGAATTTTCCTTATATCCTTGGAAACCCTCACTAATTCTCAAACATTGGATTCTACAATCCTCTCCCACATTGAGTCAATGGAAAGTTTCTATGCTATAAGTATTTTACTGTGAAAGACCCATGTCTATTTTTAATAGCCAAAAAGGTGTTTAGCTTTCTCCAAAAAATGGAAAGCTTATATATAGTTTCTGCCCAAACTAAGACTAACATCTGGATAATTTTTGAACACACAGAATGGTTTCTGTTACAGCAGGTCACTTAAGAAAATTTCTTATCTCATTTCCCCCTGTTTTATATAACTTGCCCTAATTATCTTTTATTTTAATGTGATGTCCTCAAAAAGTGAGAGAGTACATAAATCTGGTCTACTGCATAGTTATAGCTGGATATACCTCCTCTTTAGGTTTAGTCTGACTTGTACTTCATTTCTTAGAACTTTTTGGGCCATTAGTGCTACTCCACTCCCTGTTTTAATCAGTGGGTCTCCATTGCGACATGTTTATTATAGTACATTATAATACTTTCTTAAAATATATTATTAGATAATAATGTAGTATAATTTCACTTAAATTCTTATACATATTGCATATTATTGTTACTGTTTTCATATTGCAATTTCTTACTTGCATTTAGTGTGCATACATTTAGTATGTTTTTATTTCTTGTTCTGTGGGATTTATTGTATTTATTTTCATGATATTATTAAGGGATTTTCTCCCACATTCCCACATTTTAGAAATGTATATTGATAGTTGAACAGTTATTAGCTCACAATTTTTGCTTTTTGTATTTATTTTGTACAATTGTATTCCTTTATATATTTAATAATAAAATAAAAAAGAAAATAAACACTTGTAACAGCAACTCTTATATTTGTTTCATGTCAAGAGGCAATGGAGACTACTAATCAAAGATTGTACTGTATTTTATTATATACTTGAGATGTATAATGTTGAAATTCAATTTGCTGTTCAATAAACAGATTAAAAAATGATAAAATGAATTAATTTTTATAAACAAATTGTTTCATTTTTGCCATATCCCTGCTCAGTCACCCACAGCACCCTGTTTTTTTGCCAATACTATTAAATATAATATACTGGGCTTCACACACTACCACTTTACAATAGACATAGAAAAAATTCAATTAGGATAAAATAATTGGATATTAAACTGAGGAAAACATTAAGGCCCTCATTCAGAGCCGCACGCTATTTGCGGTCGTTCGTTTAAAATCAAGGGGTGGCTATTTAAATGATCCGTACGCACATTGCAGTGTGTTCACACCTCTAAGTCTGAATGAACGAGCAAAACATACGCTCGTTTATTTGTTAAAAACGCCCCCTGGCCGCACGCATCCTACGTCATGTCCGCTATTTATTAGATTAATCGAGTACATCGACCAGCGTATGAACTGATCGCTATTCTTGTGGTTGGTGTTTGCTACCACAAATTTGCGTGCAGTTCTGGCTATAAAATAACCCAGTGACGTGGTCAATGACGCTGCTGTTTTAAATATACACACCCATAAAACGCCCGTTTTGACCTTTAAGCACGCCTGCGTTCGGATCTCCACTCCCCATTTTCAAGCACCTTCCCCTGTTACCACCCACATACGCCTCATTCTGTCACTCAAAATAGCAGGCACTCGCTATATAGCGTACAAAGGATTTTCGGCCGCACTGACCGGTTCGCGCATGCGTACTAAAAAGCGTACGCATGCGCAGATGTGCAAACATCGCTCGGAACGAGCGTACTGCCGCTAACGAGCGGCTCTGAATGAGGGCCTAAATCTTTTTGGAGTCTTATGTGGTGATAATATCCATGAAAGCATCCCCAGTTTTAGCAACTTGCTATAAGAAATTTGATAATAAACCTCATACATTAGAAACACAAATGAGTTAATCAATTCTTTATTTAACTAAGTAAACCCTTTCAATTTTGAGGGGGTGAATTGGTCTTATAAAATTGGGATCCTTCCCAAGTTTATTGTGCCCAATACAGTCACTCCCAGTGATAATAAATAGAAGTGATACGGAAAAGACGAATAGCTTGTTCGGTAGATATATATGGGAAGGTAAAAAAGCAAGAATCAGCATACAGAAATTATAGCAACCTACAATATAGGGAGGAATCAATCTTCCGAATTTGGAATGATATATGCACAGCTGCACTACATTAAAGATTGGCTGCATGATAGAGATAAATATGCCCATTCCTCCTTGGAGGGCTCATTCCTTTCAAATATGGGGTTTTAAGCATTTCTTCATGCTAAAGAAGAAGAGGTAGACTGGGAAATTCTGACAAAAATCCTCTCTTAATGTCCACTAGAAGAAGGTGGTATTTGTTGAGAAAAAGAAAGAAAATACACCCAAATATGTTGATACATTTTCCCTCCATGAGGAATCCAAAATTCCAGGAGGGGGCAGCTTTATACCCTTTTACATGGTGGAGGAGGGAGGGGTTAAGAAGGGTAGGACAACTTGTGGACATGCAATATAAGAAACCAAAGTCTTATAGGAAAGCAAGAGAAGAATTTGAAGGGATTATACCTCCTAAACTATCATTTTTTCAATCCCAACACTATGTAAAGAGTGTAGTTCAAAACTTGGGTGAAATAGATTGGAATAACCGTCTAGGTAAAACTTTATTACAGAACAGCCCAGAGTGAAAAGCAATATCATTTTATTATTCTATTGTAAGAGACCATGATTGGAAATGGTAGATGGAGGAAGAGATTTCCATTTATGACTCTGGATAAATTACATGGTGAACTAAATAAAGTAAATAAATTACTTCCAATGCAGAAATACTTGGAAATGTTTTTTTTTTAAATATATCACAGGAAATATCTCTCTCCTTTGAGAAGAAGGGATATGGGATTACCTACTTCCTGTAAAAGTACAAAATGTGGGGGGAAAGGCATTGACTTAACCCACTGCTTTTGGAACTGTCAAATCATAAGGTGAGTCTGGAAAATAATAGAAGGTTTTATAATTTATATGTGGAAAAAGATTTCCAGATGAATCCAGAATGGGATATAGTTAATATTATGCCAAAGGGTAAGTAATATATACTTAGAAATTGGAAATTACTTTTAGAAATTTCAACAGCCACAAAAAAAAAAATATTTTGTAGACATGGGTTCAGCCACTGAGTCCCCCAATGTCTCTGTTCCTATATAAACTATACTTCATCTTTCCAAAGGACTGGGTAGAGGCATCCCTCCAGAATGGAAAAAAACTCAAAATTGGCTATGCCATTCCAGAAAAGAATTAGAGAATGTTATGCTGTGATTGGATGAAATGTACTGGGGATGATGTAAACTCAAATTGAGGCAAAAAAGGGCTGTGTTGAGATTAGGAAAATCTCTCCAACCTAAGAAATGAATGTAGATAATATTTAAATGAAACTAAGATTATAAAATGTAACTGTGATTTTGTTATAATCATAAAAAAGAAAGAAAAAATGCATAATTGTTGTATAAGAAATAATGTATGCAATAAAGAAAATTAATAAAAAATATGCATACATGGATTTAGTAAATACATGAAATATTTTTGCAAATATAACTTTGTGCACTCAGTAAAGGATAGCAAGGCATAGACTACTGCAAAACAGCAGGAATTGCATTTACAATATAAATTGTATGTATGTTTATATAATGTATTAAATTTAATTATTTTGTATGTGTGTTCTATAAATGCAGACATAAACATACAAATTATCTAGCTTATGAAAAACATGATACATTCAGACCCTTATAGTAACTCATTGTGTGATTAATAAGTGTTTTCTTTCTAGTAACTCTCTTACTATAGTCTTAGCATTTATAGGGTTTATCTCCTCTCTGACTTCTCTGATGTGTAAAAAGAGATGCATTTTGTGAATAACAATTGCTACATTCAGAGTATTTAAATGGCTTCTCTCCTGTATGAATAGTCTGACGTCTAACAAGATTATGCTTATTGGTAAAACACTTGCTGCATTCAGAACATTTAAATGGTTTCTCTTCTGTATGAATCAACTGATGTCTTACGAGATGATGCTTACTGGTAAACCACTTGCTGCATTCAGAGCATTTATATGGCTTCTCTCCTGTGTGGCTCCTCTCATGTGTAACAAAATTTTACTTCTTGGTAAAACACTTGCTGCATTCAGAGCATGTAAATGGTTTCTCTTCTTTGTGAATCCGCTGATGTCTTAGAAGCTTTGATTTATGTGTAATGCTTTTGTCACACTCATAACACAGATGCGGTTTATCTCCTATAAGACTCATCATGTATTAGATGAGAAACAAATTAGCAGTAAATGGTTTTGCTATTCAAAAAATTAAAGTAGATTTTGTGAATCCTCCAGTAGAAAAATAAATGTTTTTATTTTGCTTAATCAGGGAAATAGTCACTCTCCACAATGTCTTCTATTATTTTTAGTGTTGATCCTCTTCCTTATTTGTCCTATAAGGAAAAAATATATTTTTAAAAGCATGACATTTACTGGGTTACATTTACTTTGAGTAATAGAGTTATATTATATTAGGAACATGATATATATTTAAATAAACTAATATGACCCTGTCATTTTTTTTAAAATTTTAATATGTTTTTTTACTATATCCAGTCAGATGAGCAGCACAGAGATCTCTACCCTCCTGCAGCAGATAAATAATTGATAAACACACAGTCTATTAATGTATTCATAATGATTGTATAATCCTATTTCCATGACGTCAGAATGTGCAGATTATACATTACTCACCCTCTGCACTGACCATAGATGGGTAACACATGCTACGGATCCTGTCACACCTACTGTAAGCTGATGCACCAGGATGCCACCATTATCTCTGCACACACCATGGGAATAGGGATAATGTGACCATCTCACAGTCACTGCTCAGTGTGATGTGTGCAGAGGAATCAGTGATTATTGTTGTATGAAATACCAGATTTTTTAAATGTAAATAAGAATTAATTGCTAGAGAAATAGGTAGGTTTGCTTTAAGGGCCTAGGGTACAACACAAAAGACGGAGAAAACTATGGTAAACAAATTTTATTTAACAAATTGTAAAATAAAACAAATATGAATGTGTCCAGCAGCATATGTGCATTTGTCTAAGACTAGGGCAGATTCAATTTGACACAAGGTGTACATCTAAAACTCAGATGCTACCTCAGGTGAGCAAAGGTAAATCTGTGTTAGATGCACCCTCTGGGGATTCATGCACAGGGAAACCCATAGATTCAAACACTTAATACTGAGTCTATGGGTTACCACATGCTACCTAAGGGTTTCTCATACTGGGAAATTAACAAATAATCATGGGAGTAACAACCATAGGTGCCAGGGGTGCAGCTGGTATGGAGCCCAGAGCTGAGTGGGGCCCATATTCCTTGTCAAAGTTAAATGTGTTCTATAATTTTTCACCATTAGGTGGTACATAGCAGCCTTTACAAACTTTTTGCTATGGGGTCTTCAAATACCTTACTATGCCCCTGCAATTAATTGAATAGCTGTGGGCATTAAAACCAAAGTTTTATCCACATGTAAGACATTGTGGGTAGTTGAAAATGCCTATGATTGTATCAGAACTATATTTAAAAGTAAAAATATATAGTAACCTTATGCACTAAGCAGTATGTAAGATACTATTTTGGAGCTGACACTTAGATACCCCCCTTTATATATACTAAAGTAATGCAGAGATTAATATATAAAATAGTATGATGGACCAGTAAACTAGTTAAGTTTTATATTTACTAACCAGATGCACAGAGTAATATGTAAGATACTATGATGGAGCTGCCATCTAGATACCCCTTTTTATATACTAAGCTGATGAACTGTCACACTTGCCACTGAGGGATTGGAGGTAGAGGTTCTAAGTTTGGGAAGGAATCAGAGGTGAGGAGTCTGAATGCATGATCTCCTCATCCATAGGGTTTGGATGTTGACAAGACCTCATCAATGGTGTGGAGTTTAACCTGCCGGGAGGTCTTCACCAGTGACCCCCTACCAATCAGGATATGATATGGGTATTTAGCTGCAAACAGCAGGCAGGTCGCGGTCCTTTGATCTGGTATCTAAACCCCATGGGAATATAGAGTCAGACAGATGGTGGTCCGAGGAATATCCCTTCCAGGAGGCACAGTTACACAAGGAATTGGTACTTGAGGTACCCACCGATGGAGTTGTGTAGATGCACAATTGCGCTGAATGAGAACTCCTTGGTATAGAATACAGACAGAAGTGGTATAATGCACTGTAGCTCTGGAGGGAAGATGCTAGTTGTACACAGGCAGAGATTATAGCTTCTCCCTCCGGAGCAACAGTGTGTCTAAGTAATGCACAGGCCAAGTTGTTATGATGCACTGTTACTCTGGAAGGAGACGCTAAGTAATACATAGTTGGAGTTGTAAAGATGCACTGTTGCACTAAAGGTAGCACAGTATGTGCAGACAGGCTGAGGTGTTTATAACACACTGTTGCACTTAAAGATAGCACGGAGTTGGCTCCCTGGCAGAGATGACAATACCTAGTGGCACACAGGCTGAGATGGAAATGATGCACTGGAGTTTGCACAGGTTAGCACTCTGGCAGAGATGGTCAAATGCACTGAAGAAGACATGGAGGTAATCTCAGGGGAGCCTGGAATGAGGAGCAAACTAGTATACACTAAGAATGACAAATGTTATTCAGGCAACTTCCTGGAGTTCCGGAGCTGGTTATATACCCAGGGGTAGCAGTTGATAGGAGCACAGCATTAGCTCCCTGAGACTTTGCTACCATTGGCTGGAGATACTCTCACATGAGAGGAACTGTCATGGTGGTGCCCATGATGGGAACTCCAATCCCCAAGGCCAACCATGGAAGTCTGTAAGCACATAAGGCAGAATACTTAGCACATCAGCCATTGCCACACCAGACTTCTGAATGCATGAGAGATCAGTGGAAGCCAGCACAGAGGTAAGAGATGGTCATTCCTATGCTAAACCCTGTCAGTACCCACCCTATTCAGGGTGGACACCGGACACCCTCTAGGCTTATCAGGAAACCTCCTTTGGAAAGTTCGAACAAGTTGAGTGGCATGGACATCAAAAGCCTTAGTCCATGCTCTTTCTTCAGGTCCATACCCCTTCCAATCAATAAGGTATTGAAGATCATTGAGCCGGTGTCAGGAATCTAGAATTCTCTCCACTTCAAATTTCATACCCTGTTGGGTGTGTACTTTAGGCAAGTTAGGAGAAGAAGGTTGAAAATGGTTAAGAATCAATAGATGTAAAAGAGACACATGAAAAGTATTGGATATGTTCATTTGTGGGGAAAGTTCCAATTTATACACCAACCAGATTAAGAATTTTGAGGATTCGGTATGGACCAATGAACCATGGTACAAATTTCATGCTAGGCACCCTCAACTGGTTATTCCTGGTGGTCAACCAAACTTTGTCTCCAATTCTCAGCAGTGGAACCACAAGGCATCTTCTGTCCACAATTTTTTTGTAATTTTTAGAAGTTTTCTTCAAAGAACTGAAAAGGATTCCATCTGATTGGTTACTGCCACAACTTCAACTGCAGGTGAATCTTGAAAGTCTGGGATTCGAGAATGTCTAACGAAGACAGTAAAAAATTGAGTTGATTGAGAAGAAGAATGATACCTATATTTATGTGAAAATTCCGCCCATGGTAGGAGATCTACCCAGTCAACCTGGGAAGAAGAAACAAAAAGCCTAATTAAGGTCTCCAGCTCCTTGTTCACCCTTTAGGTTTGACCATTTGTTTGAGGGTGATAAGCCGATATTTTTTTTTTTATTTGATTCCACAAGTGCTCCATAAAGCTCTCCAATATTTGGCCACAAATTGGACACCCTGGTCAGAGATTATTTCCTTTGGTAAACCATGTAGCCTGAAGATGTCTCGAATAAAAATCTTCACTAGCTGAGGAGCAGACGGAAGTCCTACCAGTGGGATAAAGTGAGCCATTTTGAAAAATGATCTAGTACAACCCACACTGTGTTATGTCTTTTGGACTTTGGTAATTCTGAAATAAAGTCCATAGATAGATCAGTCCATGGAGCGACTGTTATTGGTAAGGGGCATAGTGTACCAATGGTCTTGTTGTGAGACACTTTGTGTTGAGCACACTTCCCACAAGACAAAATAAAATTCTGGATATCTTCCTTTATAGTGGGCCACCAGTATAAACGTTGGAGAATTTGTAGGTCTTAAAGATTCTGGAATGACCAGTAAAGAGAGAAGAGTGAGCCCATGTTAATATTTTTTTTCACAGACGAGAAGCTACAAAAATTTTCCCCGGTGGTTGAGATAAAATTTGAGTAGGGGCAAACACGATGGGATCCAGGATTGGACAAAGTTGGCATTTATCCTCCTCCTCTTGCATAGAAATAAATAAGCAAGAGAGTGCATCAGCTTTTTTATTTAAGATGCCGGGATGGAATTGAAGTTTAAGATCAAACCTGGAGAAAAAAAAAAAAGAGACCAGTGAGCCTGTCTGGCATTTAAACTATGAGCCTACTGGAGGTAAATTTAATTTTTATGGTCCAATATAATAGTGACCGGAAACTTGGCTCCTTCCAGAAGATGTTGCCATTTCTCTAGTGCCAAGAGAATTGCCAATAACTCTTGATCTCCAATGGTGTAGCTCTTTTCAGCAGGAGAAAATTTACATAAAAAAAATGCATGGATGGGTTTTCCTATCTTCAGCGGTCTGGGTCAATACTGCTCCCACTCCAACTGAAGAGGCAGCAACTTCTACAGTAAATAGTTTATCAAGCTGTGGCTGGCGGAGGATTGGTGCTATGAAAAATGCTGATTTTAATTTCTGGAAAACTTGTATAGCCAGAACAGACCAACGAGAAGGGTCGTGATTGGAAAAAACCAATGTGGAAAAATTTGGAATGAACGTCCTATAATAATTTGAAAACCCTAGGAAATGATGGGTCACTTTTAGTGAACAAGGCTGAGGCCATTCGGAAATGGCATTTAGCTTGTCAGGATCCATATGAAGAGAATTTCCAAAGATAATGTGACCGAAGAATGGTACTGAGGTTTGAGGTTTGAGGTTTGAGGTTTGCTCAAAAAGACATTTAGAGAACTTTCCAAAAAGACTGTGATCCCAGAGATGAGATAACACCTCCCACACATAGAGTTGATGAGTTTGAAAGTTTTCAGAACAAAATTAGGATGTCGTCTAAATAGACAACTATGAATCTATAGACAATATCCCAGAATATCTCATTTACATAGCCTTGGAAAACCACTGGATAATTACTTATCCTGAAAGGCATAACAAGGTACTCAAAGTGATCATCTATCATATTAAATGCAGTTTTCCATCGTCCCCCTCTTTAATGCAAATCAGATTGTAAGCTCCACGGAGATCTAACTTTGTGAATACATGAGCACCACAGATCTTATCAAAGAGTTTGGAAATTAGTGGCAATGGGTACCTATTTTTGACAGTAATTTGATTGAGTCCCCGATGGTCAATGCAGAGTCTGAGTCACCCATCCTTCTTGTCCACGAAGAAAAAGTCTGCACCAGCAGGTGACGTGGACGGCCAAAAAAATCCTTTGGCCAAATTTTCTTTAACATATTCAGCCATGGCAGCTGTCTATGGAACTGAGAAAGGGTAAACACGACCTCAAGGGGGCATCTTCCCAGGAAGCAGTTCTATACGACAGTCCCAGGCTCGATTTGGAGGTAATTTATTTGCAGCTTGCTCACAGAATACATCCACGATATCATGGTAAGCTTGTGGTAGATGAGGATCAGTGGAACTATCCAGGTTTCAAGTTATCAAGGTTTTAACAGCCAGACTGGTTGTGACTAGAAGGTTATGTACAGGAATAACTCAAGCTAGACATTGTTGAAAACAGTTTGGTCACCTGGACAGAATCTGCATACTGGACCAATCGAAAGCAGGACTATGTCTTCTCAACCAATGCAGTTTGAGGACTATATCATATGAGGTGTTTTGGAGAACAAAAATTCAAGCATTTCTTGATGCAGGCACCCTATTCTGAGTGATATTGGGTGGGACATGAAATAAATAGATTCTCCTAAAATGGTGTTGCCATCTTCTCTGGAGATTAACAATTTGAGGGGTGATGGGGTAACTGGAATGTTCAGGGTTTCAACTAGGACTTCAGAGATAACATTTCAAGGCGCTCTGGAATCCACCAGAGCCTTGACTTTCTTTGTCCTAGACTTGTGGGAAAGGAATACATGTAAAAGACTATCAATTATTTGGGAAGATTTAGACACAACCCCCAACTGAATGCTTCCTACTTCAGTTAGGGTCTCGCATTTCCCACAAGGAGAGTACAATTTTTGAGCACATGTTCAGGCGGAGCACAATACAGACAAAATTTACTCCGATTCCGTTCGGCCGTGGTCAACTTGGACTTGTTAACCTGCATAGGTTCATCTCTGCTGGCAGATGGTGATGAAGAGTGGCAACTCAGAGATGATCAATCCAGGAGACGCTCTCCTCGCACTCTACTAGCCCAATGCTCCCTATGACATAGGTCAATTTTAAATCATAAAGAAATAACATCAGCAAAGGCAGCAGGTATATGCTGAGAGGCCAATTCATCCTTCATTCTTTCTGTTAGCCCATGAAGGAAGGCAGCCTTAAGGGCCTCCTCATTCCATTTGAGTTCAGAGGAGAGTCTAAAACTGGACTACATACTGTCCAACCATACGAGTCCCTTGTTGGACACGAAGTAAATCCAAAGAGGCTCAGTCAGAGCGACCTGGCTCATCAAAAATTCCTTGAACAACAAAATAAAATCTTCATAGTTAGACACCAAAGGATCAGCTCATTTTCATAGCGGGGAGATCCAATCCAATACAGCTCAGGTTCAGAGAGAAATCACATATGCCACTTTTGAATGGGAGGTAGGGAAATTCTTGTGTAAGTACTCAAACTGGATCTCACATTGATTAATTAACCACTGACTCCATTGAGGATTACCATCAAAGCATTCTGGAGTCACAAACTGAAGATGAGATTTTGGAGCTGTATCCCCCAGAGGCAAGACCAGAGGAGCTAGAGGAGCCGATGCTGCAGAAATGGGAATATAGATGTTGGAGTAGGCTGGTTAGTCAATAACTATTCCATAAGCTCCTATAAGTATTGAGCCACCTGGTGGTTTGCTGCCTCCTGATTGTCCATACTAGATGTGAGGTCTTGCAGAGCCCCTACTCCCTCGGATACTAAGGCTTCCATTGGACCTGAACAAACTGTCATCCTTACCACTGAGGGATTGGAGGCAGAGGTCCTAGGTTGGGGAAAGAATTGGAGGTGAGGGACCTGAAGGTACGATCTCCTCATCCACATGGTTTGGATGTTGACAAGACCTTATCAATGGTGTGTAGTCTAAACTGCTGGGAGGTCTTCACCAGTGACCCCTACCAATCAGGATATGGGTATTTAGCTGGGTATACCTTCAGGAAGCCGGTGGATGGAATACCAACCGCCGTCTTCCAGACATTGTTATCCCGACTAGGGATGAATGACAGGTGTCTAAATCTATACGCCTGTCATTTGACCAATGTCAGGAGACCTTCGCCCGGCATCCCGATCAAGCGGATGTCGGGCGTTGCAGTGGATAGCCACGGGGGGAGGGTTAGGTTTAGCGTTCCCGGGGGGACTTAGGGTAAGGCACCCCCCGGGAGGTTAGGGTTAGGCTTGGGGGAGAGAGGGCTAGGGTTAGGCACCTCTGGGGGGAGGTAATGGTTAAGCCCCCCCGGGGGACAGGTTTAGGTGGTGGGGAAGGGGGGGTTAGTTTTAGGCACTTAGAGCGGGGATTAGGGTTAGGCACAGGGGGGGAAGGTTAGGGTTAGGCACCCTAAAGGAGGGTTAGGGTGTAGATTACATTAGCAAATACTTACCTTGGGACGATTGGGATTTCTTCCTCTGTCGGCCAGGTGCTGTCAGGATTTGAACTGCTGGCCAGGGGTCTAGCGGTAGTTCATACCAATTCCTTTAGCTGCACCCAGCAGGCAGGTCATGGTCTTTTGATCTGGTATCCAAACCCAGTGGGAATAGAGAGTCAGACAGAGGGTGGCCCAAGGAATATGCCTTCCAGGAGGGACAGTTGCGCAAGGAATTGGTACTTGAGGTACCCACCTATAGAGGTGTGTAGATGCACAATTGCGCTGAATGAGAACTCCTTGGTATATAATACAGACAGAAGTGGTATAAAGCACTGTAGCTCCGGAGGAAGATGCCAAGTTGTACACAGGCAGAGGTGATAGATGCACTGTTGATCTGGAGGGAGACACTAAGTAATGCACAGAATGAGTTGTTTTGATGCACTGTTACTCTGGAAGGAGATGCTAAGTAATACACAGCTAGAGTTGTATTGATGCATTGTTACACTACAGGTAGAATGGGATTTGCACACAGGCTGAGGTGTTCATAATGCACTGTTGCACTTAAAGGTAGCACGGAGTTAGCTCACTGGCAGAGATGACAATACTGAGTGGCACAGAGGCTGAGATGGAAGTGACACACTGTTGCACTGGAGATAGCACAGGTTAGCACTCTGACAGAGATGTCAAATGCACTGGAGAAGACACAGAGGTATTATCAAAGGAACCTGTAATGAGGTGCAAACTAGTATACACTAAGAATAACAAACATTGGTCAGGCAACTTCCTAGAGTTCAGGATCCATTTATATACCCAGGGGTAGCAGTTGATAGGAGCACAGCATCAGCTGACTGAGACTGTGCTACCATTGGTTGGAGATACTGTCATATTAGAGGAACTGTTATGGCAGTGTCCATGATGGGAACTTCGCTCCCCAACACACAAGGCCGACCATGGAAGTCCGTAAGCACCTAAGGCAGAATACTCAGCACATCACCTGCCGCCGCACGAGATGTCTGACTGCATGATAAGTCAGGGGAAGCCAGCGCGAAGGTAAGAGACAGCCGATCCTTGGCTGAACCCTGACATGCACAGAGTAATATGTCAGATACTATGATGTAGCTGCCATCTAGATACCCCTTTATTTAAACTAACATGCTATACAAAGTAATATGTACAATTATCTGATAAACTGCCACCTAAATACCAATTTATACATGCTAAACTGATATATACAGTAGATTAATATGTAAGATATTATGATAGAGTTTTCACCTAGATACCCCTTTATATATACTAACCTGATATACACAGTAATATATCAGATTCTATGAAGAAGCATCCACCTAGATAACCCTTTATATAAAGTAACTTGATGCACAGAGTTATATGGATGATTCTATTGAATTTGTATTATACTAATAAAAATATTAAAATATTTGAATAATTCTGGATACAATTATAAAGAAAAACTAGAGATTTTAGACACATGGAAACACTGTATTTGTAGAATATTTAGACAATACATAAATTATACAATAGTACTGAGAAATAATATAAATATACATTATATATAAATGATACAATAGTACTGATAGAGAATATATAGCTCTATTACATAGATGACACTCAATTTGAGACTAAATTTTAGTAAGTTACAAAAAACATCTACAGATGTCTGTGTATTTATCAATATATTCTTAGGTATAATATAATTACCTTACTCTGGAGATTCTTCCTTCTGTCTCTTTCATACACTTCTATATGTCCAGCTCTCCAAACAGCAGCTAAACTAGCAGCTCCTCCATTAGCTATCAGTAGCCTGATACAGCCTATTTATAGTCATTCCTCCCCCATTTCACTCCAGAAGTTCCCAGGATGACCAGAAGGAATTCTTACACTGAGAGGTGATATATAAACACAGCGGCTTCTCGTGCCTAATTCCTTGTCTTGTAAATGATGTGTAAATATTCCTAAAGTCACTTACTACTATAGTAAATGCTAATTATACTTTGGCAGGGGTAACACCTTGCATTCTAATTAGATCAGAGCAGCCCCAGGCAATCTGTTATGTCACTAAAGGATCTTTTGTTTAGAAGTCACCTAATGCCTGGGCAGAGTTTCAACAGAAAGACCTGTTCTACATATTAGCAGGAACCTCACAATGATTCTGTACATAATAACATCAATAGACATATGTATAGTAAAAGTCAATATTTGATAAAATCTGAATGAAATTATTTTTCTCCTAATCTTACACATTGTGATATAAATGTCACATTTGAGTTTCTTAGACACATATAAATAGTGTATTTGATGACTTTGTATGAATTTATATTTATTAGGATAATTTTAATGAATTTTTCTCATCATAATTTGTTGCTTGCTAATGCCTAAGGCCAATCACTGGTGCTATTAGAGTATATTGGTGCAAAACCATGATTTTTTTATTTAGAAGTCATAATATGTCAACAACAGCTCAAAATAGCCCAGATAAAGGACAGTCCATTGTTATTTCAAGAACTTAAGGTCATACATTTTTGGAAATTGCAACATCTTTGAAATTTTTACCAAGTACAAACACTGTACAGCGCTATGATGTAACAATCTCCCACGAGGATGAAGGACAGAGGATACATTTATTATAGTCACTGACCTCAAAAATCATATATTAATAGCACCTCCGACAAGAGGGCAAATTAATGGTAAACTGAGTTCTAGCAGCAGATACTGTACATCTCACCATTTACTTTTCAGAAGAGACCTAAATTAGGTATTTATTGTAGAATTACTGCAAAGTAAACATTACTATAGGAGAGATGTAAGAAGACTCTTGCTTGGGCCAAGGAATACAGGCTGTGGTCATCAGTTTATTTCCAAATTTAACATTTCTGATTCCACCTGCCATATTGTGCCACTGCCTATGGTGTAAGGGATTTTAGCTATTTTCTATTTAATAACAAAGCAATGCATTAACCATTAACTTTCCCTGACTATTTAAAAAAAAGCTGAGATTCTCTATGAGATTACATACTGGATAAGAAAGAGGTAGTTTACTGGTGCACAAAGCTAGAAAAAATTCAAAAAATATATAAAAAAGAATGTTTAATTGGTATTTGTTAAAAATAATAATATATCTATTCCCCTCCAAAAGTTGGAATAACAGCAAAGTAATATAAAAAAAGAAGTTCAAAGAAATGAAAATAAAGATTATAATAAAATGCTGAGGGTGCTTGCACATGCTCACACACACAAAATATATATTTTATTATATGTTTTGCTCCTTCAATTAAGAATATCATGGAATAGTGTCCCTCCTGTATAGAGAGGACACAGACAGGGTATTGCAAATCAATATTTAGAAATGGATCATAGCTTGAGCCACACTTAAGGGGGTTGTGAACTTATTTTTAATCTCTTAAACTGCGCATTCACTATACAATTTTTTGTCAGATATCTGTCCAATCTGGCTGATTGGAATGAAAACCTGGTAATGTATGGGAGCAAATGACAATAGTCCATTTGCTCACAAACAGTGAAAAATAGCCAAAAATGGTTGTTCATACAAATTGGTTAAAACACACAAATTTAACCAATTAGAACATTTTTTTTCCTTTTTTTAGTGATTAAAACCATATGAACAACTGTCATTTGCTCCCACACATTACCAGGTTTTCATTCCAACCAGCCAGATTGGACAGATATCTGACAGAAAATTGTATAGTGGATTGTCAGCTTTAGGGATATAACTCACATGAATAACAGTGAGTATACTGGAATAAATAGTAAACAGTGTCAATTCTACTGTGGAAACATTAAATTCAATTTATGATGTTATAAATCAGGCGATTTACAGTTATTAATAACTTATAAATAGTTGTTCAGTATTGGAATGACACCATTTATAATGATAAGGGCTGTATGTGAAACAGAATATATATGGTGTGTCTCACATGTGAGAGATATATTTACACCAGTGTGATTGATCTTAAATGATCACACCCATCAATTTATTCCTGACAGTATTCATATCACTCTAAATAATGATGACGAGATGGTATGACTTTACATGGCATAGGTTTTGATCCATATGTAATTCCTTGAAGATAATATTCAACCCTGTCTATGAGTTCAGTGGGGTAATGTAGGAAGGAAGGGGTAATCACAATTATGATAGTTGCATATATTTTGTCTGTGTTGATTATAGTTCCCACAGCACATACAAAGAATAGTACTACCTGACAGTTACTCTGTTTGTAAATTATGGGTTATAATTCTCCTGTGGTACAAGTGTTTTGTAGGTGGGGCAAGGGGGTGGCTACACAAATGGAGGCATTCCTGAAGGAACGCCTGACATTTGTCGGAGGCACCACTGACATCACCAGTGATGTCAGTGGAGAGCTTCCTGAGGGTCTCATCGCAAGCCCCGATGGTCACGACCATCGTGACCATCACCTAGCCACCCACAAAAGTTGTGGGTGGTCACCCACAGCTTAGCGAGCGGATAGGAGGCCGCAAAAAAAAAAAAAATTAAAATGTCCTGATTCAGAGCGAGTGCTCTTAAAGATCGTAAGGCTCTGAATCAGGCCCTTAATACATCAGTAGCATTCAGCTGTTGTGAATACTCTGCATTTATAAATAGTCAGTAAAAGCTATTTAGTAGTAAATATCACATATAGTTTGAAACTTAGGGTATTCTGGTGGTATGGTGATCTGGCAGTGCTTGGGTTAATTTTGCATCTGCCAGGATTGTAACACTTACTCAGTCACTATCAGTTTAGTATACGGATAGAGTTCATATTAGGTAGAGACAAAAAGCTGAGTTTGTAACTTAATATATCAGTGACATTCATCTGCTGGGGAAGCAGTCAGGAGGTCATTGGATGGAATCCCAACCATCAGCTTCCCGACTGTCTAATCCCAGCAAGGGCTAAATGACAGGTGTCAAAATCCTGATGCCTGTCATTATAATTATGCTTGGAGCCCGACACCCATCTTACCTCTTGAAGGTAATCTGTGCACCGGATGCGGACTACAGCAGTGGGGGGGTTTAGGTTTAGGGTTCCCAGGGGGGACTAAGGTTTAGGCACCCCACAGGAGTTTAGGGTTAGGCTAGGGGAAGGGATGGTTAGGGTAAGGCACCCCCGGGTGGAGGTTAGGGCTAGGCACCCCCGCGGGGGACTTAGATTTAGGCAGTGGGGAAGGGGGGGTTAGGTTTAGGCACTTAGAGGGGAGATTAGGGTTAGGCAATTTGGGGGGAGGTTAGGGTCAGGCACCCATAAGGGATGGTTAGGGAGGAGAAGAGGTTAGTCAATACTTACTTCTTGAAAATTGGGATTTTCACTGATGCCGGGAACATGTAGTTTCTAAAGCAGCAAGAGGGTGTCCCCACCTCCTGGATAATAGCTTCAAAGTCCTGAGCAATAGGTAGCTGGACTTCTATATTGCGACACTAGGTGTAAATCTGGTACGCTTTGAATCCTCATATTTTATGGTGGACTTTCAGTCAACTGATAACTGAAAACACACTGGGCATGCACAGTACTATGATCTATATGCCATGACATAGCACAACTGGCATATGGAATGGCTCCACCGGGTATGCGCCAGAGATCCCATTGTAACCCCTCTATTACACTCAGTTTGTAATAGAGAGACCCCTCTTTTAAGCAGAATTTGCTACTAAAAGTCATGAAATCACTAGTCTGATGCAAGTGTGAAGCTTCAAAAACACAGTCAGTGTGTAATACAGTGTTGTGTGTGCCTGTGAAATATTTTTATATAAAAGTAGAGGACTCACACACTTAATGATTTAAAACTTTAGTAGACATTCTTCTACTGCACTGATTCAATGAGGAAAATGCTGTACTACAGTATATTGTACAGAATCACTGCTTCTGTCTGCCTATCATCGGGCAGTGATATAGAAAATGCATTGGAAATCAGATGCATGCGTTGTGTAGTTTAGGAAAAGTGACACCTGGAGGAAAAAAAGTTGTATTACACGTTATGACTTTATTTCAGTGCTACGCCATGTTCCGCTATTAAATTTCCTGTGTAGCGCAACTCATGACGTAATGTGTGGTGCTAGATGCATGGCGCGCTACATGGCATATGGAGCAACAAACTAACTGGGCACATCTGTTTAGTAACACTCAATGTCTGCCACCCTGATACTTCACTCAGTGTCATCACCATTGGTGCAGCAATGTTTAGACTGCATACCAAGGACTGTAATTGTCCTGCATTGTCTATTACTGTATGTAGCTGTTATATTGTTTTGCTCATTTGTTTATGTCATTTGTTAGGAGCTACTCAAGCCTTGTCTTACCATATGGTAAAAAGGATAATAATACAGTAAAGCACTATA
The DNA here is from genome assembly GCA_031769625.1 of Taudactylus pleione. Taxonomy (NCBI): domain Eukaryota; kingdom Metazoa; phylum Chordata; class Amphibia; order Anura; family Myobatrachidae; genus Taudactylus; species Taudactylus pleione. The sequence continues at coordinate 5,175,750 of JAUIMM010000144.1, read as the reverse complement.
CTGTAATATGAATAATGTATTTTTTTCCAATACAGACCAAGTTTTAACCCATGGGAGACCAAAACAAGGCCATGTACTAGGCCACAGCCCATATTATACAAGGGACATCACTCATGGTAAAGTACTGTATTTACATTAGTGACAGTCCATAGTGGATGTCAAGATTTTACAATATACTGTACAGTATTGTACTGTACATTGGTGTTGTATTACTGTATCTTTGTTTTCACCACACAGACCATCTTTAGCAGGTGATTGCCCTGTATAGGTTCATGGACCACATGTTAGTGGACTCATCTTGTATCTATCTGCTGAGTTTGTTTTAATTTCATTTTTAATTTTTTGTTTTAGTCAAATTTTAAATTGTTCTAACATACAGCATTTTATATTTTTTATGGGATCCAGTTGATAGATAGACAGTATTTAAATAGACATTTGATAGACAGACACCACATGTTAGACAGACAGAAGGTCAATAGAATCAACAGAATTTTGTCATTGAATTTACTCTTATTGTAATAATCTACAAATCATAGAATCTTTTTCACTGTAATATCATACTGTAATGTATTCTCTTCTGTGTGCATCATCTGATGTCTAACAAGATGTTGTTTCTGGGTAAAATACTTGCTACATTCAGAGCATTTATATTGCTTCTCTCCTGTGTGAATCATCTGATGTCTAACAAGTTCCTGCTTGGTGGTAAAACATTTGCTGCATTCAGAACATTTAAATGGCTTCTCTCCTGTATGAATTCTCTGGTGTATAAGTAGATAATGCTTTGTGATGAAACACTTGCAGCAATCATAGCATTTAAATGGTTTCTGTATGAATCATCTCATGTCTAATAAGATGTTTCTTGGTAAAACACTTGCTACATTCAGAGTATGTAAATGTATTCCATCCTGTGTGAATCCTCTGATGTATAACAAGGTAATTTTTGGTGGTAAAACACTTGCTACATTCAGAGCATTTAAATGGCTTTTCTCCTTTATGAATCATCTGATGAATAACAAGCTGTTGCTTATTGCAAAAATATTTACTGCATTCAAATGGCTTCTCTCCTGTGTGGCTCCTCTGATGTATAACAAGGTCATTCTTGCAGCATTCAGAGCATTTCAATTTCTTCTCCCCGGTGTGAATCCTCTGATGTATAATACAATTATGCTTTTTGGAAAAGCACTTGCTACATTCAGAACATGTAAATGGTTTCTCTCCTGTGTGAATCATCTGATGTCTGACAAGTTGTGATTTACTTTAAAAGCTTTTGTCACACTCAGGGCACAGATTCGGTTTCTCTCCTCTGAGACTCTTTATGTATGAGATGAAATATTAGTTTGCTGTAAATGTTTTCTCTATTCAGAAATTTAAATTCACTTTTGCGAATCCTCCAGTAGAAAAAAAAAATATTTATTCTGCTTAATCAGAGAAAAATGCCACTTTCCACAACGTCTTCTAATATTCTTAGTGCAGATCCTGCTCCTTATTTGACCTATAAAGAAAAAAGGTAATTTACAGTGTTAAATCTACTTTTAGAGTAATATTGTTATATTGTATTAGGAACATGATTTATATTTAAATGAACTAACAAATATGACCCAGTCATTTATAATTGTTTTAAAATTGTAATATAATATGTTGTCAAATTGCTATATACTAATTTCCATATACCCTCCTGCTGCAAATAGATACTTGATATAAAATACTTTCTCTGTTAATGTTTCCAAATTTTCTTATTACTGTGACATTAGAATGTGCAGATTATACATTACTCACCCCCTGCACTGACCATAGATGGGTAACACATGCTACTGATCCTGTCACACCTACTGTCAGTTGATGCACCAGGATGCCACCATTATCTCTGCACACACCATGGAAATGGGGATAATGTCACCATCTCGCAGTCACTTACCTCAGTGTGATGTGTGCAGAGGAATCAGTGATCATTGCTGTATGAGATACCAGGTTTTTAATAGGGAAATAAAATAAAGTTTGTGTTTTAGACATAGGTAGGTTTAGTCTAAGGGCCTAAGCTACACCCCAAAAGCTGGAGAAACCTATGATAAACAAATTAGACATTATAGTTTGTAAAATAAAACAAGTATACATGTGTCCAGCAGCATATGTGCATTTGTAAAAGACAGGGGCAGATTCAATTTGACATGAGGTTTACCCCTAAAACTTAGACGTTGCCTCAGGTGAGCAAAGATCAATCTGTATTAAATGCACCCTCTGGAGATTAATGTACAGGGAAACCCTGAGAGTCAAACACTTAATACTGAGTCTATGGGTTACCACATGCTGCCTGCAGGTCTCTCACACTGGGAAATTAACAATGAATCATGGAAGAACCACCATAGGTGCAACTGCTATGGAGCCCAGAGCTGAGAATATGTAAGATACTGTAATGGAACTGCCACCTAGATACCCCTTTATATATACTAACTTACAGGATCTCAAACTCAATCCTTAGGACCTTAAACAGTGCATATTTTCTAGGTCTCTGAACAGAATCACAAGTGAAATTATTCGCTCTACCTGTGGATTTTTCAAAATATAATAGTGAGTAACAAATACACCTATGCACCTGCTGAGTGACCTGGAAAATGTGACCTATGTGGTTTCCTCAGAATCAAGTTTCACATCAACTTATACAAACCTGATGCACGGTGTAAAATGCAGGATAATATGAAGAAGCTGACATCTAGTTATTTCTTTATAAACTAACCTAATGCACAAAGTATATGTAAGATACAATGATGCAGCTGCCAACTAGATAATCCTTTATATATACACTAACCTAATGCACAGAGTAATATGTAAGATACTATGATGCAGCATCCAAATAGATAATCCTTTATATATACTAACCTGATGCACAGAGTAATATGTAAGATACTATGATGCAGCATCCAAATAGATAATCCTTTATATATACTAACCTGATGCACAGAGTAATATGTAAGATACTATGATGCAGCTGCCAACTAGAAAATCCTTTATAAATACACTAACCTAATGTATATGTAATATACTATGATCAGGGGTGTATCTAGGGATCCGAGAGTCCCTGGCAAGGTAATAGACTGATGCCCCCCTCCCCCCATAATTTCAGGAAGTTCCCCCAGTAGTAGTCCCCTCTATGCAGTGCCCCCAGTAGTAGTCCCCTCTATGCAGGGCTCCCAGTAGTAGTCCCCCCTATACAGTGCACCCAGTAGTGTCCATCCCCCCATAATGTGCCCCCAGTAGCGGCCCTCTGTATACAGTGCCCCTTAGTAGCCACACTCCCCCATTAGCTGTGCCAAAACAAAAAACACACACACACAAAAACGAAGCAAATTACCTGATCCCCTCTCCTGCCAACGTCCGCCGCTGTCCACTCCACCGAGCCCGCTCTCACTCTGCACTATGGGATGGTAGAGATGTCTCTCCCATCACCAACTGCAGGCTGAGCAGGAAGGCAGAGCTCATGAGTGAGCTCGAGCCGGCTCCCTCAATGGATGCAGCAGCCAATGAGAGACTGTCTGACACTCATTGGCTGGCTGCTATAAACAATCACACATTGTGTATGGCAGACCGCTCTCACTATGGTCTGCCCTACACTTGTGGGGCCCGGGGGACTAACGGGGCTAGTTCAAGCCCCAGGGGTAGTCAACCCAATAGCTGCTGGTGGCACTGCCAGATGGTGCCCCCCCTTTGTCCGGTGCCCTTGGCGAGTGCCATCCTGGCCAGTGGGTAGATACACCCCTGACTATGATGCAGCTGCCAACTAGATAATCCTTTATATATACACTAATCTAATGCACAGAGTATATATAAGATACAATCATGAAGCTGCTAACTAGATAATCCTTTATATATACTAACCTGATGCACAGAGTAATATGTAATGGAGCTGTCACCTAAATATCTCTTTATATATACTAACCTGATGCACAGAGTAATATGTAAGATACTATGATGGAGTGATGGAGCTGCCACCTAGCTACCTCTTAATATATACTAACCTGATGCACAGAGTAATATGTAAGATACTATGAAGGTGCTTCCACCTAGATACCCCATTATATATACTAACCTGATGTACAGAGTAATATGTAAGATACTGTGAAGGTGCTTCCACCTAGATACACCTTTATATATACTAACCTGATGCACAGAGTAATATGTAAGATACTATGATGGAGCTGTCACCTAAATAGCTCTTTATATATACTAAAATAATGCACAGAATAATATGTAAGATACTATGATGGAGCTGCCACCTAGCTACCCCTTAATATATACTAACCTGATGCACAGAGTAATATTTAAGAAACTATGAAGGTTCTGCCACCTAAATACCTCTTAATATATACTAACCTGATGCACAGAATAATATGTAAGATACTATGAAGGAGCTGCCACCTAGATATCCCTGTATATACTAACCTGATGCAGAGTAATATGTAAGATACTATGATGGAGCTGTCACCTAGATACCACTTAATATATACTAACCTGATGGCTAGAGTAATATGTAAGATACTATGAAGGTGCTGCAACCTAAATACCTCTTTATATATACTAACCTGATGCACAGAGTAATATGTAAGATACTATAATGGAGCTGCCATGTAGATTCCCCTTTATATATACTAACCTGATGCACAGAGTAAAATGTAAGATAATATGATGGAGGTGATCAGGTGACCAAGCCTTCCAGTGAAACGCGCGTCCTCTCTTGCATTTACAGCATACAGATCTCTGATACAGCACAGTTACAGCCATGACACATTGACTGTTCCAGTGAGGTACTTTCTATCACTACAATGCACTCTCTCATCTGAGTCCTAGTCTGTGACTCCCCCTGCAATGCTAATCTAGTAACAAGGGAGAGACTAATTTCTATTCTCAGACAGTAGAAGCGCTGTCTGTTGTTTCACCTGGGATTAACACTGCACTCACTCTCTCATCCCGTTTGATTTGACAGGGGAAAGCAGAAGTGGGTCCATGTCAATATATCCCAGGTCTAACTTCTTTCATCCTTCTCCATTATTAAATGGTTTAACCACAGATGGTCCTTTTTATTAATGCCATTCATGCTAATTAATGATAAATGCTTCCGGCTTCCATTTTTGGAATCGCATGCAAAATAAAAGAAGTGGGGTTCCCATAGTGTTTTACTACCATTTAATGATATAACAACATATAAAACACATGAATATATACAATAACTGAAAATCCACCAAAATATGAGGATTCAATGCGTACCAGATAAGGTGGGTGTAACAAATTTACACCTAGTGTTGAATTATAGAAGTCCAGGACTTCCAGGGAACAGGAACAGGTAGTTTCCACAGCAGTAAGAGGGTGTCCCCACCTCCTGGATAATAGCTTCAAAGTCCTGAGCAATAGGTGGCTGGACTTCTATATTGCGTCACTAGGTGTAAATCTGGTACGCTTTGAATCCTAATTTTTTTGGTGAATTTTCAGTTAACTGACAATAACTGAAAACACACTGGGCATGTGCAGTACTATGATCCTCTATACACCATGGCATAGCACGAATGGCATATGGAGTGGCTCCACATGGCATGCGCCAGAGATCCCATTGTAACCCCTCTGGAGCTGACAGCCACCAAAATGCTGAAAGCACTGACATTGCCACAAGTGGGCACCTTAAAACACACACTCAGTTTGTAATAGAGAGACCCCTCTTTTTAGCAGAGTTTGCTACTAAAAGTCATGAAATCACTAGTCTGATGCAAGTGTGAAACTTCAAAAACACAGTCAGTGTGTAATACAGTGCTGTGAGTGCCTGTGAAATATTTTTATATTTTTATATAAAAGTAGAGGACTCACACGCTTAATGATTTAAAACTTTATTAGACATTCTTCTACAGCACTGATTCCATGAGGGAAATGCTGTACTACAGTATATTGTACAGAATCACTGCTTCTGTCAGCCTATCATTGGGCAGTGATACAGAAAATGCATAGGAAATCAGACGCATGCGTTGTGTAGTTTAGGAAAAGTGACACCTGGTGGAAAAAAGTTGTATTACACGTTATGACTTTTTTTCAGTGCTATGCCATGTTCTGTTTCCTGTGTGGTGCAACTCATGACATAATGTGTGGTGCTAGATGCATGGCATACTACATGGCATATGGAGCAACAAACTAGTAGGGCATATCTGTATAGTAACACTCGGTGTCTGCCACCCTGATGCTTAACTCAGTGTAATCACCATTGGTGCAGCAATGTTTAGACTGCATACTAAGGACTGTGATTGTCCTGCATTGTCTTTTACTGTGTGTAGCTGTTATATTGTTTTGCTCATTTATTTATGTCATTTGTTAGGAGCTACTCAAGCCTTGTCTTACCATATAGTAAAAAGGATAATAATATAGTAAAGCACTATACTGTAATATGAATAATGTATTTTTTTCCAATACAGACCAAGTTTTAATCCATGGGAGACCAAAACAAGGCCATGTACTAGGCCACAGCCCATATTATACAAGGGACATCACTCATGGTAAAGTACTGTATTTACATTAGTGACAGTCCATAGTGGATGTCAAGATTTTACAATATACTGTAACAGTATTGTACTGTATATTGGTGTTGTATTACTGTATCTTTGTTTTCTCTCCACAGACCATCTTTAGCAGGTGATTGCCCTGTATAGGTTCGTGGACCACATGTTAGTGGACTCATCTTGTATCTATCTGCTGAGTTTGTTTTAATTTAATTTTTAATTTTTTGTTTTAGTCAAATTTTAAATTGTTCTAACATACAGTATTTTATATTTTTTTATGGGATCCAGTTGATAGATAGACAGTATTTAAATAGACATTCGATAGACAGACACCACATGTTAGACAGACAGAAGGTCAAAAGAATCAACAGAATTTTCTCATTGAATTTACTCTTATTGTAATAATCTACAAATCATAGAATCTTTTTCACTGTAATATCATACTGTAATGTATTCTCTTCTGTGTGAATCATCTGATGTCTAACAAGATTTTGTTTCTGGGTAAAATACTTGCTACATTCAGAGCATTTATATGGCTTCTCTCCTGTGTGAATCATCTGATGTCTAACAAGTTCCTGCTTGGTGGTAAAACATTTACATTCAATGCATTTAAATGGCTCCTCTCCTGTGTGAATCCTCTGATGTATAAAAAGGTCATTCTTGGTGGTAAAACCCTTGCAACATTCAGAGCATTTAAATTTCTTCTCCCTGGTGACTCCTCTGTTGTATAATACAATTATGCTTTTTGGAAAAGCACTTGCTACATTCAGAACATTTAAATGGCTTCTCTCCTGTGTCAATCATCTGATGTGTAATAAGCTGTGACTTTTGAGAAAAACATTTCCTACATTCAGAACATGTAAATGGTTTCTCTCCTGTGTGAATCCTCTGTTGTCTGACAAGTTGTGATTTACACTTAAAGCTTTTGTCACACTCAGAGCACAGATTCGGATTCTCTCCTATGAGACTCTTTATGTATGAGATGAAATATTAGTTTGCTGTAAATGTTTTCTCTATTCAGAAAATTAAATTAGCTTTTGCGAATCCTCCAGTAGAAAAAAGTTATTTATTCTGCTTGATCAGAGAAAAATGTCACTTTTCACAACGTCTTCTAATATTCTTAGTGCAGATCCTGCTCATTATTTGACCTATAAAGAAAAAAGGTAATTTACTTTGTTACATCTACTTTTAGAGTAATATTGTTATATTATATTAGGAACATGATTTATATTTAAATAAACCAACAAATATGACCCAGTTATTTATAATTGTTTAAAATTGTAATATAATATGTTGTCAAATTGCTATATACTAATTTCCATCTACCCTCCTGCAGCATATATACTTGAGTATAAGTTGACCTGAATATAAGCCGAGGTACCTAATTTTACCACAAAAACTGGGAAAACGTATTGACTCGAGTATAAGCCTAGGGTGGGAAATGCAGCAGCTACTGGTTATAATCCCTCCCCTGGTACTGCCCCTAGTAGTAATATTCCCCCTCTGGTAGTGCCCCCAGTAGCAATATCCCCCCCTGGTAGTGCCCCCAGTATTAATCCCCCCCTGGTACACTATCAGTAGTATTCCCCCTCTGGTAGTGCCCCCAGTAGTAATACCCCCCTGGTAGTGCCCCCAGTAGCAATATCCCCCCCTGCTGGTGAACCCAGTTTTAATCACCCCCTGGTAGTGCCCCCAGCAGTTATCCCCCCTGGTACTGCCCCCAGTAGTAGCTGCTAATAGTGTTGTGATACTCCTTTTGCATATACTGACAACATATGCTGATCCATGAATGACAACAGCAATAAGGATACTTGGAAATACAGTAATACAGGATAGGTGGGAACTGTCACCTTGCAGTTTAGACTCTGTCTTTCAATTACATGTACAATTTAAATGATACTATAGACCCCAACCAAATAGATAAAATCAAAATCATACTATACAATCCGACCAAATGGGGTTTATATGGGTCTGAAGTTAGAACACTAATATTAGGAAAGTCTTAACTGTGCTACAATCACTGCACAATTCCACAACCGATGATCCCATTGATCCCAGGTACCTATTATCTTCATGTGCTGAAAAGGCATCTGATCTGGTAACCTGTGATCATCTGTTTAAGTTACTCAGCCATTTTGTTTGGCCTCCCCCCACTCTTTATTTTTAGATAAAATGTACTGGTGTTTATAACATGAAGTACAGTGATAATGGAAGGCTAATTACCATTAATAGAAAAAAAATCACATACAGTAGTCACAGAGAAATGAAAAGCAAAGGGTAGATTTCTACCTCAAAATTTAAAAATGACCATGTGAAAGATACATAACAATATGTAAACTCTTGTTTTAGTATTATATAATAGTATTTCACAAATACATAAAAATAAATTGTCTCAAACTAGAATTATATTGTAATACATATCAATCGTAAGTAGAGAAGTATAAAAGACATGTGCACAGGAGTAGGAAGAGGGTTTGATCTTGCTGCTTAAACAGAAGATGAAATACATCTAATGAGATACCAATTAATACGTTCAAAAAGTTTAATAACGTGGCCTTGAGACGATATTTATAAGGTGTTAATAAAGGGTTCCCATTTCTGATATTAATTTTTTACTCCTTTGTTAATATCAGTTATGGTTGAGGAGCAATCATAGTAGAGTAGTTGTAGCTTTCTGTGCTTAACCTTAGAAAGGGATGGATACGTTTTACTGGTCCAATGTAAAAGAATAATTTTTTTAGCCACAGTTATAAAAGCAGTCAAAAGACAGAATTTAGTTGCTTTATCCAGGCCTAAATTCCATAATTTAAAGTTATAACAAAACATGCTAATGTGTTGGGTGTTAGCTGAAGTGAGAAGATATTATTTAGAAATTAAACGACTTTACACCAAAATTGATTTCACTTTTCTACATCCCCAAATACAATGAAAGAATGTGGCATTGGTTATTTTACTTTTTGGGCAAATATCAGATTCTGCCTTCATTGTGCTGGGAAAATGTAAGCTTACCCATACTTTTAATTGAATTTTTAACCTCTCTATATCCTTCCCCCATTCCTCGAGTCCTCACTATTAAATATTTGTAACCACCTTTGCTATATTCAAAGAGGGATGAGACAGGGGTGCCCCCTTTGCCCATTCTTGTTTGCAACTGTCCTCGAACCACTGGCGATAGCACTTCAACAAAATCCCACCTTTAATAAAATTTCCAATATTGACCAAGAAAGCAAGTTGTCTTTATTTGCAGATGATATGATGCTGTTTATATCGGATCCTTTACACTCCATTCCTGCAATTTTAGACACATTTTCTTTATTTCGTTTCAGGATATCATAGACAAATCTGAATTGCTTCCTATTAATGTGACTCCATCTCTATACTCTCATACTTATATAGCTTCTCTATTTACTGTCACACCTCATAAGCACAAAAATTGATGTATTTATATACCAGCCCGATTGTAGTCCCTCTATAGTGTTCATTTATCCAAACTACTGAATAAACTACAATCTCAAATTTTATTTGGAAGGACCTTAAGATTCTCTACTAGGCCGAATTACAGTGATCAAATGTATAATATTCCCAAAGCTAGCATATCTTTTACAAACACTACCTTTTACATTGATGAAAGCTGATATTCTTCATTACACACAAATATTTTTAAAATTTATCTGGCATTATCAGAAACCCAGGATGAATCATTCCTGAGCATGTCTGCCAAACACCAAAGGGGTACGAAGCATACCTTATTTTGCGGCATTTGCAAAATCTTTCTTGTTTTGTGGCTGATTGGTTGCTACATACTGACCATCACTCTAACCCTGCTCTAGAGGAGGCCTTGTTTTACTTATATGCTCTGGCAGCCTTGCTGCAAAACCTAAAAATGACATTTCCATTGATTTTCTGGTGTAATTTTTTTTTATCCCTATAAAACATGGTTTAGTGTCAATGCACACTTAATGAAAATCCCTCTTTCATCGCCTTTTATTCCTTTGTAGGTTAACCTTATGTTCATTCCCTCTCTAATAATAGCCTCTACAGACTCTGGGGCCAAAGGACATCATGTCCATCAATGATGTGTTTGACCCGAGTGGCACTATTCTTTCATTTATATAGCTACAAGAAAAATATGAACTCCCTCTCTCTCATTTCTTTATGGTTTTTTTGCAGGTACATCATTATGTCCAATCACTAGTTAACCCTCTGTGAGCCTAAGACAGTCCAGATGTTTTATCTCAAATACTCTCTTTATGTTGTATGACTTAATTTAGAATACATCATCTCTACTTCCATTTAATTGATTTGAACTCACAAGCTTGGTCCACTATTTCCTAGACATGGCACATAGAAATACCAGAGTTAGCTGACTTTGAGTTGATCCTTGCAAATTTGGTTTGTTCTACCTAACTTTAAGTCACCACAGCTACAAGAGATTCATCTTAGAGTATTGAATCAGACTTATTTATCTGCTGCCCATAGAATACACTTTGTGGCATTGGCCACTGTGGACTTGTATCAAACGTAACCACTCAAATGCCTCTCCATTCCAACACATCTGGTATTGTGGAAAGGTTGTTAGGTTTTGGAACAAACTCTTATATTACTTAAATTATTCATTGAAACTTAAATTATCTAATAACGCTGCTACTTTCCTTTTCACTGACTTCTCCACCTGGGAATCAGAATCATCTGTAGATCCTTGGAAACCCTACTTGATGGTTATGGTGAAAGTAGACAAGCAGCTAATTCTCAAACATTGGATTCTACAATCCTCTCCCACATTGAGTGAATGGAAAGTTTTTATGCTAGAGGTACTTTACTGGGAAAGACACATGGTTATTTTTAAAATTGAAAAGGGAGTCCTAGCTTTCTCCTAAAAATGAGTAGTTTATATAGAGTGTCTTCATGCCCAAACTCAGGCTAACATCTGGAGTGTTTTTGAACACACAGGGAGTAAATTTATTAAAGTGAAAGTTATTAGTAGTGAGTTTTAGAAGAGATGTTGCCAATAGCAATCAATTAGATTCTACTTAACATTTAACTAGTACCTTTTTGAAGATATCAGCTAGCACCTGGTTGCTATGGGCAACTTCTATTTTAAAACTCACTTCTAAAAACTCTCACTTTGGAAGATTTACCCCACAGAATGATTTCTGTTATGGCAGGTCACCTAAGATAATTTATTGTCTCATTTCTTTTTTTTTTATCTGACTTGCCCTAATTATTTTATTTTACAGTCATGTCCTAAAAAAGTGAGAGAGTGCATAAATATGGTCTATTGCACAGATTCTCAAACTCGGTCCTCAAGACCCCAAACAGTGCATGTTTTCCATGTCTCAACACTGAATGAAGTGAAATAATTATCTCCACCTGTGGAACTTTTAAGATGTGTCAGTGAGTAATGATTACACCTGTGCACCTGCTGGGTGACCTGCAAAATGTGAACTGTGTGGTGTCCTGAGTACCGAGTTTGAGAAACACTGGTATATTGCATAGTTATAGCTAGATATACCTCCTCTTGTAGATTTAGTCTAACTTGTACTTCATTTCTTAGATGGCCATTAATGCCATTGGTATTATAATACTTTATGAAACTTTCTTCAAATATTTTATTACATTGTAATATACTATAATTTCACTTAAATTCATATACATATTGCATATAATTGTTACTGTTTTGATATTGCAAATTCTTACCAGTGGCAAACACAGGATTTTGAAAGGGGGGTTTACAAATAATTGGTTACAGACCCAATGACAAAAACGTCTAACCAGAATAAGCCTGCAACATACACTTAATTGTGTACTTCAAGAGTTTTAATAGGAGGATACTATTTATTAGATTATGCCAGCTGTCTGCTATTCCCAGTGGGTGGGGGATGGGAGGATAATATTTATTAGATTATGCAGAGCTGTCTGCTGTATGTTATTCCAGGGATGTGGGGGGATGGGAGGATTCCTCCCTTTCCTCCACCCCCTCGGAAATAACATACAGCAGATAGCTCTGCATAATCTAAAAACTAGTATCCTCCCATCCCCCCACACCCCTGGAATAACATACAGCAGACAGCTCTGCATAATCTAATAAATAGTATCCTCCCCCCTCCATCCCCCCACCGCAAATACATAGAGCAGTCAAATGGAATGATATTAATACATATTATCCCCTCCTGGCTGCCCCCCCCTCCCCCATAAACAGAGCAGCAGAAAATGGGCATCATTCAAAAAATATTACTCCCAGCCCCCACCCCCTGCCACCAACGCCCGCAAGACCCCCGGCGCTCCCCCGACATATAGCAGTACTCAGTCAGTCTGAGTCATCAGCCGCTTAAACAATAAATATTATCCCCCCCGGGCGGGGCGGCATCCGGCGGCGGCCACCTACGTCTTGCGACTGACAGCTCCGTAACTCCATAGCAGCTGGCAGCAGGGCTGCCATCAGAGATTGTTGGGCCCGGGATTCACAAAATAAGCCCCCCCATGGGTGAGGGGGGCATTGCTGTGGTAATGTGCGTGAACCAGTTGAAAAAATATATCAAAGTTTAGGCTGTGGGTGTTAACATGTCAATCTGTAATATACAGTTGAAGTGATGGTGATAGAGAAGGGTGAGGGTGTGAGAGTGGTGTGGGATGGGGTGAGGGTGGGAAAGCAGGGTGGGAGAAATGGTGGAAGAGAGGGGTGAATGTGGGAGAGAGGGTGGAAGAGAGGGGTGAATGTGGGAGAGAGGGTGGAAGAGAGGGGTGAATGTGGGAGAAATGGTGGAAGAGAGGGGTGAATGTGGGAGAGTGGGTGGCAGAGCAGGGTGAGGGTGGGAGAGCAGGTGGGAGAGAGGGTGAAGGTGGGAGAGAGGGTGGGAGAGCAGGGTGAAGGTGGGAGAGAGGGTGAAGGTGGGAGAGAGGGTGGGAGAGCAGGGTGAAGGTGGGAGAGCAGGTGGGAGAGAGGGTGGGAAAGCAGGGTGAGGGTGGGAAAGCAGAAGGCACTGTACCTGGTCTGCCTGTACCACTGGAAAAGCTGGAAAGGAAGCTGGATCCCCCACACCATCTCCTGCTCCTCTGAGGTCTTCACCATCATGCAGCAGCGGATGCAGACTTATTCTTCTCCATTTTGCTATCACCCCCACCGCTGCTGCTCTTCCTCCCTCTCCCCTGGTTGTTGACTTCTCGGCAGGCTGCCCTCTTCCAGCTGGCTGGAGGTTGCAGACTGCGGCTTCTGCTTTAAGCACGCTGCTGCCGCAAACACTCTCCTGGATAGAGGGGCCCGGGTAATAGTACAATTTTGCATTTGAAGCCAGCCGCAGTGGCAGCGGCTCCTGATTGGCTTGCGGCACATCCTACAATATGCCGATGGCGCTTATCAACTGTGCTGCCTTCCGGGCCCCCTTTCTGTCCAGGCCTGGGACTTTAGGCCCGGCAGTCCCCCCTGATGGCGGCCCTGGCTGGCAGTGACAGTGTGTCCAGGGCGGCATGAGGTGCTGAGTCATCCGGATCACGGTGCCCGGCCTGGGGACTGACTGGGAGGAGCTTGCCCGCTGCAGCTCCCACTACAGCCAGCCCAGGCAGTGTCAATCTTTGAAAAAAAAAATATTTTATTCAGCAGCAGCGCTCTCACCAGGTCGGATGGGCGGGTTTCTAGGTACTTCTTCAGGAGGTCCAGCTCAATTTGCACTAAGGACGAAATGCATTGAGGACTGTACTACACTATGAGAAGTGTTTTCTCTCTCCTTAAATCCTATATTTGGAGTACTTAACCAGCTGCCTTTGGGTGTATAAGAGGACTAACTTGGTGAAACCCGAATAAGGACTCATATACAAATGCCTGTTGTTCTGGGTCATTACGGTACGCATGCCATTTTCTAAATAGAGTGTGCTGCATACTTCACATAATACTACACTATATAGGCACTTGTTCTCACCTTTTTGTTTTCCATAATCTTCTGGGATCATACAACAACTGATTCTTCTGGAGAACATACAGCTGCCACCGCAAAAACGGGATTATAGTGGATTATAAATATTGATGTAAAGTAACTGCATTTACACAGAAACAAACGGGATTGAGCGCTGTTTCAGTACCTCACTGTAATATATATATATATATATACTTCTGCGAAAAAAAGCGGCACTCCCAGACTTCAAACAACATAAGTGTTTACTGCATCAAAGCATTAACGTTTCGGGGTCATCCCCCTTCATCAGGATACAGTTACATAGTGAATTACAAACATTTTATACTCACAAACAGTGACGGTGAATCCCCACAGCGCGCCATCCAGGTCTCCGGTATCTGGCGTCCAACTTCCGGTTTTCGACTATGACGTCATACCGGAAGTTGGACGCCTAGCCGGGTCCACGGAATGGCCTTGCTGCTGGCAGTGATAATTAACAGTGATTAAGACAGTGTCAATTGTCCACAAAAAACTTGTAGTACGCACTGATGTCTCATCATTAGGTTCAGTAAATACCCATTTTTTGGCAAGGAAAGTGGGTTACCATAAATGTTTGGGCTGTGTCACATGTGGTTTTTTAATTACGGGTGATAAATTTAATCATCCATATATGGGTAAGACGTATAGTATTAGACATGCTTTAACATGTACATCTAAATTTGTGGTATATCTTCTGTCTTGCCCATGTGGGTTACAAAACGGAAAGACAATTCAAAGAGAGAATGGCGCAACATAGGGCAGCTATAAGAGCGGCTCTATTACAGGGCAAGAGCGAACAAACGGTAGCCAGACATTTTGTTGAAGCAGGACATACCATGGCTATGCTCCGCTATCGAATGATTGACCATGTCCCTTGGACCATCAGAGGGGGTGACAGGGCTAGAAGATTATTGCAAGTAGAAAGTAAATGGATATTTACTTTGAACACTGTCAGCCCATATGGATTAAATGAAGCCCTTAATCTAAATTGCTTTTTATAAGTAACTGAAGTTGAGATCTACTTTAATTAGAGACATCTCGGTGAAACAAGTAATAAGCATATATACATTTTTCTGTGTAAAGTACCAATTTGGTATAATTTTATAAATATAATGTGATATTATTAGCTTACAGATTGGCCACTAGATGGTGCTCTTGTATAAAAATAGGGTTAACAATGTTTTAGCATTGTTATATATTGAGATTTAAGGGATTAGATAAAAGAGTTGTTTATATCATGTTATATTGTGCGTATATCCGTTTGATAATAACTTAAATATTTTATTGTGTGGTCTACAAGTTTTTAGTGGACAATTGACACTGTCTTAATCACTGTTAATTATCACTCCCTGTAGCAAGGCCATTCCGTGGACCCGGCTAGGCGTCACTTCCGGTATGACGTCATAGTCGAAAACCGGAAGTTGGACGCCGGATACCGGAGACCTGGATGGCGCGCTGTGGGGATTCACCATCACTGTTTGTGAGTATAAAATTTTGTAATTCACTATGTAACTGTATTCTGATGAAGGGGGATAACCCCGAAACGTTGATGCTTTGATGCAGTAAACACTTATGTTGTTTGAAGTCTGGGAGTGCCGCTTTTTTTCGCAGACGTATATTGGAGGGGTACATACCCCAGGGTGAGCACCCCAGTGGGACATTCCTTTAAGCTCATTATTTCTTTGAGTGCTGGTGACCAAGTTTGTATATATATATATATATATATATATATATATATGCAAGTGTGTGTACTGCATGTATGCATATCCAACAAACAATTAGGTGTCACTCCAAGTCTGGCATCTTTGGTGAAAAATCAGGTGCTGTTTTAATCAACATTTTGGGGTCCAGTACACCTTCCTCAGGAAACGTTGATTAAAACAGCACCTGATTTTTCACCAAAGATTCCAGACTTGGAGTGCTGCCTTTTTGTTTGTTGGTTATGTCAGGGGTGAGTGATCAGCAGGAGGGCACCCAAACAAGATAAAAAGAGGTGCCAGCTGCCAACAGAGCACTGAAGAGTGATGTTATACAGATCTGTCCACAGACATCTATCCTCCATCCACTACAAGTCATGCCACACATAACACTCCCTGTGCCTCGGTAGCGCCGAGTGTCTCTATTGAGACTTTTTACCTTCAAATGCATATTATTTAACATGCAATGAGGCTAGTTGTATGAGGACCCATCTGTACACATATACATATTTGGAAGCAGGTGCTAGGAATTAGGGTTTACCCCAGCAGTAGATATTCAGACTGATATGTAAAGTATGATATGCTGAAAGATTCTAATATGCTGCTGGAAAAAGTGCTGCTTGAAAGATATTGTTATGGAGATAAAAAATTGGTGACTTTTGGAAATAGTGTGCTGGTATGACCAATTCCTCAGCCCAGGGCCATAGGGTGGGTGGAGCGGCTGGTGCCTACGCATAGGGTGGAATCCTCCAAGGTCACCGATCACAAACTGCCAGGCCCTGGAGGTCTGCGGAGAGACCTCCTGCAGTAATGCGCACTGCTTGCAAAGAAACACAGATGAAGATCCCCATCCTCCACCCACCTTATGGCAGAAAAAGGTAAGTGCTCCGGGGGACAAGGGGGTTGGGGGAGTGATAAGGGCAGCAGTGCAGCACAGGGTGCACTGCTATCCTGATATGGCGCTGCCTGAGCCCCTGGTGGAATCTGTTGCTTGGATGATCGTTCATATACAGTATATATAATATATATATATATATAAATATATATATATTTATGTCAGTGTCAGTGAATGATTTTGAATATGTTGCTACCTCTGGAATTCTCCCCCTCTACTACACATAAAATGGGCTCTAAAGAACTTCTTAATTTATTCCAGCCATTTCTCATCCAAACCCTCTGTTACATGCTCACTTTCTGGCTGCCCCCTTTAAAATGTACTTAAAGCTCTCATGAGCAAGGCCCTCTCCCTTCTTGTATTTTTCTTTGTCTTACTTAGTCTATTCATTACTCCATACTCACTACAACAGCACCTACACCTCGGTGTCTGCCACCCTGATGCTCAATTCAGTGTCATCACCATTGGTGCAGCAATGTTTAGACTGCATACCAAGGACTGCAATTGCCATGCATTGTCTTTTACTGTATGTAGCTGTTTTATTGTTTTACTCATTTGTTTATGTCATTTGTTAGGAGCTACTCAACCCCTGTATCACCATACATTATAAAGGATAATAATACAATAAAGCACCATACTGTAATATGAATAATGTATTTTTTTTCCAATACAGGCCAAGTTGTAATCCATGGGAGACCACAACAGGACCAATAGCTGGGCCAGGGCCCACATTTTACAAGGGGCATCACTCATGGTAAAGTACTGTATTTACAGTAGTGACAGTCCATATTGGATGTTAAGATTTTATAATAAACTGTACAATATTGTACTGTATATTGGTGTTGTAATACTGTACCTTTCTTTTCTCCACACAGAGCAACTTCAGCAGGTGATTGCCCTGTACAAGCTCAAGGACAACATGTCAGTTGACTCATTTTGTAACTACAGTATCTGTTGAGATTGTTTAATTTAATTTTTCATTTTTTTTTAGTAAAATTTTAAATTGCTCTAAGGTACACCCGGTTATATGTTTTTTATGGGATCCAGTTGATAGATATACAGTATTTAAATAGACATTCAATAGACAGACATCACATGTTAGACAGACAGAAGGTCAACAGAATCAACAAAATTTTGTAATGGAATTTACTTTGGTTATAATAATCTACAAATTACAGAAATGTTTTCACTGTGACATCATACTGTAATGTATTCTCTCCTGTGTGACTCCTCTGATGTCTAACAAGATATTGTTTCTGAGTAAAACACTTGCTACATTCAGAGCATTTTTATGGCTTCTCTTCTGTATGACTCCTCTGATATCTAATAAGTTTAATCTTGGTGGTAAAACATTTGCTACATTCAGAGCATTTATATGGTTTCTCTCCTGTGTGAATCATCTGATGTTTAACAAGTTCCTGCTTGGTGGTAAAACATTTGCAGCATTCAGAACATTTAAATGGTTTCTCTCCTGTATGAATCCTCTGGTGTAGAACAAGATTATACTTTGCGATAAAACACTTGCAGCAATCAGAGCATTTAAATGGCTTTTCTCCTGTATGAATCATCTGATGTCTAACAAGTTCACGCTTGGTGGTAAAACACTTGCTACATTCAGAGCATTTAAATGGCTTTTCTCCTTTATGAATCATCTGATGAATAACAAGCTGTTGCTTACTGCAAACATATTTGCTGCATTCAAAGCATTTAAATGGCTTTTCTCCTGTGTGAATCCTCTGATGTATAACATAATTCTGCTTTTTGGAAAATCATTTGCTGCATTCAGAGCATTTAAATGGCTTCTCTCCTGTGTGAATCCTCTGATGTGTAAGAAGAGATGACTTTTGAAAAAAACATTTGCTGCATTCAGAACATGTAAATGGCTTCTCTCCTATGTGAATCCTCTGATGTCTTACAAGCTGTGATTTACATGTATAGCATTTGTCACACTCAGAGCACAGATGCACTTTCTCTCCTATGAGACTCATTATATATGAGATGAAATATTAGTTAGATGTAAATGTTGTTTTCTGTTCAGAAAATTAAATTAGCTTTTGCGAATCCTCCAGTAGAAAAAAAAGTTCTCTTTTTTGCTTGATCAGAGAAAAATGTCACTTTCCACAATGTCTTCTAATATTCTTAGTGCAGATTCTGCTCCTTAATTGCCCTATAAAGAAAAAAATATTTTTTTTAAAAGCATAAAGATTAGTGTGTTACATCTACTTTTAGAGTAATATTGTTATATTATATAAGGAACATGATTTATATTTAAATAAACTTACAAATATGACCCAGTCATTTATAATTGTTTTAAAATTGTAATATGTTGTCAATTGCTATATACTAATTTACATCTACCCTCCAGCAGCAAATAGATACTGGATATAAAATACTTGGTCTATTCATTTTTCCTAATTTTCTTCATACTGTGACCTCAGACTGTGCAGATCATACATTACTCATCCCCAGCACTGACCATAGATGGGTAACACATGATACGGATCCTGTCACACCTACTGTCAGCTGATGCACCAGGATGCTGCCATTATCTCTGCACACACCATGGGAATGGGGATAATGTGATCATCTTACAGTTACTTTGCTCAGTGTGATGTGTGCAGAGAAATCAGTGATCATTGTTGTATGAGACACCAGGATTTTAATAGGTAAATAAAAAACGTTTGTGTGAGAGACATGGGTAGGTTTAGTGTAAGGGCCTATGCTACACCCCTAAAGCTAGAGAAAACTATGATAAACAAATTAGACATGATAATTTGTAAAATAAAACAAATATGCATGTGTACAGCAGCATATGTGCATTTGTATAAGACTGAGGGGCAGATTCAATTTGACATGAGGTTTACCCCTAAAACTTAGACGTTGCCTCAGGTGAGCAAAGATCAATCTGTTTTAGATGCACCCTATTGAGATTAATGCACAGGGAAACATAAGAGTCAAACACTTTATACTGAGTCTGTGAGTTACCACATGCTGCCTGCAGGTCTCTCACACTGGGAAAATGACAGCTAATCATGGTAAAAACTACCTTTAATTCAACTGCTATGGAGCCTTGAGCTGAGAGGTGCCCATATTCCTTGTCAAAGTTACATGTTTAATTTACTTTTTTCACCATTGGGTGGTAAATACGGATTCTTACAAACTTTTGCTATTGAGCCTTCAAATACCTAGTTATGCCCCTGAAGCTAATTGAATAGCTCTAGTCATTACACCCAGAGCTTTATAAACATGGAAAACATTGTGGAAAATTAAATATGAGTATAGGTGTATCAGAACTATATATAAAAGTAAAAACAAATATACCAACCTGATGCACTGAGCAATATGTAATTTATTTTATTGGAGCTGCCACCTAGATATCCCTTTATATATACTAACCTGATGTACAGAGTGAAATGTAAGTTACTATGATGATGCTGCTACATAGATACCACTTTATAAATACTAACCTGATGCACTGAGCAATATGTAATTTATTTTATTGGAGCTGCCACCTAGATACCCCTTTATATATACTAACCTGTTGTACAGAGTGAAATGTAAGATACTATAATGGTGCTGCTACAGAGATACCACTTTATATTTACTAACCTGATGCACAGAGTTATATGTAAATTACTATGATGGAGCTGCTAAATACATACCTCTTTAAATTTATCGACCTGTTGCACAGAGTAATATGTACGTTACTTTCATTGAGCTGCCACCTAGATACCCCTTTATATAAACTAACTTGATGCATATAGTAATATGTAACATACTATGAAGGAGACGCCACCTAGATACCCCTTTATATATACTTACTTGATGTGCAGAGTAATATGTAAGATACTATTAAGAATGTGCCACCTACATACCACTTTATATATAGCAACCTGATGCACAGAGTAATATGCAAGATACTATTTAATTTTAATGATACTAATAAAAAATTAAAATGTTGGAATATTTTTGGATGCAATTATAATAGAAAAATTAGAAATTTTGGGCACATATAACTTCTAGAGTTGTAGCGATTGTTTAAATAATACTTAAATGATACAATTATTATTATTATTATTTACTTATATGGCGCCACAAGTGTTCTGTGGTTTCTTATAAAGTACATAAAAAAAATGACAAAAAGTATAATACAATACAATGCTGGACAAGGAAATGGATAATATGCATTGCTACATTGGTAACCATATCAACCAAAAATGCAACAGAGTATAAGCAACCAAGTGTTAGGTGCCCCAGTGGGGCGTAAGAAGTAGATGAAATTAAAGTAAGAAGAAGCACAAGAGGGTAGAGGGCCCTGCTTGCAAGAGCTTATATTCTAAAGTGAAGGGACAGACAAACAGGCATGGTTTACACAGGGAGGAGGAAGCATGTAGCAGCAATTTAGGATGAGGGATGGAAGGCATTGATGAAGTAGTGTGCCTGGGGAGCCGTTTGAAAGATTGTAGAGAGGTGAAGAGTCTGATGGGGTACTTATAGTACTTATATTCAATATATATAAATGTCTGAGCATGTATCAAAATCTCCATATGTATAATATAATTACCTTATTCTGGAGATTCTTCCTTCTGTCTCTTTCTTACACATCCAGCTGTGCAGCTCTCCAACCATAAACTAAACCAGCAACTCTTCCATCCGCTATTTGTAGCCTGATACAGACTATTTATAGTCATTCCTCCCTGATCTCTCTCCAGTAGTTCCCAGGATGACCAGAAGGAATTCTTACACAGAGACGTGACATATAAACACAGCAGCTTCCCATGCCTAGCTCATTGTCTTGTAAATGAGGTATAAATATCCCTAAGGTCAATTACTACAATGTGAAAAGCTAATTACACTTTGGCAGGGGTAACACCTTGTATTCTAATTAGATCATAGCAGCCTCTGGCATCCTGTTATATCACCACAGGGACCTTTTGTATTGACATGACCTATTGTCTAGGCAGAGTTTCAGCAGATAGACATTTTGTAAATATCTCAAGTAACTTTACAATGCCTTATTGAAGATAATAAAACACACACAAATAGTTAAAGTTAAAATGTTTAAAATCTGAATACATTTTATAATTCTCATGATTTTAAATACATTGTAATATAAAGGCTTAAAATATGAGTTTCTTAGACATATATAAATAATGTAGTTAATGATCATGTGTGAATTTATTTTGTAAAGGAGAATTTATATTGTAATATATTTTTCAAATTCCCCCCAACAAGTAGTTATCATTTAGACCTGAAGTAAAAGTTAGAGGTGGTAAATAATTATTTCTCCTGATCATAAAGATTTTATAATACAAAGACTTAATATGAGTTTATTAGAAAAATATCAATAGTGTACTTGATTTTTGAATTTATTTTAAAAATAATTTAAATGTATTTTTTTCAAATGCAACCTAAAAAGAATTTAAGAACTTGAGAAAAAGTTATAGAATGTAAATATTAACTCACAATGAGTTTATCATGATGTTTTGCTTGCTAATTCCTAAGGCCAATCACTAGTGCTATCAGAGGGTATTGGTCCAAAACCGTATTTCCTTGATGCAGAAGTTATAATATGTCAGGAACAGCTCAAATTAGCTCCTATAAAGGACAGTCCATCATTACTTTAAGAATTTAAGATCATACAATCTGGGAAATTGCAGCAAATTTGAAAATATCCACCAAGTGCAGTTGTAAAGACCATATAGCACTAAGATGTAACAGGCTCCCATGAGGATGAAAGACAGAGGATACATTTATTATAGTCACTGCCCTCAGTATTCACCTATTAATAGCACCTCAGTCTAGAGGCCAAATTAATGATTAACTGAGTTCAAGCAGCAGATACATCTCACCATCTACTATTCAGAAGAGACCTAAATTATGTCTTTTTTGTAGAACTGCTGCAAAGTAAACACAACTATAGGAGAGAAATAATAAAACTCTTGCTTGGGCCAAGGAATACAGGTTATGGTCATCAGTCCATTTCCAAATGGAATATGTCTGATTCTACCTGCTGTACCATGCCACTGCCAATGGTGTAAGGGATGTTAGCTATTATCTATTTAGTAACAAAGCAATGCATTAACCATTAACTTCTCCTGACCACTTATAATAAAGAACTAAGATTCTCTATGAGATTTTCAAACACTGTTTGGATTTGAAATATCAATTATTACACCTTCCCAAATATCTTTATATACTAGTAGTTGTTGCCAATGTGCTACTACTGCTAATATTGATGTGATAATCCTGTTCCATTGGAGAGCGGAGCAATGCCAAACCAGCTGTGGTGATATTTTTACTAGTTAATACCGATGTGCTAAGATCCACACTCCTTCCCACCAACCACTTGCCAACTACCTCTGCATGGAGGGCAGCAGACGGTGTAATGGTAGCATTACTGCCTCACAGCACTGAGATCATGGGTTCAATTCCCACCACGGCCCTAACTGTGTGGAGTTTGTATATTCTCCCTGTGCTTGCGTGGGTTTCCTCCGGGTACTCCGGTTTCCTCCCACATTCCAAAAATATACTGGTAGGTTAATTGGCTCCCAACAAAAATTAACCCTAGTGTGTATGTGTGTGTGTGCGTGTGATAGGGAACATAGATTGTAAGCTCCACTGGGGCAGGGACTGATGTGAATGGCCAACTACTCTCTGTAAAAGCGCTGCGGAATATGTGTGCACTATATAAATAACTGGTAATAATAATAATAATGGAGTAGCAGAAGACCCATTAAGCCACTGTATTAAGATTCTTATTAACTACTACAGCTTTGCCGAGATCCACACGTTGTCCCACCAGTCATTTGCCGGCTATCTCCGTACGGACCAGGAGATGGAGAGTGGGACATCTGCTGAGCCACCATATGGAGAATGTCCTGCATCAGATATCACTTTTCCAATAGAGAGCAGGGGGTCCATTGAGCCACCATATGGACACTGTCTTTTGGCAATTATTGGTTATCTTTCCACTTGCTGATTGCTCCTTTGGTGCCAACAAACCCAAAGATACAAGGATAAATAGAAATATTGGCATTTACTGATATATTGAGGGGACTGTACATCATTGCAGCAAGAGACTGGTAAGTAAATAAATTTATCACATTACAGACGAGCTATATGAGATTTTTTTGTTTTTGTTTTTTTATGATTTTTTGTTGACTATTTTTTTATTATTATTATGTTTTCATCTGGTGGATATTGGAATAAAGATCTAATTGGGCAGGGTCCTGTCTAGTGACTGTAAAAGACTTCTACTTAAGCACACACAGCAAGTGTGTGGATTCAGCAATTACTTGCACAGAGAGACATTTCTTTTAACCTGGACACAGCTGTGAGGAATAAATTAGATACTCTCATCTTTAAACTTATTTTGGAGTTGTGGAGATTTTGATATAAATATTGCTATTTATTGTTGTCGCTTATTTAAGTGCTGCTACATTTCTCATTTTATTGATATGTTTTTTACCTTTTTGTGTGATGTCTTTCAAATATTGAACATCTATTATCAGAGTATTCACCCATTTTTTTATATCTTTTATTATATTTATCTGTGGTACATTTATTTTTTCATATTCACAGCACAATTTTCTAAATTAGTTCTTACTCCTCTGCTTTGGCCTACCCCACACTTTATTTAACTTCTAGCCTTGAACTTCTAACTTCTCTATATTATTCAGCTATTACTCGCTTCCTCACTAAAAAATATTTGTCACCACCTTTCTATTTTCCTATTAATATCACTTCAGACTAGAGGCCATATTAAAGATAAACTGAGTTCAAGCAGAAGACACATCTCACCATTTACAATTTAGAAGAGATCAAAATCATGTGTTTATTGTAATACTGCTGCAAAGTAAACATGGCTATAGGAAAGAAATACGAAGACTCTTGTTTGGGCCAATGAATACAGGCTGTTGTCATCAGTCCATTTCCAAATTGAATATTTCTGATTCCGCCTCCCAAATCATGCCAATGTCAGTTGTGTAAGGGATGTTAGATATGATTCTCTATGAGATTGTCAAACACTGTTTAAATTTGAAATGTCCTTTTTTATTTTTTCCAAATATCTTTATAGACTTTTAGTTGTTGACAAAGTGTTACTACTGCTAATAGAGGTGTGATACTCCTGTTCCATAGACTGACAACTTAGACTGATCCATGATTGACAACAGCAATAAAGATACTTGAAAATACAGTGATACAGGATATGTGGGAACTGTCACCTTTCAATTTAGACTCTGTTTCTCAATTTCATATACAATCTAATTGATACTATAGACCCGAACCAAATAGTTAAAATCAAATTCATACTATACAATCTGACTAAATGGGGTTTATATGGGGCTGAAGTTAGATTACTAATATTAGAAAAGTCTTAACTGTGCTACAATCAATACACAATTCAAAGAGTGATGATCCCATTTATCCCAGGTACCTATTATCTTTGTATGCTGAAAAAGCATTTGATCTGGTAACCTGGGATCGTCTGTCTGAGTCACCCTGCCATATTGTTTGGCCTCCCCTCACTCTTTTTTTAAAAACAAAATGTATTGGCTTTTATAACATGAAGTATAGTGAGAATGGAAGGCTAATTACCAACAATAGAAAAAGATCACATTCATTAGCCACAGAAAAATGAATAGCAAACGGTAGATTTCTACCTCAAAATTTAAAATTTACCATGTGAAAGATAGATAACATTATGTAAACACTTGTTATAGTATGATATGATAGCATTTCCACAAATACAGAAAAATATATCCACTATACTTAAAATGATAAACTGCAGAAACAGAAAAGTGGAAAAGTAATAGAAAAAAAAAACATTTGGGGGTTAGAAAATGAGAAAAAGACAAAGGAACATAGACATCTGCACACTACAATTTTGAAGAAAACCCTTAAATAATTGAATATAAAAGGGGTGCTGCCAAAAGACAAATAAATATGTATATTCAAAAACACCAACAGAAGGGAGAAGAAAAGATTGTCTATTGTATGGTGCACAGTAAAGTTATTAAGAAATAAAAATCAATCTTTATTAGATATAAATTAAAATGCCCCAACATGGGACATGACCAGGGAAATAGAGGTTAAAAGTAGAAAAAAATAATATGAAAAGTGAAAAAGAATTGAAATTGGTGAAATAAAAATTCAAAAGTACCCTTATAGTGTGACCATATTCTTATTTCTAGGTCAATTTGTAGATGAAACTCTGGATTAATATGCCACTCTCTTAAATTAGAGAGATGGTGTAAGTTAAATTAAATTACTTCTTGTGCCAAAAGACCACTCCCATACAATAATTATTATAGTTGCAGGATTATAGAATGTAACTACAGTTCAATCCCTTCATGCACATGCATGTATAGAATCTAAGTAGCCTTAATTAAATATGTGAATAATTTGTTTCAAACTTGTCCTTATGTGCAGACAGTATAAGAGCCACAGTTTATATATAATAAAGTAGAGGGATTATTTCTCCCATACTTGTCAAATTGGGAAATGTATTACATTGGACTTATCTTGGTAAATTCATGTGACATTCACTCTCAATCTGGCTATCAGGTCTTATCAAATTAATACATATTACTCCGCATGTGTTCCTACTCCTCCTATATAATTAATTACTGTGGCTCTCTTCACTGTTGGTATGGAGAATTGATATCTGTTTATTCACAAAAAAACCCATAAAGACAAAACTGCATCTGGTAGATAAGGTCTTGATGATATTAAATCAACATCTTTCTGCTAGGTAATAACGTTGTGTTTACCATCCTATTAATAAGATATCACTCAATGCTAACATACACGGAAATCATTTTCATCAAGAGTATATCACTGTGGTTTCTATGTCTATGAGCACCATATAGATCTATTAATCATGTTAGTTAGGATAGCCTGATAAATCCTATTTTAAGCATATCGGGTTGGTAAACTGATACTGTTGCAGCTGCACTACAAACATTCCCTCACATAGATACAATGTTGCAGAGTGTGGATTGCAATTGATAACAGAGTTTCTACATGTCCATATGACCTATTACAGAACAAAGAAACATGGTGTAAATTATAATTCCATCTCACATTGATATTATGACATTTAGGATTTATAACACATGTGGTACACACAACGGGCGTGCCAATGTGCATTTCGCTGTAAGTCAGCTTTATCAAGGTTAGAAAATAAAAGAGGGAACAAAAGGGAAGGGAGTTTGGAGAAAAATTAATAAATAATTAAATTGTCTCAAAGTAGAATTAATATCCAATAGATATCAATCATAAGAAGAGAAGTATAAAAGGCATGTGTACAGAAGTAGGAAGAGGGTTTGATCTCACTGCTTAAACAGAACATGAAATACAGCTAATGAGATACCAATCAATACTTTCGAAAAAGTTTAACAATGTGGCCTTGAGACGATATTTCTAAGGTGTTAAAAAAGGGTTCCCATTTCTGATATTATTTTTTTACTCCATTATTTAATATCAGGTATGGTTGAGGAGCAATCATAGTAACAGAGTTGTAGAATTCTGTGCTTAATCTTAGAAAGGGACGGAGAAGTTTTACTGGTCCAATGTAAAAGAAATTTTTTTTTAGCCACAGTTATAAAAACAGTCAAAAGACAGAATTTAGTTGCTTTATCCAGGCCTAAATTCCATAATTTAAAGTTATAACAAAACATGCTAATGGGTTGGGTGTTAGCTGAAGGTAGAACATATTATTTACAAATTAAACTACTTTACACCAAAATTGTTTTCACTTTTCTACACCCCCATATACAATGAAGTAATGTGGCATTGGTTATTTGACTTTTTGGGCAATTAGCAGATTCTGCCTTCATCGTGCTGGGGAAATGTAAGCTTACCCAAACTTTTAACCTCTCTATATTCTTCCCC
Organism: Taudactylus pleione; assembly: GCA_031769625.1. Taxonomy (NCBI): domain Eukaryota; kingdom Metazoa; phylum Chordata; class Amphibia; order Anura; family Myobatrachidae; genus Taudactylus; species Taudactylus pleione. The sequence continues at coordinate 5,147,807 of JAUIMM010000144.1, read as the reverse complement.
CATTTCTCGAGTCCTCACTAATAAATATTTGTAACCACCTTTTCTATATTCAAAGAGGGATGTGACAGGGGTGCCCCCTTTCCCCATTCTTATTTGTAACTGTCCTCGAACCACTGGCGATAGCACTTCAACAAAATCCCGCCTTTACTAAAATTGCCAATATTGACCAAGAAAGCAAGTTGTTTTTATTTGCAGATGATATGATGTTCTTTCTATCGGATCCTTTACACTCCATTCCTGCAATTTTAGACACATTTTCTTTATTTAGTTTCAGGATATCATAGACAAATCTGAATTGCTTCCTATTAATGTGACTCCTTCTCTATACTGTCATACTTATATAGCTTCTGTATTTACTGTCACACCTCATAAGCACAAATATTGATGTATTTATATACCAGCCCGATTGTTGTCCCTCTATAGTGTTCATTTTTCAAAACTACTGAATAAACTACAATCTCAAATTTTATTTGGAAGGACCTTAAGATTCTCTACTAGGCCGAATTACAGTGATCAAATGTATAATATTCCCAAAGCTAGCATATCTTTTACAAACACTACCTTTTACATTGACGAAAGTTAATATTCTTCATTACACACAAATATTATTCAAATTTATCTGGCATTATCAGAAACCCAGGATGAATCATTCCTGAGCATATATGCCAAAAACCAAAGGAGTATGAAGCATACCTCATGTTGCGGCATTTGCAAAATCTGCCTTGTTTCACAATGTGGCTGATTGGTTGCTACATACTGACCATCACTCTAACCCTGCTATAGAGGAGGCCTTGTTTTACTTATATGCTCTGGCAGCCTTGCTGCAAAACCTAAAAATGACATTTCCCTTGATTTTCTGTTGTCAATTTTTTTTATCCCTATAAAACATGGTTTAGCGTCATTGCACACTTAATGATAAATCCTCTTTCATCCCCTTATATTCCTTTGTGGGTTAACCTGATGTTCATTCCCTCTCTAATAATAGCCTCTACAGACTCTGGGGCTAAAGGACATCATGTCCATCAATGATGTGAATGAACCCGAGTGGCACTATTCTTTCATTTATATAGCTACAAGAAAAATATGAACTCCCTCTCTCTCATTTCTTTATGGTTTTTTTGCAGGTATATCATTATGCCCAATCACTAGATAACCCTCTGTGAGCCTAAGACAGTCCAGATGTTTTATCTCAAATACTCTCTTTATGTTATATGACTTAATTTAGAATACATCATCTCTACTCCCATTTAATTGATTTGAACTCACAAGCTTGGTCCACTATTTCCTAGACATGGCACATAGAAATACCTGAGTTACCTGACTTTGAGTTAATCCTTGCAAATTTAGTTTGTTCTACCTAACCTTAAGTCACCACAGCTACAAGAGATTCACCTTAGAGTATTGAATCAGACTTATTTATCTGCTGCCCATAGAATACACTTTGTGGCATCGGCCACTGGGACTTGTATCAAACGTAACCACTCAAATGCCTCTCCATTCCAACACATCTGGTATTGTGGAAAAGTTGTTAGATTTTGCAACAAATTCTTATATTACTTAAAATATTCATTGAAACTTAAATGATCTAATAACGCTGCTACTTTCCTTTTCACTGACTTCTCCACCTGGGAATCAGAATCATCTGTAGATCCTTGGAAACCCTACTTGATGGTTATGGTGAAAGTAGACAAGCAGCTAATTCTCAAACTTTGGATTCTACAATCCTCTCCCACATTGAGTGAATGGAAAGTTTTTATGCTAGAGGTACTTTACTGGGAAAGACACATGGCTATTTTTAATATTGAAAAGGGTGTCCTAGCTTTCTCCTAAAAATGAGTAGTTTATATAGAGTGTCTTCATGCCCAAACTCAGGCTAACATCTGGAGTGTTTTTGAACACACAGGGGGTAAATTTATTAAAGTGAAAGTTATTAGTAGTGAGTTTTAGAAGAGATGTTGCCCATAGCAATCAATTAGATTCTACTTAACATTAAACTAGTACCTTTTTGAAGATATCAGCTAGAATCTGATTGGTTGCTGTGGGCAACTTCTATTTTAAAACTCACTTCTAAAAACTCTCACTTTGGAAGATTTACCCCACAGAATGATTTCTGTTATGGCAGGTCACCTAAGATAATTTATTGTCTCATTTCCTTTTGTTTTATCTGACTTGCCCTAATTATTTTATTTTACAGTCATGTCCTAAAAAAGTGAGAGAGTGCATAAATATGGTCTATTGCACAGATTCTCAAACTCGGTCCTCAAGACCCCAAACAGTGCATGTTTTCCATGTCTCAACACTGAATGAAGTGAAATAATTATCTCCACCTGTGGAACTTTTAAGATGTGTCAGTGAGTAATGATTACACCTGTGCACCTGCTGGGTGACCTGCAAAATGTGAACCGTGTGGTGTCCTGAGTACCGAATTTGAGAAACACTGGTCTATTGCATAGTTATAGCTAGATATACCTCCTCTTGTAGATTTAGTCTGACTTGTACTTCATTTCTTAGATGGCCATTGGTATTCTAATACTTTATAAAACTTTCTTAAAATATTTTATTACATTGTAATATACTATAATTTCACTTAAATTCATATACATATTGCATATAATTGTTACTGTTTTGATATTGCAAATTCCTACCAGTGGCAAACACAGGATTTTGAAAGGGGGGTTTCCAAATAATTGGTTACAGACCCAATGACAAAAACGTCTAACCAGAATAAGCCTGCAACATACACTTAATTGTGTACTTCAAGAGTTTTAATAGGAGGATACTATTTATTAGATTATGCCAGCTGTCTACTATTCCCAGTGGGTGGGGGATGGGAGGATAATATTTATTAGATTATGCAGAGCTGTCTGCTGTATGTTATTCCAGGGGTGTGGGGGGATGGGAGAGCTGTCTGTACCTCTGGAAAAGCTGGAAAGGAAGCTGGATCCCCCGCACCATCTCCTGCTCCTCTGAGGTCTTCACCATCGCGCAGCAGCGGATGCAGACTTATTCTTCTCCATTTTGCTATCACCCCCGCAGCTGCTGCTCTTCCTCCCTCTCCCCTGGCTTTTGTCTTCTTGGCAAACACTCTCCCGGATAGAGGGGCCCGGGTAACAGTACTATTTTGCATTTGAAGCCAGCCACCGCGGCAGCGGCTCCTGATTGGCTTGCGGCACATCCTACAATATGCCGCTGGCACTTATCAACTGTGCTGCCTTCCAAGGCGACCCTTTCTGTCCGGGCCCGGGACTTTAGGCCCGGCAGTCCCCCCTGATGGCGGCCCTGGCTGGCAGTGACATTGTGTCCAGGGTGGCATGAGACGCTGATTCATCCGGATCACGGTGCCCGGCCTGGGGACTAACTGGGAGGAGCTTGCCCACTGCAGCTCCCCCTACAGCCAGCCCAGGCAGTGTCAATCTTTGAAAAAAAAAATATTTTATTCAGCAGCAGCGCTGCTCACCCGGTCGGACAGGGGGGGTTTCTAGGTACTTCTTCAGGAGGTCCAGCTCAATTTGCACTAAGGACGAAAAGTGTTGAGGACTGTGGGTGTATCCCTAAACTCTGAGACCAGCTACTATCAGATAAGCTTGTTTGAATTTTTACTAATGTAATTCTCCATTTTTATGTGTGTTGTGTGTATTTTGGATTAAAACCTCTTTTAAATGAGAAGTGTTTTCTCTCTCCTTAAATCCTATATTTGGAGTACTTAACCAGCTGCCTTTGGGTGTATAAAAGGACTAACTTGGTGAAACCTGAATAAGGACTCATATACACATGCCTGTTGTTCTGGGTCATTACGGTACGCATGCTATTTTCTAAATAGAATGTGCTGCATACTTCACATAATACTACACTATATAGGCACTTGTTCTCACCTTTTTGTTTTCCATAATCTTCTGGGATCATAAAACAACTGATTCTTCTGGAGAACATACAGCTGCCACCACAAAAACGGGATTATAGTGGAATATAAATATTGATGTAAAGTAACTGCATTTACACAGAAACATAAGGGATTGAGTGCTGTTTCTGTACCTCACTGTAATATATATTAAAGTGTGTGTACTGCATGTATGCATATCCAACAAACAATTAGGTGTCACTCCAAGTCTGACATCTTTGGTGAAAAATCAGGTGCTGTTTAAATCAACATTTTGGGGTCCAGTACCCCTTCCTCAGGAAACGTTGATTAAAACAGCACCTGATTTTTCACCAAAGATTCCAGACTTGGAGTGCTGCCTTTTTGTTTGTTGGTCATGTCAGGGGTGAGTGATCAGCAGGAGGGCACCCAAACAAGATAAAAAGAGGTGCCAGCTGCCAACACTGAAGAGTGATGTTATACAGATCTGTCCACAGACATCTATCCTCCATCCACTACAAGTCATGCCACACATAACACTCCCTGTGCCTCGGTAGTGCGAGTGTCTCTATTGAGACTTTTTACCTTCAAATGCATATTATTTAACAAGCAATGAGGCTAGTTGTATGAGGACCCATCTGTACACACATATATACATATTTGGAAGCAGGCTCTTGGAATTAGGGTTTACCCCAGCAGTAGATATTCAGACTGATATGTAAAGTATGATATGCTGAAAGATTCTAATATGCTGCTGGAAAAAGTGCTGCTTGAAAGAAATTGTTATGGAGATTAAAAATTGGTGACTTTTGGAAATAGTGTGCTGGTATGACCAATGCCTCAGCCCAGGGCCATAAGGAGGGTGGAGCGGCTGGTGCCTACGCATAGGGTGGAATCCTCCAAGGTCACCGATCGCAAACTGTCAGGCCCTGGAGGTCTGCGGAGAGACCTCCTGCAGTAATGCGCACTGCTTGCAAAGAAACACAGATGAAGATCCCCATCCTCCACCCACCTAATGGCAGAAAAAGGTAAGCGCTCCGGGGAACAAGGGGGTGGGGGGAGCGATAAGGGCAGCAGTGCAGCACAGGGTACACTGCTATCCTGATATGGCACTGCCTGAGCCCATGGTGGAATCTGTTGCTTGGATGATCGTTTATATACAGTATATATATAATATATATATATATATATATATATATATATATAAATATATATATATATTTATGTCAGTGTCAGTGAATGATTTTGAATATGTTGCTACCTCTGGAATTCTCCCGCTCTACTACACATAAAATGGACTCTGAAGAACTTCTTAATTTATTCCAGCCATTTCTCATCCAAACCCTCTGTTATATGCTCCCTTTCTGGCTGCCCCCTTTAAAATGTACTTAAAGCTCTCATGAGCAAGGCCCTCTCCCTTCTTGTATTTTTCTTTGTCTTACTTAGTCTATTCATTACTCCATACTCACTACAACAGCACCTACACCTCAGTATCTGCCACCCTGATGCTCAATTCAGTGTCATCACCATTGGTGCAGCAATGTTTAGACTGCATACCAAGGACTGTAATTGCCATGCATTGTCTTTTACTGTATATAGCTGTTTTATTGTTTTACTCATTTGTTTATGTCATTTGTTAGGAGCTACTCAACCCCTGTATCACCATACATTATAAAGGATAATAATACAGTAAAGCACCATACTGTAATATGAATAATGTATTTTTTTTCCAATACAAGCCAAGTTGTAATCCATGGGAGACCACAACAGGACCAATAGCTGGGCCAGGGCCCACATTTTAAAAGGGGCATCACTCATGGTAAAGTACTGTATTTACAGTAGTGACAGTCCATATTGGATGTTAAGATTTTATAATAAACTGTACAATATTGTACTGTATATTGGTGTTGTAATACTGTACCTTTCTTTTCTCCCCACAGAGCAACTTCAGAAGGTGATTGCCCTGTACAAGCTCAAGGACAACATGTCAGTTGACTCATTTTGTAACTACTGTATCTGTTGAGATTGTTTAATTTAATTTTTCATTTTTTTTTAGTAAAATTTAAAATTGCTCTAAGGTACACCCGGTTATATGTTTTTTATGGGATCCAGGTGATAGATATACAGTATTTAAATAGACATTCAATGGACAGACATCACATGTTAGACAGACAGAAGGTCAACAGAATCAACAGAATTTTGCAATGGAATTTACTTTGGTTATAATAATCTACAAATTACAGAAATGTTTTCACTGTGACATCATACTGTAATGTATTCTCTCCTGTGTGACTCCTCTGATGTCTAACAAGATTTTGTTTCTGAGTAAAACACTTGCTACATTCAGAGCATTTTTATGGCTTCTCTTCTGTATGACTCCTCTGATGTCTAATAAGTTTAATCTTGGTGGTAAAACATTTGCTACATTCAGAGCATTTATATGGTTTCTCTCCTGTGTGAATCAAAAGTTCCTGCTTGGTGGTAAAACATTTGCAGCATTCAGAACATTTAAATGGTTTCTCTCCTGTATGAATCCTCTGGTGTAGAACAAGATTATACTTTGCGATAAAACACTTGCTGCAATCAGAGCATTTAAATGGCTTCTCTCCTGTATGAATCATCTCATGTTTAATAAGATGTTGTTTCTTGGTAAAACACTTGCTGCATTCAGAGCATTTAAATGGCTTTTCTCCTGTATGAATCATCTGATGTCTAACAAGTTCAAGCTTGGTGGTAAAACACTTGCTACATTCAGAGCATTTAAATGGCTTTTCTCCTGTATGAATCATCTGATGAATATCAAGCTGTTGCTTACTGCAAACATATTTGCTGCATTCAAAGCATTTAAATGGCTTTTCTCCTGTGTGGCTCCTCTGATGTATAACACAACTATGCTTTCTGGTAAAACACTTGAAACATTCAGGACATTTAAATGGCTTTTCTCCTGTGTGAATCCTCTGATGTCTAACAAGAGTTTTTTTCTCAGTAAAACACTTGCTGCATTCAGAGCATTTAAATGGCTTCTCTCCTATGTGAATCCTCTGATGTATAACACAATTCTGCTTTTTGGAAAAACATTTGCTGCATTCAGAGCATTTAAATGGCTTCTCTCCTGTATGAATCCTCTGATGTGTAAGAAGAGATGACTTTTGAAAAAAACATTTGCTGCATTCAGAACATGTAAATGGCTTCTCTCCTATGTGAATCCTCTGATGTCTTACAAGCTGTGATTTACATGTATAGCATTTGTCACACTCAGAGCACAGATGCACTTTCTCTCCTATGAGACTCATTATATATGAGATGAAATATTAGTTAGATGTAAATGTTGTTTTCTGTTCAGAAAATTAAAGTAGCTTTTGCGAATCCACCAGTAGAAAAAAAAGTTCTCTTTTTTGCTTGATCAGAGAAAAATGTCACTTTCCACAATGTCTTCTAATATTCTTAGTGCAGATCCTGCTCCTTAATTGCCCTATAAAGAAAAAAATATTTTTTTTAAAAGCATAAAGATTAGTGTGTTACATCTACTTTTAGAGTAATATTGTTATATTATATAAGGAACATGATTTATATTTAAATAAACTTACAAATATGACCCAGTCATTTATAATTGTTTTAAAATTGTAATATGTTGTCAATTGCTATATACTAATTTACATCTACCCTCCAGCAGCAAATAGATACTGGATATAAAATACTTGGTCTATTCATTTTTCCTAATTTTCTTCATACTGTGACCTCAGACTGTGCAGATCATACATTACTCATCCCCAGCACTGACCATAGATGGGTAACACATGATACGGATCCTGTCACACCTACTGTCAGCTGATGCACCAGGATGCTGCCATTATCTCTGCACACACCATGGGAATGGGGATAATGTGATCATCTTACAGTTACTTTGCTCAGTGTGATGTGTGCAGAGAAATCAGTGATCATTGTTGTATGCGACACCAGGATTTTAATAGGTAAATAAAAAAAGTTTGTGTGAGAGACATGGGTAGGTTTAGTGTAAGGGCCTAGACTACACCCCTAAAGCTAGAGAAAACTATGATAAACAAATTAGACATGATAATTTGTAAAATAAAACAAATATGCATGTGTACAGCAGCATATGTGCATTTGTATAAGACTGAGGGGCAGATTCAATTTGACATGAGGTTTACCCCTAAAACTTAGACGTTGCCTCAGGTGAGCAAAGATCAATCTGTTTTAGATGCACCCTATTGAGATTAATGCACAGGGAAACATAAGAGTCAAACACTTTATACTGAGTCTGTGAGTTACCACATGCTGCCTACGGGTCTCTCACACTGGGAAAATGACAGCTAATCATGGTAAAAACTACCTTTAATTCAACTGCTATGGAGCCTTGAGCTGAGAGGTGCCCATATTCCTTGTCAAAGTTACATGTTTAATTTACTTTTTTCACCATTGGGTGGTACATACGGATTCTTACAAACTTTTGCTATTGAGCCTTCAAATACCTAGTTATGCCCCTGAAGCTAATTGAATAGCTCTAGTCATTACACCCAGAGCTTTATAAACATGGAAAACATTGTGGAAAATTAAATATGAGTATAGGTGTATCAGAACTATATATAAAAGTAAAAACAAATATACCAACCTGATGCACTGAGCAATATGTAATTTATTTTATTGGAGCTGCCACCTAGATACCCCTTTATATATACTAACCTGTTGTACAGAGTGAAATGTAAGATACTATAATGGTGCTGCTACAGAGATACCACTTTATATATACTAACCTGATGTACAGAGTAATATATAAGATAATATAATGGAACTGCCACCTAGATACTGCTTTATATATGTATCAAGGGAAAGGGGAAGGGGAAGAGAATTCTGCACCAGTAGGTGTCAATATATTGATAATACAATAACCCCAATTTAATAATTCTCAAATTATATTATTTGTCCAAGTGTTGGGGTTGCTGCCAAAGACAATGAAAAATGAAAATTAAATATGAGTATAAGTGTATCAGAACTATATATAACATTTAAAACAAATATACCAACCTGATGCACTGAGCAATATGTAATTTTCTTTGTTGGATCTGCCACCTAGATTCCCCTTTATATATACTAACCTGATGTACAGAGTATTATGTAAGTTACTATGATGATGCTGCTACATAGATACCACTTTATAAATACTAACCTGATGCACTGAGCAATATGTAATTTATTTTATTGAAGCTGCCACCTAGATACCCCTTTATATATACTAACCTGTTGTACAGAGTGACATGTAAGATACTATGATGGTGCTGCTACTGAGATACCATTTTATATATACTAACCTAATGTACAGAGTAATATATAAGATAATATAATGGAACTGCCACCTAGATACTGCTTTACATATATACTAACCTGATGCACAGAGTTATATGTAAATTACTATGATAGAGCTGCTAAATACATACCTCTTTAACTTTATTGACCTGTTGCACAGAGTAATATGTACGTTACTTTCATTGAGCTGCCACCTAGATACCCCTTTATATATACTAACTTGATGCATATAGTAATATGTAACATACTATGAAGGAGATGCCACCTAGATACCCCTTTATAAATACTTACTTGATGTGCAGAGTAATATGTAAGATACTATTAAGAATGTGCCACCTACATACCACTTTTATATATAGCAACCTGATGCACAGAGTAATATGGAAGTTACTATTTAATTTTAATGATACTAATAAAAAATTGAAATGTTGGATTATATTTGGATGCAATTATAATAGAAAAATTAGAAATTTTGGGCACATATAACTTCTATAGCTTTAGAGATTGTTTAAATAATACATAAATGATGCAATTATTATTATTATTATTTACTTATATGGCACCACAAGTGTTCTGCGGTTCCTTAAAAAGTACACAACAAAAAAGTGACATAAAGTATAATACAATACAATGCTGGACAAGGAAATGGATAATATGCATTGCTACATTCGTAACCATATCAACCAAAAAAGCAACAGAGCATAAGCAACCAAGTGTTAGGTGTCCTAGTGGGGCGTAAGAAGTAGATGAAACTAAAGTAAGGAGAAGCACAAGAGGGTAGAGGGCCCTGCTTGCAAGAGCTTATATTCTAAAGGGTAGGGATAGACAAACAGGCATGGTTTACACAGGGAGAAGGAAGCATGTAGCAGCAAGTTAGGCTGAGGGATGGAAGGCATTGATGAAGTAGTGTGTCTGGGGAGCTGTTTGAAAGATTGTAGAGAGGTGGAGAGTCTGATGGGGTACTTATAGTACTTATATTTAATATATATAAATGTCTGAGCATGTATCAAAATCTCCTTATGTTTAATATAATTACCTTATTCTGGAGATTCTTCCTTCTGTCTCTTTCTTACACATCCAGCTGTCCAGCTCTCCAACCAGGAACTAAACCAGCAACTCTTCCATCAGCTATTTATAGCCTGATACAGAATATTTATAGTCATTCCTCCCTGATCTCTCTCCATAATTTCCCAGGATGGCCAGAAGGAATTCTTACACTGAGACGTGACATATAAACACAGCAGCTTCCCATGCCTAGCTCATTGTCTTGTAAATGAGGTATAAATATCCCTAAGGTCAATTACTACAATGTGAAAAGCTAATTACACTTTGGCAGGGGTAACACCTTGTATTCTAATTAGATCATAGCAGCCTCTGGCATCCTGTTATATCACCACAGGGACCTTTTGTATTGACATGACCTATTGTCTAGGCAGAGTTTCAGCAGATAGACATTTTGTAAATATCTCAAGTAACTTTACAATGCCTTATTGAAGATAATAAAACACACACAAATAGTTAAAGTTAAAATGTTTAAAATCTGAATACATTTTATAATTCTCATGATTTTAAATACATTGTAATATAAAGGCTTAAAATATGAGTTTCTTAGACATATATAAATAATGTAGTTAATGATCATGTGTGAATTTATTTTGTAAAGGAGAATTTATATTGTAATATATTTTTCAAATTCCCCCCAACAAGTAGTTATCATTTAGACCTGAAGTAAAAGTTAGAGGTGGTAAATAATTATTTCTCCTGATCATAAAGATTTTATAATACAAAGACTTAATATGAGTTTATTAGAAAAATATAAATAGTGTACTTGATTTTTGAATTTATTTTAAAAATAATTTAAATGTATTTTTTTCAAATGCAACCTAAAAAGAATTTAAGAACTTGAGAAAAAGTTATAGAATGTAAATATTAACTCACAATGAGTTTATCATGATGTTTTGCTTGCTAATTCCTAAGGCCAATAACTAGTGCTATCAGAGGGTATTGGTCCAAAACCGTATTTCCTTGATGCAGAAGTTATAATATGTCAGGAACAGCTCAAATTAGCTCCTATAAAGGACAGTCCATCATTACTTTAAGAATTTAAGATCATACAATCTGGGAAATTGCAGCAAATTTGAAAAGATCCACCAAGTGCAGTTGTAAAGACCATATAGCACTAAGATGTAACAGGCTCCCATGAGGATGAAAGACAGAGGATACATTTATTATAGTCACTGCCCTCAGTATTCACCTATTAATAGCACCTCAGTCTAGAGGCCAAATTAATGATTAACTGAGTTCAAGCAGCAGATACATCTCACCATCTACTATTCAGAAGAGACCTAAATTATGTCTTTTTTGTAGAACTGCTGCAAAGTAAACACAACTATAGGAGAGAAATAATAAAACTCTTGCTTGGGCCAAGTAATACAGGCTATGGTCATCAGTCCATTTCCAAATGGAATATGTCTGATTCTACCTGCTGTACCATGCCACTGCCAATGGTGTAAGGGATGTTAGCTATTATCTATTTAGTAACAAAGCAATGCATTAACCATTAACTTCTCCTGACCACTTATAATAAAGAACTAAGATTCTCTATGAGATTTTCAAACACTGTTTGGATTTGAAATATCAATTATTACACCTTCCCAAATATCTTTATATACTAGTAGTTGTTGCCAATGTGCTACTACTGCTAATATTGATGTGATAATCCTGTTCCATTGGAGAGCGGAGCAATGCCAAACCAGCTGTGGTGATATTTTTACTAGTTAATACCGATGTGCTAAGATCCACACTCCTTCCCACCAACCACTTGCCAGCTACCTCTGCATGGAGGGCAGCAGATGGTGTATTGGTAGCATTACTGCCTCACAGCACTGAGATCATGGGTTCAATTCCCACCACGGCCCTAACTGTGTGGAGTTTGTATATTCTCCCTGTGCTTGCGTGGGTTTCCTCCGGGTACTCCGGTTTCCTCCCACATTCCAAAAATATACTGGTAGGTTAATTGGCTCCCAACAAAAATTGTGTGTACGTGTGATAGGGAACATAGATTGTAAGCTCCACTGGGGCAGGGACTGATGTGAATGGCCAACTACTCTCTGTAAAAGCGCTGCGGAATATGTGTGCACTATATAAATAACTGGTAATAATAATAATAATGGAGTAGCAGAAGACCCATTAAGCCACTGTATTTAGATTCTTATTAACTACTACAGCTTTGCCGAGATCCACACGTTGTCCCACCAGTCATTTGCCGGCTATCTCCGTACGGACCAGGAGATGGAGAGTGGGACATCTGCTGAGCCACCATATGGAGAATGTCCTGCATCAGATATCACTTTTCCAATAGAGAGCAGGGGGTCCATTGAGCCACCATATGGACACTGTCTTTTGGCAATTATTGGTTATCTTTCCACTTGCTGATTGCTCCTTTGGTGCCAACAAACCCAAAGATACAAGGATAAATAGAAATATTGGCATTTACTGATATATTGAGGGGACTGTACATCATTGCAGCAAGAGACTGGTAAGTAAATAAATTTATCACATTACAGACGAGCTATATGAGATTTTTTTGTTTTTGTTTTTTTATGATTTTTTGTTGACTATTTTTTTATTATTATTATGTTTTCATCTGGTGGATATTGGAATAAAGATCTAATTGGGCAGGGTCCTGTCTAGTGACTGTAAAAGACTTCTACTTAAGCACACACAGCAAGTGTGTGGATTCAGCAATTACTTGCACAGAGAGACATTTCTTTTAACCTGGACACAGCTGTGAGGAATAAATTAGATACTCTCATCTTTAAACTTATTTTGGAGTTGTGGAGATTTTGATATAAATATTGCTATTTATTGTTGTCGCTTATTTAAGTGCTGCTACATTTCTCATTTTATTGATATGTTTTTTACCTTTTTGTGTGATGTCTTTCAAATATTGAACATCTATTATCAGAGTATTCACCCATTTTTTTATATCTTTTATTATATTTATCTGTGGTACATTTATTTTTTCATATTCACAGCACAATTTTCTAAATTAGTTCTTACTCCTCTGCTTTGGCCTACCCCACACTTTATTTAACTTCTAGCCTTGAACTTCTAACTTCTCTATATTATTCAGCTATTACTCGCTTCCTCACTAAAAAATATTTGTCACCACCTTTCTATTTTCCTATTAATATCACTTCAGACTAGAGGCCATATTAAAGATAAACTGAGTTCAAGCAGAAGACACATCTCACCATTTACAATTTAGAAGAGATCAAAATCATGTGTTTATTGTAATACTGCTGCAAAGTAAACATGGCTATAGGAAAGAAATACGAAGACTCTTGTTTGGGCCAATGAATACAGGCTGTTGTCATCAGTCCATTTCCAAATTGAATATTTCTGATTCCGCCTCCCAAATCATGCCAATGTCAGTTGTGTAAGGGATGTTAGCTATGATTCTCTATGAGATTGTCAAACACTGTTTAAATTTGAAATGTCCTTTTTTATTTTTTCCAAATATCTTTATAGACTTTTAGTTGTTGACAAAGTGTTACTACTGCTAATAGAGGTGTGATACTCCTGTTCCATAGACTGACAACTTAGACTGATCCATGATTGACAACAGCAATAAAGATACTTGAAAATACAGTGATACAGGATATGTGGGAACTGTCACCTTTCAATTTAGACTCTGTTTCTCAATTTCATATACAATCTAATTGATACTATAGACCCGAACCAAATAGTTAAAATCAAATTCATACTATACAATCTGACTAAATGGGGTTTATATGGGGCTGAAGTTAGATTACTAATATTAGAAAAGTCTTAACTGTGCTACAATCAATACACAATTCAAAGAGTGATGATCCCATTTATCCCAGGTACCTATTATCTTTGTATGCTGAAAAAGCATTTGATCTGGTAACCTGGGATCGTCTGTCTGAGTCACCCTGCCATATTGTTTGGCCTCCCCTCACTCTTTTTTTAAAAACAAAATGTATTGGTTTTTATAACATGAAGTATAGTGAGAATGGAAGGCTAATTACCAACAATAGAAAAAGATCACATTCATTAGCCACAGAAAAATGAATAGCAAACGGTAGATTTCTACCTCAAAATTTAAAATTTACCATGTGAAAGATAGATAACATTATGTAAACACTTGTTATAGTATGATATGATAGCATTTCCACAAATACTGAAAAATATATCCACTATACTTAAAATGATAAACTGCAGAAACAGAAAAGTGGAAAAGTAATAGAAAAAAAAAACATTTGGGGGTTAGAAAATGAGAAAAAGACAAAGGAACATAGACATCTGCACACTACAATTTTGAAGAAAACCCTTAAATAATTGAATATAAAAGGGGTGCTGCCAAAAGACAAATAAATATGTATATTCAAAAACACCAACAGAAGGGAGAAGAAAAGATTGTCTATTGTATGGTGCACAGTAAAGTTATTAAGAAATAAAAATCAATCTTTATTAGATATACATTAAAATGCCCCAACATGGGACATGACCAGCGAAATAGAGGTTAAAAGTAGAAAAAAAAAATATGAAAAGTGAAAAAGAATTGAAATTGGTGAAATAAAAATTCAAAAGTACCCTTATAGTGTGACCATATTCTTATTTCTAGGTCAATTTGTAGATGAAACTCTGGATTAATATGCCACTCTCTTAAATTAGAGAGATGGTGTAAGTTAAATTAAATTACTTCTTGTGCCAAAAGACCACTCCCATACAATAATTATTATAGTTGCAGGATTATAGAATGTAACTACAGTTCAATCCCTTCATGCACATGCATGTATAGAATCTAAGTAGCCTTAATTAAATATGTGAATAATTTGTTTCACACTTGTCCTTATGTGCAGACAGTATAAGAGCCACAGTTTATATATAATAAAGTAGAGGGATTATTTCTCCCATACTTGTCAAATTGGGAAATGTATTACATTGGACTTATCTTGGTAAATTCATGTGACATTCACTCTCAATCTGGCTATCAGGTCTTATCAAATTAATACATATTACTCCGCATGTGTTCCTACTCCTCCTATATAATTAATTACTGTGGCTCTCTTCACTGTTGGTATGGAGAATTGATATCTGTTTATTCACAAAAAAACCCATAAAGACAAAACTGCATCTGGTAGATAAGGTCTTGATGATATTAAATCAACATCTTTCTGCTAGGTAATAACGTTGTGTTTACCATCCTATTAATAAGATATCACTCAATGCTAACATACACGGAAATCATTTTCATCAAGAGTATATCACTGTGGTTTCTATGTCTATGAGCACCATATAGATCTATTAATCATGTTAGTTAGGATAGCCTGATAAATCCTATTTTAAGCATATCGGGTTGGTAAACTGATACTGTTGCAGCTGCACTACAAACATTCCCTCACATAGATACAATGTTGCAGAGTGTGGATTGCAATTGATAACAGAGTTTCTACATGTCCATATGACCTATTACAGAACAAAGAAACATGGTGTAAATTATAATTCCATCTCACATTGATATTATGACATTTAGGATTTATAACACATGTGGTACACACAACGGGCGTGCCAATGTGCATTTCGCTGTAAGTCAGCTTTATCAAGGTTAGAAAATAAAAGAGGGAACAAAAGGGAAGGGAGTTTGGAGAAAAATTAATAAATAATTAAATTGTCTCAAAGTAGAATTAATATCCAATAGATATCAATCATAAGAAGAGAAGTATAAAAGGCATGTGTACAGAAGTAGGAAGAGGGTTTGATCTCACTGCTTAAACAGAACATGAAATACAGCTAATGAGATACCAATCAATACTTTCGAAAAAGTTTAACAATGTGGCCTTGAGACGATATTTCTAAGGTGTTAATAAAGGGTTCCCATTTCTGATATTATTTTTTTACTCCTTTATTTAATATCAGGTATGGTTGAGGAGCAATCATAGTAACAGAGTAGTAGAATTCTGTGCTTAATCTTAGAAAGGGACGGAGAAGTTTTACTGGTCCAATGTAAAAGAAAATTTTTTTTAGCCACAGTTATAAAAACAGTCAAAAGACAGAATTTAGTTGCTTTATCCAGGCCTAAATTCCATAATTTAAAGTTATAACAAAACATGCTAATGGGTTGGGTGTTAGCTGAAGGTAGAACATATTATTTAGAAATTAAACTACTTTACACCAAAATTGTTTTCACTTTTCTACATCCCCATATACAATGAAGTAATGTGGCATTGGTTATTTGACTTTTTGGGCAATTAGCAGATTCTGCCTTCATCGTGCTGGGGAAATGTAAGCTTACCCAAACTTTTAACCTCTCTATATTCTTCCCCCATTTCTCGAGTCCTCACTAATAAATATTTGTAACCACCTTTTCTATATTCAAAGAGGGACGTGACAGGGGTGCCCCCTTTCCCCATTCTTATTTGTAACTGTCCTCGAACCACTGGCGATAGCACTTCAACAAAAACCCGCCTTTACTAAAATTGCCAATATTGACCAAGAAAGCAAGTTGTTTTTATTTGCAGATGATATGATGTTCTTTCTATCGGATCCTTTACACTCCATTCCTGCAATTTTAGACACATTTTCTTTATTTAGTTTCAGGATATCATAGACAAATCTGAATTGCTTCCTATTAATGTGACTCCTTCTCTATACTGTCATACTTATATAGCTTCTGTATTTACTGTCACACCTCATAAGCACAAATATTGATGTATTTATATACCAGCCCGATTGTTGTCCCTCTATAGTGTTCATTTTTCAAAACTACTGAATAAACTACAATCTCAAATTTTATTAGGAAGGACCTTAAGATTCTCTACTAGGCCGAATTACAGTGATCAAATGTATAATATTCCCAAAGCTAGCATATCTTTTACAAACACTACCTCTTAAATTGACGAAAGTTAATATTCTTCATTACACACAAATATTATTCAAATTTATCTGGCATTATCAGAAACCCAGGATGAATCATTCCTGAGCATATATGCCAAAAACCAAAGGAGTACGAAGCATACCTCATGTTGCGGCATTTGCAAAATCTGCCTTGTTTCACAATGTGGCTGATTGGTTGCTACATACTGACCATCACTCTAACCCTGCTATAGAGGAGGCCTTGTTTTACTTATATGCTCTGGCAGCCTTGCTGCAAAACCTAAAAATGACATTTCCCTTGATTTTCTGTTGTCAATTTTTTTTATCCCTATAAAACATGGTTTAGCGTCATTGCACACTTAATGATAAATCCTCTTTCATCCCCTTATATTCCTTTGTGGGTTAACCTGATGTTCATTCCCTCTCTAATAATAGCCTCTACAGACTCTGGGGCTAAAGGACATCATGTCCATCAATGATGTGAATGAACCCGAGTGGCACTATTCTTTCATTTATATAGCTACAAGAAAAATATGAACCCTCTGTGAGCCTAAGACAGTCCAGATGTTTTATCTCAAATACTCTCTTTATGTTATATGACTTAATTTAGAATACATCATCTCTACTCCCATTTAATTGATTTGAACTCACAAGCTTGGTCCACTATTTCCTAGACATGGCACATAGAAATACCTGAGTTACCTGACTTTGAGTTAATCCTTGCAAATTTAGTTTGTTCTACCTAACCTTAAGTCACCACAGCTACAAGAGATTCACCTTAGAGTATTGAATCAGACTTATTTATCTGCTGCCTATAGAATACACTTTGTGGTATCGGCCACTGGGACTTGTATCAAACGTAACCACTCAAATGCCTCTCCATTCCAACACATCTGGTATTGTGGAAAAGTTGTTAGATTTTGCAACAAATTCTTATATTACTTAAAATATTCATTGAAACTTAAATGATCTAATAACGCTGCTACTTTCCTTTTCACTGACTTCTCCACCTGGGAATCAGAATCATCTGTAGATCCTTGGAAACCCTACTTGATGGTTATGGTGAAAGTAGACAAGCAGCTAATTCTCAAAATTTGGATTCTACAATCCTCTCCCACATTGAGTGAATGGAAAGTTTTTATGCTAGAGGTACTTTACTGGGAAAGACACATGGCTATTTTTAATATTGAAAAGGGTGTCCTAGCTTTCTCCTAAAAATGAGTAGTTTATATAGAGTGTCTTCATGCCCAAACTCAGGCTAACATCTGGAGTGTTTTTGAACACACAGGGGGTAAATTTATTAAAGTGAAAGTTATTAGTAGTGAGTTTTAGAAGAGATGTTGCCCATAGCAATCAATTAGATTCTACTTAACATTAAACTAGTACCTTTTTGAAGATATCAGCTAGAATCTGATTGGTTGCTGTGGGCAACTTCTATTTTAAAACTCACTTCTAAAAACTCTCACTTTGGAAGATTTACCCCACAGAATGATTTCTGTTATGGCAGGTCACCTAAGATAATTTATTGTCTCATTTCCTTTTGTTTTATCTGACTTGCCCTAATTATTTTATTTTACAGTCATGTCCTAAAAAAGTGAGAGAGTGCATAAATATGGTCTATTGCACAGATTCTCAAACTCGGTCCTCAAGACCCCAAACAGTGCATGTTTTCCATGTCTCAACACTGAATGAAGTGAAATAATTATCTCCACCTGTGGAACTTTTAAGATGTGTCAGTGAGTAATGATTACACCTGTGCACCTGCTGGGTGACCTGCAAAATGTGAACCGTGTGGTGTCCTGAGTACCGAGTTTGAGAAACACTGGTCTATTGCATAGTTATAGCTAGATATACCTCCTCTTGTAGATTTAGTCTGACTTGTACTTCATTTCTTAGATGGCCATTGGTATTCTAATACTTTATAAAACTTTCTTAAAATATTTTATTACATTGTAATATACTATAATTTCACTTAAATTCATATACATATTGCATATAATTGTTACTGTTTTGATATTGCAAATTCCTACCAGTGGCAAACACAGGATTTTGAAAGGGGGGTTTCCAAATAATTGGTTACAGACCCAATGACAAAAGCGTCTAACCAGAATAAGCCTGCAACATACACTTAATTGTGTACTTCAAGAGTTTTAATAGGAGGATACTATTTATTAGATTATGCCAGCTGTCTGCTATTCCCAGTGGGTGGGGGATGGGAGGATAATATTTATTAGATTATGCAGAGCTGTCTGCTGTATGTTATTCCAGGGGTGTGGGGGGATGGGAGAGCTGTCTGTACCACTGGAAAAGCTGGAAAGGAAGCTGGATCCCCCGCACCATCTCCTGCTCCTTTGAGGTCTTCACCATCGCGCAGCAGCGGATGCAGACTTATTCTTCTCCCTTTTGCTATCACCCCCGCAGCTGCTGCTCTTCCTCCCTCTCCCCTGGCTTTTGTCTTCTTGGCAAACACTCTCCCGGATAGAGGGGCCCGGGTAACAGTACTATTTTGCATTTGAAGCCAGCCACCGCGGCAGCGGCTCCTGATTGGCTTGCGGCACATCCTACAATATGCCGCTGGCGCTTATCAACTGTGCTGCCTTCCAAGGCGACCCTTTCTGTCTGGGCCCAGGACTTTAGGCCCGGCAGTCCCCCCTGATGGCGGCCCTGGCTGGCAGTTACATTGTGTCCAGGGTGGCATGAGGCGCTGATTCATCCGGATCACGGTGCCCGGCCTGGGGACTAACTGGGAGGAGCTTGCCCGCTGCAGCTCCCCCTACAGCCAGCCCAGGCAGTGTCAATCTTTGAAAAAAAAAATATTTTATTCAGCAGCAGCGCTGCTCACCAGGTCGGACAGGGGGGGTTTCTAGGTACTTCTTCAGGAGGTCCAGCTCAATTTGCACTAAGGACGAAAAGTGTTGAGGACTGTGGGTGTATCCCTAAACTCTGAGACCAGCTACTATCAGATAAGCTTGTTTGAATTTTTACTAATGTAATTCTCCATTTTTATGTGTGTTGTGTGTATTTTGGATTAAAACCTCTTTTAAATGTACTACACTATGAGAAGTGTTTTCTCTCTCCTTAAATCCTATATTTGGAGTACTTAACCAGCTGCCTTTGGGTGTATAAAAGGACTAACTTGTTCTCACCTTTTTGTTTTCCATAATCTTCTGGGATCATAAAACAACTGATTCTTCTGGAGAACATACAGCTGCCACCACAAAAACGGGATTATAGTGGAATATAAATATTGATGTAAAGTAACTGCATTTACACAGAAACATATGGGATTGAGTGCTGTTTCTGTACCTCACTGTAATATATATATAAGTGTGTGTACTGCATGTATGCATATCCAACAAACAATTAGGTGTCACTCCAAGTCTGGCATCTTTGGTGAAAAATCAGGTGCTGTTTAAATCAACATTTTGGGGTCCAGTACCCCTTCCTCAGGAAACGTTGATTAAAACAGCACCTGATTTTTCACCAAAGATTCCAGACTTGGAGTGCTGCCTTTTTGTTTGTTGGTCATGTCAGGGGTGAGTGATCAGCAGGAGGGCACCCAAACAAGATAAAAAGAGGTGCCAGCTGCCAACACTGAAGAGTGATGTTATACAGATCTGTCCACAGACATCTATCCTCCATCCACTACAAGTCATGCCACACATAACACTCCCTGTGCCTCGGTAGTGCGAGTGTCTCTATTGAGACTTTTTACCTTCAAATGCATATTATTTAACAAGCAATGAGGCTAGTTGTATGAGGACCCATCTGTACACACATATATACATATTTGGAAGCAGGCTCTTGGAATTAGGGTTTACCCCAGCAGTAGATATTCAGACTGATATGTAAAGTATGATATGCTGAAAGATTCTAATATGCTGCTGGAAAAAGTGCTGCTTGAAAGAAATTGTTATGGAGATTAAAAATTGGTGACTTTTGGAAATAGTGTGCTGGTATGACCAATGCCTCAGCCCAGGGCCATAAGGAGGGTGGAGCGGCTGGTGCCTACGCATAGGGTGGAATCCTCCAAGGTCACCGATCGCAAACTGCCAGGCCCTGGAGGTCTGCGGAGAGACCTCCTGCAGTAATGCGCGCTGCTTGCAAAGAAACACAGATGAAGATCCCCATCCTCCACCCACCTAATGGCAGAAAAAGGTAAGCGCTCCGGGGGACAAGGGGGTGGGGGGAGCGATAAGGGCAGCAGTGCAGCACAGGGTACACTGCTATCCTGATATGGCACTGCCTGAGCCCATGGTGGAATCTGTTGCTTGGATGATCGTTTATATACAGTATATATATAATATATATATATATATATATAAATATATATATATTTATGTCAGTGTCAGTGAATGATTTTGAATATGTTGCTACCTCTGGAATTCTCCCCCTCTACTACACATAAAATGGACTCTGAAGAACTTCTTAATTTATTCCAGCCATTTCTCATCCAAACCCTCTGTTATATGCTCCCTTTCTGGCTGCCCCCTTTAAAATGTACTTAAAGCTCTCATGAGCAAGGCCCTCTCCCTTCTTGTATTTTTCTTTGTCTTACTTAGTCTATTCATTACTCCATACTCACTACAACAGCACCTACACCTCAGTGTCTGCCACCCTGATGCTCAATTCAGTGTCATCACCATTGGTGCAGCAATGTTTAGACTGCATACCAAGGACTGTAATTGCCATGCATTGTCTTTTACTGTATATAGCTGTTTTATTGTTTTACTCATTTGTTTATGTCATTTGTTAGGAGCTACTCAACCCCTGTATCACCATACATTATAAAGGATAATAATACAGTAAAGCACCATACTGTAATATGAATAATGTATTTTTTTTCCAATACAGGCCAAGTTGTAATCCATGGGAGACCACAACTGGACCAATAGCTGGGCCAGGGCCCACATTTTACAAGGGGCATCACTCATGGTAAAGTACTGTATTTACAGTAGTGACAGTCCATATTGGATGTTAAGATTTTATAATAAACTGTACAATATTGTACTGTATATTGGTGTTGTAATACTGTACCTTTCTTTTCTCCCCACAGAGCAACTTCAGTAGGTGATTGCCCTGTACAAGCTCAAGGACAACATGTCAGTTGACTCATTTTGTAACTACAGTATCTGTTGAGATTGTTTAATTTAATTTTTCATTTTTTTTTAGTAAAATTTAAAATTGCTCTAAGGTACACCCGGTTATATGTTTTTTATGGGATCCAGGTGATAGATATACAGTATTTAAATAGACATTCAATAGACAGACATCACATGTTAGACAGACTGAAGGTCAACAGAATCAACAGAATTTTGTAATGGAATTTACTTTGGTTATAATAATCTACAAATTACAGAAATGTTTTCACTGTGACATCATACTGTAATGTATTCTCTCCTGTGTGACTCCTCTGATGTCTAACAAGATTTTGTTTCTGAGTAAAACACTTGCTACATTCAGAGCATTTTTATGGCTTCTCTTCTGTGTGACTCCTCTGATGTCTAATAAGTTTAATCTTGGTGGTAAAACATTTGCTACATTCAGAGCATTTATATGGTTTCTCTCCTGTGTGAATCATCTGATGTTTAACAAGTTCCTGCTTGGTGGTAAAACATTTGCAGCATTCAGAACATTTAAATGGTTTCTCTCCTGTATGAATCCTCTGGTGTAGAACAAGATTATACTTTGCGATAAAACACTTGCAGCAATCAGAGCATTTAAATGGCTTTTCTCCTGTATGAATCATCTCATGTTTAATAAGATGTTGTTTCTTGGTAAAACACTTGCTACATTCAGAGCATTTAAATGGCTTTTCTCCTGTATGAATCATCTGATGTCTAACAAGTTCAAGCTTGGTGGTAAAACACTTGCTACATTCAGAGCATTTAAATGGCTTTTCTCCTGTATGAATCATCTGATGAATAACAAGCTGTTGCTTGCTGCAAACATATTTGCTGCATTCAAAGCATTTAAATGGATTTTCTCCTGTGTGGCTCCTCTGATGTATAACACAACTATGCTTTCTGGTAAAACACTTGAAACATTCAGGACATTTAAATGGCTTTTCTCCTGTGTGAATCCTCTGATGTCTAACAAGAGTTTTTTTCTCAGTAAAACACTTGCTGCATTCAGAGCATTTAAATGGCTTCTCTCCTGTGTGAATCCTCTTATGTATAACACAATTCTGCTTTTTGGAAAAACATTTGCTGCATTCAGAGCATTTAAATGGCTTCTCTCCTGTGTGAATCCTCTGATGTGTAAGAAGAGATGACTTTTGAAAAAAACATTTGCTGCATTCAGAACATGTAAATGGCTTCTCTCCTATGTGAATCCTCTGATGTCTTACAAGCTGTGATTTACATGTATAGCATTTGTCACACTCAGAGCACAGATGCACTTTCTCTCCTATGAGACTCATTATATATGAGATGAAATATTAGTTAGATGTAAATGTTGTTTTCTGTTCAGAAAATTAAAGTAGCTTTTGCGAATCCACCAGTAGAAAAAAAAGTTCTCTTTTTTGCTTGATCAGAGAAAAATGTCACTTTCCACAATGTCTTCTAATATTCTTAGTGCAGATCCTGCTCCTTAATTGCCCTATAAAGAAAAAAATAATTTTTTTAAAAGCATAAAGATTAGTGTGTTACATCTACTTTTAGAGTAATATTGTTATATTATATAAGGAACATGATTTATATTTAAATAAACTTACAAATATGACCCAGTCATTTATAATTGTTTTAAAATTGTAATATGTTGTCAATTGCTATATACTAATTTACATCTACCCTCCAGCAGCAAATAGATTCTAGATATAAAATACTTGGTCTATTCATTTTTCCTAATTTTCTTCATACTGTGACCTCAGACTGTGCAGATCATACATTACTCATCCCTAGCACTGACCATAGATGGGTAACACATGATACGGATCCTGTCACACCTACTGTCAGCTGATGCACCAGGATGCTGCCTTTATCTCTGCACACACCATGGGAATGGGGATAATGTGATCATCTTACAGTTACTTTGCTCAGTGTGATGTGTGCAGAGAAATCAGTGATCATTGTTGTATGAGACACCAGGATTTTAATAGGTAAATAAAAAAAGTTTGTGTGAGAGACATGGGTAGGTTTAGTGTAAGGGCCTAGGCTACACCCCTAAAGCTAGAGAAAACTATGATAAACAAATTAGACATGATAATTTGTAAAATAAAACAAATATGCATGTTTACAGCAGCATATGTGCATTTGTATGAGTGACTGAGGGGCAGATTCAATTTGACATGAGGTTTACCCCTAAAACTTAGACGTTGCCTCAGGTGAGCAAAGATCAATCTGTTTTAGATGCACCCTATTGAGATTAATGCACAGGGAAACATAAGAGTCAAACACTTTATACTGAGTCTGTGAGTTACCACATGCTGCCTACGGGTCTCTCACACTGGGAAAATGACAGCTAATCATGGTAAAAACTACCTTTAATTCAACTGCTATGGAGCCTTGAGCTGAGAGGTGCCCATATTCCTTGTCAAAGTTACATGTTTAATTTACTTTTTTCACCATTGGGTGGTACATACGGATTCTTACAAACTTTTGCTATTGAGCCTTCAAATACCTAGTTATGCCCCTGAAGCTAATTGAATAGCTCTAGTCATTACACCCAGAGCTTTATAAACATGGAAAACATTGTGGAAAATTAAATATGAGTATAGGTGTATCAGAACTATATATAAAAGTAAAAACAAATATACCAACCTGATGCACTGAGCAATATGTAATTTATTTTATTGGAGCTGCCCCCTAGATATCCCTTTATATATACTAACCTGATGTACAGAGTGAAATGTAAGATACTATAATGATGCTGCTACAGAGATACCACTTTATATATACTAACCTGATGTACAGAGTAATATATAAGATAATATAATGGAACTGCCACCTAGATACTGCTTTATATATGTATCAAGGGAAAGGGGAAGGGGAAGAGAATTCTGCACCAGTAGGTGTCAATATATTGATAATACAATAACCCCAATTTAATAATTCTCAAATTATATTATTTGTCCAAGTGTTGGGGTTGCTGCCAAAGACAATGAAAAATGAAAATTAAATATGAGTATAAGTGTATCAGAACTATATATAACATTTAAAACAAATATACCAACCTGATGCACTGAGCAATATGTAATTTTCTTTGTTGGATCTGCCACCTAGATTCCCCTTTATATATACTAACCTGATGTACAGAGTATTATGTAAGTTACTATGATGATGCTGCTACATAGATACCACTTTATAAATACTAACCTGATACACTGAGCAATATGTAATTTATTTTATTGAAGCTGCCACCTAGATATCCCTTTATATATACTAACCTGTTGTACAGAGTAACATGTAAGATACTATGATGGTGCTGCTACTGAGATACCATTTTATATATACTAACCTAATGTACAGAGTAATATATAAGATAAAATAATGGAACTGCCACCTAGATACTGCTTTACATATATACTAACCTGATGCACAGAGTTATATGTAAATTACTATGATAGAGCTGCTAAATACATACCTCTTTAACTTTATTGACCTGTTGCACAGAGTAATATGTACGTTACTTTCATTGAGCTGCCACCTAGATACCCCTTTATATATACTAACTTGATGCATATAGTAATATGTAACATACTATGAAGGAGATGCCACCTAGATACCCCTTTATAAATACTTACTTGATGTGCAGAGTAATATGTAAGATACTATTAAGAATGTGCCACCTACATACCACTTTATATATAGCAACCTGATGCACAGAGTAATATGGAAGTTACTATTTAATTTTAATGATACTAATAAAAAATTGAAATGTTGGAATATTTTTGGATGCAATTATAATAGAAAAATTAGAAATTTTGGGCACATATAACTTCTATAGCTTTAGAGATTGTTTAAATAATACATAAATGATGCAATTATTATTATTATTATTTACTTATATGGCACCACAAGTGTCCTGCGGTTCCTTAAAAAGTACACAACAAAAAAGTGACATAAAGTATAATACAATACAATGCTGGACAAGGAAATGGATAATATGCATTGCTACATTTGTAACCATATCAACCAAAAAAGCAACAGAGCATAAGCAACCAAGTGTTAGGTGTCCTAGTGGGGCGTAAGAAGTAGATGAAACTAAAGTAAGGAGAAGCACAAGAGGGTAGAGGGCCCTGCTTGCAAGAGCTTATATTCTAAAGGGTAGGGACAGACAAACAGGCATGGTTTACACAGGGAGAAGGAAGCATGTAGCAGCAAGTTAGGCTGAGGGATGGAAGGCATTGATGAAGTAGTGTGTCTGGTGAGCCGTTTGAAAGATTGTAGAGAGGTGGAGAGTCTGATGGGGTACTTATAGTACTTATATTTAATATATATAAATGTCTGAGCATGTATCAAAATCTCCTTATGTTTAATATAATTACCTTATTCTGGAGATTCTTCCTTCTGTCTCTTTCTTACACATCCAGCTCTCCAACCAGGAACTAAACCAGCAACTCTTCCATCAGCTATTTATAGCCTGATACAGACTATTTATAGTCATTCCTCCCTGATCTCTCTCCATAATTTCCCAGGATGGCCAGAAGGAATTCTTACACTGAGACGTGACATATAAACACAGCAGCTTCCCGTCCCTATCTCATTGTCTTCTAAATGATGTAGAAATATCCCTAAGGTCAATTACTACAATGTGAAAAGCTAATTACACTTTGGCAGGGGTAACACCTTGTATTCTAATTAGATCATAGCAGCCTCTGGCATCCTGTTATATCACCACAGGGACCTTTTGTATTGACATGACCTATTGTCTAGGCAGAGTTTCAGCAGATAGACATTTTGTAAATATCTCAAGTAACTTTACAATGCCTTATTGAAGATAATAAAACACACACAAATAGTAAAAGTTAAATGTTTCAAATCTGAATAAATTTATAATTCTCATGATTTTAAATACATTGTAATTTAAAGGCTTAAAATATGAGTTTCTTAGACATATATAAATAATGTAGTTAATGATCATGTGTGAATTTATTTTGTAAAGGAGAATTTATATTGTAATATATTTTTCAAATTCCCCCCAACAAGTAGTTATCATTTAGACCTGAAGTAAAAGTTAGAGGTGGTAAATAATTATTTCTCCTGATCATAAAGATTTTATAATACAAAGACTTAATATGAGTTTATTAGAAAAATATAAATAGTGTACTTGATTTTTGAATTTATTTTAAAAATAATTTAAATAAATTCTTTTTAGGTTGCATTTGAAAAAAATACAAGAACTTGAGAAAAAGTTATAGAATGTAAATATTAACTCACAATGAGTTTATCATGATGTTTTGCTTGCTAATTCCTAAGGCCAATAACTAGTGCTATCAGAGGGTATTGGTCCAAAACCGTATTTCCTTGATGCAGAAGTTATAATATGTCAGGAACAGCTCAAATTAGCTCCTATAAAGGACAGTCCATCATTACTTTAAGAATTTAAGATCATACAATCTGGGAAATTGCAGCAAATTTGAAAAGATCCACCAAGTGCAGTTGTAAAGACCATATAGCACTAAGATGTAACAGGCTCCCATGAGGATGAAAGACAGAGGATACATTTATTATAGTCACTGCCCTCAGTATTCACCTATTAATAGCACCTCAGTCTAGACGCCAAATTAATGATTAACTGAGTTCAAGCAGCAGATACATCTCACCATCTACTATTCAGAAGAGACCTAAATTATGTCTTTTTTGTAGAACTGCTGCAAAGTAAACACAACTATAGGAGAGAAATAATAAAACTCTTGCTTGGGCCAAGTAATACAGGCTATGGTCATCAGTCCATTTCCAAATGGAATATGTCTGATTCTACCTGCTGTACCATGCCACTGCCAATGGTGTAAGGGATGTTAGCTATTATCTATTTAGTAACAAAGCAATGCATTAACCATTAACTTCTCCTGACCACTTATAATAAAGAACTAAGATTCTCTATGAGATTTTCAAACACTGTTTGGATTTGAAATATCAATTATTACACCTTCCCAAATATCTTTATATACTAGTAGTTGTTGCCAATGTGCTACTACTGCTAATATTGATGTGATAATCCTGTTCCATTGGAGAGCGGAGCAATGCCAAACCAGCTGTGGTGATATTTTTACTAGTTAATACCGATGTGCTAAGATCCACACTCCTTCCCACCAACCACTTGCCAGCTACCTCTGCATGGAGGGCAGCAGATGGTGTATTGGTAGCATTACTGCCTCACAGCACTGAGATCATGGGTTCAATTCCCACCACGGCCCTAACTGTGTGGAGTTTGTATATTCTCCCTGTGCTTGCGTGGGTTTCCTCCGGGTACTCCGGTTTCCTCCCACATTCCAAAAATATACTGGTAGGTTAATTGGCTCCCAACAAAAATTAACCCTAGTGTGTATGTGTGTGTGTGCGTGTGATAGGGAACATAGATTGTAAGCTCCACTGGGGCAGGGACTGATGTGAATGGCCAACTACTCTCTGTAAAAGCGCTGCGGAATATGTGTGCACTATATAAATAACTGGTAATAATAATAATAATGGAGTAGCAGAAGACCCATTAAGCCACTGTATTAAGATTCTTATTAACTACTACAGCTTTGCCGAGATCCACACGTTGTCCCACCAGTCATTTGCCGGCTATCTCCGTACGGACCAGGAGATGGAGAGTGGGACATCTGCTGAGCCACCATATGGAGAATGTCCTGCATCAGATATCACTTTTCCAATAGAGAGCAGGGGGTCCATTGAGCCACCATATGGACACTGTCTTTTGGCAATTATTGGTTATCTTTCCACTTGCTGATTGCTCCTTTGGTGCCAACAAACCCAAAGATACAAGGATAAATAGAAATATTGGCATTTACTGATATATTGAGGGGACTGTACATCATTGCAGCAAGAGACTGGTAAGTAAATAAATTTATCACATTACAGACGAGCTATATGAGATTTTTTTGTTTTTGTTTTTTTATGATTTTTTGTTGACTATTTTTTTATTATTATTATGTTTTCATCTGGTGGATATTGGAATAAAGATCTAATTGGGCAGGGTCCTGTCTAGTGACTGTAAAAGACTTCTACTTAAGCACACACAGCAAGTGTGTGGATTCAGCAATTACTTGCACAGAGAGACATTTCTTTTAACCTGGACACAGCTGTGAGGAATAAATTAGATACTCTCATCTTTAAACTTATTTTGGAGTTGTGGAGATTTTGATATAAATATTGCTATTTATTGTTGTCGCTTATTTAAGTGCTGCTACATTTCTCATTTTATTGATATGTTTTTTACCTTTTTGTGTGATGTCTTTCAAATATTGAACATCTATTATCAGAGTATTCACCCATTTTTTTATATCTTTTATTATATTTATCTGTGGTACATTTATTTTTTCATATTCACAGCACAATTTTCTAAATTAGTTCTTACTCCTCTGCTTTGGCCTACCCCACACTTTATTTAACTTCTAGCCTTGAACTTCTAACTTCTCTATATTATTCAGCTATTACTCGCTTCCTCACTAAAAAATATTTGTCACCACCTTTCTATTTTCCTATTAATATCACTTCAGACTAGAGGCCATATTAAAGATAAACTGAGTTCAAGCAGAAGACACATCTCACCATTTACAATTTAGAAGAGATCAAAATCATGTGTTTATTGTAATACTGCTGCAAAGTAAACATGGCTATAGGAAAGAAATACGAAGACTCTTGTTTGGGCCAATGAATACAGGCTGTTGTCATCAGTCCATTTCCAAATTGAATATTTCTGATTCCGCCTCCCAAATCATGCCAATGTCAGTTGTGTAAGGGATGTTAGCTATGATTCTCTATGAGATTGTCAAACACTGTTTAAATTTGAAATGTCCTTTTTTATTTTTTCCAAATATCTTTATAGACTTTTAGTTGTTGACAAAGTGTTACTACTGCTAATAGAGGTGTGATACTCCTGTTCCATAGACTGACAACTTAGACTGATCCATGATTGACAACAGCAATAAAGATACTTGAAAATACAGTGATACAGGATATGTGGGAACTGTCACCTTTCAATTTAGACTCTGTTTCTCAATTTCATATACAATCTAATTGATACTATAGACCCGAACCAAATAGTTAAAATCAAATTCATACTATACAATCTGACTAAATGGGGTTTATATGGGGCTGAAGTTAGATTACTAATATTAGAAAAGTCTTAACTGTGCTACAATCAATACACAATTCAAAGAGTGATGATCCCATTTATCCCAGGTACCTATTATCTTTGTATGCTGAAAAAGCATTTGATCTGGTAACCTGGGATCGTCTGTCTGAGTCACCCTGCCATATTGTTTGGCCTCCCCTCACTCTTTTTTTAAAAACAAAATGTATTGGTTTTTATAACATGAAGTATAGTGAGAATGGAAGGCTAATTACCAACAATAGAAAAAGATCACATTCATTAGCCACAGAAAAATGAATAGCAAACGGTAGATTTCTACCTCAAAATTTAAAATTTACCATGTGAAAGATAGATAACATTATGTAAACACTTGTTATAGTATGATATGATAGCATTTCCACAAATACTGAAAAATATATCCACTATACTTAAAATGATAAACTGCAGAAACAGAAAAGTGGAAAAGTAATAGAAAAAAAAAACATTTGGGGGTTAGAAAATGAGAAAAAGACAAAGGAACATAGACATCTGCACACTACAATTTTGAAGAAAACCCTTAAATAATTGAATATAAAAGGGGTGCTGCCAAAAGACAAATAAATATGTATATTCAAAAACACCAACAGAAGGGAGAAGAAAAGATTGTCTATTGTATGGTGCACAGTAAAGTTATTAAGAAATAAAAATCAATCTTTATTAGATATACATTAAAATGCCCCAACATGGGACATGACCAGCGAAATAGAGGTTAAAAGTAGAAAAAAAAATATGAAAAGTGAAAAAGAATTGAAATTGGTGAAATAAAAATTCAAAAGTACCCTTATAGTGTGACCATATTCTTATTTCTAGGTCAATTTGTAGATGAAACTCTGGATTAATATGCCACTCTCTTAAATTAGAGAGATGGTGTAAGTTAAATTAAATTACTTCTTGTGCCAAAAGACCACTCCCATACAATAATTATTATAGTTGCAGGATTATAGAATGTAACTACAGTTCAATCCCTTCATGCACATGCATGTATAGAATCTAAGTAGCCTTAATTAAATATGTGAATAATTTGTTTCACACTTGTCCTTATGTGCAGACAGTATAAGAGCCACAGTTTATATATAATAAAGTAGAGGGATTATTTCTCCCATACTTGTCAAATTGGGAAATGTATTACATTGGACTTATCTTGGTAAATTCATGTGACATTCACTCTCAATCTGGCTATCAGGTCTTATCAAATTAATACATATTACTCCGCATGTGTTCCTACTCCTCCTATATAATTAATTACTGTGGCTCTCTTCACTGTTGGTATGGAGAATTGATATCTGTTTATTCACAAAAAAACCCATAAAGACAAAACTGCATCTGGTAGATAAGGTCTTGATGATATTAAATCAACATCTTTCTGCTAGGTAATAACGTTGTGTTTACCATCCTATTAATAAGATATCACTCAATGCTAACATACACGGAAATCATTTTCATCAAGAGTATATCACTGTGGTTTCTATGTCTATGAGCACCATATAGATCTATTAATCATGTTAGTTAGGATAGCATGATAAATCCTATTTTAAGCATATCGGGTTGGTAAACTGATACTGTTGCAGCTGCACTACAAACATTCCCTCACATAGATACAATGTTGCAGAGTGTGGATTGCAATTGATAACAGAGTTTCTACATGTCCATATGACCTATTACAGAACAAAGAAACATGGTGTAAATTATAATTCCATCTCACATTGATATTATGACATTTAGGATTTATAACACATGTGGTACACACAACGGGCGTGCCAATGTGCATTTCGCTGTAAGTCAGCTTTATCAAGGTTAGAAAATAAAAGAGGGAACAAAAGGGAAGGGAGTTTGGAGAAAAATTAATAAATAATTAAATTGTCTCAAAGTAGAATTAATATCCAATAGATATCAATCATAAGAAGAGAAGTATAAAAGGCATGTGTACAGAAGTAGGAAGAGGGTTTGATCTCACTGCTTAAACAGAACATGAAATACAGCTAATGAGATACCAATCAATACTTTCGAAAAAGTTTAACAATGTGGCCTTGAGACGATATTTCTAAGGTGTTAATAAAGGGTTCCCATTTCTGATATTATTTTTTTACTCCTTTATTTAATATCAGGTATGGTTGAGGAGCAATCATAGTAACAGAGTAGTAGAATTCTGTGCTTAATCTTAGAAAGGGACGGAGAAGTTTTACTGGTCCAATGTAAAAGAAAATTTTTTTTAGCCACAGTTATAAAAACAGTCAAAAGACAGAATTTAGTTGCTTTATCCAGGCCTAAATTCCATAATTTAAAGTTATAACAAAACATGCTAATGGGTTGGGTGTTAGCTGAAGGTAGAACATATTATTTAGAAATTAAACTACTTTACACCAAAATTGTTTTCACTTTTCTACATCCCCATATACAATGAAGTAATGTGGCATTGGTTATTTGACTTTTTGGGCAATTAGCAGATTCTGCCTTCATCGTGCTGGGGAAATGTAAGCTTACCCAAACTTTTAACCTCTCTATATTCTTCCCCCATTTCTCGAGTCCTCACTAATAAATATTTGTAACCACCTTTTCTATATTCAAAGAGGGACGTGACAGGGGTGCCCCCTTTCCCCATTCTTATTTGTAACTGTCCTCGAACCACTGGCGATAGCACTTCAACAAAAACCCGCCTTTACTAAAATTGCCAATATTGACCAAGAAAGCAAGTTGTTTTTATTTGCAGATGATATGATGTTCTTTCTATCGGATCCTTTACACTCCATTCCTGCAATTTTAGACACATTTTCTTTATTTAGTTTCAGGATATCATAGACAAATCTGAATTGCTTCCTATTAATGTGACTCCTTCTCTATACTGTCATACTTATATAGCTTCTGTATTTACTGTCACACCTCATAAGCACAAATATTGATGTATTTATATACCAGCCCGATTGTTGTCCCTCTATAGTGTTCATTTTTCAAAACTACTGAATAAACTACAATCTCAAATTTTATTAGGAAGGACCTTAAGATTCTCTACTAGGCCGAATTACAGTGATCAAATGTATAATATTCCCAAAGCTAGCATATCTTTTACAAACACTACCTTTTAAATTGACGAAAGTTAATATTCTTCATTACACACAAATATTATTCAAATTTATCTGGCATTATCAGAAACCCAGGATGAATCATTCCTGAGCATATATGCCAAAAACCAAAGGAGTACGAAGCATACCTCATGTTGCGGCATTTGCAAAATCTGCCTTGTTTCACAATGTGGCTGATTGGTTGCTACATACTGACCATCACTCTAACCCTGCTATAGAGGAGGCCTTGTTTTACTTATATGCTCTGGCAGCCTTGCTGCAAAACCTAAAAATGACATTTCCCTTGATTTTCTGTTGTCAATTTTTTTTATCCCTATAAAACATGGTTTAGCGTCATTGCACACTTAATGATAAATCCTCTTTCATCCCCTTATATTCCTTTGTGGGTTAACCTGATGTTCATTCCCTCTCTAATAATAGCCTCTACAGACTCTGGGGCTAAAGGACATCATGTCCATCAATGATGTGAATGAACCCGAGTGGCACTATTCTTTCATTTATATAGCTACAAGAAAAATATGAACCCTCTGTGAGCCTAAGACAGTCCAGATGTTTTATCTCAAATACTCTCTTTATGTTATATGACTTAATTTAGAATACATCATCTCTACTCCCATTTAATTGATTTGAACTCACAAGCTTGGTCCACTATTTCCTAGACATGGCACATAGAAATACCTGAGTTACCTGACTTTGAGTTAATCCTTGCAAATTTAGTTTGTTCTACCTAACCTTAAGTCACCACAGCTACAAGAGATTCACCTTAGAGTATTGAATCAGACTTATTTATCTGCTGCCCATAGAATACACTTTGTGGTATCGGCCACTGGGACTTGTATCAAACATAACCACTCAAATGCCTCTCCATTCCAACACATCTGGTATTGTGGAAAAGTTGTTAGATTTTGCAACAAATTCTTATATTACTTAAAATATTCATTGAAACTTAAATGATCTAATAACGCTGCTACTTTCCTTTTCACTGACTTCTCCACCTGGGAATCAGAATCATCTGTAGATCCTTGGAAACCCTACTTGATGGTTATGGTGAAAGTAGACAAGCAGCTAATTCTCAAAATTTGGATTCTACAATCCTCTCCCACATTGAGTGAATGGAAAGTTTTTATGCTAGAGGTACTTTACTGGGAAAGACACATGGCTATTTTTAATATTGAAAAGGGTGTCCTAGCTTTCTCCTAAAAATGAGTAGTTTATATAGAGTGTCTTCATGCCCAAACTCAGGCTAACATCTGGAGTGTTTTTGAACACACAGGGGGTAAATTTATTAAAGTGAAAGTTATTAGTAGTGAGTTTTAGAAGAGATGTTGCCCATAGCAATCAATTAGATTCTACTTAACATTAAACTAGTACCTTTTTGAAGATATCAGCTAGAATCTGATTGGTTGCTGTGGGCAACTTCTATTTTAAAACTCACTTCTAAAAACTCTCACTTTGGAAGATTTACCCCACAGAATGATTTCTGTTATGGCAGGTCACCTAAGATAATTTATTGTCTCATTTCCTTTTGTTTTATCTGACTTGCCCTAATTATTTTATTTTACAGTCATGTCCTAAAAAAGTGAGAGAGTGCATAAATATGGTCTATTGCACAGATTCTCAAACTCGGTCCTCAAGACCCCAAACAGTGCATGTTTTCCATGTCTCAACACTGAATGAAGTGAAATAATTATCTCCACCTGTGGAACTTTTAAGATGTGTCAGTGAGTAATGATTACACCTGTGCACCTGCTGGGTGACCTGCAAAATGTGAACCGTGTGGTGTCCTGAGTACCGAGTTTGAGAAACACTGGTCTATTGCATAGTTATAGCTAGATATACCTCCTCTTGTAGATTTAGTCTGACTTGTACTTCATTTCTTAGATGGCCATTGGTATTCTAATACTTTATAAAACTTTCTTAAAATATTTTATTACATTGTAATATACTATAATTTCACTTAAATTCATATACATATTGCATATAATTGTTACTGTTTTGATATTGCAAATTCCTACCAGTGGCAAACACAGGATTTTGAAAGGGGGGTTTCCAAATAATTGGTTACAGACCCAATGACAAAAGCGTCTAACCAGAATAAGCCTGCAACATACACTTAATTGTGTACTTCAAGAGTTTTAATAGGAGGATACTATTTATTAGATTATGCCAGCTGTCTGCTATTCCCAGTGGGTGGGGGATGGGAGGATAATATTTATTAGATTATGCAGAGCTGTCTGCTGTATGTTATTCCAGGGGTGTGGGGGGATGGGAGAGCTGTCTGTACCACTGGAAAAGCTGGAAAGGAAGCTGGATCCCCCGCACCATCTCCTGCTCCTTTGAGGTCTTCACCATCGCGCAGCAGTGGATGCAGACTTATTCTTCTCCCTTTTGCTATCACCCCCGCAGCTGCTGCTCTTCCTCCCTCTCCCCTGGCTTTTGTCTTCTTGGCAAACACTCTCCCGGATAGAGGGGCCCGGGTAACAGTACTATTTTGCATTTGAAGCCAGCCACCGCGGCAGCGGCTCCTGATTGGCTTGCGGCACATCCTACAATATGCCGCTGGCGCTTATCAACTGTGCTGCCTTCCAAGGCGACCCTTTCTGTCTGGGCCCAGGACTTTAGGCCCGGCAGTCCCCCCTGATGGCGGCCCTGGCTGGCAGTTACATTGTGTCCAGGGTGGCATGAGGCGCTGATTCATCCGGATCACGGTGCCCGGCCTGGGGACTAACTGGGAGGAGCTTGCCCGCTGCAGCTCCCCCTACAGCCAGCCCAGGCAGTGTCAATCTTTGAAAAAAAAAATATTTTATTCAGCAGCAGCGCTGCTCACCAGGTCGGACAGGGGGGGTTTCTAGGTACTTCTTCAGGAGGTCCAGCTCAATTTGCACTAAGGACGAAAAGTGTTGAGGACTGTGGGTGTATCCCTAAACTCTGAGACCAGCTACTATCAGATAAGCTTGTTTGAATTTTTACTAATGTAATTCTCCATTTTTATGTGTGTTGTGTGTATTTTGGATTAAAACCTCTTTTAAATGTACTACACTATGAGAAGTGTTTTCTCTCTCCTTAAATCCTATATTTGGAGTACTTAACCAGCTGCCTTTGGGTGTATAAAAGGACTAACTTGTTCTCACCTTTTTGTTTTCCATAATCTTCTGGGATCATAAAACAACTGATTCTTCTGGAGAACATACAGCTGCCACCACAAAAACGGGATTATAGTGGAATATAAATATTGATGTAAAGTAACTGCATTTACACAGAAACATATGGGATTGAGTGCTGTTTCTGTACCTCACTGTAATATATATATAAGTGTGTGTACTGCATGTATGCATATCCAACAAACAATTAGGTGTCACTCCAAGTCTGGCATCTTTGGTGAAAAATCAGGTGTTGTTTAAATCAACATTTTGGGGTCCAGTACCCCTTCCTCAGGAAACGTTGATTAAAACAGCACCTGATTTTTCACCAAAGATTCCAGACTTGGAGTGCTGCCTTTTTGTTTGTTGGTCATGTCAGGGGTGAGTGATCAGCAGGAGGGCACCCAAACAAGATAAAAAGAGGTGCCAGCTGCCAACACTGAAGAGTGATGTTATACAGATCTGTCCACAGACATCTATCCTCCATCCACTACAAGTCATGCCACACATAACACTCCCTGTGCCTCGGTAGTGCGAGTGTCTCTATTGAGACTTTTTACCTTCAAATGCATATTATTTAACAAGCAATGAGGCTAGTTGTATGAGGACCCATCTGTACACACATATATACATATTTGGAAGCAGGCTCTTGGAATTAGGGTTTACCCCAGCAGTAGATATTCAGACTGATATGTAAAGTATGATATGCTGAAAGATTCTAATATGCTGCTGGAAAAAGTGCTGCTTGAAAGAAATTGTTATGGAGATTAAAAATTGGTGACTTTTGGAAATAGTGTGCTGGTATGACCAATGCCTCAGCCCAGGGCCATAAGGAGGGTGGAGCGGCTGGTGCCTACGCATAGGGTGGAATCCTCCAAGGTCACCGATCGCAAACTGCCAGGCCCTGGAGGTCTGCGGAGAGACCTCCTGCAGTAATGCGCGCTGCTTGCAAAGAAACACAGATGAAGATCCCCATCCTCCACCCACCTAATGGCAGAAAAAGGTAAGCGCTCCGGGGGACAAGGGGGTGGGGGGAGCGATAAGGGCAGCAGTGCAGCACAGGGTACACTGCTATCCTGATATGGCACTGCCTGAGCCCATGGTGGAATCTGTTGCTTGGATGATCGTTTATATACAGTATATATATAATATATATATATATATATATAAATATATATATATTTATGTCAGTGTCAGTGAATGATTTTGAATATGTTGCTACCTCTGGAATTCTCCCCCTCTACTACACATAAAATGGACTCTGAAGAACTTCTTAATTTATTCCAGCCATTTCTCATCCAAACCCTCTGTTATATGCTCCCTTTCTGGCTGCCCCCTTTAAAATGTACTTAAAGCTCTCATGAGCAAGGCCCTCTCCCTTCTTGTATTTTTCTTTGTCTTACTTAGTCTATTCATTACTCCATACTCACTACAACAGCACCTACACCTCAGTGTCTGCCACCCTGATGCTCAATTCAGTGTCATCACCATTGGTGCAGCAATGTTTAGACTGCATACCAAGGACTGTAATTGCCATGCATTGTCTTTTACTGTATATAGCTGTTTTATTGTTTTACTCATTTGTTTATGTCATTTGTTAGGAGCTACTCAACCCCTGTATCACCATACATTATAAAGGATAATAATACAGTAAAGCACCATACTGTAATATGAATAATGTATTTTTTTTCCAATACAGGCCAAGTTGTAATCCATGGGAGACCACAACTGGACCAATAGCTGGGCCAGGGCCCACATTTTACAAGGGGCATCACTCATGGTAAAGTACTGTATTTACAGTAGTGACAGTCCATATTGGATGTTAAGATTTTATAATAAACTGTACAATATTGTACTGTATATTGATGTTGTAATACTGTACCTTTCTTTTCTCCCCACAGAGCAACTTCAGTAGGTGATTGCCCTGTACAAGCTCAAGGACAACATGTCAGTTGACTCATTTTGTAACTACAGTATCTGTTGAGATTGTTTAATTTAATTTTTCATTTTTTTTTAGTAAAATTTAAAATTGCTCTAAGGTACACCCGGTTATATGTTTTTTATGGGATCCAGGTGATAGATATACAGTATTTAAATAGACATTCAATAGACAGACATCACATGTTAGACAGACTGAAGGTCAACAGAATCAACAGAATTTTGTAATGGAATTTACTTTGGTTATAATAATCTACAAATTACAGAAATGTTTTCACTGTGACATCATACTGTAATGTATTCTCTCCTGTGTGACTCCTCTGATGTCTAACAAGATTTTGTTTCTGAGTAAAACACTTGCTACATTCAGAGCATTTTTATGGCTTCTCTTCTGTGTGACTCCTCTGATATCTAATAAGTTTAATCTTGGTGGTAAAACATTTGCTACATTCAGAGCATTTATATGGTTTCTCTCCTGTGTGAATCATCTGATGTTTAACAAGTTCCTGCTTGGTGGTAAAACATTTGCAGCATTCAGAACATTTAAATGGTTTCTCTCCTGTATGAATCCTCTGGTGTAGAACAAGATTATACTTTGCGATAAAACACTTGCAGCAATCAGAGCATTTAAATGGCTTTTCTCCTGTATGAATCATCTGATGTCTAACAAGTTCCTGCTTGGTGGTAAAACATTTGCAGCATTCAGAACATTTAAATGGTTTCTCTCCTGTATGAATCCTCTGGTGTAGAACAATATTATACTTTGCGATAAAACACTTGCAGCAATCAGAGCATTTAAATGGCTTTTCTCCTGTATGAATCATCTCATGTTTAATAAGATGTTGTTTCTTGGTAAAACACTTGCTACATTCAGAGCATTTAAATGGCTTTTCTCCTGTATGAATCATCTGATGTCTAACAAGTTCAAGCTTGGTGGTAAAACACTTGCTACATTCAGAGCATTTAAATGGCTTTTCTCCTGTATGAATCATCTGATGAATAACAAGCTGTTGCTTGCTGCAAACATATTTGCTGCATTCAAAGCATTTAAATGGCTTTTCTCCTGTGTGGCTCCTCTGATGTATAACACAACTATGCTTTCTGGTAAAACACTTGAAACATTCAGGACATTTAAATGGCTTTTCTCCTGTGTGAATCCTCTGATGTCTAACAAGAGTTTTTTTCTCAGTAAAACACTTGCTGCATTCAGAGCATTTAAATGGCTTCTCTCCTGTGTGAATCCTCTTATGTATAACACAATTCTGCTTTTTGGAAAAACATTTGCTGCATTCAGAGCATTTAAATGGCTTCTCTCCTGTGTGAATCCTCTGATGTGTAAGAAGAGATGACTTTTGAAAAAAACATTTGCTGCATTCAGAACATGTAAATGGCTTCTCTCCTATGTGAATCCTCTGATGTCTTACAAGCTGTGATTTACATGTATAGCATTTGTCACACTCAGAGCACAGATGCACTTTCTCTCCTATGAGACTCATTA
Source organism: Taudactylus pleione (assembly GCA_031769625.1). Classification (NCBI taxonomy): domain Eukaryota; kingdom Metazoa; phylum Chordata; class Amphibia; order Anura; family Myobatrachidae; genus Taudactylus; species Taudactylus pleione. Next base: position 5,107,775 of record JAUIMM010000144.1, on the reverse strand, counting down.
TATATGAGATGAAATATTAGTTAGATGTAAATGTTGTTTTCTGTTCAGAAAATTAAAGTAGCTTTTGCGAATCCACCAGTAGAAAAAAAAGTTCTCTTTTTTGCTTGATCAGAGAAAAATGTCACTTTCCACAATGTCTTCTAATATTCTTAGTGCAGATCCTGCTCCTTAATTGCCCTATAAAGAAAAAAATATTTTTTTTAAAAGCATAAAGATTAGTGTGTTACATCTACTTTTAGAGTAATATTGTTATATTATATAAGGAACATGATTTATATTTAAATAAACTTACAAATATGACCCAGTCATTTATAATTGTTTTAAAATTGTAATATGTTGTCAATTGCTATATACTAATTTACATCTACCCTCCAGCAGCAAATAGATTCTAGATATAAAATACTTGGTCTATTCATTTTTCCTAATTTTCTTCATACTGTGACCTCAGACTGTGCAGATCATACATTACTCATCCCTAGCACTGACCATAGATGGGTAACACATGATACGGATCCTGTCACACCTACTGTCAGCTGATGCACCAGGATGCTGCCTTTATCTCTGCACACACCATGGGAATGGGGATAATGTGATCATCTTACAGTTACTTTGCTCAGTGTGATGTGTGCAGAGAAATCAGTGATCATTGTTGTATGAGACACCAGGATTTTAATAAGTAAATAAAAAAAGTTTGTGTGAGAGACATGGGTAGGTTTAGTGTAAGGGCCTAGGCTACACCCCTAAAGCTAGAGAAAACTATGATAAACAAATTAGACATGATAATTTGTAAAATAAAACAAATATGCATGTTTACAGCAGCATATGTGCATTTGTATGAGTGACTGAGGGGCAGATTCAATTTGACATGAGGTTTACCCCTAAAACTTAGACGTTGCCTCAGGTGAGCAAAGATCAATCTGTTTTAGATGCACCCTATTGAGATTAATGCACAGGGAAACATAAGAGTCAAACACTTTATACTGAGTCTGTGAGTTACCACATGCTGCCTACGGGTCTCTCACACTGGGAAAATGACAGCTAATCATGGTAAAAACTACCTTTAATTCAACTGCTATGGAGCCTTGAGCTGAGAGGTGCCCATATTCCTTGTCAAAGTTACATGTTTAATTTACTTTTTTCACCATTGGGTGGTACATACGGATTCTTACAAACTTTTGCTATTGAGCCTTCAAATACCTAGTTATGCCCCTGAAGCTAATTGAATAGCTCTAGTCATTACACCCAGAGCTTTATAAACATGGAAAACATTGTGGAAAATTAAATATGAGTATAAGTGTATCAGAACTATATATAAAAGTAAAAACAAATATACCAACCTGATGCACTGAGCAATATGTAATTTATTTTATTGGAGCTGCCCCCTAGATATCCCTTTATATATACTAACCTGATGTACAGAGTGAAATGTAAGATACTATAATGATGCTGCTACAGAGATACCACTTTATATATACTAACCTGATGTACAGAGTAATATATAAGATAATATAATGGAACTGCCACCTAGATACTGCTTTATATATGTATCAAGGGAAAGGGGAAGGGGAAGAGAATTCTGCACCAGTAGGTGTCAATATATTGATAATACAATAACCCCAATTTAATAATTCTCAAATTATATTATTTGTCCAAGTGTTGGGGTTGCTGCCAAAGACAATGAAAAATGAAAATTAAATATGAGTATAAGTGTATCAGAACTATATATAACATTTAAAACAAATATACCAACCTGATGCACTGAGCAATATGTAATTTTCTTTGTTGGATCTGCCACCTAGATTCCCCTTTATATATACTAACCTGATGTACAGAGTATTATGTAAGTTACTATGATGATGCTGCTACATAGATACCACTTTATAAATACTAACCTGATGCACTGAGCAATATGTAATTTATTTTATTGAAGCTGCCACCTAGATACCCCTTTATATATACTAACCTGTTGTACAGAGTGACATGTAAGATACTATGATGGTGCTGCTACTGAGATACCATTTTATATATACTAACCTAATGTACAGAGTAATATATAAGATAATATAATGGAACTGCCACCTAGATACTGCTTTACATATATACTAACCTGATGCACAGAGTTATATGTAAATTACTATGATAGAGCTGCTAAATACATACCTCTTTAACTTTATTGACCTGTTGCACAGAGTAATATGTACGTTACTTTCATTGAGCTGCCACCTAGATACCCCTTTATATATACTAACTTGATGCATATAGTAATATGTAACATACTATGAAGGAGATGCCACCTAGATACCCCTTTATAAATACTTACTTGATGTGCAGAGTAATATGTAAGATACTATTAAGAATGTGCCACCTACATACCACTTTATATATAGCAACCTGATGCACAGAGTAATATGGAAGTTACTATTTAATTTTAATGATACTAATAAAAAATTGAAATGTTGGAATATTTTTGGATGCAATTATAATAGAAAAATTAGAAATTTTGGGCACATATAACTTCTATAGCTTTAGAGATTGTTTAAATAATACATAAATGATGCAATTATTATTATTATTATTTACTTATATGGCACCACAAGTGTCCTGCGGTTCCTTAAAAAGTACACAACAAAAAAGTGACATAAAGTATAATACAATACAATGCTGGACAAGGAAATGGATAATATGCATTGCTACATTTGTAACCATATCAACCAAAAAAGCAACAGAGCATAAGCAACCAAGTGTTAGGTGTCCTAGTGGGGCGTAAGAAGTAGATGAAACTAAAGTAAGGAGAAGCACAAGAGGGTAGAGGGCCCTGCTTGCAAGAGCTTATATTCTAAAGGGTAGGGACAGACAAACAGGCATGGTTTACACAGGGAGAAGGAAGCATGTAGCAGCAAGTTAGGCTGAGGGATGGAAGGCATTGATGAAGTAGTGTGTCTGGTGAGCCGTTTGAAAGATTGTAGAGAGGTGGAGAGTCTGATGGGGTACTTATAGTACTTATATTTAATATATATAAATGTCTGAGCATGTATCAAAATCTCCTTATGTTTAATATAATTACCTTATTCTGGAGATTCTTCCTTCTGTCTCTTTCTTACACATCCAGCTCTCCAACCAGGAACTAAACCAGCAACTCTTCCATCAGCTATTTATAGCCTGATACAGACTATTTATAGTCATTCCTCCCTGATCTCTCTCCATAATTTCCCAGGATGGCCAGAAGGAATTCTTACACTGAGACGTGACATATAAACACAGCAGCTTCCCGTCCCTATCTCATTGTCTTGTAAATGATGTAGAAATATCCCTAAGGTCAATTACTACAATGTGAAAAGCTAATTACACTTTGGCAGGGGTAACACCTTGTATTCTAATTAGATCATAGCAGCCTCTGGCATCCTGTTATGTCACCACAGGGACCTTTTGTATAGACATGACCTATTGTCTAGGCAGAGTTTCAGCAGATAGACATTTTGTACATATCTCAAGTAACTTTACAATGTCTTATTGAACATAATAAAACACACACAAATAGTAAAAGTTAAATGTTTCAAATCTGAATAAATTTATAATTCTCATGATTTTAAATACATTGTAATTTAAAGGCTTAAAATATGAGTTTCTTAGACATATATAAATAATGTAGTTAATGATCATGTGTGAATTTATTTTGTAAAGGAGAATTTATATTGTAATATATTTTTCAAATTCCCCCAACAAGTAGTTATCATTTAGAACTGGAGTAAAAGTTAGAGGTGGTAAATAATTATTTCTCCTGATCATAAAGATTTTGTAATACAAAGGCTTAATATGAGTTTATTAGACAAATATAAATAGTGTAGTTGATGTATGAATTTATTTTAAAAATAATTTAAATGTATTTTTTTTCAAATGCAACCTAAAAAGAACTTAAGAACTTGAGAAAAAGTTATAGAATGTAAATATTAACTCACAGTGAGTTTATCATAATGTTTTGCTTGCTAATACCTAAGGCCAATCACTAGTGCTATCAGAGGGTATTGGTACAAAACCATATTTCCTTGAGGCAGAAGTTATAATATGTCAGGAACAGCTCAAATTAGCCCCTATAAAGGACAGTCCATCATTACTTTAAGAATTTAAGATCATACAATCTGGGAAATTGCAGCAAATTTTAAAAGTTCCACCAAGTGCAGTTGTAAAGACCATATAGCACTAAGATGTAACAGGCTCCAAATGAGGATGAAAGACAGAGGATACATTTATTATAGTCACTGCCCTCAGTATTCACCTATTAATAGCACCTCAGACTAGAGGCCAAATTAATGATTAACTGAGTTCAAGCAGCAGATACATCTCACCATCTACTATTAAGAAGCGACCTAAATTATGTCTTTTTTGTAGAACTGCTGCAAAGTAATCACAACTATAGGAGAGAAATAATAAAACTCTTGCTTGGGCCAAGGAATACAGGTTATGGTCATCAGTCAATTTCCAAATGGAATATGTATGATTCTACCTGCTGTACCATGCAACATGAAGTATAGTGAGAATGGAAGGCTAATTACCAACAATAGAAAAAAAAAACACTTACATTAGTCTACAGAGAAATGAACGGCAAAATGGTAGATATCTACCTCAAAATTTAAAATGTACCCTGTGAAAGAAAGATAACAATATGTAAACTCTAGATATGGTATGATATGATAGTATTTCACAAAATCCACTATACTTAAAAAGACAAACTGCAGAAGCCGAAAAGGGGAAAAGTAATAGAAAAAAAAATTTAGGGGTGGAAAATCCAAGAGAGAAGAAAAGGGAAGGAGATTGGAGAAAAATGAATAAATAATTAACTTGTCTCAAACTAGAATTAGAAAATAATACATACCAATCGTAAGTAGAGAAGTATAAAAGGCATGTGTACAGGAGTAGGAAGATGGTTTTGATATCATTACTTAAACAGAAGATTGTAAGTAGAGAAGTATAAAAGGCATGTGTACAGGAGTAGGAAGAGGGTTTTGATATCATTACTTAAACAGAAGATTGTAAGTAGAGAAGTATAAAAGGAATGTGTACAGGTGTAGGAAGAGGGTTTGATCTCACTGCTTAAACAGAAGATTGTAAGTAGAGAAGTATAAAATGAATGTGTACAGGAGTAGGAAGAGGGTTTCATCTCACTGCTTAAACAGAAGATTGTAAGTAGAGAAGTATAAAAGGCATGTGTACAGGAGTAGGAAGAGGGTTTGATCTCACTGCTTAAACAGAAGATGAAATATGTCTAATGAGATACCAATCAATACTTTCAAAAAGTTTAATAATGTGGCCTTAAAACGATATTTCTAAGGAGTTGTAGCTTTCTGTGCTAAACCTCAGAAAGGGATAGAGAAGTTTTACTGATCCAATGTAAAAGAATAACTTTCTTAGCAACAGTTATAAAAGCAGTCAACAGACAGATTTTAGTTGTTTTATCCGGGCATAAATTCCATAATTTAAAGTTACCACAAATACAATCTAACAGGTTGAGTGTTAGCTGAAGGAATAACATATTATTTAGAAATTGAACTACTTCACTGCAACATTTATTTCACTTTTCTACATCCCTATATACAATTAAATAATGTGGCATTGGTCATTTGGCATTTTGGGCAAATACCAGATTCTGAGTCTATCATGTGCCTTCATTGTGCTGGGGAAATGTAAGCCAGGGGTAACCCCTTTCCCCATTCTTGTTTTCAACTACCCTTGAGCCACTGGCAATAACACTATGACAAATTCCCGCCTTTAAAGATATTGCAATTAGGGACCAATAATGCTAATTGTCTGTATTTGCATATGATATGATGCTCTTTAGTTCGGATCCTTTACACTCCATTAATGCAATTGTAGACACAATTTCCTTATTTAGTTATTTTGCTGGATATTGCATTAAATTGCTTCCTATTAATGTTATCCCTTTCCTATCCTCTCATCCTCATATTGCTTCTCTAATTACTGTCACATCTCATAAGCACAAATATTTAGGAATTTATATACCAGCCCGATTGTCATCCTTATATAGTGTTAATTTTTCCCCCGTTACTGAATAAACTACAATCTCAACTTTTATTTGGAAGGACCTTAAGCTTTATCTTCTAGGCAAATGACAGTGATCAAATGTATAATATTCCCAAAGTTAGCATATATTTTACAAACACTACTTATTACATTGACGTAAGCTGATATTCTTCATTACACACAATTTTTTTCAAATGTATCTGGCATCATCATAAACCTAGAATAAATCATTCCTGAGCTTACTTGCCAAATACCAAAGGAGAACTTAGCGCCCCTTATGTTGCTGTATTTGCTAAATCTGCCTTGTTTTGCTATGTGGCTAGTTGGTTGCTACATACTGACCATTACACTAACCCTGCTCTAGAAGAGGCCTTGTTTTACCCATATGCTCCAGCAGCCTTGCTGCATACCCCAAAACTGCTCTCATTTCTCTATGTTTTTGCAGTCACGTCATTATGTCCAATCACTATATAACCCTCTGTGGGCCTTAGACACTCCAAACGTTTTATCTCAAATACTCTATTTATGAAGTATGACTAAATTTAGAATACATCAACTCTACTCTCATTTAATTGATTTGAACTCACTAGCTTGGTCCACCATTTCCCAGACATGGCACACAGAAATACCTGAGTTTCCTGACTTTGGGCCATATTCAATATGGGAGCAAAAAGTCCATGCTGGACTTTTCGCTCCACTTCGCAGGTTTTCCGGGGATAAAATATCGGGCGTGTGCCCGCTTTATCCCTGTATTCAATTAGAAATCATCAAAAATGGAAGCCGGCGGAAAGGTATCGCCAAAAAATGGGAATTTTCAGAAAATATTCCAGGGACCCCCTAAAGATGTCTAAACATGGGGAATCACTATGGGTACCCTCAATTGTACCTGCTGAAGGAAGTCAGGGTTTCTTATAGCTGTGGCAGGTGCATTTTTGCAGCTATGAAGAAGTGGTGAAGAATTGCACTTAGGAATAGTTATTTATTTATTTTTTTAAATCTATCAAATTTGAGGTACATGAAAATGGGGGTAAGCATATTTTAAAGTCCCTAACATGATTTAAAAAAAATCCATAAAAATGCACTTGCTGCTACTCCGGCAATGAAGAAAACACTTGCCGCTATTGGGGCTATTTTAGTTGTGTTTTCCCTATTTTTTTATTTTACCCCAAAATTAAAGGTAATACTTTGGAGTATCCCTATATTTTTTTTTTACTTTTTTTAACACAGATCATTTTTAGGGGTCATTCTCAGGGGTGCAGGCTATTTATTTTAAGCCTGCACCCCTAAACGCCAACTCTGCACTTTTTTTTGCCAGCGAAATGCTGGTGAAAACTTATCCCCATTTTTTTACATTGACTTTTAACACCGGCGAAAAGTCAATGTAATTGAATATGGGGATAATTCAAATAGGCGAAAATGATGTCATCGGCGATAAATTAGCGAATGTGGAGGACTGTCAGGAACTGAGAAAATCTTGGTGAGGAGAGGGAGTGTAATTGATTTCTTGTGATTGAAAAAATTCCTGTAAACGCAGTTTGCAAGCAAATTTATGCAAATTAATTTGCTATGTAAGTTCATTAAAGGAATTGGTGGGTATGAAAGACTATCCTTTTTCCAGCACTCTCACTTCAATCTAATTCGCTATTGGTCCTATTAATTTTTTGTTCATATAGAACAGCTGATTCAGCAGAGATAAATAGAGTTTTCATAACAATGAATGTTGGGGTATTATTATTTTGTTACTAACAGTCTATGGGAGGATTATCACATATTTATATCAATTCTCATATATCTTCCCCTGCACAGAATATTACTTATTCCTAATGCAAGACATATCCTGGAATTGCAGGTTTCTGTTCAAATTTCATGTGTGCTTTACAACAAATGTGAATGGTAATCAGATTTAGAGACTGAGATTAAGTGTCTATGACATTACCTACCAGATTGTTAAGAGTTAATCAGAAGAGGTTTGTTCTTTTTATGTATTGATGCAAGAAGTATATGTTCTTATGTGTGATTGATTAACTAATTGATTAACTCATTTTCTTCTTGGGATATAGTTTCTATCCTTTTGTAAGCCTTCAAGGCATTAAAAAAACAAACAAAAGATCAGGTGCACATCATTTGTTATTCTATACTGTTGTTTCTAGGGGCCAAACTGTTCTCAGATGATCTCTCACTCCTCATTGATGGCTGTATGGTAAGTGAGGAGAAGCAGAATTCAGAGTGACAGTGTCTTTACCCCAACTTTTCTGATATATCAATAGTGTATGGTATTCCTAAATAAAATAAAATTGTTTGCTCTTGGTCTCTTAAGGTGATATATGAGAATTCATAGAATGAATAATTATTATACAAACTAATAAGAATATAATCTTGCTATTACAGCCAAATAATAAAAATTATGCTGCTTAATATATTTTCGCCAACAAAATTGATAGACATGAATTAATGCTAATTTAAGACTGGATTTATTTGTTAGATAGTATATTCATTGAATATTTATTAAAGGAGGCACTAATACATTATTTATCTGATTATATGTCTGACCATAATATTTTTTCCAGTTAATCAATCAACTTTGCCTGATCCCAGGACATAATTAATTGATATACTTAGCTGGATATGATGACATAAAATAGATGTACATGTTCTATGTTGTGAGTCGCTGTCTGTTCATATTACATGATAGGCATTAAAATGCCAATAAAAGTTATGTTTTAAATATATACTAAATTAATAATTCAAGAGTGCTCACAAAACAGAGTTTCTTTCCTTTCCTATATTTGTGCTTCTGGATAGTGTTACAATTTTTAATGATCTTGTTTCATAATATACATTTGTTACTATGTTACTGACTTTAGTGTATGTCTCTGTCTCCTTCAGACTCTGTAGTTGCTTCTCTTTTTACCTGTGGTTTATTGCTGTGAGGGTGACTCACTCACACCACTACATCAAGACTAAAGGTTGATTAACTCTCTAATGCCTGGGAATTTGTTTGCAATTTATCTTATTGCCAGATAATCATTTTCTATTGGAAGCATTGTTAGCACAATTTAACATGGATCCAGCAGACAATATTGAATGATAGGTGTGATGGCTAATGCCAACTGCTGTCATTAATGCTCACTGAACTAAGTAGTGGGTGAATCTCCACTTCTAATAGTAAAAATAATGCACAGTATATCTGTATATCAACATTCCTAAGACTATAAGGATATAAACATAATATGTCAGGATGGGATGCAGTCAGGATACTTGCTGGTGCTATCCTGTCTGCCTATATCCTGATACTGCCAGCCTGACATAGGACAAATGATAGGCATAAAAATCCTGATGTAGCCCTAATGTAAAATCCTGACACCCGGAATACCGAACTAATGCAAGATGGGTGTATTAGTGGGCAGCCGCAGGGTGGAGTGTTAGTTTTAGGGAACCCAGAGGGGACTTAGGGTTAGCCACCCCCCTGGGGGGTTAGGGTTAGGGTAGGGAAATGGGGGGTTAGAGATAAGCACCATAAGGGAGGGATAAGGGTTAGGCAGCCCCCTGGGAGGGTTAGATTTAGGGTGCGGGGAGGGGGGTTTGGGTTTAGGCACTAATGTGGAGAGGTTTTGGTTAGGCACTAGTGGGAGTTTAGGGTGAGGCAACACTAAGGGGGGGTTAGGGGAGATAGGGGATTGTTAGAGTAATTACCAGCCCCAGTCAGGAATTAGGTCCATTGTGCATCCGTTAGTGGTATTTCATCCAGCGGCAATTCAGTCGCTGACATTAAATACAGATTTCTGTGAGGACACTTGAGTGTGGAAGCTGGGAAAGGAATAACCAGGGATAGAAAGTACATATATATATATATATATATTTATACAGATATATATATATATATATATATATTTATACAGAGATATATATATATATATATATATATATATATATATTTATACAGATATATATATATATATATATATTTATATATATATATATATATATACACTGAAGGAAACAAGGCACCTTATTTATTGTTTTATCATACATAGTTTCACATAGAAGGAATCTTAGTACTGAGAGGAGCTGCTGGAACTTTTAACTGGATAGACAGCTCTTTCCTCTACTAGTCCCAGCACCTGTATGAGCAGAACAGCTGTATATTACAGAGATTAGTCACAACATAGTAAGCACAATCAACACTTGCACCAGTTCCTTTGAGTATTTATTTTCACATTCACATTATCTATTTGTCCCTTTCTTGTTGCCACATTTTATGTTCTTTTATTTTGTTGATATATGTTAACATGGTGATAACGCTATATAGTTCTGGATTACTTAAAAACCTTATTTGTAATAGAGAGCACTTAAATAATTCCACACAAATATAGATTCTAAAATCAATGACAATGCTTTTATTTAAAGACAGCTTAATCATACATATATTTTGTCAATTCAGACATACAACAAAAAACATAGGTTATACTAACAGCAGTAGGGAATACTTCTAAAATAAATTTATGAGACCCTGTATAGAATAGCTGGATAGCAGTCAGTCAATATTTCATACATATGTAATGGCACCCCATGACCCTCTTTCTGTTTTCTCTCCTCGGTTCTCTGACTGCTTCCCCCTCCCTGTCTCTCTGCTCATATTTATACCTTATTTTTGTTTATACCTCCAATTAATCCAATTAGTTTAATTAATCTAATTAATATCTGTACATACTAGGTATTCATTGGTCATCTGTGCTTTAGACATAATATTTACATAATTCCGAGTTATGTTTTTGTTCCCATGTAGAAATCTGACATGATTGCCCATTTAGCCTTCATTTTTGCTTATTGCAATTAAATGCTACCTCAGTTAGCTCATTTGTTTATATAAAAACTGAGACTTGCTGTCAGCTCTTCTGTGCATGTTAAAATTTATTAATTTTAAACCTATATTTCTTATTGCTAAAACAATGTATATAGCAGTTTATCCTACACATATCTTCGCAGTTAATCACACCTACAGAGAAATAAAACAGTAATCCCTACACACTGTTTAATACATCATTTAACATGCTTTTAGCTAAGATATAAAACAAAATGGTTGCCACATTAGATACACACTTGCCTACTTTAGGCCTGGGGCCATTCGACAAGTGTTGGCCTTCCACAACTCGCACAACTAATATGTATATTCTCAATTTATATAGGCTCTTAATTACAGTGCAGGAAAAGAAAGTTACATAACCATGCATATATTTATGAGTTGTTGAAAGAATATGTACTAAACGTCCACATATTCCTGTTTTAGCAATGGATAATATTAACTGTTATAAATTTTTTTATAAAAGTTATGTTTCAAACCCAGGATAACTGCTATTTTATTGCTAGTTTGTTGTGTCCTACAATATTAGGTGTTAGAATTAGCACCGCCTTATACCATGATAGTGACAAATTATATTTTAAAAAGGTAAATAATTATTTTAGGCAATTTTTCGTTACTTCACATACACATTGTTTATTACATTACACGTGTGCAGAGGATCAAGTACAGATGTTTCTACTCTCGTGTCTTTAACAAGATTATTTTATATAAAACACTTGTCACATTCAGAAAATAACCATGTCCTAACATGTAAACATGTAGAAGGGATACAAGTTAACCTACTTAAAGATATTTATAACATTTATACCCCTTGAGTGATTCCTCATGATAGTGTTATCTTACTATTAAAACACCTGCTGCATTCAGATCATGTAAATGGCTTCTCTCCTGTGTGACTTCTCTTATGTGTAGCAAGATCATGCTTGTTGGTAAAAAAAAAACTCTTGCAGCATTCAGGGAATTTAATTGGCTTCTCTGCTGCATGAATCCTCTGATGTCTAACAAGACTTTCTTTCCTGGAAGAACACTTGCTACATTCAGAGCATATAAATGGCTTCTCTCCTGTGTGACTCCTCTGATGTATAACAAGTTTTATCTTCTCATTAAAATACTTGCTGCATTCAGAGCATGTAAATGGCTTCTCTCAAGTATGAATCATCTGAGGTGTAACAAGTTCATACTTGTTGGTAAAACACTTGCTACATTCAGAACATGTAAATGGTTTCTCTCCTGTGTGACTCCTCTCATGTATGAGAAGTTGTGATTTATATGTGAAGCTTTTGTCACACTCAGAGCACAGATGTGATTTCTTTGCTATGAGACTCATCATGCAGTTGATGAAAAATTGATTAGCTGTAAAAGTACTTTTCTATTCATACAAGGAAAGTAGCATTTGTGAATCCCCCAGAAGTAGAAATTAGGTATTTATATTGCTTGATTAGAGAACAATGTCACTTTCCACAATGTCTTCTTTTGTTGTTAGTGGAGATCCTGCTCTTTATTTGTCCTGTAAAAAAGTAAATTTTTAAATGCATTAATGTTACTGTGTTACATCAACTTTTAGAATATTAGTGTTATATTGTAATTAGAACATAATCTTTATTTCAATAAACTAGCAAATAAAACCCAGTCATTGCAAATTGGCAAATTGCTATATCCTCATTTCCAGTCAGATATGCAGCATAGAGACCTCTCCCCTCCTGAAGCAGATAAATACTTGTTATACAACACACAGTCTATTACCATTTCCACAAATATAGTGTAATCCTCATACTGTGACCCAGGGGTGTATTAGAAGGTTCCCAGGGTGCTTGCAGTGCACTGAGCATAGCAGTAGACTCTGGGCACTAGTCTGTGCCCAGATTCTACTGCGAATGCACAGGTCACTAGGAAAATGGCAAGGCAGCCATTTCCACATCTATTTCTTTACAGCAAATGTGCAAAATTATGGCAAAAACATTGGTGCAGGGTGTGTGGTGTGGGCCCCCCTGGACTCAGAGGCCCATGAGTACTGTACACCCCAAACCCCTGCTGTATCCTCAGAATGTGCAGATTATACATTACACTCCCCCAGCACTAACTATAGATAGGTAACACATGATAAAGATCCTGTCATACCTACTGTCAGCTGATGCACCAGGATGCTGCTATTATCTCTGCACACACCATGGGAATGGGGATAATGTGACCATCTCACCGTCATTTACCTCAGTGTGATGTGTGCAGAGGAATCAGTGATCATTGCTGTATGAGACACCAGGTTTTTAAAAGGTAAATAATAATTGTTTTGTGTTAGAGACATAGGTAGGTTTGGTGTAAGGGCCTAGGGTACATCTCAAAATCCGAAGAAAACTATGCTTAACAAATTTTACTTAATAGTTTGTATTATGAAACAAATATGCATGTGTCCAGCAGCATATGTGCGTTATCTAAGAGTAAGGGATAAATTTACTAGAGTAAAAAAATTTTTAGATGGAGTTTTAGAAGTATTGTTGCCAATGCAATCAGATTCTATGTATTATCTTCTAGAGAGTGCTAGTTAAATGTTAAGGACAATCTTATAAGTTTCTATGGGCAACATCACTTCTAAAACTAACTTCTAAAAACTATCACTTTAGTAGATTTACCACTAACACTAAGGGGCAGATTCAATTGGAAATGAGGTTTTAAACTCAGAGGCTGCATCATGTGATCAAATAGAAATAATGCACACTTAATACTGAGACTATGGGTTACCACATGCTACCTGTGAGTTTCTCACACTGGGCATTTGACAACTAATCATGGGAATAAATACCATGGTTGCTAGGGGGAGGCTACTATGGGGCCCATAGCTAAGGAGGGCCCATCTTCCTTGTCAAAGTTACATGTGTTATATACATTTTTCACCATTGGGTGGTACATAGGGGCCCTTACAAACTTTTGCTATGGGGCCTTAAAATACCTTGTTATACCCCTGCAACTAATGGAATAGCTCTGGGCATGAAACCAGAGCTTTTTCCACATGGAAAACATTGTGGGTAATTGAATATGCATATGAGGGTATCAGAACTAAATATAAAAGTAAAAAAATATACTAACCTGATGCACTGAGCGATATGTAAGATACAATGATGGAGCTGCCACCTAGTTACCCCTTTATATATACTAACCTGATGCATAGAGTAATATGTAAGATACTATGAAGTAGCTGCCACCTAGTTACCCCTTTATATATACTAACCTGATGTACAGAGTAATATGTAATATACAATGATGGAGCTGCCATCTAGATACCCCTTTATATAAACTAACCTGATGCACAGAGTAATATGTAATTTACTATGAAGGAGCTGACACCTAGATACCCTTTTATATATACCTACCTGATGCACAGAGCAATATGTAAGATACTATGATGTAGCTGCCACCTAGATACCCCTTTATATATACTAACCTGATGCACAGAGTAATATGTAAGATTCAATAAAGAAGCTGCCACCTAGATACCACTTTTTATTTAGTAACCTGAAGCATAGCATTATATGGAAGATACTATTGATTTTTTTGTTATTCTAATAAAAAAATTAAATATTGAATATTTCTGGATGAAATTATAAAGAAAAACTAGAGCTTTTAGACACATGGAAACACTGTATTTGTAGAGTATTTAGACAATACATAATTGATACAATAGTATTGATAGAGATTGCATAGCTATATTACATAGATGAGCCCACAATTTGGGAATAAACTAAAAAAAATCTACAAATGTCTCTCTATGTATCAATTTATTCTTAGGTACTATATAATTACCTTACTCTGGAGAATTATCAATTTGTCTATTTATGTCCAGCTCTCCAATCAGTCTCTAAACCAGCAACTCCTCCATCAGCTATCAGTAGCCTGATACAGCCTATTTATAGTCATTCCTCCCCCATTTCCCTGCAGTAGTTCCCAGGATGACCAGAAGAATTTCCTACACTGAGAGGTGATATACAGTATAAACATAGCAGCTTCCCGTACCTAGCTCCTTGTCTTGCAAATGATGTGTAAATATTCCTAAAGTCACTTACTACAATGGGAGAGGCTAATTACACCTTGGCAGAGGTAACACCTTGAATTCTAGCTAGATCACAGCAGCCTCTGGCCTCCTGTTATGTCACCAAAGGGACCTTTTCTTTAGGAGTCACCTATTGTCTAGGCAGAGTTTCAACAGAAAGACCTGTTCTACATATCAGCAGGAACCTCACAATGATGCTATAAATTATAACATTAATAGACAAACTGTATGTATAGTAAAAGTCAATGTTTCTTCAAATCTGAATAAAATTATATTTCATCTGATGTTAGAAATTGTGATATAAAGATTTAATTTGAGTTTCTTAGACATATATAAATAGCTTAGTTGATGTCCATGTCTTAATTTATTTTTAAAATGAGAATTTTAATGAATTTATTTATTATCATTTTTTTCTTGTTAATGCCTAAGGCCAATCATTGGTGTTATCAGAGGGTATTGGTGCAAAACCATGATTGTTTTTGTAGAAGTTATACTATGTCAAGAACAGATCAAATCAGCCCATATTTAGGGGAATATGTATCAAATCTTAATGTGAGATAAAATTATGAGGTATATATCACCAACCATTCTGCTTCTATCTTGCATTTTGCAGGCTGTGTTTAAGAAATTATAGTTAGAAGCTGATTGGTTGGTGATATATATTTCACAATTTTATCTCACATCAAGCTTTAATACATATGCCCCATAGGACAGTGCATCATTTTTTAAAAAATTTAAGATCATACAATCTGGGAAATTACAACAACTTTGAAAGTTTCACAAAGTGCAGGTGCAAACACCATACAGCGCTATTATGTAACAGGTTCCCATGAGGATGAAGGATATTGGATACATTTATTATTGTCACTGCCTTCAGTTATCACCTATAAATAGCACTTCAGTATAGAGGCCAAATTAATGATAATCTGAGTTCAAGCAGCAGATACATCTCACTATTTAAAATTCAAAAGAGACCTAAATCAGGTCTTTATTGTAGAATTGCTGTAAAGTAAACACTACTATTGGAGAAAAATAAGAAGACTCCCCATCTACCCCATCTGTGTCAAACCTGTTTGGCTTCCATTCCCTTTTAGAATGTAAGCTCTTATGAGCAGGGCCCTCTACCCTCTTGTGCTTCTCCCTACTTTAGTTTCATCTACTTCTTACCCCCCACTAGGTCACCTAACACTTGGTTACTTATGCTCTGTTGCTTATCTGGGTGATATGGTCACTAATGTAGCAATATATATTATCCATGTCCTGGTCCTGTATTGTATTGTATTGTACTGTATTGTATTGTTCTGTAAGTCGCTTGTCTACAACTTGTTTATGTACTTTGTAAGGCGCTGCGGAACATTTGTGGTGCCATATAAATAAATGATAATAATAATAGTAAATATAAAGGGATATCTAGCTCAGTGCATCAGGTTAGTATATATTTTACTTTTAGTAATTACCTCTACAGACTCTGGGGCTAAAAGGGCACCATGATCATCAAAGACGTATTTGACCCAGGTGGCACTATTCTTTCATTTACACAGCTACAAGAAAAATATGAACTCCCTTGCTCTCATTTATTTATGTTTTTGCAGAAATGTCATTATGCCCAATCCCTAGAAAATCCTCTATGAGCCTAAGACACTCCAGATGTTTTATCTCAAATACTCTCTTAATGCTCTTTATGTTGTATGACTAAATTTAGAATACATCATCTCTACTCCCATTTAATTGATTTGAACTCACAAGATTGGTCCACCATTTCCCAGACATGGCACACAGAAATACCTGAGTTACCTGACTTTGAGTTGATCCTTGCAAATTTGGTTTGTTCTACCTAACCTTAAGTCACCACGGCTACAAGAGATACACCTTAGAGTATTGAATCAGACTTATTTATCTGCTCACCATAGAATACACTTTGTGCCATTGGCCACTGGGAATTGTATCAAATGTAACCACTCAAATGCCTCTCCATTCCATAACCTCTGGTATTGTGGAAAGGTTGGTAGGTTTTGGAACAAACTCTTATATTACTTAAATTCTTAATTGAAACTTACATTATCTACTTACCTTTTTACTGGCTTCTCTGCCTGGGAGTCAGAATCCTCCAAAGATCCTTTGAAACCCTCCTTGATGGTTATGGTAACAGGAGCCAAGCAACTAATTCTCAAACATTGGATTCTACGATCCTCTTCCACATTTAGTGAATGGAAAGTTTATATGCTAGAGGTACTTTACTGGGAAATACACATGGCTATTTTTAATATCGAAAAGGGAGTCTTAGCTTTCTCCTAAAAATGGGAAGTTTATATAGAGCGTCTTCATGCCCAAACTCAGACTAACATCTGGAGGGTTTTTGAACACACAGGGGGTAAATTTACTAAAGTGAGAGTTTTTAGATGTGAGTTTTAGAAGAGATGTTGCCCATAGCAACCAATCAGATTGTACTAAACATTTAACTAGCACCTTCTTGAAGATAATAGCGAGCAACTGATTGGTTGCTATGGTCAACATCTCTTCTAAAACTCACATCTAAAAACTCTCACTTTAGAAGATTTACCCCATAGAGTGATTTCTGTTTTGGCAGGTCACTTAAGATAATTTCTTGTCTAATTTCCTTCTATTTTATCTGACTTGCCCTAATTATCTTTTATTTTACTGTGATGTCCTCAAAAAGTAAGAGAGTACATAAATATGGTCTACTGCATAGTTATAGCTAGATATGCCTCCTCTTTTAGGTTTAGTCTGACTGGTACTTAATTTCTTAGATTTTTAAGCCATTAATGCTACTCCCTTCACCTACAGTATTTTGCTCAATGGGTCTCTGTTGTGACATTGGTATTATAGTACTTTATAGTACTTTAAAATACTTTATAATACTTTCTTAAAATATTTTATTAGATTGTAACATACTATAATTTTACTTAAATTATTGTGCATAATGCATATTATTGTTATTGTTTTGATATTGCAAATTCTTACCTGCATTTTTTTTGTATGTATTTCAGTATATTCCTAATTCCTACCTGTTCTGTGGGATTTATTGTATTTAATTTCCTGATGTTATTAACTCCCACTTTCCTGAACTTTAGAAATGTATATATAGTTGTAAAGATTTTAGCTCACATTTTTTGCTTTTTGTATTTATTTTCTTCAACTGTATTACTATAAACTTGTAGTTATAGACTAAAAAAGAAAAAAACACTTGTAACAGCAACTTTTATATTTGCTTCACGTCAAGAGGCAATGGAGACTACTATTCAAAGATTGAACTGTATTTTATTTTATTCTTGAGATGTATGATGTACATTTTTTTTGTTGTTCAATAAAAAGATTCCAAAGGAAAAAAAATAAAATAATACAATTAATTAATCTTTTAAACAATAATTTCATTTTTGGGGTGTCCCTGCTCAGTACTGAATGAAGTACAAAAAATACAATACTTCTTATATTATTTTCATTATATGCATAATTTTTTTTTCTATTAAAAATACATAATTAGCAGATGATGATACTTTCCACCTCCGGCAGTGCACATAGGGGTGGTTTCTAAGCACCCAAAAAAAACACTGACAGAGGGTAAAGCAAGCAGCACCATGTTATTAATCCCCACCCAATCATGGCATATTGCTACGATTTGCATTTCAATGGGGAGGATGCGGAGCCAATATGATGCAATAAAATTAGAATTGCATCATTTAGCCCTGCCCCTTCCTATTTGACCCACAAATCATAACATATTGCAGTGAGGGGTCTGGGCTTATTGACATGGTGCCTTGTCCCATCTCCATCTCCAACCTGCAGCTTCTGCATGGTAAGTATGTGTGTGTGATATATATGTGTGTGTGTATATATATATCCAACAAATAATAATGTGTCACTCCAAGTCTGGCATCTTTGGTGAAAAATCAGGTGCTATTTTAATCAATGTTTTGGGGTCCAGTACCCCTTCCTCAGGAAATGTCAATTAAAACAGCACCTGATTTTTCACTAAAGATTCCAGACTTGGAGTGCCACCTTTTTGTTTGTTGGTTATGTCAGGGGTGAGTGAACCCCAGGAGGAGGGCACCCAAACAAGTTAAAAAGAGGTGCCAGATACCAACAGAGCACTGGAGAGTGATTTAAAACAGATGTGTCCACATACATATATCCATGCACTACAAGTCGTGCTAC
The DNA here is from genome assembly GCA_031769625.1 of Taudactylus pleione. Classification (NCBI taxonomy): domain Eukaryota; kingdom Metazoa; phylum Chordata; class Amphibia; order Anura; family Myobatrachidae; genus Taudactylus; species Taudactylus pleione. Next base: position 5,088,663 of record JAUIMM010000144.1, on the reverse strand, counting down.
ACTTAACGTGGGAGCTCCTTGTAAATCGGTAGCGCCAAGTGTTTTTATTGAGACTTTTTACCTTCAAATGCATATTATATACACAGTGATGTGAATCACTAGTACAAGCAGCTTCTGCTGAATAAAAATATATGCAGCATGTCTATGGTATATGTGTTTCTGTGGGTGTATCTGCATGTGTAACACTACCTACAGTGTTAGTGGCTGTAACAGTGTAGTGTTTCTCATGTAGATATACTCATACTCTCTCACAGAACATAGGCATGCTGCACATCATCTTATTCAGCAGAAGCTGCTAGTGCTAGAGTTTGCATCACTGTGTGAATAAGATGCATTTGAAGGTAAACAGTCACACAAAAAATGCTTGGCACCACTGAGTCACGACACGACATGGCGTGATTAGATTGGTTGTTTAACGTACAAGGAGGCTAGTTGTATGAGGACCCATCTGTAAATATATATATATATATATAAAAATCATACAAACTCGGGACTCACTTGCTTTTCAACTGCAACTCCTTTGAATACGGGGAATGTTGGTTCCAAAATATTGCAATAATTTGTTAAGCTGACCACCACTTCACGGTTATTCCCATCTGGCCAGTCCCTACACTGATTCTCAGATAAATGATCTTGGTCTGTCACCTTTGGCTCAAGCTTGCACATGTTTTAAATATGAATATGGGTCCTGGCTTAAAGAGACAGGACCACACCCAGGGATATCAGTTAATAAGCACCTGGTAATAGAATAAAAAAAAGTTTGTCTTACATTTGAAAAACAGGGTGCCCTAGCAAGTGTGACCACAAAATTTAAATAAATGACAGGCTTAATTCACGGCAATCAACCATCTGGGTGCCCTTGGTATGTGACCACACCATCTACATAAAAAATATCATACAAACTCGGCACTCACTTGCTTTTCAACTGCAACTCCTTTGACTTTAGGGAATGTTGGATCCAAAATATTGCAATAATTTGTTAAGCTGACCACCACTTCATGGTTATTCCCATCTGGCCAGTACCTACACTGATTCTCAGATAAATGATCTTGGTCTGCCACCTTTGGCTCAAGCTTGAATACATTTTAAACATGAATATGGGTCAGATGGTTGAGTGCTGTGAATTAAGCCTGTCATTTATTTAAATGTTGTGGTCACACTTGCTAGGGCACCCTGTTTTTCAAATGTAAGACAAACTTTTTTGTATATTACCAGGTGCTTATTAACTAATATCCCTGGGTGTGGTCCTGTCTCTTTAAGCCAGGACCCATATTCATGTTTAAAATGTATGCAAGCTTGAGCCAAAGGTGGAAGACCAAGATCATTTGTCTGAGAATCAGTGTAGGGACTGGCCAGATGGGAATAACCATGAAGTGGTGGTCAGCTTAACAAATTATTGCAATATTTTGGAACCAACATTCCCTGTATTCAAAGGAGTTGCAGTTGAAAAGCAATTGAGTGCCGAGTTTGTATGATATTTTTTCTGTAGATGGTGTGGTCACATGCCAAGGGCACCCCAGATGGTTGAGTGCCGTGGATTAAGCCTGTCATATATATATATATATATATATATATATATACATTTTTTTGGAAGCAGGCAATAGGAATTAGGGTTTACACCAGCAATAAATATTCAGACTGATATGTAAAGTATGATATATGCTGAAAAATTCAAATATGCTGCTGGAAAAAGTGCTGCTTGAAAGAAATTGTTACGGAGATTAAGAATTGGTGAGTTTTGGAAATAGTGTGCTGGTATGACCTATGCCTCAGCCCAGGGCCATAGGGAGGGTGGTGAGACCGGTGCCTATGCATAGGACGGAGTCCTCCAAGGTCACCAGCTGCAAACTTTACAGCTCTGGAGGGCTGCGAGGAGGCCTCCTGCATTACTGCACGGTGCTTGCAAAGAAACACAGATGAAGATCCCCATCCTCCACCCACCTCTTGGCGGAAAAAGGTAAGTGCTCAGGGGGAGGAGGGGGTGAGAGGGGCAGCAGTGCAGCACAGGGTGCACTGCTACCCTGATATGGTGGTGCTACCTAAGACCCTGGTGGATCTCTTGCCGGGACGATTGTTTATATATATATATATATATATTTATATGTCAGTGTATGTATGTATATATATACTTATATATATATGTATGTATAAAAGCATGTAGACAGGCACTCATTGAATGAACAACATGCCGTGGTGCCAGCTATAGTATTATATAAGCCATGTCTCCTGCTCTGAGTAGCAGGAATAAGCGGCACTCATCCGGACTTAGCAATGAAGTAAAGATGTTTTATTCCAGCGTGAACCAACGTTTCAAGGCCTAAACGGCCTTTTTCTCAAGGTGTGCATAACAAAACAAAACAACAGTGCTTACCTTTATACAAGAAGATCACAAATGAAAAAACGTCTGTCCAACAGCGCGCCTCCGTGCGGCGGGAGTCGCCCCCTGATGACGTCATCAGATGGTGTCATGTTGTGGAGAGAGAGAAAGCTGTCTCCATGGAAACAGATCACAACAGTGTGTGAAAAAATTGGCGGAGCCTAGCACACACGGAGAGCAGTGCTGTGGGAGACGTGAATAAACAAAAACAACCAAATGACATGTAGGAAAAAGAATTGACACATTGCAGATTAAAGAAGTGCAGTGTAGCTGCACATGATAATAGCATGAAAAATACTAACATGAAAAATAATAAATGATACATGGATAAGCCAAGAACACGAATATATACATACAAACATTCACATACTAGCAAAAATACATAATCAGTGAAAACTCATGAGTACTAATCATTATCCTCTCAATATCAAAAATGCATGTAATACTGAGATTTAAACAAAATGTCTAGGGATAAATACAAGCAATAAGGATAAATCTGTGAAACGAATTAAACCATTTATATGCACCAATTAAATACATGAATTAAATACATGATGCCCAGGAGATCTTCTCGTTAAGACCGCGTGGATGAACCGTATCCAACGAAATAATCCATTTGGTTTCCAAACGTGCCAAAATTTTGGCACGATCTCCCCCTAGCTTTAATGGAGCCACATGATCGATAATCTTGTATCGTAAGCTTGTTAGAGGATGGCCAGCAGATTTAAAATGGCGGGCAACTGGTTGATCAGAGTCCCTCCCTTGAATCGCTAATTTGATTGAAGAACGATGAATCGTCATTCTCTCTTTGAACATACGTATGGTTTGTCCTACATAATGCAAGCCACAAGGGCATGAGAGTAAATAAATAACAAATCTAGATGTGCAAATTAAGACATGATGGATGTAATACTTTTTTCCAGTATGTGGATGGCTGAAAAAATGACGTCATCAGGGGGCGACTCCCGCCGCACGGAGGCGCGCTGTTGGACAGACGTTTTTTCATTTGTGATCTTCTTGTATAAAGGTAAGCACTGTTGTTTTGTTTTGTTATGCACACCTTGAGAAAAAGGCCGTTTAGGCCTTGAAACGTTGGTTCACGCTGGAATAAAACATCTTTACTTCATTGCTAAGTCCGGATGAGTGCCGCTTATTCCTGCTACTCAGAGCAGGAGACATGGCTTATATGTATGTATATATATATATATTTATATATATATATATATATATATATATATATACACAAATATACCAGAAAACCCCACCTAAAAATCGTGTGTTTTCCCCTGACCTTCTCTAAACTCCATTCTGTCCTCAATGCTGCTGTCCATGTTATTGCATCTTCCTCATCTCTTACAAACATACTCTGACTCCCCTTCCCCTTTAGAACACAAATCAAGCTTCTCACACTCACTTTTAAAGCACTGACCCGATACTATTCCATTTACATATCTGACCCTTTACACTTCTGTCCTCTTTGCTCCACAAACCCATGCCCCCTATCCTGCCTCCTGATTACTTCCTCACACTCCAACCTCCAAGATTTTGCATATGTTGCTACCTCTGGAATTCTCCACCTCTACTACACTTAACATTGGCTCTAAATACCATCTTCATTAAATCCAGCCATTTCTTATCCTAATTGTCTGTTCCATGCTCACTTTCTGGTTGCCCCTTTTAAAATGTACTATAAGCTCTCACGAGCAGTGCACTTTCCCTTCTTGTGCTTTTACTTCTCTTACTTAGTCGATTCTTTACTCCATACTCACTACAACAGCACCTATAGTAACCCTCGGTTTCTGCCATTCTGATGTTTAACTTAGTGTCATCACCATTGTTGCAGCAATGTTTGGACTGCAAACCAAGTACTGCAATTGTCATGCATTGTATTATACTGTATGTAACTGTTTTATTGTTTAGCTCATTTGTTTATATAATTTGTTAGGAGCTACTAAACCCTTGTCTCACCAGAGTTGGTATGAAATACTGCCGGCCCCATGGCCGGCGGTTCGATTACCATCAGTGGCAGCCCGACATCAGCAGAGTTCCGAGCAGCAGAAGCCCGACAGCGCTGGAAATACCGATCGTGGATAGGAGAGTATCTACTAACCTAACCTAACCCCCCTAACCCTCCTTAGGGATGCCTAACCCTAACTTCCCCCCCAAGTGCCTAACCCTTTCCACCCCCTTCCCCGCTGCCTAAACCTAAGTCCCCCGGGGGGGTGCCTAACCCTAAGTCCCCCCGGGGGTGCCTAACCCTAACCCTCCCTCCCCCTAGCCTAACCCTAACCCTCATGGGGGTGTGCCTAACCCTAAGTCCCCCCCCAGAGCCCTAAACCTAACCCTCCCCCCCCGCGGCTGTCCGCTCATGGTGCCCGGCATCACTACGATTGTGATGCCGGGCGCCGGTCTCCCGGTGTTGGGGAAATGCGGGCATCTACATCTAGACGCCCGGCATTTCATCCTTCCCGGGATATGACAGTCGGGAAGCTGGCTGCCGGTATTTAGGCAGTCGGCTTCCCAATTGCATACTGTCTCACCATACAGTATAAAGGATAATAAGTAAAGCACCATACTATAAGATGAATAATGTATTTATTTTTTTTCCAATACAGACCAAGTTGTAATCCATGGGGGACCACAACTAGGCAATAAACTGGACCAGGGCCCACATTATAGAAGGGGCATCACTCATGTAAAATACTGTATTTATAGTAGTGACAGTCCATAGTGGATGTTAAGATTCTATAATATACTGTATAGTCTTGTACTGTATATTGGAGTTATAATAATGTACCTTTGTTTTCTCCCCACAGAGCAACTTCAGCAGGTGATTGCCCTGTGTAGGCTCATTTACCATGTTAGTGGACTAATTTTGTAAATATCTGTTGAGTTTGTTTTAATTAAATTAAATTTTTTTCATTTTAGTCAAATTTTAAATTGTTCTAACGTGCACCCTGTTTTATATTTTTTTATGCGATCCAGTTATTAGATATACAGTATTTAAATAGACATTCAATAGACAGACACCACATGTTAGACAGACAGAAGGCCGACAGAATCAATAGAATTTTGTAATGGAATTTACTCTGGTTGTAATAATCTACAAATCACAGAATATTTTTCACTGTAATATCATACTGTAAAGTCTTCTCTTCTGTGTGACTCCTCTGATGACTAACGAGATATTGTTTCTTGGCAAAACACTTGCTGCATTCAGAGCATTTTAATGGTTTCTCTCCTGTGTGACTGCTCTGATGTCTAACAATTTCAAGGTTGGTGGTAAAACATTTGCAGCTTTCAGAACATGGCTTCTCTTTTGTATGAATCCTCTGGTGTATAAGAAGAGATGACTGTTGTGAAAAACACTTGCTACATTCAGAGCATGTAAATAGTTTCTCTCCTATGTGAATCCTCTGATGTATGATAAGTTTTGATTTAAATGTAAATCTTTTGTCACACTCAGAGCACAGATGCAGTTTCTCTTCTATGAGACTCATTATGTATGAGATGAAATATTAGTTAGATGTAAATGTTTTCTCTATTAAAAAAATAAATTAGCTTTTGTGAATCCTCCTGTAGAAAAAAGTTCTTTATTTTGCTTGATCAGAGAAAAATGTCACTTTCCACAACGTCTTCTAATATTCTTAGTGCAGATCCTGCTCCTTATTTGTCCTATAAAAAAAAGTAAATTTTTAAAAGCATAATGATTACTGTGTTACATCTATTTTTAGAGTAATATTGTTATATTATATTAGGAACTCGATTTCTATTTAAATAAACTAACAAATATGACCCAGTCATTTATAATATTTTTAAAATTGTAATATGTTGTCAAATTGCTATATACTAATTTCCATCTACACTCCTATAGCAAATAGATACTTGATATAAAATACTTTGTCTGTTAATGTTTCCAAATTTTCCTCATACTGTGACCTCAGAATATGCAGATTATACATTACTCACCCCCTGCACTGACCATAGATGGGTAACACATGCTACCGATCCTGTCACACCTACTGTCAGCTGATGCACCAGGATGCCATCATCATCTCTGCACACACCATGGGAATGGGGATAATGTGACCATCTCACAGTCACTCTGCTCAATGTGATGTGTGCAGGGGAATCAGTGATCATTGTTGTATGAGATATTAGGTTTTTAATATAGAAAAAAAAAAGTTTGTGTTAGAGCCATGGGTAGGTTTATTGTAAGGACCTAGGGTACATCCCAAAAGCTGTAGAAAACTATGATAATCAATATAGACATAATAGTTTGTACAATAAAACAAATATGCATGTGTCTGGCAGCATATGTGCATTTGTAAAAGGCTAAGGGGCAGATTCAATTTGTTTTAGTTGCGCCCTCTGCAGATTAATGCACAGGGAAAGCCATAGAGTCGAACACTTAATACTGAGTCTATGGGTTACCACATGCTGCCTGCAGGACACTCACACTGGGAAATTGACAGCTAATCATGAGAAAAACTACCATGGGTGCAACTGCTTTGGAGCCCTGAGCTGAGAGGGGCCCATCTTCCTTGTCAAAGTTACATGTGTTATTAACTTTTTTCACCATTGGGTGGTACAAACTTTTGCTATTGGGCCATCAAATACCTAGTTATGCCCCTGCAACTAATTATAAAGGTCTGGGTATTAAACCCAGAGCTTTATAGATGTGGAAAGCATTGCAGAAAATTAAATATGTCTATGAGTGTATCAGAACTATATATACAAGTAAAAAAATATACTATCCTGATGCACAGAGTAATATGTAAGACACTATGATGGAGCTGTCACCTAGATTCCCATTTATATATACTAATCTGATGCACAGAGTAATATGTAAGATACTATGATGGAGCTGCCACCTAGATATCCCTTTATATACACTAACCTGATGCACATAGTAATATGAAAGATACTTTGATGGAGCTGCACCTAGTTATCCCTTTATATATACTAACCTGATGCATAGAGTAATATGTAAGATACTATGATGGAGCTGCCACCTAGAAATCCATTTATATACACTAACCTGATGCACAGAGTAATATGTAAGATACTATGATGGAGCTGCCACCTAGATACCCCTTTATATATACTAACCTAATGCACAGAGTAATATGTAAGATACTATGATGGATCTGGCACCTAGATATCACTTTATATATACTAACCTAATGCACCGAGTAATATGTAAGATATATTGATGGAGCTGTCACCTAGATACCCCTTTATATATACTAACCTCATATACTGAGCAATATGTAATTTACTTTGTTGGAGCTGCCACTAGATACCCCTTTTATACACTAACTCACAGGATCTCAAACTCAAGCCTTAGGACCATGTTTTTTAGGTCTAAAACAGAATCACAAGCGAAATAAATAGCTCCACCTGTGTATATTTCTAAATGTATCAGTGAGTTCCGAATACACCTGTGCACCTGCTGAGCAACCTGGAAAATGTCACCTTTGTGGGGTCCTCAGGACTAAGTTTGACATCCACTATACTAATCTGATGCATAGAGTAACATGCAGGATAATATGAAGAAGCTGCAACCTAGTTGTTTCTATATATATATATATATATATATATATTTATATATACTAACCTGATGTACAGAGTATATGTAAGATACTATGATGGAGCTGCCAACTAAATACCCCTTTATATATCCTAACCTTATGCACAGAGTAATATTTTAGATACTATCATGGAGCTGACACCTAGTTACCCCTTTATATATACTAAATGGATACATAGAGTAATATGTAAGATACTATGAAGACACTGCCTGCTAGATACTCATTTATATATACTAACCTGCTACACAGAGTTATATGTAAGTTACTGTGATGGTGCTGCCACCTAGATACCACTTTATATATACTATCCTGATGTACAGAGTAATTTGTAAGATACTATTACGAATGTGACACCTACATACCCCTTTATATGTAGCAACCTGATGCACAGAGTACTATGGAAGATACTATTTAATTTTAATGATACTTACAAAAAAATTAAAATGTTGAAATATTTTTGGATGCAATTATAATAGAAAAATTTGAAATTTTAGACACAGAACTTCTATAGTGTTAGAGAGTATTTAAACAACACATAAATTATATTATTATAATTATTATTATTATTATTATTATTATTTACTTATATGACACCACAAGTGTTATGCAGTGCCTTACAAAGAACATAACAAAAGTCACATAAAGTACAATACAATACAATGCAGAACAAGGACATGGATAATATGCATTGCTACATTGGTGACCATATCAACCAAAAAAGCAACAGAGCATAAGCAACGAAGTGTTAGGTTCCCTAGTGGGAGTAAGAAGTAGATGAAAATAAAGTAAGGAGAAGCACAAGAGGGTAGAGGGCCCTGCTCGCAAGAGCTTATATTCTAAAGGGGAGGGACAGACAAACAGGCATGACACTGATGGGGTAGACAGGGAGGAGGAAGAATGTAGCAGAAAGTTAGGATGAGAGCTGGAAGGCATTGATGAAGTAGTGGGTCTGGGGATCCCATTTGAATTCTTCTTATATAATTTATATTTACCTTATTTTAGAGATTCTTCCTTCTGTCTCTTTCTTACACTTCCAGCTGTCCAGCTCTCCAACCAGCAACTTAACCAGCAGCTCTTCCATCAGCTATCTGTAGCCTGATACAGCCTATTTATAGTCATTCCTCCCTGATCTCTCTCCAGTAGTTCCCAGGATGACTAGAAGGAATTCTTACACTGAGAGGTGACGCATAAACACAGCAGCTTCTCGTGCCTAGCTCCTTGTCATGTAAATTAGATGAATATATTCCTATGGTCACTTACTACAATAGATAATGCTAATTACACTCTGGTAGGGGTAACACCTTGCATTCTAATTAGATTACAGCAATCTGTAATGTCTGCACAGAGACCAGTTATTTCAGAGACCTATTGTCTAGGCAGAGTTTCATTGGATAGACCTGTTCTAAGTGTCTATAGGAACTTCACAATTATTAATTGAACATAATAACACACACACACACATAGTAAAAGTCAAATGTTTAAAATCTGAATTAAATTATATTTCTCATGATTTTAAACATATTGTAATATAAAGGCTTAATATGAGTTTCTTAGATGTATATAAATGGTGTAGTCTATGATCATGTGCTTTGTAAAGGAGAATTTATAATGTAATATATTTTTCAAATTCCCCCAACAAGTAGATTTTATTTAGAACTGGAGTAAAAATTAGAGGTGGGAAATTATTATGTTTCTCCTGATCATAAAGATATTGTGATACAAAGGCTTAATATGAGTTTATTAAACCAATATAAATAGTGTAGTTGATGCCTATGTATGAATGTTTTCAAAATAATTTAAATGTAATTTTTTTCAATAGCAATCTAAAAAGAACTTTAGAACTTGAGCAAATGTTAAATGTGGTAAATATTAACTCACAATGAGTTTATTATCATATTTTGGTTGTTAATGCCTAAGGCCAATCACTAGTGCTATAAGAGGGTAATGGTGCAAAACCGTATTTCCTTGATGCCGAAACTATAATAATTCAAAAACAGCTCAAATTAGCCCCTAAAAAGGAAAGTCCATCATAACTTTAAGAATGTAAGGTCATACAATCTGGGAAATTGCAACAAATTTTAAAAGTTCCACCAAGTGCAGTTGCAAACACCATAAAGCAATATGATATAACAGGCTCCCACGGGGATGAAAGACAGAGGATACAGTTATTATAGTCACTGCCCTCAGTAATCACCTATTAATAGCACTTCAGAGTAGAGGCCATATTAATGATAAACTGAGTTCAAGCAGCAGATACATCTCACCATTTACTATTCAGAAAATACCTAAATCAGGTATTTATTGTAGAATTGCTGCAAAGTAAACATGACTATAGGAGATAACTAAGAAGACTCTTGCTTGGGCCAAGGAATACAGGCTGTGGTCATCAGTCCATTTCCAAATTGAATATTTCTGATTCCACCTGCCACATTGTGCCACTGACGGTGGTGTAAGGTATGTTAGCAATTTTCTATTTAGTAACAAAGCAACTTATTAACCATTAACTTCCCCTGACTACTTAGAGAGGTAAGGTTCTCTATGAGATTGTCAAACACTGTTTGTATTTGAAATACCTATTATTACACTTTCCCAAATATCTTTATAGACTAGTAGTTGTTGACAAAGTGCTACTACTGCTAATAATGGTGTGATACTCCTGTTCCATTGGAGAGCAGAGCATTCGCCAAGCTGCTGTGGTGAGATTTTTACTAGCTAATACCTCTGTGCTGAGATCCACACACCGTCCCACCAGCCACTTGCCGTCTACCTCTGCATGGTGTAGTGGAGGACCCATTAAGACACTGTGCTGAAATTCTTATTAACTAATACAGCTATGCCGAGATCCACATATTGTCCCACCAGACATTTGCCGGCTACCTCCAGACCAAGAGATGGAGAGCGGGGGATCTGCCGAGCCACTATACGCACAATGTCCTGTGGCAGACATCACTTTTCATTCAGAGAGCAGGGGGGCCGTTGAGCCATCATACGGATGTGAGTGTGTGGAACTTTGAATAAGTTTATTAAATGATCTATCTATGTGTATGTCACTTTATGAAAGATTTCAAGAGTTATGTAAGTCTGAAGTTTCAGAAAAACATGTTATTCACCATACAGTCTGGAATAGAGAAGATAAGCACAATTAAAGAGACAGTAGACAGAAGATGCTGACCAAACAGGCAGGCAAGAATAACAAAATGCTTCATAATGTCATATGCTTTTCTATCCGTATGTCCAACCAGTATTAGGGGTGCACAAACAACTTGTTTGTGCAAATAGCTGACTCATGGTGACTAACCTATTTCAGATTGGTATAAATAAACAAGTGAACTGGGAGGACTTTCAGAATGGTCTGACCAGTATCACGTTGAACCCTCATCGTTGTCCTGTGTCTGATTTGTTCTCCAACCATAGTTGTAATGTCTGTCTGCTTGCTGAATCTAGTTACGCTACTGCTGATTCCTATACACATCGAAGGTTGTAATGCTGTGACCAACAGATTACCCTCACAAACTGGTGACATTGGCCCGGGAAAGCTGAACATCTGGACCCACTGACGGATCATCCCCGGGGTGCCGGGGGGATAAGCTAAAACCAAAACTGGTGTGTACAAAAAAGTTCTGCTGTTGATGCAGCTTTGTGTGCTCATTTCTGCTTTCCCACCGGCAGCCGGGAGCACTCAGTGGTAAGGATAAAAATGCTTTCTAAGAACTCTTACCCGATGTGTCTGGAATCTACTGTTTTGTGTGTATGCTTAAAATGTTTTCTTCAAACCTATTCTCACTTTTCCTCAATTCACCATCCTTATCTGTGCTGCGCAAGAGGGGTTTTGTGAGTAACAAAAAAAACCCTAAGAACTAGTGTTGCAATATAGCATGTTTTAGTATTATCTCTCTTATGCTGCTAAATGCAAGACGTGTTAGCATTTTAAAGTTATGATTAGGAATGTTTTATGGGGAAAAGGTGATAAATAAGAATGCAGTATATTAATTAGTATTGTTAACAGTAACCTGGGGAAAGTGTACATACAATGTTTTGATGTTTTAAAAGTTTTAAATGTGACTGCTAGATATAGGCCCTCATTCAGAGCCACTCGCTAGCGGCAGTACGCTCGTTCCGAGCGATGTTCGCACATCTGCGCATGCGTACGGATCGTTATACGCATGCGCGAACCAGTAAGTGCGGCCGAAATTCATGTGCTCGCAATATAGCGAATGCCTGCTATTTTGAGTGACAGAATGAGGCGTATGTGGGTGGTAACAGGGGAAGGTGCTTGAAAACGGGGAGTGGAGATCAGAACGCAGGCGTGTTTAAAGGTCAAAACGGGCGTTTTATGGGTGTGCATAATTAATACAGCAGCGTCATTGACCACGTCACTGGGTTATTTTATAGCCAGAACTGCTTGCAAGATTGTGGTAGCAAAAACCAACCACAAGAATAGCGAGCAGTTCATACGCTGGTCGATGTACTCGATTAATCTAATAAATAGCGGACATGACGTATGGTGCGAGCGGCCAGGGGGCGTTTTTAACAAATAAACGAGCGTATGTTTTGCTCGCTCATTCAGACTTAGAGGTGTGAACAGACTGCAATTTGCGAACGGATCATTTGAATAGCCACCCCTTGTTTTTGAACGAACGACCGCAAATAGCGAACGGCTCTGAATCAGGCCCATAGTTTGTAAAGTATTGCTAGATCAAGATGAGCAAAGTAAATGATTAATGCATGTTGGAAGTTATGTGGGCATTACATAATTAATGAAATGTTTATTTCAATTTCATTGCACCAACTGTACATATGACTGGGTAATGTCAGCAGGAAGAAATACATTTAGAAAACCCACAATGCAAAAACTCATTATATATAAATATTCAGAACAGAGGACACTACTTAGAGATAATTCTTATATATATACCACCAAAGCAAGGGGGGGAGAGGAGCTTTTAGTGGTCACATAGTGTGTCCACATACAGACCTTAGAAGCAGGATAGCTGCTCATATAGAAGCTGGTCTTTTGTCATGGGATTACTTGTGGCATTAAGGAGTAATAGAAGTTCACCTTCAGGAGTCCCCAATAGCCCCCTCAAGAATAAATGGTCATATATATATAGTCATACAAAGGAAAGAAGTTTGAGTACATGCTGACCCAATTGTGGTCAGCAACCTAAAAGGACAAAATTCAAGTATACGCTGTGTCGGGACTCTAGCTATGATTATATATACTGGTAATTGATGCCCATACCAGGCATCACTTGTATGGCTCCCCGCGTGTGCTGGATAGCCCCAAAGAGGGGTTGGGAGCCATAGCACCAACAAGGTGGGACCCTAGAGACAGAGCGGGTCTCTAGATAGGCCCCGCTGGGGAGTATGACCAAGTGCTGCAAAAGGCAAACGGGAATACTGGCCATATTCCCTTATTTGATAAGGATTGTATGAACTTAGGGAAAGTGAAGGCAATACCCAACAGTTGCAACTGAAGAATAGCAGCACCCCGTGGGTTGCTGACTACCCTGTATGTGTCCATGGCAAACCCCAAGGGGGGGACACAGGCAGGGACAGTAAGGGGACTCCAAAGGGACTTCAAGCCTATGACAAGGGATGTCAGTTATGAGTAGACTGTCCCCAATTAAAATGTGGCAGATTTTGATCAGGGGTGCTAGTTGTAAGAACTAATGACATCAGATATGTATGCTCCAAATACCCCTTCTCCACAATGCATTTACACAACCAGCAAGATACCCAGACATACAGTAATACATGCCACTACCAGGAATTCCCCTCAGAATGACTGAGCGCACAGTCAGCGAGGAGGGGAAGTCAGTTACAGCTTATGGAACAGAAAATTTGAGCCCACAGAAAGCATACTTAAAACAAGCATTGTACGTAATTAAAAGTAATACAGTTGTGTTAAGCAATGTAAACAGTAATTAACAAAAGTTGAATTCTTATAGCAATACTCAGTATTTTATGTATAAGGTACCTTTAGATGCAATTGCATAATGTTGAGTAGATCTGCAAGCAGGCTCCAGTCTGTCTCCATTAAGGCTGCTAAAAATGTATGTATAAAGTTGAATTTTAAGTGTTAGAACCAGAAATGAAAACAAGGAAGGCATGGAGATTAATCATGCCAACTATCAGACTGTTGATGTAAGATAAGGAAATAGCTCAAGCTAATTATCAAATTAATGTGTTATGAGTGTGTGCACTACATAAGTGATCAGCCTCAAATGAGGTATGTAGCACAATTTCAGATAGCACGGGTAATACAAATGTATGATAGGAATGTATTAATATACAGAATAGCGGTAATGTTTTGGAATTATAAACTATCAGTTGATTTCATATAAATGTAATGTATGTACAGCATTGATATTAGCTGTGTTGTAACTGTGCTATTTAGGTGTGTAGGTGTGCATATCAGAATCGATATGTGTCAATAAAGACACAACAGGGGAGTATATAGCACACTTGGAAAGCAGTGCAATTGAATAGGGGTACACAGATAGTATAAGTTTGTACTAAAGGATTGTGCAGAATAGAAATAATGTTTTATTAATGTTTTAGAAAATGGTCGACCAAGAAAAAGTAAAATGTGTATTAATAAAGTGCATGTTTAAGTATTTAAGGAAATTAGTAATTTCAATCAGAAGAAATGTATAAAGGATTATTACATAGATAATAGTGAGTGAAATTGACAGTATATATATATATATGAACAGGGGGCAATATATATATAAATCAGTAAATGCAAGGTTTAATTGATATAAAACAGCCTAATCATTATCTTAAACTGTGGGATACTAAAGAATATTTCAGATGGTCACAAGTTAAGTTATATCTTGAAGGTCAATGTATTTCTAGAACTTTTTGAACTCACAATTTGAAATATAAAGGCAACAGCCACATCTAACAGTAAAAGACCACAACCAGAGCTAATGGCAGGGTGGGAGAAAGCTCTAGCTGACATGACAGCAATAAGCACAGGCACACCAGAACTACCACCACATGAAGTGCCTCAAATGTGTCCTACCCAAGCCCAATGTGTTGTTGACAAAGCAGGACACTTGGAAAAAACCCAAGAACAACACAAACCCTGGTAATTGTCCGGTATGCAAAATATAGTGACTTTGTTTGCGCCAGACCCCCATAATAAGAATAACCAACTTATAATGGTGCCTAAAGACACAGAAGCCACAATCGACATAGAAGCTCGAGTAGCAAAGAAAAAAAGGGAATATCGCTCCAGCAGCACCTAACATCGAGCAAGGTCTAAAGGAAAGCATAAAGCAATACTGTGATCAATCCACACAAACACCTGAAGGTGAAGATTTCCTCATGACAGATCCGCAACATGGAAAGAAGTGTAAGACTCGATTATTGAAATTATACAGATGACCATATCCAACAGAACCAGAAGCTGGAACAATGGAAGTTCCCATTATACTTCAAGTAGTGGAAAGTATAGAATACAGAGAAAAACAGACAATCAAAAACAAGAAGAGGACTCCTCCGAGTCCTGGAAAGGTGAAGAGACTGAAATTATGTTTTTTCTGCAAACAAACAGGTCACATGAAAAGAAACTGTGACGAAAACAAGAAATGGCAGGAAAAACAAGAAAAACCCAAGCATAAGATATAGGTGCTCCCTTGTACCTCCCACTTTATACTGCTGACCAATTTCATAAATATAAGTCTAGAAGACATGAAGTAATGACTCTACCTACTGGTCAGCAGTGTGGATGTCTAATTAATAGCAGAGCAAATTGAACTGGTCTACAATGAAGAGGAGGTACCAAACAACTTATTATCCAACAAAGTTTAACAGTGACTGGACTTGAAGAAAGTGAAGCAAACTTACAAGAAAGCAAACTTGTATTAATGAAGAAACAATCTGAAGTAACTACAGGTACCCATTAAGTTCCTGCATTCACCTAAATGTCCAAGTCAACCTACTGGGAGCAGATGTAATAAGTGCTCTCCGGACTAAGTGGTACTAACTTCAGCTCTTACAAAAGAACAGGATGAACAATTGACCACAGTTGTATATTGCTCTCAGAAGTAAACCCCACAAGCTACCAGAATGAAAGTCTGAAGTACCTATTAAGCTATGGTACAAAAGGAAAAGACAATGTGGGACTTAACAGTACAGCCTGTTCACCTCACCCTGAAGCTGGATACTCTCCCAGTATTAATAAGACAGTATTTACTGACCCAACAATAGAATGAAGAAGCTGAATTCAAGACCTTATACAGTAATTAAAATATTTGGTCAAGAGTGAACCAAGCACCTGACCACTGCAAGATTAGCCAAGTATGAAGTGGCTTTATTAAGCACATCTCATGTAACCATCTCAAGATACACAAGTTCTCAATCCAGCAACTCACCTTCCAATCAATGATTCATAAGAGGGGAAAAGACCATGTGAAATAATCCCTCAAGCAGGCAAAATTACCGAAGAAGTTGAATCATGGGATAAGGAAGAAGGTACTGAAATTACAGATGAAGACAGATCGTGTAATAAAGAGGAAGAAGTTGTCAGTAAAGGTAGTAAAGAAAATATACATACTTTTTTCCTCATCATGATTGTTTAGCCCTCAAGCAAGTTAAAGTTAGGGCTCTTCATCATGTTATGGACACTCCATTACAGAATCCTGTATGTAAATGGCACCAGATACTATGTTAATGGGAGCCCACACACATGATATACAGAAACTTCAAACAAAGACCTCTTAATTTCCTCAGCACTACCTCCATAGTGCTCAGCACAAGAAGAATTGTGTGCACTCAAGGAAGCTTGGATCTTGGCAGAAGAACAAACAGCTAAACCTCTACAGAAAGCACAGGTATGCGATCCACGAAGTTGGGCCTATCTGGAAAAGCAGAGATTTTTTTTAATCCAATGACATACAAGACTATATCAAGCATCCAATTTTGATTAATCAGCTATTCATTGTCCTTGAACTACCATCAAAAGTAGCAATCACAGAGATACAGGCCCCTACCAAGGAACAGACACCAGAAACAGAGATCAACGCTTATGCATGTACAGCAGCAAAGAAAGCAGTATTGCAAGACCCAGTAACTGTGTACCAAGTTCAAGTATAAGAAGCTCCAGTCCATGAGGATACTTTACAGAGCTTCCAGGAACAGCTTTCCAAGTGAGAGAAGGAATCATGGCTAAAACATAGGAGCCGTAAAGAATGAACAAGGTATATGGGCAAAAGGACAACAAGGGTGTCTACCAAGGGCTTGGTATCCAATCATGATACAGATAATGCATGAAAAGATGAATTATTCAAAGAAAGCCAAATTGTGTGGCAGCAATGGATGGCACCAGAATTCAATGCAGCAGCATGCTGGATGTGTGAAATATGTAATCCATGACAAAGAGTAAAGACTTTACAGAATTATACCCCAAGACCACTCTAACCTTTTCAGAAGCTACAAAAAGATTACCTGCAGCTATTTAAGAGAGGGCCTTACACACCAGTATAAAAAGTAATAGAAACAGGTAGACCCTGAGTAGAATGTCTACCAATAGTTTTGTTTTCTATTAACCCTAATAAAGACACATAAGTTTTGATACAGTACCGAAGACATGGTGTTACTTCTCTCAGCAGTTACAGCATAATTAGGGGGATTTAGCTGCCTATGTACAAGCAAGGTGTAAAGCTTTAACTAACCTCTATTGTCAATTATTCTCTTCCCTTATAGATCCAGACTCTGATGACAGTACTCAATTGTTGAGTTCAGGGGACTGGATCTATCTCAAAAGACTGACTATACCGACAGCAGTAAAGTTAAAAGGAAGAGATACTTGGGTCTACGCGTCGCACTGTAAGAAGTTAACAGTGAAGACAGAAGATGTGGTAAAGCAAACTACTACAGAGTGAAAATAATAAGCACAAAAGGATATTCCAGTGAGAAAAGAAAAGACAAAACAAAAAAGTGGCAAAATGGAAGACTTTGATATAAATCCCTGGTTAGATATTCCGTGACCAGGCAACTACTCCTTCCCCAGAGATCTTGGAGAGAACCCAGTCTAGTCCTAACATTGTACTGAGTGAGCATAATTATTGCAAATGCATATACTACAAGTAAATAAGATGTTGGGGTAGCTGAAGCTGGAGTGTGAAGATTCCATTAGCTGAGTTAAGAATTAAGTAGGCAACTAAAGAAGAAGAGCAAAAGTGCTGTTGCTTGAGTGACATTTTTGAATATCAAGAATTCTGAATTAGCCTTCAACACATGAAGGTATAGTCCTCCTACATTATACTCAGTGTTTTCTCCAGGTACCAAACTTGAGGGCCACGAATTGTTCACTTGGTGCAGCAAAACCCATATCCCGCTTGGAGGGGTCACTGGTGAATTCCATCAGGTGAACTACATTCCACGCCTTAGGAGATGTCTTGTTAACACCTGGGATTTACATATGAGGGGGGCCTATACTTTTATCCCCGATGTCCTTATACCCGACTCCTCGATCTTTCCTCTTGGCATGAATGACCTTCAAGCAACAATAAGAATAGTTTCTATGATAAACATCAATGATACATGCTGAATGTTAGTTGCTCTATCTATATGTGGTCCTTAGGATAACATATGGGTAACATAGGCACTATAAGGTCACTTGCTGGTTACGTTAGGTAACTAAAAGGAACGAAATAAAATTCACAAAGGCCAAAGAAAGATGAGGAACAAGAATATCAAGAAGCTCCAGAAGAAGGAGTTACTAAAGAGATATGGACATTCCTTCTGAAAGATAAAATCATTTGATAAAAAGAGAGGATTGTGAGCATATGGAACCTTGATTAAGTTTATTAAATGATCTATCTTTGTGTATATCGCTTTAAGAAAGATTTCAAGAGTTATGTAAGTCTGAAGTTTCAGAAAAACATGTTATTCACCATACAGTCTGGAATAGAGAAGATAAGGACATTTAAAGAGACAGTAGACAGAAGATGCTGACCAAACAGGCAGGCGAGAATAACAAAATGCATCATAATGTCATATGCTTTTCTATCCGTATGTCCAACCAGTATTAGGGGTGCACAAACAACTTGTTTGTGCACATAGCTGACTCATGGTGACTAACCTATTTCAGATTGGTATAAATAAACGAGTGAACTGGGAGGACTTTCAGAACGGTCTGACCAGTATCACGTTGAACCCTCATCGTTGTCCTGTGTCTAATTTGTTCTCCAACCATGGTTGTAATGTCTGTCTGCTTGCTGAATCTAGTTACGCTACTGCTGATTCCTATACACATCGAAGATTGTAATGCTGTGGATGACAGATTACCCTCACACGGACACTATCTTTTGGCAATTATTGCTCATCTTTCTGCTTGCTAATTGCTCCTTTGGTGCCAAGGAGGACCTGTTATTCTGCTGTGCTGGGATTCTTATTAACAACTACAGCTGTGCCGAGATGCACATGTTGTCACACCAGCCATTTGCCGGCTACCTAATGAGCAGAAAACAGAGAGTGGGGGATCCGCCGAGCCACCATACGGACAATGCCCTGTGGCAGACATCGCTTTTCCTATAGAAAGCAGGGGGGCCATTGAGCCACCATACGGACACTGTCTTTTGGCAATTATTGCTCATCTTTCCACTTGCTGATTGTTCCTTTGGTGCCAATAAAACCGATACAAGGATAAAAATAAATATTGGCATTTAATGATATATTGAGGGGACTGTACATCATTACAGCAAGATACTGGCAAGTAATTACATTTACCACATTGCAGACGAGCAATATTAGTTTTTTATGTTTTATATTTGACTATTTTTATTATTATTATTTTTTGTTGTATTTTTCATCTGGTGGATATTGGAATAAAGCTCGAATTGGGCAGGGTCCCTGTCTAGTGACTGTAAAATACCTCTACTGAAGCACGTAGAGCTAGGGTGTGGATTCAGCAATTACTTGCACAGAGAAACATTCCTTTTCAGATGAACACAGCTGTGAGGATTTAAAAAATGTTTGGAGTTGTGGAGATTTTGATATAAATGTTGCTATTTATTGTTGTAGTTTAAATGTATTTAAGTGCTGCTACATTTCTCATTGTATTGATATGCTTTTTATCTTTTGTGTAATGTCTTTCAAATATTGAACATCTATTATCAGAGTACTCACTGAGGTGTTTTATTAGAACATATATATATATATATATATTTTATTATATTCATCTGTGGTACATTTGTTTTTTCATATTCACAGCGCTGTTTTCTAAATTAGTTGTTACTCCACTGCTTTGGCCTACCCCCACTCTTTATTGAACTTCTAACTTCTCTGTATTATTCAGCTATTACTCACTTCCTCACTAATAAATATTTGTCACCACCTTTCTATTGTCAGAGAGGGATGAAATAGGTTTGTCCCTTTTCCCTTTTCTTGTTTGCAAATGCCCTTGAGCCATTGGCAATAGCGCTAAGACAAATTCCTGCCTGCCTTTAAAGGTATTGCAAATAGGGATGAAGAATGCAAATTGTATTTGCAGATATTATGATGCTCTTTATTTTGGATCCTTTAAATTCCATTCCTGCAATTTTAGACACATTTTCTGTATTTTGCAATTTTGCGGGATATCATAGACAAATCTATATTTAAAATTTCCACCAAGTACAGGTGCAAACACCATACAGCGCTATGATGCAACAGGCTCCCAAGAGGATGAAAGACAGAGGAAACATTTATTATAGTCCCTGCCCTCAGTAACCACCTATTAATATCACTTCAGATTAGAGGCCAAATTAAAGATAAACTGACTTCAAGCAGCAGACACATCTCACCATCTACTTTTCAGGAGAGACCGAAATCAGATCTTTATTGTAGAATTTCTGAAAAGTGAACATGACTATAGGAGAGAAATAAGAACACTCTTGCTTGGACCAAGGAATACAGGCTGTGGTTATAAGTCCATTTCCTAACTGAACATTTCTGATTACACCTGCCATATTGTGTTACTACTGGTAGTATAAGGGATGTTAGCTATTTTCTATTTAGTAACGAAGCAACTTATTAACCATTTGCTTTCCCTTACTACTTTAATATAGAGCTAAGTTCCTCTATGAGATTGTCAAACACTGTTTGGATTTCTAATGTCGTTTATTACACTTTCCCAAATATCTTTATAGACTAAAAGTCCTACTAATGCTAAATAAGGTCTGATACACCTGTTTCATAGACTGATAACATAGACTGATCCATGAATGACAACAGCAATAAGGATACTTGATGATACAGTAATATAGGATATGTGGGTACTGTCACCTTGCACTTCAGACTCTGTCTCTCAATTGCATGTACAATTTAAATGATACTATAGACCCCAACCAAATAGATAAAATCAAAATCATACTATACAATCCGACCAAACAGGGTTTATTTGGGGCTGAAGTTAGATCACTAATATTAGGAAAGTCTTAACTGTGCTACAATCACTACACAATTCCATGACCGATGATCCCATTGATCCCAGGTACCTATTATCTTCATATGCTGAAAAAACATCTGATCTGGTAACCTGGGATCATCTGTTTGACTCACTCTGCCATTTTGTTTGGCCTCCCTCACTCTTTTAAAAAAAAAAAAATTATTGTTTTTTATAACATGAAGTATAGTGATAATGGAAAGCTAATTACCAACAATAGAAAGAAAAACACTTACATTAGTCTACAGCGACACGAATGGCCAAAGGGTAGATTTCTACCTCAAAATGTAAAGTGTACCATGTGAAAGAAAGATAACAATATGTAAACTCTAGATATGGTATGATATGATAGTATTTCACAAATACAGAAAAATAAATCCACTATACCTAAAATGACAAATTGCAGAAACAGTTAGAAAAGGGGAGAAGTAATAGATAGAAAAAAATTTAGGGGTTGGAAAATCCAAGAGGGAAGAAAAGGGAATGGAGATTGGAGAAAAAATAATAAATAATTAACTTGTTTCAAACTAGAATTAGAATATAATACATACCGATGGTAAGTAGAGAAGTATAAAAGGCATGTGTACAGGAGTAGGAAGAGGGTTTGATCTCAGCTGCTTAAACAGTAGATGAAATACATCTAATGAGATAACAATCAGTACTTTCAAAAAGTTTAATAATGTGGACTTGAGACAATGTTTCTAAGGTATTAATAAAGGGTTCCCATTTCTGATAACATTTTTCCACTCCCTTGTTAATATCAGTTATGGTTGAGGAGTGATCATAGTAGAAGACTTGTAGCATTCTGTGCTTAACCTAAGAAAGGGATGGAGAAGTTTTACTGGTCCAATGTAAAAGAATAATTTTTTTCAGTTATAAAAGCAGTCACAAGATGGATTTTAGTTGCTCTATCTGGGCCTAAATTCCATAATTCAAGTTTCTACAAATACATGATAATGGGCTGGGTGTTAGCTGAAGGGAGAACATATTTTGAAATTTAGCTACTGCACACAAAAATTGTTTTCACTTTTCTTCATCCCTATATACAATTAAATAATGTGGCATTGGTCATTTGGCATTTTGGGCAAATACCAGATTCTGAGTCTATCATGTGCCTTCATTGTACTGGGGAAATGTAAGCCAGGGGTGACCCCTTTCCCCATTCATGTTTGCAACTGCCCTTGAGCCACTGGCAATAACACTATGACAAATGCCCACCTTCAAAGATATTGCAATTAGGGACCAATAATGCAAATTGTCTTTATTTGCAGATGACGTGATGCTCTTTAGTTCAGATCCTTTACACTCCATTAATGCATTTGTAGACACAATTTATTTATTTAGTTCTTTTGCTGGATATTGCATTAAATTGCATCCTATTAATGTTACCCCTTTCCTATCCTCTCATCCTCATACAGCTTCTCTATTTACTGTCACATCTCATAAGCACAAATATTTAGGCATTTATATACCTGCCCGATTTTTGTCCCTCTATAGTGTTAATTTTTCCCCATTACTGAATAAACTACAATCTCAACTTTTATTTGGAAGGTCCTTAAGCTTTCTTTTCTAGGCAAATTATAGTGATGAAACATATAATATTCCCAAAGCTATCATATGTTTTACAAAATCTACTTATTACATTGACGAAAGCTGATATTCTTTATTACACACATATTTTTTTTAAATTTATCTGGCATTATAAGAAACCTAGGATGAATCATTCCTGAGCTTACCTGCCAAACACCAAAGGAGGACTTAGAGCCCCTCATGTTGCAGCATTTGCAAAATTGTCCTTGTTTTGCTATGTGGCTAATTGGTTGCTACATACTGACCATTACACTAACTCTGCTCTAGAAGAGGCCTTGTTTTAACCATATGCTCCATCAGCCTTGCTGCATACCCCAAAACTACATCTTCCTTTGATTTTCCATTTGATTTTCCATTTTATTTTTGGATCATTATAAAACATGGTTAACGTCAATGCACACTAAAAGAAAAACCCTCTCTCCCCCATATATTCATTTGTGGGGTAAACTGATGTTCCATCCCTCTTTTAGTAATTTGCTCTACAGACTCCGGGGGCCAAATGGACATCATGTCCATCAAAGAGGTGTTTGACACGGGTGGCATTATTCTTTTATTTACACAGCTACTGCACAAGAAATATATAAATTCCCACGCTCTCATTTCTTTATATTTTTGCAGGCACGTCATTATGTCCAATCACTATATAACCCTCTGTGGGCCTAGACCCTCCAAATGTTTTATCTCAAATACTCTCTTTATGAAGTAAATTTAGAATACATCAACTCTACTCTCATTTAATTGATTTCAACTCACTAGTTTGGTCCACCATTTACCAGACATAGCCCACAGAAATGCCTGTGTTACATGACTTTGAGTTCATCCTTGCAAATTTGGAGTTTTTTCTACCTAAACATAAGTAAGCATGGCTACAAGAGATTCACCTTAGAGTAATAAATCATACTTATATATCCCCTGCCCATAGAAAACACTTTGTGCTATCAGTCACTAGGAATAGTATCAAATAAAATCACTTAAATGCCTTTCTACCCCATACCTCTGGTATTGTGGAAAGTTTGGTAGGTTTTGGAACAAACTCTTATATTACTTAAATTCTCCATTGAAACTATATTTATAAATGCTGCTATTTTCCTTTTTGCTGACTTCTCCACCTGGGACTCAGGATCTTTCCTAGATCCTTGGAAATCCTCCTAGATGGTTATGGTAACAGTAGACAAGTATCTAATTCTCAAACATTGGATTCTACGATCCTCTCCCACATTGAGTGAATTGAAAGTTTCTATGCTAGAGGTACTTTACTGTGAAATATTCATGACTTTATTTAATATCGGATAGAGAGTCTTAGCTTTCTCCAAATAATGCTTATATAGAGTGTCTTCCTGCCCAAACTCAGACTAACATCTGGAGGGTTTTTGAACAGGGTGATTTCTGTTACAACAGGTTACTTACGATAATTATTGTCTCATTTCCCTGTTTTATCTGACTTTCTCTAATTATATTTTATTTTACTGTGATGTCCTCAAAAAGTGTGAGAGTACATAAATCTGGTCTACTGCATAGTTATAGCTGAATATAACTCCTCTTTTAGGTTTTGTCTGACTTGTACTACATTTCTTAAAAAAATTTGGGCCATTAGTGCTACCCCCCTACCCATTTTTCTTAATGCATCCCTGTTGTGACATGGGTATTATTGTTAGAGATGAATGAGTTCGAATTTCAGAGATCCAAACTCAACCGAACTTCTTAGATCTGAGTCGGATCTGAGTCGGCTCTGGTTTTCCCACCTAATCTCAAAATGTGGCAAAATGTCATCATCTCGCTGTCAGATTCTCTCTGGTTTTGGATTGTATAAAAGGCCCTGCGATTGCTGCTATTTTTTATTCCAGCTGTGGAGAGTGAAGAGAGAAAGGGCTGTGAAAGTGTTGTTACTGATGCAGTGCATAGGGGCTGGCTACTGTTGTTGTTGTTGTTGTTGTCATTGTTACTCAGGGGCTGGTAGCTTATGTCAATAGTGGTTGGGGCTAGCTGTTGTCCATATATAGGGGCTGGCTGGCTGTTGTCCTGTCCACTCCATAGGGGCTGGCTGGCTGTTGTCCAAAGGGGCTGGCTGTTGTACATATGGGCTGGCTGGCTGTGCTTTTCACCACAGTGTGAAAAAAATAAAGTATTTTAATTAAGTGTGTGTGTGCACTTTAGCCACACTTATTAGTAATGTAGGTGTGCAGGGGTGCTATGCTGCCTGTGTCATTTATCAAGGGACTGATGCCTCTTTCAGGATTGCTCTTCACCACCAGTGTGAAAAAAATAAAAACAATTTATTTTGTGTGCGTGTGTGTTAGCCACACTTATCAGCAACGTAGGTACATAGGGGTGCTGTGCTGCCTGTGTCTCATTTATCAATGGGCTTCTGCCTCATTCAGGGGTGCATTTCCCCTCAGTGTGAAAAAAATAAAAGCAATATGTGTGTGTGTGTGTTATCCACACTTATCAGCAACATAGGTGTGCAGGGGTGCTGTGTTTTGCTGTGTCTCATTTGTCAAGGGGCTGCTGCCTTGTTCAGGGGTGCTTCACCCCCCAGTGTGAAAAAAAAAATGCTTGTGTGTGCATGTTAGCCACACCACCAGTGTACTAATAAATAAAAAACATTTTTTGTATGTATGTGTTATCAGTCGGCATTGAGGAAGGACAGTTCTCATGTCATCTCTTTCCTCCTAAGTACAGTAGTCATGTCCGTGTCCAGCTTGGAATTCCATGAACATCTGAGCAACATACAGGCTGAAGGTGAGATGCAAGCTATGCAAGTACACCTGCACAGCTGCAGGCACCGCACCACACCCCTCTTAGAAATGCATGCTAATGTCAAAGTGTAATATAGTTGTTGAGTAAAGACTTACTGGAAAAAAAACTGCAGTAATATATATATACTATAGTAGATTCATACTGTATACTGCTAAACTACTTTGTAATAGTGAATACATTTTAAATTTACAGTACACTACTGTTTGACCTACAGTACAGTACTTACAATAATCATTTTTGTTTACTTTTTCTAGTTGGCATCATGCAATGACCATCGGCAAATCCATTTTGTTTTCATCTTATCTAAAAGCAAGTATTCAAAAAGGTGTAATTAACTGCATACAGTATATTACAGTATGTGATGTTAAGTAAAAGAATTGTCATTCATTTTTAAAATTGGTGTTTGTGTATAATTCAGTCTTTAAGTGAGTCTGAGACCCAACATGTGCATCTGTCATTGCAAGGTACAGTTGGGGTTGTTGTGAATAATGTAATGAGTTTGACATAGTATCCATGCTGCCTCTGCTGCTATCTCTGTAGCAGGACTTCTTCAGGAGGATCCTCCTGAAGAAGTCCTTCTACAGAGATAGCTGATGAAACGTGTTGAGGCATTCCTGGTGTTCATGGTCCAAATTCTTTATCTAGATGACCCCCAAGCCAGATAAGCTGATCTTCCTGTTTTTAGATGTATGTTTTAGATGCTTTTTTTAATTAAATGTATGTTTTACACTACTCATTGGCATCAATTTCCTTTTATATATGCTTCACCATGCAATCCTTCTGAGTGATATTGTGGACGTCAAGGACAAACATTTTTGAGTCCGATGGTATGAGCACTTGTACTTTAATTTGTGGTTTGAAGTGAAATGTTATATTGAGAAAAATCTATTGCACATGCACTGTGCACTTTATTATTATTGCTGTGAAGTTTTTTTTCACAAGCACGGTGCACTTTATATTTTGATATGATATTGTAATAGCGCACTTTATATGCATAAATATATATAAATAATTAGGTGAAGGTGATTTATCATTGCACTAAATTAATTTATTGTTTATTAATATATTTATTTTTTTGTTTTTCATTTACTTTGAGAATGAATTTACACACGTAAATATTTTCCTTTGGAGTCCTTTTAGGAAAAGAATGGAACTCATGTGTGAGCCATGATTCAGATGTGATTTGGAACTTATACACTAGATGGCGCTTCTATTTCACAACATTTTAAATATTTTAATGTAGACTTATTGAACAATGGTCCTATTTTGGAGACATTGAGAGCTGCTACTCATAAATGAGAAGTGTTTTTTCTTTTTTTTCTCTTTGTTATATTGAACATTGAAAGACTTTTTTTGAAACTGACATTATTAATTCTAGCGCTGTTCACCACTATTTTTAAATATATATATATATATTTTCAAGGTCTCAACCTGTGGAACAAGCAGTGTAGCAAGGCGATCACCTAACCCCTAGTCCACACGCCAGTCCCATCAAGAGCTGCACTTATCGTGTATGTGATGTGACATCTGCAATTTACAGCATAAAATGTGTACTATGAGCCTCCATAGCGCAACTGGCTTATGGAGTGGCACCATTGTGTGTGACTCCCAACACACTGGGCATGCTTAGTGCTATGATCTTCCATATGCCACAGCATAGCATGACTGGCATATGGAGCGGCTCCACTGGGCTTGTGCAAGAGATACCATTGCAAACCCTCCACTGGGCATGTGCCAGAGTTCACATTGTAACCCCTTGGAGATGACAGCCACCACAGCGCCGACATGCCGACATTGCTGCAAGTTTGCATTTTTAAATGCACAATCAGTTTGCAATATAGAGACCTCTCTTTTAATCAGAGCCCACTACTAGTTTCTAAATTAAAGAAATCACTATAGTATCTAAGTCTGGGACAGTGCCGACAGTGCCTACAGTGCCGCAAGTGTGCGTCTTCAAATGCACTATTAGTTTGCAATACAGAGACCCCTCTTTCAAACAGAGTCCACTACCAGTTTCTGAAGTAATGAATCACTATAATATCTAAGTTTGGGACAGTGCCTCAAGTGTGCAAATTCAACCACACAGTCAATTTGTAATACAGAGATCCCTCTTTCAAATAACCCGCTACTACAGTAGTTCCTAAAGTCATGAAAGCACTGTGTGTGACTCCTGACACACTGGAAATGCACAGTACTATGAGCCTCTATACCCCATGGCAAAGCATGACTGGCATATGGAGCTGCTCCACTAGGCATGCACCAGAGATCCCATTGCGAGTGACTCCCAACACACTGGGAATGCACAATGTGTCCTCTATACACCATGCCATAGTGCATCTGGCATATGGAGTGGCTCCATAAGTTTGGGACAGCGACGACATTGATGCAATTGTGCAAATTTAACCACACAGTCAATTTGTAATACAGAGATCCCTCTTTCAAACAGCCCGCTACTACAGTAGTTCCTAAAGTCATGAAATCACTGTATGTGACTCCTGATACACTGGGCATGCACAGTACTATGAGCCTCTATATGCCATTGCAAAGTGCGACTGGCATATGGAGTGGCTCCACTGGGCATGTGCCAGATATTCCATTGTGTGTGACTCTCGACACACTAGGAATGCACAGTACTATTATCCTCTATACCCCATGCCATAGTGCATCTGGCATATGGAGTGGCTCTACTGGGCATTTGCCAAAGATCCAATTGCAACCCCCAGCTCTGGCAGCCACCACAGCACCGATGTGTCGATAGTGCTGCATGTTTGCACTTTAAAACACACAATCAGTTTGTAATACAGAGATTCCTCTTTCAGACAGCGCCCACTACCAGTTTTTGAAGTAATGAAATCACTGTAGTGTCAAAGTCTGGGACAGTGCTGACAGTGCCGCAATTGTGTGTCTTAATATGCACTGTCAGTTTGTAATACAGAGACCCCTCTTTCAAACAAAACCCACTATCAGTTTCTGATGTCATGAAATAATTATAGTGTCTAAGTCTGGGACAGTGCCGCAAGTGTGCAAATTTAATCACACAGTCAATTTGTAATACAGAGATCCCTCTTCCAAACAGCCTTCTACTACAGTAGTTCCTAAAGTCATGAAATCACTGTGTGTGACTCCTGACACACTGGGAATGCACAGTACTATGATCCTCTATACCCGATGCCATAGTGCATCTGGCATATGGAGTGTCTCCACTGGGCATGTGCCAAAGATCCAATTGCAACTTCCAGCTCTGGCAGCCACCACAGCACCGATGTGTCGATAGTGCTGCATGTTTGCACTTTAAAACACACAATCAGTTTTTAATACAGAGATCCCTCTTTCAGACAGTGCCCACTACCAGTTTCTGAAGTCATGAAATCACTATAGTCTGGGACAGTGCCGACAGTGCTGCAAGTGTGCAAATTCAAACGCATAGTCAGTTTGTAATACAGAGATCCCACTTTCAAACAGCCCGCTACTACAGTATGGCTCCTAAAGTCATGAAATCACTATAGTGTTTACTGTAAGTCTGGGATGCACTTTGTGTAACTCCCGACACACTGTGCAAGTGCAGTGCTATGAGCCTCTATATGACATGATAAAGCGTGACTGTCATAAGGAGTGGCTCCACTGCGCATGTGCAAGATATGCCATTGTGTGTGACTCCTGACTAACTGGACATGTGCAGTACTATGATCCTCTATACACCATGGCATAGCATGACTGGCATATGGAGCGGCTCCACTGGACATGCACCAGAGATCCCACTGTAACCCCTCTGGAGCTGACAGCCACCAAAATGCTGAAAGCACCAACATTGCTGCAAGTTGGCACCTTAAAATGCACATTCAGTTTGTAATACAGAGACCCCTCTTTTAAACAGAGTCTGCTACTGAAAGTCATGAAATCACTAGTCTGGGACAACACCAACAAGTGTGAAGCTTCAAAAACACAGTCAGTGTGTAATACAGTGCTGTGCATGCCTATGAAATATTTTTATATAAAAGTACAGGACTCACACACTTAATGATTTAAAACTTTATTAGACATTCTTCTACAGCCCTGATTCCATGAGGAAAATGCTGTACTACAGTATATTGTACAGAATCACTGCTTCTGTCAGCCTATCTTTGGGCAGTGATACAGAAAATGCATTGGAAATCAGATGCATGCGCTGTGTAGTTTAGGAAAAGTGACACCTGGTGGAAAAAAAGTTGTATTACACTTTATGACTTTTTTCAGTGCTACGCCATGTTCCGTCATGCAATTTTCTGTGTGGCGCAACTCATAACGTAGTGTAGAGGCATGGCGCGCTACATGGCATATGGAGCAACAACCTAGCTGGGCACATCTGTATAGTAACACTCGGTATCTGCCACCCTGATGCTTAACTCCATGTCATCACCATTGGTGCAGCAATGTTTAGACTGCATACCAAGTACTGTAATTGTCCGGCATTGTCTATTACTGTATGTAGCTGTTTTTTTTGTTTTGCTCATTTGTTTATATCATTTGTTAGGAGCTACTCAACCCTTGTCTTACCATATATTAAAAAGGATAATAATACAGTAAAGCACCATACTGTAATATGAATAATGTATTTTTTTCCAATACAGACCAATTTTTAATCCATGGGAGACTAGAACAAGGACATGTACTAGGCCACAGCCCACTTTATACAAGGGACATCACTCATGGTAAAGAACTGTATGTACATTAGTGACAGTCCATAGCAGATGCCAAGATTTTACAGTATACTGTACTGTATATTGGTGTTGTATTACGGTATCTTTGTTTTCTCCCCACAGACCATCTTTAGCAGGTGATTGCCCTGTATAGGTTCATGGACCACATGTTAGTGGACTCACCTTGTATCTATCTGCTGAATTTGTTTTAATTTCATTTTTCATTTTTTGTTTTGGTCAAATTTTAAATTGTTCTAACATACACCCTGTTTTATATATTTTTATGGGATCCAGATGATAGATAGACAGTATTTAAATAGACATTTGATAGACAGACACCACATGTTAGACAGACAGAAGATCAACAGAATCAACAGAATTTTGTTATTGAATTTACTGTTATTGTAATAATCTACAAATCATAGAATCTTTTTCACTGTAATATCATACTGTAATGTATTCTCTTCTGTGTGAATCATCTGATGTCTATCAAGATGATGTTTCTGGGTAAAACACTTGCTACATTCAGAGCATTTATATGGCTTCTCTCCTGTATGAATCCTCTGATGTCTAACAAGTTCCTGCTTGGTGGTAAAACATTTGCTGCATTCAGAACATTTAAATGGCTTCTCTCCTGTATGAATCCTCTGGTGTATAAGAAGATAATGCTTTGTGATGAAACACTTGCAGCAATCATAGCATTTAAATGGCCTCTCTCCTGTATGAATCATCTCATGTCTAACAAGATGTTGTTTCTTGGTAAAATACTTGCTACATTCAGAACATTTAAATGGCTTCTCTCCTGTGTGAATCCTTTGATGTATAATAAGGTAATTTTTGGTGGTAAAACACTTGCTACATTCAGAGCATTTAAATGGCTTTTCTCCTATATGAATCATCTGATGAATAACAAGCTGTTGCTTATTGCAAAAATATTTACTGCATTCAAAGCATTTAAATGGCTTCTCTCCTGTATGAATCCTCTGATGTATAACAAGATCATTCTTGGTGGTAAAACCCTTGCTGCATTCAGAGCATTTAAATGGCTTCTCCCCGGTGTGACTCCTCTGGTGTATAATACAATTATGCTTTTTGGAAAAGCACTTGCTACATTCAGAACATTTAAATGGTTTCTCTCCTGTGTGAATCATCTGATGTGTAATAAGCTGCGACTTTTGAGAAAAACATTTGCTACATTCAGAACATGTAAATGGTTTCTCTCCTGTGTGAATCCTCTGATGTCTGACAAGTTGTGATTTACTTTTAAAGCTTTTGTCACACTCAGAGCACAGATTCAGATTCTCTCCTATGAGACTCATTATGTATGAGATTAAATATTAGTTTGCTGTAAATGTTTTCTCTATTCAGAAATTTAAATTCACTTTTGCGAATCCTCCAGTAGAAAAAAAGTTCTTTATTTTGCTTGATCAGAGAAAAATGTCACTTTCCACAACGTCTTCCAATATTCTTAGTGCAGATCCTGCTCCTTATTTGTCCTATAAATAAAAAAGGTAATTTTTAAAAGCATAAAGATTACTGTGTTACATCTACTTTTAGAGTAATATTGTTATATTATATTAGGAACATGATTTATATTTAAGTAAACTAACAAATATGACCCAGTCATTTATAATTGTTTTAAAATTGTAATATAATATGTTGTCAAATTGCTATATACTAATTTCCATCTACCCTCCTGCAGCAAGTAGATACTTGATATAAAATACTTTGTCAATTAATGTTTCCAAATTTTCCTCATACTGTGGCCTTAGAATGTGCAGATTATACATTACTCACCCCCTGCACTGACCATAGATGGGTAACACATGCTACTAATGCTGTCACACCTACAGTCAGCTGATGCACCAGGATGTCACCATTATCTCTGCACACACCATGGGAATGGGGATAATGTGACCATCTCACAGTCACTGCTCAGTGTGATATGTGCAGGGGAATCAGTGATTTTTGTATTAGATACCAGGTTTTTAATAGAGAAATAAAAAAAAGTTTGTGTTTTAGACATAGGTAGGTTTAGTGTAAGGGCCTAGGGTCGATCCCAAAAGCTGGGGAAACCTATGATAAACTAATTAGACATAATAGTTTGTAAAATAAAATATGTCCAGCAGCATATGTGCATTTGTAAAAGACTGAGGGGCAAATTCAATTTGACATGAGGTTTACTCCTAAAACTCAGATGCTTCCTTAGGTGAGCAAAGATCAGTCTGTTTTAAATGCACCCTCTGGAGATTAATATAGAGGGAAAACCTGAGAGTCAAACACTTAATACTGAGTCTATGGGTTACCACATGCTGCCTGCGGGTCTCTCACACTGGGAAATTGACAATGAATCATGGGAAAACCACCATAGGTGCAAATGCTATGGAGCCCTGAGCTGAGAATTTGTAAGATACTGTAATGGAACTGCCACCTAGATACCCCTTTATATATACTTACTTACAGGATCTCAAACTCAATCCTTAGGACCTTAAACAGTGCATATTTTCTAGGTCTCCGAATAGAATCACAAGTGACATTCGTTCTACCTGTGGATTTTTCAAAATATAACAGTGAGTTAAGGTGCATACACACACAACGATTTTTTGAACGATTATCGTTAAACAATATCATTTAACGATAATCGTTTGAAAAAATCGTTCACTTTCTGAGTCAAACGATGAACGATTATTGTTCATGCGCGTTCAAGTTTGTAGTTTGTAGTTTGTAGTTTGTAGTTCAGTCAGACTTGTCAACTCAACGATTTTCATTAAGTTAATATGCAAAAATCGTTTGTAGTTCATAAAAATCGTTCATTACATTTAAATGAACATAGTAAATGAACAACTTTAGTAAACGATTTTAGTTCATTTTTTCAAGGTAGAAAATCATTTACTAAAATCGTTCATTATCTCAATCGTTGTGTGTGTATGCAGCTTTAAGCAGCTGTCACCTAGAAACCCCTTTATATATACTAACCTGATGTACAGAATAATATGTAAGATTCAATGATGGAGCTGTCACCTAGGTACCTCTTTATATATACTTACATGATGCACAGAGTTATATGTAAGATACTATGATGGAGATGCCACCTAGATACCCCTTTATATATACTAACCTGATGCACAGAGTAATATGTAAGATACTATGATGCAACTGCCACCTAGATACCCCTTTATATATACTAACCTGATGTACAGAGTAATATGTAAGATTCAATGATGGAGCTGTCACCTAGGTACCCCTTTATATATACTAACCTGATGCACAGAATAATATATAAGATACTATGATGGAGCTGTCACCTAGATACCCCTTAATATATACTACCCTGATGCACAGAGTATTATGTAAGATTCCATGATGGAGCTGTCACCTAGGTACCCCTTTATATATACTTACATGATGCACAGAGTTATATTTAAGATACTATGATGGAGATGCCACCTAGATACCCCTTTATATATACTAACCTGATGCACAGAGTAATATGTAAGACACTATGATGGAGCTGCCACCTAGATACCTCTTAATGTATACTAACCTGAGTTACAGAGTAATATGTAAGATAATATGATGGAGGTGATCATGTGACCAAGCCTCCCGGCGAAACGTGCATCCTCTCTTGCCATATACAGCATACAGATCTCTGATACAGCACACTTGCAGTCATGGCACATGGACTGTTCCAGTGAGGTACTTTCTATCACTATAATGCACTCTCTCATCTGAGTCCCAGTCTGTGACTCCCCGTCCAATGCTAATCTAGTAACAGGGAAGAGACTAATTTCTATTCTCAGACAGCAGAAGCGCTGTCTGTTGTTTCCCCTGGGATTAAAGCTGCACTCACTCTCTCATCCCCTGTTTGATTTGACAGGGGAAAGCAGAAGCGGGTCCACATCAATATATCCCAGGACTTACTTCTTTCATCCTTCTCCATTATTCAATGGTTTACCCACAGATGGTCCTTTTATTTAATGCCATTCATGCTAATTATTGTTTATCCTTCTCCATTGTTTCATAGTTTACATACAGATAGTATTTTCATTTAATTCCATGCATGCTAATTATTGATGTTTATATCCAGCATACGGATATTTTGATTCTGTTCATTAATACATTACAAGTGTTAAGTTAATGATTTATTCTTTCTTTTTGAATGTATTTATCAATGTGAAACTTTCTTCTTGTCATTATTGCTCATTTATTTCTTTATTCACTAATTTGCTATAGGTGCTACCTTACCATTGTGTTTACATATGAAAGAGATTCATATAGGCAAATGACTAATGACTTTACTTACTTCAAAGTGGA
This sequence comes from Taudactylus pleione, assembly GCA_031769625.1. Classification (NCBI taxonomy): domain Eukaryota; kingdom Metazoa; phylum Chordata; class Amphibia; order Anura; family Myobatrachidae; genus Taudactylus; species Taudactylus pleione. Next base: position 5,053,917 of record JAUIMM010000144.1, on the reverse strand, counting down.
TGATTGACAAATTAGCTATTGTATTATTTATAATCCATATATCACTTCAGCACTTACCCTCAACCTACCACCTATGGTAAATGCTGCAATTTTATTGCGCTAAATATTATTATTATTAGCCACAATTTTCAGTTGATCCAGCCCATATAGATCTTCTTTATTTTGATTATAGGTATCATATACGAATTATTGATAGGTAATCACCTATCTCTCATTTCATCTGAACTTTGTGTGACTTCTTCTTTACATTATATCAGAGAGCTTATGAATTGTCATTATTTTTGCCTAATACATTTGTAGTATTAGTATTGAATACTATTGAACACTCGTATCAAACCCCCCCCCTTTTTTTTATTCATTGGACCAATTTTTGATTATTTTCTATTCTTTTGTCCTTGAAATTCTATATATATATATATATATATATATATTATTTTTTTTTTATATATTTTTCAATCTGCATCTCAATTTTGGGATATTTCCTTTTTAAGAAGGTGTATAATAAATGTTAAGTCTTAATTATATACCAATCATTTCATTACTATCCATTTCCTAATCCTATTCAAGAGTGCACCCACATAGGCATATTTGTTTTTCTCTTTTTTTGCTCCTTGCATGAAAAGTATTTTTTTGCTGTGCTTCACACAAACCCTCAGGGCGCACCACCAAACTAGAATTATTTAGAATAATTTATTTTGGTGATTAACTACCATGGCCCTGATTCAGACCCACTCGCGAGCGGCTGTCCACTCACAAGTGGGTCGATGTTATGGACTGAGCATGCGCACGACGGAGGGAGCTCCGTCGTGCGCATGCGCCAGACGCGACGAGTGAAGGAAAGTCCTTCGCTAGTTGTGTCCGATCTAAGGGGGCGTGCTGTCAATGTTGATTGACAGCACGCCCCCTTTGGTGGGCGTACCGGGGGCGTGCCTCCCTGACGGGGGCGTTCCCACGGGAACGCCTCCCGTCAGAAGCCGGCCCACTGACATCACTAGTGATGTCAGTGGGAGTGATTTTGGCTCTGATAGAGCCAAAATCACTCCGGAGCTTGCGGTTGAAAACCTCAACCGCAGGCTCCGGCTCGCAAATTCAATGGTCGCGATGGTCTCGACCATCGCGACCATCACAATGCACACTCGTATAGCCTGTGGGTGGTGACCCACAGCTATACGAGCGTCCAGGAGGACGCTCCATGAAAATGGAGCCCGGCCCTCATTCAGAGCGTGCGCTCTGCTCAGAGCGTACGGCTCTGAATAAGGGCCCATGTTAGTAATATTATCATAAAACTAATGACTGTCTCTTACTTTTTCTAAATTATTTTACTAGTGCAGACTCATAACCCTGTTTCTATGCACAGAGTAATATGTAAGATACTATGTTGGAGCTGTCACCTAGATACCCCTTTATATATACTAACCTGATGCACAGAGTAATATGTAAGATACAATGATGGAGCTGTCACCTAGATACCCCTTTATATATACTAACCTGCTGCATAGAGTTATATGTAAGTTACTATGATGGAGCTGCCACCTAGATACCCCTTTATATATATTAACCTGATGTACTGAGTAATATGTAATATACTATGATGGAGCTGCTACCTAGCTACCCCTTTATATATACTAACCTGATGTACAGAGTAATATGTAAGATACTATGATGGAGCTGTCACCTAGATACCACTTTATATATACTAACCTGCTGCATAGAGTTATATGTAAGTTACTTTGATAGAGCTGCCAACTACATACCCCTTTATATTTATTGACCTGTTGCACAGAGTAATATGCATGTTACTTTCATGGAGCTGGCACCTACAGTAGATACCCCTTTATGTATAATAACTTGGTGTACAGATTAATATATAATATACTATTAAGAATGTTCCACCTACATACCCCTTTTTATATAGCAACCGGATGCACAGAGTAATATGGAAGATACTATTTAATTTTAATGATACTTATTAAAAATGAAAATATTGGAATATTTTTGGATGCAATTATAATAGAAAAATTTGAAACTTTAGACACATAAAACTTCTGTAGTGTTAGAGATTATTTAAATAATACAATTATTATTATTATTATTATTATTAATATTTACTTATATGGTGCCACAAGTGTTCTGCAGCGCCTTACAAAGTTATAACAAAAAAGTGACATAAACTACAATACAATACAATGCAGAACAAGGACATGAATAATATATATTGCTACATTAGTGACCATATCAACCAAAAAAGCAACAGAGCATAAGCAATCAAGTGTTAGGTGCCCTAGTGGGGAGTAAGAAGTAGATGAAACTAAAGTAAGGAGAAGAACAAGATGGTAGAGGGCCCTGCTTGCAAGAGCTTACATTCTAAAGGGTAGGGACAGACAATCCAGCATGACACAGATGGTTTACACAGGGAGGAGGAAGCATGTAGCAGCAAGTTAGGATGATAGCTGGAAGGCATTGATGAAGTAGTGGGTCTGAGGAGCCGTTTAAAGGATTGTAGAGAGGTGGAGAGTCTGATGGTGTTCATATAGTACTTATAGATCATATATATAAATATCTATGCATGTTTCAAAGTCTTCTTATGTATAATATAATTACCTTATTCTGGAGATTCTTTCTTCGGTCTCTTTCTTAGACTTTCAGCTGTCCAACTCTCCAACCAGGAACTAAACCAGCAGCTCTTCCATCAGCTATCTGTAGCCTAATACAGACTATTTATAGTCATTCCTCACCCATCTCTCTCCATTGTTCCCAGGATGACCAGAAGGAATTCTTACACTGAGAGGTGACACATAAACACAGCAGCTTCTCATACCTAGCTCTTTGTCTTGTAAATGAGGTGTAAATATTCCTAAAGTCACTTACTACAATGGGAAATGCTAATTACACTTTGGCAGAGATAACACCTTTAATTCTAATTAGATCATAGCAGCCTCTGGTATCCTGTTATGTCACCACAGGGTCCTTTTGTTTAGGTGTCACCTATTGTCTGGGCAGAGTTTCAGCAGATAAACATGTTGCAAATATCTCAAGGAACTTCACAATGTCTTATTGAACACAATAACACACACACACAAATAGTAAAAGTCAAAAGTTTAAAATCTGAATTAATTTACATTTATCATGATTTTAAACATATTGTAATATAAAGGCTTAAAATATGAGTTTCTTAAACATATATAAGTAGTGTAGTTTATTATCATGTGTGAATTTATTTTGTAAAGGCGAATTCATAATGTAATATATATTTCAAATTCCCCCCAACAAGTAGTTTTCATTTAGAACTGGAGTAAAAGTTAGTGGTGGTAAATAATTATTTCTCATGATCATAAAGATATTGCAATACAAAGGCTGGGTACACATGTAAAGATTTTCTGTCCAAACATCCAACTAGTTGATCGGTTGGAATGAAAATCTGGTAACGTATGGGAGTTAATGATGATCAGCAAGTTGCTCCTAAATGCCAGAAAACAGATGAAAATGGTCGTTTAGACAAGTTTTTTAAATGTCTGATCTAAAAATTTTGTTCAAGCAACAGTTTTTGTCGATTTTCCGGCATTTGGGAAATTTTCAAACACTCTTTGTATTTGAAATATCTATTATTGCACCTTTCCAAATATCTTTATAGACTAGTAGTTGTCGACAAAGTGCTACTACTGCTAATGATAATGTGATCCTCTTTTTCCATTGGAGAACTTAGCATCCGCCAAACTGCTGTGGTGAGATTTTCACTACCTAATACCAGTGTGCTGAGATCTACACACCGTCCTAACAGCCACTTGCAGGCTATCTCTGCACGCAGTAGCGGAGGACCCATTAATCTGCTATGCTAAGATTTTTATTAACTACTACAGCTGTGCTGAGATCCACATGTTGTCCCACCAGTCATTTGCGGGCTACCTCAATACAGAGCAGGAGACGGAGAGCGGGGGATCTGCCAAGCCACCATATGGACAATGTCTTGCGGCAGACATCCATTCTATAGAGAGCAGGGGGTCCATTGAGCCACCATACAGACACTGTCTTTCAGCAATTATTGCTCATCTTTCCACTTGCTGATTGATCATTTGGTGCCAATAAACCCAAAGATCAAAGGATAAAAATAAATATTGGCATTTAATGATATATTGAGGGGACTGTACATCATTGTAGCAAGATACTGGGAAGTAATTACATTTACCACATTACAGATGAGCTATATGAGTTTTTTGTTTGTTTGTTTTTTATATTTTATTTTTTACTATTTTTATTATTATTATTCTTATTTTTTATTATATTTTTCATCTGGTGTATATTAGAATAATGCTCTAATTGGGCAGGGTCCCTGTCTAGTGACGGCAAAATACCTCTATTTAAGCACGCACAGCTAGGGTATGGATTAAGCAATTACTTGCACAGGGAGACATTTCCTTTTAGCCTGATGCAGCTGTTAGGATTAATAAGATAACACTCATCTTTAAACCTATTTTGGAGTTGTGGAGATTTTGATATAAATGTTTCTATTTATTGTTGTAGTTGAAATGAATTTAAGTGCTGCTACATTTCTCATTGTATTGATATACTTTTTATCTTTTGTGTGATGTCTTTCAAATAATGAACATCTATTATCAGAGTACTCACTCATGTGTTTTATTAAAATATGTATATTTTATTATATTCATCTGTGGTACATTTGTTTTTTCATATTCACAGCGCTATTTTCTAAATTAGTTGTTACTTCACTGCTTTGGCCTACCCCACACTTTATTGAACTTCTAACTTCTCTATATTATTCAGCCATTACTCTCTTCCTCACTAATAACTATTTGTCACCACCTTTCTATTGTCAGAGAGGGATGAGATAGGATTGGCCCTTTTCCATTTTCTTGTTCGCAACTGCCCTTGAGCCATTGGTGATAGCACTATGACAAATTCCTGCCTTTGAAGGTATTGCAAATATTGATCAAGAATTTGTCTGTATTTGCAGTTGATATGATGCTCTTTATTTTGGATCCTTTACACTCCATTCCTGCAATTGTAGACACATTTTCTGTATGTTGTTATTTTGCGGGATATCAAAGAAAAATCTGAAGTTAAAAGTTTCACCAAGTACAGATGCAAACACCATACAGGGCTATGATGTAACGGGCTCCCATGAGGATGAAATACAGAGGATACATTTATTATAGTCACTGCCCTTAGTAACTAGCTATTAATATCACCTCAGTTTAGAGGCCAAATTAAAGATAAACTGACTTCAAGCAGCAGACACATCTCACCATCTGCTGTTCAAAAGAGACCTAAATCAGGACTTTATTGTAGAACTGCTGCAACGTGAACATGACTATAGGAGAGAAATAAGAAGACTCTTGCTTGGGCTAAGGAAGACAGGTTGTGGTCACCAGTCCATTTCCAAATTGAACATTTCTGATTGCACCTGTCATATTGCGTTACTACTGGTAGTATAAGGGATGTTAGCTATTTTCTATTTAGTAACAAAGCAATACATTAACCTTTTACTTTCCCTGACTACTTTAATTAATAGCTAAGTTCCTCAACGAGATTGTCAAACACTGTTTGGATTTGAAATGTGCTTTATTACACTTTCCCAAATATCTCTATAGACTAGTAGTTGTTGACAAAGTCCTACTACTGCTAATAGTGGTCTGATACTCCTGTTCCATATACTGACAACATAGGCTGATCCATGAATGACAACAGCAATAAGGATACTTGATGATACAGTGATATAGGATATGTTGGAACTGTCACCTTGCAGTTCAGACTCTGTCTCTCAATTTCATGTACAATTTAAATGATACTATAGACCCCATCCAAATAGATAAAATCAAAATCATACTATACAATCTGACCAAACAGGGTTTATATGGGGCTGAAGTTAGATAACTAATATTAGGAAAGTCTTAACTGTGCTATAATCACTGCACAATTCCGCGACTGATGATCCCATTGATCCCAGGAACCTATTATCTTCATATGCTGAAAATGCATCTGATCTGGTAACCTGTGATCATCTGTTTGAGTCACTCCACCATTTTGTTTGGACTCCCCCCCACTATTTTTTTTTAAACAAAATGTATTGGTTTTTATAACATGAAGTACAGTGATAATGGAAGGCTAATTGCTAACTATAGAAAAAAATCACTTACATTAGACTACAGAGAAATGAATGGTGAATGGTTAGATTTCTATCTCAAAATGTAAAATGTACCCTGTGAAAGAAAGATACCAATATGTAAGCTCTTGTTATGGTATGATATGATAGTATTTCACAAATGCAGAAAAATAAATCCACTATACTTAAAATAACAAATTGCAAAAACAGTTAGAAAAGGGGAGAAGTAATAGATAGAAAAAAAAATATTTGAGGGTTGGAAAATCCAAGAGGGAAGAAAAAGGGAAGGGAGATTGGAGAAAAATGAATAAATTATTAACTTGTCTCAAACTAGAATTAGAATATAATACATACCGATGGTTAGTAGAGAAGTATAAAAGGCATGTGTACAGGAGTATGAAGAGGGTTTGATCTCACTGCTTAAACAGAAGATGAAATACATCTAATGAGATAACAATCAATACTTTTGAAATGTTTAATAATGTTGTCTTGAGACGATATTTCTAAGGTGTTAATAAAAGATTCCCATTTCTGATAACATTTTTCCACTCCTTTGTTAATATCAGTTATGGTTGAGGAGCGATCATAGTAGAAGACTTGTAGCTTTCTGTGCTTAACCTCAGAAAGGGATGGAGAAGTTTTACTGGTCCAATGTAATAGAATAACTTTTTTTTCAGTTATAAAAGCAGTCATAAGACAGATTTTTGTTGCTTTATCTGGGCCTTAATTCCATAATTTCAAGTTACCACAAATACATGCTAATGGGTTGGGTGTTAGCTGAAGGGAGAACTTATTATTTAGAAATTGAACTACTTCACACCAATTTTATTTTCACTTTTCTTCATCCCTATATACAATTAAATAATGTGGCATTGGTCATTTGGCATTTTGGGCAAATACCAGATTCTGAGTCTATCATGTGCCTTCATTGTGCTTGGGAAATGTAAGCCAGGGGTGATCCCTTTTCTCCTTTCTTTTTTGCAACTGCTCTTGAGCCACTGGCAAACACACTGTAGCAAAATCCCAACTTTAAAGATATTGTAATTAGGGACCAAGAATGCAAATTGACTTTATATGCAGATGGCATGATGCTCTTTAGTTTAGATCCTTTACACTCCATTCCTGCAATTGTAGACACAATTTCTTTATTTAGTTATTTTGCTGGATATTGCATTAAATTGCTTCCTATAAATGTTACCCCTTTCCTATCTTCTCATCCTCATATAACATCTCATAAGCACAAATATTTAGGTATTTATATACCAGCCTGATTGTTAATATAGTGTTCATTTTTCCCCATTACTGAATAAACTACAATCTCAACTTTTTTTTCTAAGGACCTTAAGCTTTCTCTTCTAGGCAAATTACAGTGATCAAATGTATAATATTCATAAAGCTATCATATATTATACATACAATACTTATTACATTGACAAAATCTGATTTTCTTCTTTACACACACTTTTTTTTAAATTTTTCTGGTATTATCAGAAACCTAGGATGAATCATTCCTGCCAAAATCCAAAGGAGGACTTAGAGCCCCTCATGTTGCATCATTTGCAAAATCTGACTTGTTTATCTATGTGGCTGATTGGTTGCTACATACTGATCATTACACTAACCCTGCTCTAGAAGAGGCCTTATTTTACCCATATGCTTAAGCAGCCTTGCTGCATACCCCAAAACTTCAACTTCCTTTGATTTTTCATTTTAATGTTTTATTTTGGGATCCCTATAAAACATGGTTAAGCATCAATGCAAATTTGTGGGGTTAACCGATGTTCCTTCCCTCTTTTACTAATCCCCTCTACAGACTCTGGGGTCAAAAGGACATCATGTCCATCAAAAATGTGTTTGAATTGGGTGGCACTATTCTTTTATATAGAAAAGCTAATGTACAAGAAAAATATGAACTCCCACACTCTCATTTCTTTTTTTTTTAACAAGTTTATTTGTAGATTTTACAGAAGTAAAATAATACAACAATACATAATCCAATAAAGACGTATATGAAATATTCAGGTCAACAAAACATAATTTTAGAGGGTTGCCAGGAAAAGTTATAATTGTGACGTAGGAGATCCAGGGCCCTATGTCTTATATTAAGTGCAAGAGACTCAGTTTTAGAAAAATTGACCTTATAACGCAAAAGTGAGCCATAGTCAGTCAAAACTTGAAAAAGTTTTGGGAGAGATGTATGAGGAGAGGTTAGGGTTAGGAGTATGTCATCAGCGAAAAGAGATATTTTGCATTCAGACTTTCCAAGTGACACACCCCTAATATCCAAGTCAAGGCATATTTGCACTGCAAGGGGTTCAATGACAAGGGCAAAGATCAGAGGCAACAAAGGGCACCCATGTCTAGTGCCATTAGTTATATGAAAAGGGGATGAGAGAATACCATTGATGTAGACCCTAGCTGAAGGGGTAGAGTATAGGGCCAGGATGCCCTGGAGGAATTACCATCCAAGCCGAAGGCCCTCAAAGTTTGAAACATGAAGGGCCAGCAGATCCAGTCAAAGGCCTTCTCAGTGTCCAGGGAGAGCACCAAGGCTGGGGTTCAAGTAGAATTAATAGAGCGAATGAGACTAACAACTTGCCTAGTGTTGTCTCTTGCTTGCTTCCCTGGTATAAAGCCAACCTGATCATTATGGACCAAGTCAGGCAGTATTGAATTCAGGTGGTTGGCGAGTATCTTTGCATAAATCTTGACATCAGTGTTCAACAGCGATATGGGTCTGTAATGGGCACAATTGGAGTGGTCCTTACTTTCTTTTGGAATAACAATAATCCTCGCCTCAAGGGCCTCTTTGGAGAAAGAACCACCAAGACATCACACCATTGAACACCGTGGCAAGATGGTGGGAGAGCAGGGGGGCAAAGAATTTATAATAAGTAGCTGTAAAGCCGTCAGGGCCAGGGGCTTTATTTGCCTTAAGGTTCCTTATCACTTCTGAGATCTCCTGCGACTCAATTGCAACATTTAAAGATTCAAGAACTGAAGAGGATAATTTAGGTAAATGACAGCTGGCTAAAAAGTTTTGTACTGAGTCCACAGCAGGTAGTGAACTGCCTGAAGAAGACAAGAGGTTATATAAATTAGTATAAAATTTACAAAATTCCTCAGTAATGTGTAAGGGATCTCTAATAGGAACACCTGAGCTAGATTTAATTGTCAGAACATTGTTCTACTAGAGTTTGGATCGTAGTCTAGATGCCAGTATTCTGTCAGCTTTATCCCCCTTTTCGTAAAATGTTTGATTAAGCCATTTAAGAGAGGTCTCAGCTTTTGCTGTAAGGAGAAGACCAAGTTCACCTCTGGTGGCTACAAGATCACTATAGTCCTCCGCAAGTCCTGATGCTTTGTGAATTTTGTCCAGACGAGCAACAAGATCCATAAGCCAAGAAGCCTCTTGCTTCTGGCCCACTTGGCAAGAGCTGCAGACTTAACCGAAGACCCTCGGATCACTGCTTTGTGGGCATCCCAGAGAAGCTGGGGAGAGATTGTAGGGTTAGAATTTAGAGCGAAATATTCTGTAATCTCAGAGGCTAGTTGTGACCACAGGGTAGGATTCAAAAGGAGCCTATCATTAAGGCGCCAAATATGAGAATTATTACGAGGAAAGGGAGATTCAATATCAACTGAGAATGGGAAGTGGTCTGACCAGGTGCTGGGGTGAATACTTGCATCTAGAATTAGTTGTGCGGGGTCAATCCAAAGAAAAATCATATCCAGCCTTGTATGAACGTCATGGACAGGTAAATAAAAGGTAAAGTCTTTAGCAGTAGGTTCTTTCACGTGCCAAGCATCAAATAGGAGGTGTTGGGAGAGAAATTGTTGTAATGCATCAGAATTAGCACGAACTGAGCTAGCCGACAATTGTGGGGGAGGTTTAGATCTATCAAGCCTTGAATCTAAGGTAGTATTAAAATCACCTGCCACGACAACTCTCCCTCTTCTATGTTGGGACAGCAGCAAACTCAAGGTACGAAAAAAGCATGGCTGTGCAGAGTTGGGGGCATAAATATTAACAAACGTGGAAAGGGTACCTTCCAGGTCCCCAACCAGGAGAAGGTAGCGCCCCTCTGGATCCCGAACAACTAAGGAGGGAGTAAAGGAGACTCATCAAGAGAATAGTATAGCAACACCCTTCTTTTTATGGGAAGGGTCACAAGCATGATAAGTGGAGGGTAAGTTTTTGGATTTCAATTCGGGGTGACGAGCACCAGCAAAATGGGTCTCTTGTACAAAAATAACATCGCCTTGGAGTTGGCGAAGAGTATGGAACAGGGTGGATCGACGTTGTGGGCTGTTCAAACCTCTAACGTTAAATGTGATGAGTTTGGAGGTCATGGGGGTGTGTATAAAATGGTTATCAAGTAGTGGTCAAAAGAGAGTAGTGTACCAGAAAGTCCGGACTTCGGTCTCAGGGAAAGAAGAAAAAAGAGAAGGGAAAAAAAAAGGGGAGAAGAAGAGGAACGGGGAAGGCCCCATCCTTGTGGTCGGACCCACGGAAGTGATTGGCTAAAAAGCCTAGAATGTCCGAGGCCGGTCATTATGACCACTTGGGGGTGAGTGGTCAGAAGTGCCAAAGGAGTGGCACTAATCTACAAGGATATAGTTAGATGGAGAACAAGCTCCAGGTGTGAATCGATAACAAAGATGACACAAGAAAACAACACGGTGAGTTAGGGGAAGGAGGAAGGCAATATAACCACCACTGGGAGGGTGGTCAGGAGAGATCGGTGAATAATACAGTTGGTTAAGAGGAGGGGAGAGAAAGGGTGAGGGGGGAAGACAACCTACAGAGGCCATATAAAAATGGTGTGGTTGATAAGGCAAAAATGGAGTACAATAGAAATAATAAAGCTCAATAACAGTAACTACAACAATAAAGTATTCTGCCTATTGCAGCAGCACCATAAAATAAACATAGCAGTAGACAAAACAATAAGTATTCCTAGGAGCCACATTTATAATTTAAATACTATATGGAAGGGCATTAGCCAGGATAGGTAAAAAAATTGGCCATCATCAAAATATACAAGTTTGACAGCATAGAACTTTTATGAGAATTTCTAGAAAAATAGATATGGCAGATAATAAAATTTGCAAAAGAACAGCTTAATTGCATAACACAGGTGCTTGTAAAGGGCGGGGTTTACTCTGAGCACAAAAAAAGGAGATTTGCCCCCCAGCACACTTCAGCAAAAACAATACTTAAATCCTACATAATAGCGATTCAGAGGTATTAGTTACATACATTTGCAAATATATGAATAAGCGCCAGGCCAATCGTCAAGGCTCCTCTATACTGGCATCCCTAGCATTAAGGGGTTCACGTCCGAGAAGCAAGGCACCCCAAAAAAATTCCAACCAAGGACCATCCCCAGGGCATCACACAAAAAGGGAAAAAGGTGATAGTGAAGTATAAAGAAAAGATGTGTAAGTATAAATCAATAAGTGTTAATGAAATGAGAAAGAATTAAAATGACATAAATAATATACAAACAAATAGAAAAGTGATAAAAGTATCTACCATTTCTTTTGCAAGTTTGGAGAGGCATGAAGGCAGTCAGCATTAGGAGGATGTGCTGATGCTTATAGTGCCATGTTGAGGTTTTTTGGGGTACCTCCAAGGTAAGTTAGCTCTCAGCTTTTATATGTACTGTTATCATGCAGTACATCAATTGTAATTATATGACACAGAGTGGGTGCAATGTGGGGCATTGCCGACTGACATTATTAAAGTTTTTTAAACTGCCATCCTGTGTGACACTGCTGTGTGGCTATGTTTTATAGATGTCCTATATTTTTTTAAACTGCCATGCGTTTGTGCTGCTACTCTGTTGCTTATGTTAGCCAGCCAGCTCACTGCAGCCTTTGGCCTATATTGGTGAAAAATAGTGAAATCAATATTGTGAGCTATGAGGTGGTTAAAAATGCATGGAAATGCCTAAAAATGTCCATATTATGTGGTTTTATCTGTTTATATCATTTTTTGGAAAAAATACACATCCAATAACTAAAACCTAACAACAAAACACCAAGGAAAAAGATCCAAAACCAGACCCAGATCCAAAACCAGGGGAGATACAGATCCAAAACCAAAACATGGGGGTCTGTGCACATCTCTAGTTATTGTACTTTTTAGTACTTGATAATACTTTCTGTATTATAATATAATATTATATTTTATAATTTCTAATGTACTATATATATATATATATATATAGTAAAAAAAGAGAGAGCACTCACCAGTCTTTTTCATAGAAAAGGTAAAAATTGTTGTTTTATTTACTCACATCATGACACAGAAAGAGAGCATGTCGACATTTTGGGTACCACACGACCCTTTTTCAAGACTCAGAAGCTAAAATTACTCCACTGGCTATCACTGGAATAATTTTGTCTTCTGGGTCTTGACAAAGGGTCATGTGGGACCCGAAACGTCGACATGCTCTCTTTCTGTGTCATGATGTGAGTGAGTAAAACTACAAATTTTACCATTTCTATGAAAAAGGCTGGTGAGTGCTCTCTCTTTTTGACCATATATTTTTGGCAAGCATTGGATAATACCTACTGTGATGTCTAAGATCTTCGCAACCCAGCAGCATGGACTATAAAATGTTGTGAGTGCCATCCATATTATATAATATATATATATATATATATATACATACATACAGGGCTCAATGTGAGGTGGTATACAGCGGTATGCCATACCGCCACTTCCACCACTTCAGCCTGTGTCCTAAATCCAACTTGGCAGTCGGTGCTGGGAGATAAAGAGCAGATGCTGGAGATGTGTCCTGCTGGGGACACGTCTGCGCAGTGCTGGTTTGACCGAGCATCGGGAGACTGGTCCCGAAGCGAGGACATATGCGGCCACATTACTAACCTGGCGCCAGTCGTCAACAAATCATGGACCGGCAGCCAATGAAGAAAAACATCAGTGGTGGCCCTTTAAATTTGGTGCAGCCACTGGCCAAAGCGGATCGGCAGCCAATCAGAAGCAGCCACATTGCTGCACCTGATTTGCTGCTGGTGAATGCTGTGATTGCTTCACAGCCAGCATCAAGTCCACAGCCAGGAGGGAGGATGCTGAGCTGCCTGTGGAGCCCCAGTGCCAGCCAGAGAACAAGAGGAGGAAAAGCCGGACTCTGTCAGCATCAACTCCGCACATGGAGTGAGAGGTACAGGGGGTGAGAGAAGTAGTAGTAGGTAGGTAGTGTAAGGTGCTGGGGGTGGGTGAGAGAAGCAGGTAGTGTGAGGTGTAAGGCTTTGGGAGAGGGAAGAAGGTAGTGTGAGCTGCAGAGGGTGGGTGAAGTAGGTAGTGTTAGGTGCAGGGCTTTTGGAGAGGGAAGCTGGTAGTGTGAGGTGCATGGGGTTAGTGAGGTAGTAGTAGGTAGGTAGTGTGAGGTGTTGTGGATTGGTGAGGGTAGCAGGTAGTGTGAGCTGCAGGGGGTGGGTGAAGTAGGCATTGTGAGGTGCAGGGCTTTGGGAGAGGGAAGCTGGTAGTGTGAGGTGCAGGGGGTGGATGGAGGGAAGTAGGTAGTGTAAGGTGCAGAGGGTGGGTGAAGTAGGTAGTGTGAGGTGCAGGGCTTTGGGAGAGTGAAGAGGTGCAGGGGGTGGGTGGAGGGAAGTAGGTAGTGTGAGATGCAGGGGGTAGAAGAGGGAACTGAAATAAGTATTAATTACTCTATATAAATGTAGAATGTGAAATTACATTGATAATAAAAGATTAGCTTTGAACTCAAGGCTTTTCCCTTTAGTTTAAAGTTATATGTGGCAGTTTAGGAAAATTCCAGGGATAAATTTATATTTCTCCTTGGGATAATAAGAACATGTACCCATTGAATATTTCCCACATGTTCAAATTAACCATCACAAAACTTTATGCTGCATTATTACAGATTAGAACAGGGACTAGGCATGTGCTAGGTCACCTCAGTCCGACACCCTCTCCATCCCACTCCGTGCTCTATTGTGCCCCCTCCCCACTCCTTCCCTGCTGACTACTTACCCCATTCCCTGTATCTGCAGAGTGGTCCTTCTCTGTCCTCTAAGGTCTGTCCCGTCACTGTAGTGGGAGCCATTGGCTCCTGAGGCACAAGCACTGGTACTCAGTGAACATGCCGTAGACAGGACAGACCTTAGCCGATTATTATATCAATACTGCGAGGTGCATGGGGGTGAGAGAGGAAAAGAGCCTGAAGGTAGTATCTGAGGCCAATTTCACACATGCCGGTTTTGGCCGGCCCGGGGAGAACCTGTTGGTAGGCGCCAGGCTTTTTCCAGGCACTTGTTCTTTTCAGAAGGAGCGGCTTTGAGATGCTTTTTAAATTTTTTTTTTTTAAACCAATTGGGCATGCACAGCAGCAGCCGCTGCTGCACAAGCCCGGCTGGCAGAAGCCAGTGTGTGTGAAAGGAAACATTGTTTCCTTGACACCACTGGCGTGCAGGGACGGCACGGCACAGCAGCCATCCTGCATAGTAGTTTTTTCTGGCTAAATCACGGCACCATGCTGTACCCATGCCGAGTGAAAGGAGCCTATCCTTTCCCTACAGTACTATATTTCACATCCGGTTAAAAGCCGGGTCGCTTTTTGCTGCCCGGACAAAACCGGCATGTGTGAAAGGTTTGGGAGGGAGGTTTCAACAAAAATTTCCATAACCCCACTTCAAACTTCCCACTTCGTGCACTGTATAGATATATATATATATATATATATATATACAGTATATAAATAAATATGTATATAGTCATAGACTGAATAAGAAACGAAACACTTGTAAAAGCAATTTTTATATTTGTTTAATTTTAAGAAGCAATGGAGACTATTATTCAAGGATTGTACTATATTTTATTTTATTCTATAGATGTATGATGTACAATTTATTTTTGCTGTTCAATAAACAGATTTAAAAAAAATCAAAATGATACAATTAATCTTTAAAAATACAATGTTTTATTTTTGGCATTTCCCTGCTCAGTCACCCACAGCACCCTGTATTTATGCCGATACTATTAAATATAATATACTGGGCCTCACTCACTACCACTTCACAATAGACATAGAATTAGTACAGTTAAGAAAAAATAATGGATATTAAACTAAGGAAAGCATTTAAACTTTTTGGAGTCTTATGTGGTCCTACACTCATGAAAGTGTCCCCAGTTTTTGCAAATTGCTATAAGAAACTTGATTATAAACCTCATACATTAGAAACACAAACGGGTTAAACAATTCTTTATATAACTTAGTAAAAACTTTCAATTTTGTGTGGGTATTAACATTCATAAACAACATGTCAAGATGACAACATTTTGACTTTTATTAATTTACATAAATGTGTGTGAAACATTATGTAGTATAGTAACAAAGTCTTAAAAAAACAACAATGTTATATTTCTATTGTGTTTGCCTCATTTAATGTGACACAAACAAATGATTGATTATTTTGTTTTATTTATCACCTCACCAATCTACAATATCAGAGCTTTTTGTTAAATAACAGTGGATGCCAGAGGTGTATAAAGGATTTGTGGTGCCCAGGGGAAATTACTAAAAAGCTATGTTAATAAGAGTTCTATAAAAGCATGGCAGAAATTCTATATAGGAAATTAACATGGTTTATTGCATCAATACTTGTTACAAAAAAACTTATGAAACATATTGCTTTAAAATACATTTACAAATATAATCACATAATCTATGCAATATTGTAGTGCCCTCAGCTCTCAACTTGTCACACAGTTGTGCCCTCAGTTCATAGTATGCTATAATGTAGTGCAACCCATTTCAAAATATGCCACATTGTTGTGTTAAATTAGTACCCCAAAGTAACAATGCCACAATGTAGAGACCCCAGATTTTATATACCAAATAGTAGTACCTCGAGTTTACGGAATGCCTGTTGTAGTGCCCACAATTCTCAGTATGCCACATAAAAGTGCACCCAGTTTAGTCTACTACATAGTGGTTCCTTCATTTCCCAGTATGCATTGTAGTGCCTCAAAATCATAGTATACCACTTTGTTGTTGTCAAAGTCAAATATTAAAACTGAATGTACAAGAAATACAATACTTCTTATATTATTTGCATTATATGCATTATTTCTTATTTATATTAGTCACATAATCAGCATATGATGATACTATAAATTCCACATATCTGCTGTACATCACCATATTGGACTACTGTAAACTCCTCTAATCTGGCCTACTGTACCTTACTACCACCTCTCTCCACTCCATTCTGTCCTCAATGCTGCTGCACAGGTTATTGTATCTTCCTCCCCTCTTACAAGCAGTACACTGGTTTCCCTTCCCCTTCAGAATCCAAATCAAGCTCACAGAAGCACGGACCCAATATTATCCCATTTACATCTCTGATCATTTTACACTTCTGCTCACTCTGTTCCACAAATCCATGCCCCCTATCCTGCCTACTTCCTCTCGCTCCCACCTCCAAGATTTTGCACATGCTGCTCCCTCTGGAATTCTCCACCTCTACTACACTTAAAATGGACTCTGAAGACCTTCTGCATCAAACCCAGCCATCTCTCATCCTAACCCTCTGTTCCATGCTCACTTTCTGGCTGCCCCCTTTGTAATGTAGTGTAAGCTTTTACGAGCAGTGCCCTCTCCCTTCTTGTGTTTTTCCTTCTCTTACTTAGACTATTCTTCACTCCATACTTCTTACAGCAGCACCTATAGTAACCCTAAGTGCCTGCCACCCTGATGCTCAATTCAGTTTCATGACTATTGGTGCAGCAATATTTAGACTGCATACCAAGTAATGTACTTGTCCTGCTTTGTCTTTTACTGTGTGCAGGGGTGGATTGGGCCACCGGGACTGCAGGAAAGTTCCCGCTGGCCAGGTCCTTTCTCCACCATGCTGGGCCGCTTTACACAGCCTTACAGGCTGGTGGCTCTAACAGCCGCTACCACGAATGGAGCTCTGCTCTGAAAGTGCAGCGCTCATGAATGAGCTTCTGCGCATGCGCAGAGGCTCATTCAGTAGTGAGATAGCAGAGGGAGGGCTGCTGTGCACGCTGAGCCGCAGCAGCTCCTCCTGTGGGGCATCGCAGAGCACATGAGTGACACCTCACGGCTCTGCCTCCAGCAGCCACCAGTCCAGCGCAGGAGCCAGGAAGAGGAGAAGGGGCAGGCTGTAGGGGTGGCAGGACTGCTTCAGGACTGGAGCCAGTGGCCGCGACTTGCAGTTACACAGTGAGTCACAATTTAACCACATGATGTGACATGACTCCTTAAAAAAAAAAAAATTATATATATATATATATATATATATATATATATATATAAATATATATATAATCACATCCCACAATTTGTGTTGTGATAGTTACCTAGGTGATGCCTAGGATGTGATGTGATTATAATATTATGATCACATCACATCCTATGATCACATCACATCCCAGGCATCACCTAAATAACTATCACAACTTGTGGGTTAGGATGTGAAATATATATATATATATATATATATATATATATATATATACTGTACACCTTAAATACTGTCCGCCTTAAATATTAAAATATTTAAGGTGTCCATTGTGTTTTTGTTACTTCAATTTCATGCACACTGACATTTATGTAGGTTGCACATGTAGTTAATTAGTAATTAGTTATTTAGAGGTGATTATGCTATTTATAGAAATTGTGTTTATAGATCTATCTATCTCATATCTATCCACCTACCTCTCAAACAAATAGTGCACTAATTCAAATCCTTAAAATGTCAAAATGGAACAGGTCCCAGAATTGATTGTTTTAGGTGTGAACAACTCTCTCCTTCAGTTAAAACCATTATATCAGTCCTAGCATGGACCAAAGAATCTTGTGGCTGGCATCTTTCCCAGTAATTTATCTGAATCCTATCGCCTCACAGGAACGTCACTGCTCCAAGCGTGGCTTGGCATTGTGACGTTGCTGTGACGATCCTGTGATGTGTTTGCCCAGAGAAGCCTGGTGTATTGCTGGTGGTATCTCTGGTTGCCTAACCCTGACCCCTAACCCACCCACTAACATGTTTCCTGCAGCCTAAACCTAAACCTCCCCCCGTAGCCTAACCCTAACCTTCTCCCCACAGCCTAACGCTAACCCTCTCCCCCACAGCCTAAAGCTGGGTACACATTAGATGATGTGTACCCAGCATGATCTCGTGAGCAATGGTACCCGGCGGGGGTGCCGTCATCGGTAAGTGCATACACACTTGCCGATGCTGGCAGCAACAGAGCAACAGTGGGGGGTAGCAGGCGCTATGCTACATTCGGCAACATTGAATCACTGGCAACATCCTCAGATCTTTCTGCATGTACAAAATATTTGAGGGTGCGACGGGGCCAGCAGGAGCACGCAATCAGCATTCATGCATACACACTGGACAGTATGAATGATTTGTTGCTCCATTGCATCGGAATCTGCCAAATCGCTCAAGATATCATCTAGTGTGTACCCAGCTTAACCCTAACCTTCCCCCTGCAGCCTAACCCTAACCCTGCTCCTAGTGCCTAACCCTTAACCTTAAACCTAACCCCTAAACCTAATACTTGCCATCTGGATTGTGGTGCTGGTATTATGAATCCCGGCATCCTGACCCCCGGGATGTCAACTACATCCCCTCTGTATGAATCAACTATAATAGTTGGTACTTCTTGTGCTTTGAATTTAGAATATATAATAGTTGTGTACAACTCAGAATCAAGCCATCAGAGGAGGAATCCTGCCCCCTCGATAGTACCCGCACCCTCATCAAACCACGCCCCAAATAGGGCTGCTTCCAGAAATTTGCTGGGCTGGTTTTCCAACCCATTCCGCCCCTGACTGTGTGTAGCTGTTCTATTATTATGCTCATTTGTTTATGTATTTTGCTAGGAGCTACTCAACCCTTGCATCACCATACAGTATAAATGATAATAAACACTAAAACACCATACTATAATGTGAATAGTTTACTTTTTTCCAAAACAGACCAAGTTATAATCCTTAGGGGACCACAACAGGGCCATTTACTGTGCCAGGGCCCACCATATACAAGGGGCATCACTCATGGTAAAGTACTGTATTTACAATAGAGACAGTCCATAGTGGATGTCAACATTTTACAATATACTGTTCAGTATTGTACTTTATATTAGTATTGTAATACTGTTCCTTTCTTTTCTCCCCACAGACAGAGCAACTTCAGCCGGTGATTTCCCTGTACAGGCTCATGGCTCATGTGTTAGTGGACTAATTTTGTTACTTTTTGTTGCTTGTTTTAATATTATTTTTTTTAAACAGTTTTTTTTAATTAGAACATATAAGACATACACAATATAATCCTTCAGATAAGAAGTAAAACATCTTGTGTCAAATAGACATCCAAAAAATATAATGATCTTAGAAAATCGTATATAAAATAACAAAATTTTGTCAACAATTTTACAATATTAACTGCAAAAGCATAAGTAGAAGAAGAAAAAGGGCACAAGTTAAAGGAAGAGAAAAGAGAAAGGAAAAGTATTGATTGTGGGGAGGGGAAGACTGAGAGGCCCCACCAGTACAGCACTGCAAACCCTATCATAGTTTGAACAGATGGCACCAAAATAAAATAAAAAAGTCTGTAAGAGACATCTTTATAATAAATGTAGAGAGGTAAGTGACTAGGAAGAAGCGATTGATCAGAACAGAAGGGTCAAAAGGCCACCCATAAAATGGGAGCTATGTGAGGGAACTTGATAGGTGTACCAAGGGCTCCAAATCTGAACAAAATTAGAGGATCTATTATTGAGATATATAGTGATCTTCTCCATACTTGCCAAATGCCAGATTTTGTCAATAACTAGGTGGAGAGGAGGTGCCTCTAAACATTTCCAATATAATGCAACGAGGCCTCTAGCTGCATTTAAAATTTGAACCACTAATTTACTAGAAGTTATATCTAACATTTAAATTGGCAAACCCAAGAGAGAGGACCAAGGGTTTTTGAATATGGGAACATTAACTACCTTTGTTCCTCCACACAAAGCGGAGAAACCAAGTGTGCAATTGAGCTAAAGTCACCTCTGGAACTTTAATTGGTAGAGTTTGGAACAAGTAAAGGAGACGTGGAAGTATATTCATTTTAAGATTTTAAAGACCACTATACGACCCAGCCAAGAAATTATAAGGGTTTGCCACTTGTGCAGATCCGCTTTGATGGACACTAACAGATGAATAAAATTATCTTTATAAAGAGAGCTATAATGGTTTGTGATGAAGACGCCTAGGTAGAGAATCTTAGTGGGCCACCATGAGAATTTATAATTGGATTGTAAGAGTGATAAGCAGGTCATATCAATTTGGAGAGGTAAAGCTTCAGTTTTGGACCAATTGATTTTATAGCCTAACAAGTGGCCATATGCAGTGAGGATTTGGAATAAATTTGGAAGAAAAATATGGGGTGAAGAGAGGGAGAGCAGAATGTTGTCAGAAAACAATGAAATATTGTACTCGGACCCACCTACCACAATTCCCGCAACATCCCCTGAAGCGTGAATAAAGGTCGCCAGTGCTTCAATAGACAAGGCAAAAACCAAGAGCGACAAAGGGCACCCCTGTCTGGTGCCATTTGTGATTTCCAATGGGCAAGAAGCAAGTCCCTTTACAGACACTTTAGCCGATGGGCCCGAGTACAAGGCCTGAATCCCAGTGGGGAAGTCACCTCCAAACCCAAAATGGCGAAAGTTTTCAAACATAAAGGGCCAGCTAATCCTATCAAATGCTTTCTCTGCATCCAGAGAAAGCATAAGAGCAGGGGTGTGCAGGGAGTTTATCGAATGCATAAGGCTAATTATGCATCTTGTGTTGTCTCGTGCCTGTCTACCGGGGATGGACCCCACCTGGTCATTATGTATAAGTTGCGGCAACATGGTAGTTAGCACAATTCGTTGTGTCTTTACCCTCTTTAGGTATGACAATAATCTTGGCCTCAAGAGCTGTTTTAGAGAGGGGAACTCCCTGTAGGATGTCATTAAATAAAATCGACAGATGTGGTATAAGATGGTGTCGAAAGGATTTGTAGTATGTAGATGTGAAACCATAGGGGCCTGGCGCTTTGCTGCTCTTCAGAGATTTAATAATGGATGCAATCTCTTTCTTGGAAATTTCAGCATTTAGTGCAGAAGCAGCTTCTGATGATAAGCGGGGTAGGTGGCATTGTGAAAGGAACTTTTGAATCTCTGGGCCTGATTCAGACCCGCTCACGAGTGCTGAGCACTCGCGAGTGGGTCGATGTTGGCCCAGTGCACATGCACACGATGGAGGCGGCTCCGTCTTGCGCATGCACGAGACCCGGATAGCAACGGGCAAGCCGTCACTCCGGGTCTCGCTAAAAAAGGGGGCTGTCGATGTTGAGTGACAGCACACCCCCTTTGGCGGGAGGCTGGGGGCGTGGCTGCCCAGACAGAGGTGTTCCCATGGGAATGCCTACCGTCTGGGGCCGGCCCCCACTGACATCACAAGTCAAGTGATGTCAGTGGGTGGACTTCTGGCTGTGTAAGAGCAAGAAGTCCACTGGGACTTGCGGCAACAAGACCCTACCACAAGGGTCTCGTCGCAAGTCCGATGGTCACGATGGTCTTGCCATCATGACCATCAACCTAGCCGCTCGCACTAGCTGTGGGTGGTCACCCACAGCTATGCGAGCGGTCAGGAGAGACTCTAAAAATACAATAGGCAGGCACTGATTCAGAGCAAGCGCTCTAAAAGAGTGTCCGGCTCTGAATCAGGCCCTCTGTCCCAAGTGTGGGCGAGTTTTGAGAAGGACCAAACGCATTATAGAGTTTGTCATAAATTTTTAAAAAGCCTGGGTAATGAGTATAGGGTCTCATAAAATATGACCTGCAGGGGAACGGAGAGAAAGCACATTACTTTGAGCAATCTTGGACCGCAACCTAGAAGCTAAAAGCCTGCCTGCCTTGTCCTCTTCTTCATAAAAGGATTTATTAAGCCATTTTAGATTATTATTGGCTTTAGCTGTCAATAGTAAGTTCAAGGCACCCCTAGCAGATGCCAAAGCAGATAGATTTGCAGGAGAACCTGAGAGTTTGCATTTTGAAGAAAGGGATTTTACCTGCTCTGATAGATCCTGGATATGTTTAGCCCTAGACTTAGTAGTGTGGGCAGATGCTCTGATTAAGTAACCCCACATAACTACCTTATGGGCGTCCCAAAGTATCATAGGGATAATGTCTGGGGACTTATTGCAGGCAAAGTAATGTGCTAGCTCCTCAGTTAATTGGGTCTTGATCAAGGGGTTAAGAATGAGTTTATCATTTAAATGCCATGAGGGCTGGCGGTTGATTGTTTGAGGGCCAGGGACATCCACTGTGATGGGCCCATGATCGGACCATGTATTAGGATGGATGAAAGTGTCCAATATACACTGGGCTGGTTGATTACTCAGAAATATCATATCCAATCTTCAGTATACATCGTGTATGGGGGATTAATATGTATAATCTTGAGCAGTAGGTTCTTTCACTCTCCAAGCATCAAAAAGAATGTGCTGTGATAAAAGGAGATTTAAAGCAGAAGAGTTTTGAGAATGAGATTGTTGAAGGGACTTAGGAAGGGGTTTGGACCTGTCCAGGTGGCAATTAAGAGTCACATTAAAGGCCCCACCCATAACCACTATGCCTCGTCTATGAAGAGCTAGTAGAGTATTGAGAGAGTTGAAAAAAAGAGCTTGAGATTGATTTGGAGCATATACATTTATGAATGTGTACAGAATCTCATTCAAGGACCCAACTAAAAGGAGATATCTGCCCTCAGGGTCTTTAATTATTTCCAAGGGTGTAAAGGTAAGGTGTCATGCAAAGAGGATAGACACCCCTTTCTTTTTGTGAGTGGGATCGCAAGCATGGAAGGTGGTAGGAAATCTTTTAGAGCGAAGTTCAGGGTGATGCTTACCGGCAAAGTGAGTTTCCTGTAATAATATTACATCACCCCTCAGTTGCTGGAGAGTTTGAAACCGAAGAGAGCATTTATGGGGGCTATTCAGACCCTTCGTGTTCAGAGAAAGAATCTTAAGTACCATCTATAGACAAAAAAATAAAAAACAAGGATACATACAGAGAAATACCAGTAGGGCCTCTAAGTAAGAAAAGAAAACAGAAAAGGGTGAAGAAGAAGAAGGGGGAGGAGAAAACAATAAGAGAGCAGGATAGAAATCGAAGTCTGCCCATCAAATCAGACCCATGGAAAGAGTAGGCTGATGCCAGCCACAAGGGTCGGATGGGGGGGAATGGTCATAGCCATCCGAAGCAAGGACAAAAGTAATGGAAATAGAGTCTAGGACCCATGTGCATGTAGTTTCAAAAAATAAATATATATAACAATCATAGTATTAAACAAGACAATACAATTAGAATAGTAGAGATAAAGGGGGGAGGAGGAGCGGGAGCAGGAGGGGGGGATTTGGGGGGAGTGAGGAAAACATTCCAGGAAGGTCTAGAAACAAAATACATGTAAACACAGCAATGATATAAGTGTAACATGTCAGTAAAAGCTAAGAGACAGCAGGATGAAGAGTAGGCAAGAGATCTGAAAATACAAGGGGTATGCATCACAAATATATAGGTAAACATCCTACAAAAGCCATCATTAACAATATTAGAGAACAAATACATAACAAAGATAATGGTTATGCACTATATAGAAGCCCACAGAAACCTCATGTCCCATATAGTCCAGAATTTTCATCAAACCCCCCCCATCGATAAGGAAGCAATGAGCTACCTCAATACCAATGGGGTAACTACAGAGGGTTTTCCACATATATATCGAACTCTAAATGGAAGGAATGAGATCAGGTCTCAGGAAGGGTGCCCGAAGTCACCCCAACTGTGTGCCATTACTGGGATGGGTCTCTACGGGGTGGGGAGGTGTTGACAGGAGAAGAGCATTGTGAAGGAGTTGATGAGCTTGAGAGATTCAAATGTCAAAGCAGTTGTAGGGCTTCATAAGGTGTTTTGGCAGCCAAAACATTGCCATCTGACTGAACTTGGAGGGCAAAGGGGAAGCTCCAATGATACTTAATGTTATTGTCTCTCAGTGTCTTGGTGATATCCTTCATCTCATGATGTCTTGCCAAAGTAATGGGAGAAAGATCTTGAAAGATAAGGAGCATGGTTCCTTGAAAAGAGATAGCAGAGGATAATCTGGCTTTTGTATAGATCTGATTTTTTGTCGAATAATATTTTAGCCTCAGAATTACATCTCACGGGTGTTGGCATCCAAGGACCTTGGGCGAAGTGCTTGATGAGCCCTGTTCAGGAGCAACATATAGTCCGAGATAGTGGGAGCAAGAACCCGAAAGATGCGGAGAAGATAGTCCATGAGATGGGCTGACTCCACAGTTTCAGGAATGTTACGAATCTGAAGATTATTACAGCGGCATCTGTTGTCTAAATCTTCTTGTTTATCAGCCAAGAGCATCACATCTGTATGTATTTGTGCTACCTTCTGTTCGGATTCCTGTTGAAAGGCAATAAGTTCTTCTTGCTTCCTCTCTACTGCATCAATTCTGGAACC
Source organism: Taudactylus pleione (assembly GCA_031769625.1). Lineage (NCBI taxonomy): Eukaryota > Metazoa > Chordata > Amphibia > Anura > Myobatrachidae > Taudactylus > Taudactylus pleione. The sequence continues at coordinate 5,029,206 of JAUIMM010000144.1, read as the reverse complement.
CAAAGTAGCCACCTCTGTTTTAATACCTGACAGGGCACCCTGGGCTTCCTCACGAATTGTCTTCTTAATAGTTTTCATTTCAGTGAGGAGCATCGTAATGTCAGCTTTAGTAGCTGGGTTTGAAGAGAATTCCTCATCAGAGTCCTTTTCGGATATCTAGTCGGTAGGTGATGCAGCAGCAGATTTCAGCAAAGATGAGAGTGTAGAGTTCTTGAAGTAGCCAACAAGGTTGTGGGAACCTGATTTTTTTCCTCCTTTAGGCATAGTGACGAAGTGAGGGGAGAATGTGTGGTTGTCAACACCGGTTGGGAAAGAGGGAAATCCCTAAAACATCATAGTATGCACAGGGCTAGACTTCCAATATAGTGGTATCACATATCCATTGGTAGCACGGCTGTATACAGGAGAATTTTGTGACACATATGGAAAGTGTATTTATAGAAAAACACCGCTAGGTGGAGCTGTGTCTCCAGGACTAGCAACAGTAGAAACACTAGGTATAGCAAAACCTGGTAGGTTTGATACATATAGAAGGCAGGTTAGATTCACCAGTCCCTGGTTACTCAGCAAACAGGTGCCTTTAAGTCACATTAAAGAGGAAAGTCCACTATAGATGTGATGGCTAGTTTGGTGATGGAGGCAATATGGGTTATCCTCTTACATGGGTGACATTTATGAATCCTTATAATCAAAAAAGTGGAGAGCAATGCATTGCAGGGGAGACTGCTGGTATAACTGGGTATGGAGGTGCCAAACAGGGAGTACAGCCAAGGAGGATTGTAGCAGGAGAGTCACACACAACACTGTGAGCAACCCCGGCAACACCCATTATCTCCCTGCACAGGTTTAGTGCACTGCTGCTTCAGGGCTGTGATTTAATACCAGGAGGGGACCATAGAGCATCCACAGGCACCACCGATGTCAGGAAGGTCTGCAATGAATCTCTGGATGTGGGTGGCAGGTGTATCAACACCGGAGGTCTCAGCACTTACCTCCGCAACAGCAAAGAGGAGGACAGCTGATCGGGCAGAGTGCAGATGGTGCAGGCAGTCAGCCAGCAGCGGGAGTCTCGAGGCTATATTCAGGTATGTGCAGCAGCTGTGTCAGTCAGCCAAGTCCCTTATCAGAGACCTCTTGTCCAATGAGTTGCTGGCTCCGTAGCTAGTGTCGGGGGCTATTAGTGTGCCAGTGAAGGTGGGACAGGAGGCTCTGTCAGGCATATAATAGGCCTTGAGTCAGGCATGGTGTAGGTTGCAGACAGCTCCCGATGATTAACACCCTTCGGGGGTTGGGAGGAGGTAGGAAAAGGGTCCCCGGGCACTCTATGAGGTAAATAGGAGGTGATGCTGAATGAGGGGGTCAGGGGTAACCCCAATATCATCTCCTATTACCCATTTTTAGCAGGAGCATCAGGAGAGCATGTCTGCTCTATTAGGCAGTTAAGCCACTCCCCCTTAATATAATTTAGAATTTTTTGTTTTAGTAAAATTTTAAATTGTTCTAATTTACACCCTGTTTTGTCTTTTTTTATGGGATCTGGTTGATAGATAGACAGTACTCAGTTAAACATTCAATAGACAGACACCACATTTTGTAATGGAATCAACTCTGGTTGTAAGAATCTTCAATTCACAGAATCTTTTTCACTGTAGTATCATAACGTAATGTACAGTACATGTCTCTAAGAATCACTAATGATTCTGCAGTACAGTAGTTAGTGTCCCAAAAATAAAAAAGGGGTGCAGATTAATAGATAGACATAGTATAGTTGGTGAAAGAGTTTAGGGCCACCATCAGGGGGAAGAGTTGCTGGGACTCCAGTCCTTGGCCTGAACAGAGAGGGGACCAGACTCTTCAGCTAAAGCTGCAGACGAGTGTTTATCTACAGTGTATAGAAATGTCCTCAACAAAATGTCCGCCACTATGGAGGAGTCAAAAATATGGAGTAACAAATACATAGGAAAACAGGGAAAAACATATTTAACACTGATCAGAGAGAAGGCAACAAGTCTTCATGATCAAAGACCCCTATGAACCACTAGATGCACACTAGGAAACTCCATATAACAGCAGTGAGGCAGGGCTATATACTGTATCTTTGAGAGTTACAGTACAGTAGGTGGCTGGGGAATACATACAGTACAGTATGTCTAAGAGAGTGGAGGTTGGGGCAGACCTGGTATATAGTATATGTGTGTGATGGATGTAGTTGGGATATGTGTGGTGTGAGAGGTGCAGCTGCCATGAGTGTATTTATGCATTATACAGTACTAAGGTTGCTAAGGCAGGGCTAGGGTATCATATGATAAACTAATAACACCCACCCCACAGCCCAAACTTTGAAAAAAAAAATTAAACTTGATTTACACATTAATTGATGTCCCACCCACACTGGAGCTCTACCTACATTATCCGCAGCTCTGCCCCAGGGTGGTCTTCCTATTATGTCAGTCCCAGGAACCACAATTTATGAGGTAAGCCCTGCAAGAGGCTCCATTGCTATGGTGCCCAGAGAATTAGGGGTGCCAGGACACAATATATAAAGTTGCATACAGTACCAATTTGACATTTGTGGCATACAGTGCTGTACAGAATCAATGGATAAGGATTTTGATATTTTAAATATGACACAACAACAGGGTTATTTTAGGATAAAGTATTTATTACCAGTGGATAATATTCATGATACAGTAAATCATAAATAATAAATACAGTATACACACTAAAAAGTATAGTGAATTTATTTCTAACCTCTCCTATGAAAACATCTGTATACAGTACAATAAGACTGTAAACATACTGTATGCACAGTATGTTTGGCAGAGTTTTTTAAACATTACAATATACAGTACAGTATAGCCTCATATTATATTACTGTATATAGCCCCTGTCACATATTAATACTATTTTTATTTACTATTTTTTTTACCATTTATCGGCGCTTATAGTATTTTTATTCACTATTCAAAACTGTTATTGTACTGTATGCTATTAATGTTTTTTTTTTGTTTCACTATTACAAACATTTATTGTATTTTTGGATTTTTTTTTCTTCCTATAATTCTTAACAATATAAAGTATTTTTAGTCTCCTAGTATACCATATTAATGAATATAGCCCCTGGCACATATTAATATTATTATTTTTAATTATTGTTTGGTGTTTATTTGTTTCACTAATGCCAACAGTTATTGTTAACTAACAACAAACAAAGAAAAAGCCAGGTATCCTGTCTGGTGCACTTAGGGGATCACAATGATTTAGTATTTTTATCTCTGTTTATATAATAAAATATAACTTTTATTTACATTGATTAAAAAGGAAATATTTAAAATGAATAGAATAAGATATAAGTGAGTATTTTAGAAAGAAAAGAGTGATTTAAAATATCACCTGTCGCCGGTCTAATGTATACAGATAAATATTAGCCCGGATTACATGTATGTATCCCTATTATATTTCTTCAATGGATTATGATATTTTAGGGAATAAATCTCTCAGTGCTGTCTGGATCAATACTGTATATCACAGTCTAGAATCAGATGTCTGTTCCTTGTTTGCAATTTATGGATACAAATCTCTGTGCAGTTTAATAAGATTTAACAAGTGTGTAAGTTGGTATGGATCGCAAGAGATTTAAATTAATTATTGGTTTTACACCTTACTCATATCAATTATTAATAGATTCCAAAGCCTTCTCTTTAAAGCTCAGCACACAAACTGATTTTATAGTCAACCTGTGTATTTTTTTACACCTGGTAATTTTTTCAATTTTCACTATCATTTTGGTTTGAACAAGACACATACACGGAATATATAATTCAGGAATAAGGATTGAAATATTAAATATTTGATCTTTATCCTTCTATTATACATCCCCATAATTTTTGCACTTTACACACTAATTTAATAGAAAAGTATGTCTCATAATATATTACAATTTTTCACATTATATGGGTCTGCACCTCACTAATGGAAATACAATTATGCACAATTATGATTTTATCAATTTACATTAGCACTACATGATATACACCTTTATTATTTTAAGCACTTTAATTTATATCACTACACTATTGGATACATGCACTTTATCATAAAAGCTAGTAATAGATTATGGCCCCAAAAATGGTACTGTTTTTTATTATTATTAAAAGGTATTATGTTTGATGGTTATAATTAATATTGACAGGGTTAACATATAATCCTGTATACCTTGTGATAATAAGAATCATTATACTAATTAAATTAAGATACCATAATTGATTTTTGTTGTAATATGACATAGCAATACAGTAGGACAAATACAGAAATGATTGTCTGTTTGCTTAATAAATAAATGGACAATCAGAGGGTTTAATTAGAATCTAATACTCCTTTAGAGGGAATATATCTAATATTAATATTGATATAATAGCGCTATTCACTATTTACAAGGATTTGTGTATTACTAATCAAAATATTACAGAGTGGTAACAAAGTAAAAAATCATAAACCTTTATCATGTATTTGATAATTGATTGATGAGATCGTATGGAACATTTATCCTTGGAACTATATAAAATAGTATTTATGTTATAACAAGTATGTTAATATGAGATCACTAATAAATAAAATCGAACTGATGCATTGATAATTACGAATAATCCCATTTTTACATTTAAGTGTGTTTAATTGACGAACATATCAATCTAAATATGCTGCCATAGAAATGATAGAAGAACCTATCAAATAGAAGTACAAAGCGGCTACATTCAAATTGACCTATGAGAGACGCTAACGGGGTATATAAACAGGATACGGGAGATACTCGGGTTGCACTGCTTTGATAAAGCTGATTACAGGCGAAACGCGCATCAGCACCACACGCTGCCGCCGGTCTTAACAGCACAATTGTATGCTGTACACGTACAATATATATGTTTATTATTTAGCCTGATTGTACTTTTGCTGCCTGGATAACCTCGTGCACCTATGCTAAGCGGCGCATTTAAAGCAAGTAGAAGAGAAAAAAACAGCGGGCACACGAGGCTGTGGAAATCAAACACAGCGTTATGTGATACTTGATAGTAGATTCAGGGGACTGAGAATCCCTAATTCTCTGTGGAAATATACAGTGACTCCCAACGGGAGTAGATTATTTGTATCCATAATCAATACACATAAGAATCAGTACAAATGGAAACATAATTGTAGTGTGATTGCCCTAACGACTGATACTATTAAGTGGATAAAAAATGTAGTAACTTTTCAAATGGTTAATATCTAGAGTGCAAACCAATAAAGATATATCTGAAACATTGCTGTTCCAGTGTGTACACACAGGTTGACTATAAGATCAGTTTGTGTGCTGAGCTTTAAAGAGAAGGCTTTGGAATCTATTAATAATCGATATGAGTAAGATGTAAAACCAATAATTAATTTAAATCTCTTGCGATCCATACCAATTTACACACTTGTTAAATCTTATTAAACTGCACAGAGATTTGTATCCATAAATTGCAATCAAGGAACAGACATCTGATTCTAGACTGTGATATACAGTATTGATCCAGACAGCACTGAGAGATTTATTCCCTAAAATATCATAATCCATTGAAGAAATATAATAGGGATACGATCAGGGATTAATGTACCATACATGTAATCCGGGCTAATATTTATCTGTATACATTAGACCGGTGACAGGTGATATTTTAAATCACTCTTCTTTCTAAAATACTCACTTATATCTTATTCTATTCATTTTAAATATTTTGCCTTTCATTTTCTTGGACCAAATATTACCTTTTTAATCAATATAAATAAAAGTTATATTTTATTATATAAACAGAGATAAAAATACTAAATCATTGTGATCCCCTAAGTGCACCAGACAGGATACCTGGCTTTTTCTTTGTTTGTTGTTAGTTTGATTCTAGGTAGTCAGGTAGCACCTTCATATATAACACATAATTTTTGAGAAAATATGAATGAAGCTTTTGGGGGACATTGGAGAATAATTAATAATTCATCTCTGTAACATTTAAAATAATAGATATATTTTGGTGCGAGGTCATACTTTGTGTAGTTATTGTATACTGTATAGTATGTTTTGTGTACTAAAGTATACTGCACTCTGCTGTATTTAAAGTCAAAGTTCAGTTCAAATAAAGAAAATTACTAGTCACAATAGACAGTATACAGTAATTTCAAATAACTTTTTTATTGTGTAGTGAATCAAGATCATGAAGTGTATTGTAGATCTTTCTATGCAGATACAGTGTCAGCGGTGTTACATTGTGCTGGGACCAGGAAGAGCTTGCTGCATTTGTGAGATGATAATCCTCAATGGCAGTCTGCTTTGCATCCATAGCAAGCCATTAAACTGAATAACAATACACTGCTCTACTTTACAAATATAAACAGTAATAAAAGGTACCTCAATTATCCTTATTGATACCAACAAAACAGTAATAAAATAATTATTTAAAAATAACAGTACATTAAACTGTAAATACAATACAGTACTCTACATTGCAAAAATAAACAAACCCAACATTTCCTCAATTATTGATAGTGTACCAACAATATAGTAAGAAAATACAGTACTTAATGAAAACATACAGTACATTAAAGTATCCAGCTTTAATTCATTATATAATGTATAGGGATGAGTGGGTCCGGTTCGTTGAGAACAGGACCCACCCGAACTTTGGGGTTCCGGGGTGATCCGAGGCGCCCCTTGGATCTCTCCTCCTGCCCCGGATCCCTAATCGAGGCAAAACCTCATAATCCTCTGTTAGATCCAGAGGCTTTGCCTCGAGTGGCCAGTTTAAAAAATCCCTTTGCCTTCAATGGGCAAAGCGCTGATTGGCTTACAGAGGCATCTGTCACAACTCTCAGCCAATCAGTGTTAAGCTCATTGAATGCAGGGTAAAAGAAGATGGCGCTGGTTCCAGTGGCCGCCGCCCCCCTGCTGCTGACACACCAGCTGTCAGCACCCCCACTGCTGATACCACCGGCAGCCCCACCACTGACACCACTGGCTCCCCCATGCTGCAGACACTGCCGGCATCCTGCATCGAGAACACCCCTGCACTGCAAACACAGTCAGCAAACCTGCACTGAGGACAATGCTGGCACCCCCACTCTGCCAACACCGCCGGTACCCTGCACAGAGGACACTACCAGCATTCCCACACTGCCATTTCATGTAATGAGAACACTGTCAGCAACCCCCGCACTGCAGACACAGCCAGCAAACCTGCAATAAAGATACCGCTGGTACCCCCACACTGGTGACACCATTGGTACCCTTCACTGCCAGCATCACCATTCCATGTACTGAGGACACTGCCGACACAGCCAGCACTCCCACAACAAGGACACCACCGGCACCCCTGCACTGTCGACACTGTCAGCACACCGCTGGTACCCCTGTTTTGCCAAGAGCACCTGCACTAAGGACACTGCCAGCACCCATGCACTACTGCCCCATGTATTGAGGACTCTGTCAGTGACCCTGCACTGTTGCTGTTCCCACACCAAGGGCATCCCTGCACAGCCAACACTGTCAACACTCCTGCACTAAGGACACCGCTGGCACCTCCCCTCTGCTGACACTGCTGGCACTATACACTCAGGACACTGCCAGGGCTCCCACTCTGCCAACACCACCCCACTGATGGCACTTCCACATTGAGGACACTGCCAGTACCCCGTACTGCTGACACTGCTGTCACAGTAAGTGCACTATTGGTGTATCCAACCCACACTGTATAACACACTATATCCATGTTGGAACTTGGAAGCTGAACTGCCACATGTTAGTGCTGCCCACTGTGTCACTTAGCTTAGTCAGCCAGCTGGCTGGATGCAACATTTTGGCCTTAACTAGATGAAAAAAATAATATTGTGAGGTTGTCAAAATTGATTGGAAATGACTGGAAATAAATGGTATTGAGGTTAATAATACTGTAGGAACAAAAAAAGGCCCATTTTATATGATTTTAGCTGTTTTTATGATATTTTAAGAAAAAAAATCCAGATCCAAAACCAAAAACAAAAAACAAAACACCAAGGAAAAAGTTCAAAAACCAGATGTAGATCCAAAACCAGGGGAGATCCAGATCCAAAACCAATACCAGTACACCAGGATCAGCACACACCTCTAATAATGCACATGACTAATTATATAAAATATACAGTACTGTTCAAGCTACTTAGCAGTTGCTTGACCATTTCTTTCTATTACAACAGATGAGACTTTATCCAGATTATTATTATAATTGTTACACTGGCCAGGTGTCAGTACTGTTTTCCAAAACTTCACTATCCCATTCAACAGTTCTTTTTTAGTTTTTGATTTCACATTAGACTTGATAAACCTCCTCAACTAGGCCCAGACCATTTCATTGGGATTCATGTCTGGAGACCTACAGGACAGTATAAAAAAATAGTCAAACAGTCATAACAGTACTTTGGGCGTGATTCAGTACAGATTGCTATTGCAATCACAGCTGCAATGACGCATGGAGTCTCCCTGCGAAGATATGCTAATCCTCTGCAATCACTGTGCCATCGCAGCACAACATATGGATGCCCACCTTACCATACACACATATGTAATACTTTGAAAGTCTGTGAAAACATTGGTAACATCGAGTAACATTGGAGCCTCACGCACACTTGCACAAGGTAAGACCTCACTTAGCAATTGCTAAACTTCCTGTATGTAGGGAGAGCTTATACTGTGTATGCCATCACAGAGGATAATTTAATCACACCACTGTAATGTCATTAAAAAGCAATGGCACTCCTGTATTTCACTGACCACTCCCCATCACCACCCACAAATGATACTTCCTGTAAATCAGTCTGCGATGGGTCTGCACACTCACTGTGATCGCTCTCCAGATCCCTGTGGCTAGTTTGCGCACTGCGATGCACGTGCATGTGCAGAATGCAACAATTGGCCGATAGTATGCATAATTGCTATTGCCATCCTTGCTGAATCAGGTCCTCTAAAATTTTACTAGAATAATTACTATAAATACTTTATTGTACTGTATAGAATTAATTCAGTAGGACAATACTCACTTTGGAGGTGTATGTTGCCAATTTAGACCTCTCTCTTCCATGAATTTTGCTGAGGAAGAGTGTTTAGGAAAATTATCCTGGAATAATCGGTGTCCTGATGTACAGCTTTTTTTCACATATGGCACCATACAGCCATCTACTCTGTGTTCTTTGAAGAAGGTTTTATCCATGATGACTAAAGAGATTAGAAATTTTGGACAGTAACAAGCGCACACTGTACTACTGTAGAGGACTGTAAATATTGTGTTGTGATTTTTTTACAACAAAAATTACTGTACCTTCAAAAATTAAGATAGGTTCTACACCTCAACGAGACATAGCTCCCCAAACATGGAGCTTTATTGGATGCTTGGGACGTGGTTTAATCGAGAGATGTGCACAGTTCCGGAAGTATAGTCTTGAGAACCTCTCCAGAGAAACCAAAACTTTGCCTGTGAAAAGAACATTGTTAAAATTCTCACAGCTCTCTATCCACTGTCATGCTTATTCAACTATCTTTTCTTTATTAACATCACTTATCATGGGATGCATCCTGTGAATTAAAAAAAACATATTATTTATAGTCATGTAATTCAGTGCATTATTAAGGACAGATTACTGAATATAAAAGTGCATTGTACAGTGCATTTGTGTCCTATTGTAGACTTTTACCTTGAATGGGCCAAAAGTTCATCCCAGTTCCTTACGCATCTGTTTGATGCTGGAACAGGATATATCCTGGTCACATTCTAATTGGAGAATACATTTTATTTGTAAAGCTGTACACTTCTCATCCTCACAAGTTAATTGGTGCACAATCTTTTTGGTGTTCCTATGGTATAACACATACATATAGAAATTATTGCACAGTTACATTCTGTTGAAATTGGAACATAGTACAATAGCAATCTAGTAACATTTTCAAAAAGGTTGATGTAAAGTACCTACCATGTGCATTTAGAAGAAAATCTATATCTTGGCTGCATCCTCTCGAATGCATGATAGCACACTCTCTAAACTGACTTCAATGCCACTCTCTTTCAGCCAGGCCTGGATCTGGCATGTTGTTTTGTGTTCTTTCTCATATTTGCAATTGTCTTGCTCATGGATTTGCTGATTTTTGATGGCATGTTTGATGACAGGAACTGTGGAGAGAATAAGAGAAATACTGTTATTGAGTATATTTAATGTCCAGTATCTCAAAACAATACTGTACAATATATTTTATAACACACAGGGGGATATTAAATTCTTACAACAGCCATGACATACAGTATGATAATTAATGGGCACCCTCAGAGCAATTCAAATGTTCTGTCCAGACAAAAATGTACATGTTCTTTCCTACCAAATATATTTTGTAATGTACACTGTATGTGACTGGGTACATACATATGTGGCTAGGGACACAGACATTGTAAAAAATGTAAAAAATATATATATAGGGCTAGTATGGGACACAGAAGTATAGGCCTATGCACAAAAGGGACAAATTGGCAACCGACCATTGAACCCAGTCACTTAGTGGCCGGACTCTATGGAGCAAGCAGCAGTGTGCACAGCATGTAAAGTGAGGCTGCTTTATGAGACTGGAAACAGAAATATGTGGCTAGGTACATGGCAAAAAGCAAGACAGTAAAATCAATGTGAACCATAGCAATTTACTAACAGTACTAGTGGGATGATGCTATAGGAAAGCGATGTAAAAGTTAAGGATAGATACTGTAATGAGCAGAAACAAGTTTACTTGGAAGTTAGGCAAAGTTATAGAAAATATCTCAAGGGTTCATACTGGTGATATGTGCCAAAGAGACGATCTGAGCAGTGAGTACAGTAAAGTAGCAGAGATGAGGTATAGCCGCTTTTTATGCTTCCAAAGACAGAGAATTGGGCGAGGATGAAGTGCATCCTTCAAATACACCATTCCGAGGGCAGAGAAATATGTAAGATAATATCAAGGAGCAGCCATCTAGAGACTCCTCTATATATAGTAACCGTATTACCAGTGTAATATGTAAGATACTATGATGAAACTACTACATAATAATAATACCCTTTATATATAATAACCTATTGCAATGAGTAATATATGTTACTATGAAGAAGCTGCCAACTAGATACCCCCTTATATATACTAACCTGATGTACAGAGTAATATACTGTATAAGATACTAAGATGGAGCTGTCACCTAGATGCCTCTTTATATATACTAACCTGATGCATAGAAAAATATATGATACTTTTGAATTTTAATTATTCCAATTAAAAATATTTTTTGAGTATTTTTGGCTGCATTTATAAAGATGATCTAGTATCGTTAGACACATAGCACCACTGTATTGGTAGGGATTACAGAGATGTATAGATTCATAGATACATTTATCCCACATTTTGATGAAAGAAAAGTAGATATAAATTACATACTGTGTATCATAGTGTTGACAGAGAATATATAGATACATTATACATACATGATACAATAACACTGATAGAGAATATATAGCTATTTTACATAAATTATCCCTCAATTTGGTACTAAATTTTAATACCATACAAATTAATATCTGCAATGTCTGTGTAATATCAATTAATTCTTATGTATAATATAATACATTTTTCTGGAGATTCTTCTGTCTGTATGTTTCTTACTTCTTCCTCCTTCCAGCTCCAACCAGCAACTAAGCCAGCAACTCCTCCAACAGCTATCAGTGGCCTGATATAGACTATTTACAGTCATTCCTCCCCATCTCTCCCCAGTAGTTCCCACGATGACCAGAAGCAATTCTGACATAAATAGGTGACACATAAACACAGCAGCTTCCCATACCTAGCTCCTTGTCTTGTAAATGAGCTGTAAATATTCCTAAAGACAATTACTACAATGGAATATTCTAATTACACTTTGGCCGGGGTAACACCTTGTATTCTAATTAGATCACAGCAGCCTCTGGCATCCTGTTATGTCACCACAGGGACCTTTTGTTTAGGAGTCACCTATTATCTATTTACAGTTTTAGCAAAAGTACCTGTTCTACACATTAATAGGAACTACACAATGATTCATTGTGTGTGTGTATATTATATATATATATATATATATATATATATATATATGTACATTGCCCCGTTAACATTAAGAGGAGATCGGGCAAAATTACTTTTGCGACTGAAAACCAAATGGATTAATATACTGGATACAGTATACCCGAGGGGACTTAATGAAAAAATATCATGGGCAGCATGCATATAAAGATTCCATATAGATTGATCTATAGCTTTTTTATTCTTTATTGTTCGATTATCCTCTCCATTTAGTATGCATATTAGTGGTACATGTATGTTTGATAGATTTTAGTTTAAATTCCATTTATGTGAATTTTTGTGGTATTATTTAGAACTTGGTTAAGTACTAGGACCATGTTTTTGATGTCCCAGATAGTCACATTTAAGGGCTTGTTTATTCACTGTTAGTTTTAGTATTGTATTTATTGTATTAGCATGAAGTTTCCATATGATTATTGTTTGGCTGCATGTCAGCTCACAGTTTTCACGAGCTTCAGATACTGTAGATTTAGCTCCATACATTGATTATAGCACCAACTCTGTCTCCTAGCGCCACACTCCGTGCAGCGTAGGTCTTGCCTATCATCTCCATCTTGTTGATTGTTTCCATGGCTCCCAGTTTCACAGCCGGACTGCCAATCCTCTTTCCTCACGTGACGCTGCTTGATGACGTCACCCGGCAGGTGACCCCGGATGCACGGAGGTGGGTGAGTGGACATGAGTCTTCATTTGTGGGTACATTAGATTTAAGGTAAGCTCCTGCACTGTTTTCTTTATTACACCTTGACAAAAAGGCTATTGGAGCCTTGAAACATTGGTTCATGTTGGATTAAACCTTAATTTTTTTCACCAAGTCTGGAGGAGTGCTGCCTGCTTTGTGTTTATTGGAGCCTTTTCACATGCCACATACATTCATAGGAAGGCATCTGTCTCTTATTTTACAATGGCAAAATCTGCTGTACACCTAGAGTATCAAAGCACTTTGCTTGTCTGGCAGCTCTAAGGATATTCTACTGAAGAAGTGGTTTCTCATCAGAGTTTTACTTGGAAAGTCATAAGCCCCCTCTCTCATTCTGGCAGGCAATGAACTCGATTGATAAGAAGATCTTGCATCAAACCCAAGGGGAGTAGTTTTAGGAAGATCTTGTTAATATATTCTTGTCTGAGAAACCCAGAATATTGATTTTATTCTGTCTCAATCTGTTCTCTAGTTTGTCCATCTTATTTTAGATTGCAACTCAGATTGTATGTTGGAGTGAACTATGAGGAGGTTTTTGTCTGAGGATATAAGTTCTTGCATCTTTGCCTTTCGGTAATCTGTCCTCCCAGGCCCACTAGCTCTGATCAATGTGATTGCACAGACATTTCCATTACAAATAAAATGTTAGTATAGAAAGCCACAAACAAATAAAACATCAACTGAATGGTGAGAGGGGCAGAGAGGTCTAGGTCCAATTCCAGGTTGATTAGAAAATTGGGTGGCAGAAGGTGGCACCTCTTTTGACAGTGCAGAGGATGACAGCCTCTTTCTAGGAGCAGATTTTCATCCATGTGTATGTGGCATGGTAGTATGGTATATAGTAAATATAAACACATAGGAGAAATGAAGGAAAACAGAGGGCATGAATGCATGATTTTATAGTTTGTGAAGGATGGATTACTGTATGGGTGAGGTTGGCATTGGCCCAACAAGTGTGGCATGGTGTAAAAAAACTTTAACTCATGGGTAATGGATAGCCAAATACTGAAGTTCAAACATTGTAATCAGTTGGTTAAATAATTAATTTCTACATAGGCATATAAGTTGTAACACACAACCTGTGCTGGGCCCCATTGAGGTTTGAAAAGAGATTGTAAATGTAGTCTATGCCCAGACTGGACAAATAACCTTTTGAGGTCAATCAAGACATATATTGAGGGGCCCTAACTTGTACCTGTCATTATTAGAGATGTATAATGAGCCCTTCAAACCTTATATGGTGTTATCAGTAGACAGTTCGCCACATTCCAGTGGGGTGACCATTGTAAGCTGTGTAGAGATGCTAAGCATTTTGGGTCACTTATAGTGATGTCCATATTCTACACAAAGGGGCTTTGAGAGTTTATCTCCAGACATTAGAACAAGTCATTGCTGTATTTGTTTGTCTGGTTAGTTAGTGCTTTTAGAGCATGTGCAAGATATAAGAATGGTCCATGCTATGTTGTACCAATCAGTGCTTGGTACCCAGTATGTAACTAATATGAGCTTAATATCCAGAAAGCCACCACCCATACTAGGGTATTTAAATCAAGATATAGACAAAGGCTCTTTGGCTCATGCAATGACATGAGGTATAGGATGCCTGTAATGTAAATTGAACTACCTGGGTGTTATTGGAACGAGGGCTCCCCAGATGAAGATGAAGTACATCTTATGTTGAACATGCTGAACTACTGGTGTCTTCTGAGTATATAGACCAAAGTTGAGTTTACTGTATACTTTGTATGGGAATTATTTGTTTTGTTTGTTAGTTACGTATAAATAAAGTGTGTTAATGTGTACTCACTGAAATGGTCATGTGTGTGTACTATTAATTTCGATCTGAACAAAACCCACCGTTATGCAAACATAAATCCCAGTCACATGACTTTAAGGGACTTTAGTAAGTTGCCAACATGAATAGGTAGAGATATAGCAAGTCTGCAGGTCAAGATTGCAGCTATGGTAGATGTTGAGTAAACAGGGCAGTTTCTCTGCCTCATGCAGTTCCAGCGTCCTGATACAACATTTCAACACTAGTAACAAAGACATGAGGAAATGACAGCTCAGCAGGGAGCTCCAGGTAGGCTCAGCCGCAGCCCTGCAGGGTAGTTGGTGTCAGGAAAATTTCATGCTCTGTATGCACAACAAGTGTTGTTAATTGTTTTTTGTGATTAATTTAATTTGGCGACTGACTATCCCTATTCCTTACAGATGCTAGAAGAATAGAACCCATTCAATTGCCTATATGGAAGTATTATATTTCTCATTCTTTATATCATTCACCGTATTTGCTAGGCTCAGCATGCAGCCAAAATGGGAGGCTGGAGATCTGTAAAATCGAAGCTTTAGGCACCTGATCACAGATCCACTTTCTCTATCATTTAGGGAAGCCCTGGGTCTGCAACAGCATGGTCAAGGGGGAGCAGGTGGGTCTGGTTCCAGGTGTGACTGCACACATGACCAGACATGGTGGCAACCCCTCACATGAGACCATGGCTTTAGCCTGGTGGAAGGCCCAGCTGCATGTATCCATCTGGGGTAAGTCTGCTCACAGCAAAATCAAGCCTCAGGGTCAGCAGTTGATAGGAAGAAACTACATGTAAGAACTGAGGATGGAGAAGACCCTGTAATGTGTCCTTTAGTGACTAGGCTACAGGAGCAGTGGGGATGCACATCTGCTCTCTGTGCCAACCAGGCAACACCCATATTACATAGAACTTTAACTGTACTATTTAATAGGCCAAGAATGAGATTAACAACATTCTCAAATAGGATTGTAATCCAAATGACATGCAGGAGGTACTAATCCAGAATAATGTGTGCGGATAATAATTTGCAAGACATCTATAATAATAGTTCTCATATAATGACAGAACCTGACATGGTCACATCACAGGTGATACATAATCTTAGCAGAACACATAGACAGCTAAGATTGCTAAATTACATATTCTTACACTACTACTATTGATAATAATAATATATGTGTGGCTAGGGACATGTTACATGTACAGCAAAGCACTGAGGGCTGCTTGCATGGATCGCTACTGCGAAAGACAGCTAAACATTGTATAATGTGCATGCATCACTGTGCGTGTGTGCTACCAATGAACTGTGATCACACTGGGATCACGCAGACATCCAAAAGACATTGCAGAGTGAGTGACAGGCCCTGAGCATTTGGGGGTGGTGATGGGGGGATGCTTGGAGTAAAGAAGGCATGCATGTCCATTTGAATGTCATTACATGGGTGTGCATAAATTAGCCACTGCGTTGGAATGGGTGTGGTATAAGAGATAGACAGTAATTAGTTAGACAATATCTAGATAGACACCAGATGTTAGACAGTTAATAGTTAGACAAGGATAAGAGTTCAACACAGACAAAAGTCAGACACACTAAAGGTAGACATGTAAAAAGGTTGACAGGGTCAAAAGTTCAAAATGAAAATGGTCGACACAAAAATGGTTGACAAATTTTTTAAATTTTTGTTTAGCCCTAATCTTCACCCTAACACTTACCCTCTCCTTAGTGCCTAACCCTAACCCTCCCTCTTGGTGCCTAACCCTAACCATCTGGGTAAGTACCTAACCATGGGGGTAAGTGTCTACCCTAACCGTTCAGTAAGTGCCTATACCTAAACCTAACCCTAATCTTAAAAAAGGAGAAAAAAATGTGCTGACAATTTTTATTTTTTAGCCCTAACCTTAACCCTAACCCTCCCCATGGTGCCTAACCCTAACCCTCCCTCCTGGTGCCTAACCCTAACTGTCTGGGTAAGTGCCTAACCCTAACCATGGGGGTAAGTGTCTAAACCTAACCCTCCAGTATGTGCCTAACCCTAACACTAAACTTAACCCTAACCCTAAAATACAGTTTTTTAAAATGTGTCAACCATTTTTGTGTCGATCATTTTCATGTCGAACTTTTGACCCTGTTGACCTTTTGAACCTGTCGAACTTTTTACATGTCTAACTTTAGTGTGTCTGATTTTTGTCTGTGCCAAACTTTTATCCTTGTCTAACTATTAACTGTCTAACATCTGGTGTCTATCTGGACATTGTCTTACTGATTACTGTCTATCTATAGTCCAGACCCAGTTGGAATATGCAGCTTGAGAACTCACTGTGTGCGACGAGGTTAGAAATTTCTGGGTAAGGTCAGATCTGGTGTAATTGTGCGTGATGCTCTGATGTTACTTAATGATAACAATGTTTTTGTTGGATTTCAAGTTATTATGGATGTGAGTCTTTATGTTGGCCACTGACAGCTTTGTGATTGCAGACATTAGCATATTTACACAGCAGATCTGCGTGCTTAATTGCAGCCGCAATCGCATTAGTGGTCCATGCTGAATCGGACACCTGAGAAGAAACTATATGGAAATAGCAAATTCTGAAGTTGCTGCAATAACCCCATCATGTGTAAAAGATTTGTTACATCATGCACCACTATAACAGTGGGTCCAGTTGCACAAATCAACACAATGTGATGATTCATCAGCTCCACTAAAGACACACCTGCACAAATACATACATGAATAATTATTATGGCCATAGTTTAAACTAGAGATAAGTGGTTCTGTGTTTTCTGAAAATGGAACACACCTGAACTTTGGGGTTCCAAGTAGCACCGAGTGCCAGCTCAGGTCTTCCAACAAGTCAATCTTGGATCTAAACAAAGGATAACAAGTGTCTTTGATTCCCTCCCTCATGCTCCTAGGAAATGACTGGAAATTAATGTTATTGATGTTAATAATACTATAAGAACAGAACACTTGATGGTGGTTTTGCCAAAACCAAAACACTGGCATGGAGTTAGAGCTAACAAACAGTGAGGCTGCTTCAGAGGTGGGCACAATAGCACAGTCTGTACACAGCAATTTTGCTAACATTTGTAAAAATTCCAAGTGGCCTCTTAAGCTATAAGACAGCCAAAGCTGGCTTCTATGATCTGATGCTGCATTCAGAGATGTAGCATGGGATCATCTGGAAGATCTTTGTGGTGCCCTGTACCCCAGATGTGAACCCCTTAGTGTTAGGGATTGCTAGTAACAGAGAAGCCATAACGTGGCCTAGCAGCTTCCCATGGATTTGCAAATGCATGCAACTAATATCTCTGAATATCGATCACCATATAGTCTTCATGTATTTGTTGCAGGTACAATTCAGTGTGCTGAGGAACAATAGGGGGTTAAAACCCCCACTTTTTTCTACTTAGGCCCAGTAACTGTAAAGAGGACTACATGTCATTTAACAAGAGTCACAGATATTGGACACTGTAGACAAATTATTCAGCCTGGTACACAGATAAAATACACAGTTATACAGAATAACAAAACAAGCAGGGACCAGAATTGCTTCTCAACACTCTAATGGTGTGTACACATGGTACGATCAGTCAGCGATAATGATATTACTGACTGGTCTCCCTGTACCTTCCCGGTGTGCTGGATGATCGATATCAATCATCTAGCACACCACCAACCCACCAATGATGGGCCAGCGACATGCAATCAATGCTCACGGAGCCCAATGTAACCTGGTCGATATAGACCAATTGGCCTGCATGCACAGGCTATGGTCGATATCAAAGGCACCAAAAAATGCAGAATATGAATGATAAGATCAATATCATGATTGTTCATATCATGAATTTTTTATCATACCATGTGTACGCACCATAATTCTGTAACCATAGAGTATATTTTGCAAGACCCAGTCAAACAACTGTCTGTTTATTAGAACACATCAATCACTTTGATGGCATTTCAATCATTTTAGTTCATCTGAATACCATCATAAACTTTGTTTTATTAACCCCTGAGGATACTCATATTAGCCCTTACAACTATGTATCCAGGTTGTCTGTGTCTAAAGATGCAGAACCTGGCCTCAGCACTCCCAGCCTATGGTGCCACTCTCTGTAAGTCATTACCTGCATTCCATCTGCTGCTGTGTTCATCATCTGTCAGTGCTGCAGCTCCTTTGCTGCCTACAGACCTGTACCAGCCACATCTCTCAGCCAGAGTGTATACCTTCACCTGCTTTCAATCTGCTGCTGTGATTGTTACCTGTCAGTGCTGCAGTTTACAGACTTGCCTTTCCCCAGTGCTATCTGGTGTTTGCAATCACAATTCTGCTGCTAGTACATCTTGTGGACTCCTCTTTACATCAGTGCTGCTGGGATACTGCATGCAACTTACCTTACTGTATTACTTTGCATTCTGTGGTTATTCAGGTTACTTAATTATACTATATAGCTAAACCTGTATTGGCTTCCCTGTGCTGTGTGCTATTGTCTTGGACTAGTTCAGAGAAGGGCGATGGTTACAGTGCTAGGGATCTCATAGGCACCCAGGAGCATTCTTCTGGCCCATACCCCTTCCAATGGACCAGGAATTGAAGGGCCCCTCGTGAAAGTCTGGAGTTCAGAATTTTCTCCACCACAAACTCTTCATGTCCTTGGACAAGGATGGGTGGAGGTATTGCTGGCCATCTAGAGCTGTACCTGATAGAAGAGGACACCGGCTTGAGTTAGGAGCAGTGAAATGTATTGTTAATTTTCAGGTTAGCAGGCAGCTTCAGATGGAAGGCCACAGGATTGATTCGAGAGATAATCCTAAATGGTCCAATGAATCTGGGACCTAATTTCAGCTATCATTGATGGATATTACTATTCTTGGAAGACAACCACACCAAATCGCCCACTTTGAAATTGCACAGTTGTCGATGTTTATCCGCCCAGATCTTGGCATTACCGGATACTTTCATCAGACATTGGCAAACTTTTTTCTAAACAGACCATAGCATTGCCACCGATGTGGAGGATGGCATACCTGCTGAAACTACCTCAAATGAGTTTGCTCTAGGGTGCAGCCCAGAGTTGCAGAAAAAAGGCAAAACTGCTGAAGAGGAGTGACAATAATTATTAAATGCAAATTCCGTGATGGGAAGAAGAGACACCCAGTCATTCTAGTACTTGGAGATGAAGAATCAGAGATACTACTCCAATGACTGGTTCATCCGTTCTGTCTGCCGTTTGACTGTGGATGGTACCCAGAAGATAGGCTGATGTTGATACCCAGGGCTGAGAAGAAATTCTTCCAAAACCACGCCACAAACTGAGTCCCTCAGTCGGAAATGATATCCATCGGTAAGCCATGAAGTCTGAATATGTGGAGTACAAATAGTGAAGACAATTCTTTAGCAGAAGGCAGTTTGGTGAGTGGAACAAAGTGAACCATTTTGCTAAAATGATCGACAATTGTCCAGATGACAGAGCAGCGGGAGGAATATGGTAGTTCCACAATGAAGTCTATGGCAATATGGGTCCATGGCCTGGAAAGAGTAGGAAGAGGAAGCAGGAGCCTGGATGGAGCTGTGCGAGGAGACTTGTTGCGAGCACAGACATCACAAGTCCAAAACAAATTCCCGAGTATCTTGACCAATAGATTTCCACCAGTCCGAACGGGACAGCAACTCGGTAGTCTTTGCAATTCCTGGGTGCCCTGTGTGATGTTCTGGATTTGTTGTGGGCCTGGGGTGGTGATAGGAGCAGACACAGAAGCAGATTTAAAGCAAAACATAGAACTTTTAATAAGTGGTTTGGCAGACATGAAGTATGGGAGAAAATAAGGCCAGGGATGGCACCAAAGTGCATAAGGGAACTGAGTTGAATGCAATGTGTAAAAGTCCAGGTAGTGGCAGATAGGAGCAGTCCAGTATCCGGGTCTTGTGAGGGTGGTGAAAAAAGACTTGTCCAGCAGTGTGAGGTTCTGGTTAATAGGGAAATGTCCAGTAAATGACAGGCAGGGGAAATCAGGTGTAGTGGTTGAAATGAAGAATGCATGCTGAGGGAAAATCATCCAGCAGAGTGTCAGTGGAGGCAAGGTGCAGGGTGAACAGCAGACTCAGGTTCTCAGGCAAGGGAAAAGTAATGGAGGATGCAGGGTAGTCCAGCGGGGTTGGAGAAGACAAGCAGGAAGGAAAGTAGCGTTTCACAGGAACAGATGGTGAGCACAGGGAACTCTCTCTCAGATATGCTGAGAAACACGTTGCACTGGCAATGATGTGAGGCTCTGAACCTCCCTAAATACCAAGTGCTGTGCTGTGACTGGCCAGAGAGAGCATGTGACAAACCAGGATTGGGCGATTAGGTCACGTGACCAGAGGCAAGATGGCGGTGCCCATGCCAGAGCGGAATGGAAGCACCACCAGGCCTCACCAGCCCAAAGTGACAACATGCCCACACAGAACCATGCACAGCCAATGCCCCTCGACAAACACCAGCACCACCACCAGATGCCCCCTGCCATAGTGACCTCACAGGTAATACCATTCGACCACCATGCTGAGAAACTCTGGTTGTGACAGTACCCCCTCCTTATGGGTGTCCTCACAACACTCACCAGGCTTTTCTGGATGAGCAGTATGGAATTTCCTGACCAGGGCAGGAGCATAGATGTCTCGGGCATCGGTGCAACAGTGTACTTCCAGGCCGTAACCCTTCCAATCCAGAAGATATTGAAGTCACCCTCTGCAGATATGAGAGTCCAGAACCTGAGAGACTTCAAATTCCACACCTCTTTCAGTCTGAATCTGAGGACGAACAGGGAGGACCTTAATGAACTTATTCAGAACCAAAGGTTTGAGAAGTGAGATTTGAAAAGAGTTTAGAACTCTTAAGTAAGAGGGGAGCTGAAGGCGATAACCCACAGGATTGATGATTTCTGTGATGGAGAAGGGTCCAATGTAACGTTGGGCAAACTTCATGGATGGAATTCTGAGGCATAAGTTCCAGGTGGACAACCAAACCTGGTCTCCAACTTTCATGCAAGGTACCTTCCTTTGCCTCCTGTCTGCTTGTAGTTTGTAGCGAGAGGACATCTTCTCCAAATCAGTGTGCACTTGAGCCCATATGGACGCAAATCTCTGTACTGTATCCTCCACGGCTGGAACATCGAAAGCTGGCAGGCTCCGAAACTCAGGTATTCGAGGGTGAAGACCATAAACCACCTGAAAAGAGTTTGATTCATAGAGGTATGATATGAGGCATTGTGCACAAATTCAACCCAAGGCAATAACTCGGACCAGTTGTCTTGGGATGATGACATGAATATTCTCAGAAAAGTCTCAAGGTCCTGATTGACCCTTTCTGTGGATCCATTACTCTGTGGCTGGTAGGCTGTAGAAAAATTGAGTTTCACTCGTAGGACAGAACATAAGGTTCTCCAAAACTTTGCCACAAATTGAGCACCACAACCAGAGACTATTTCCGTAGGGAGTCCTTGCAAGCGGAATATGTGGTGGATGAACAAATGAGCCAATTCAGGAGCTGTGGGTAATTTCTTCAGAGGAACGTAATGGACCATCTTCGAAAATCGATCCACCATGACCCAGATGGTGGTGTAACCCTCAGAACTTGGTAAGTCCATTATAAAGTCCATGGAGAGGTGCGTCCATGGACATGATGGAATAGGTAGAGGCAACAGTTCACCAACTGGAGATTGACGTGAGGATTTGTGCTGGGCACAGGAGGTACATGATGAGATAAACTCCAATATGTCAGTATTCATCGAGGGCCACCAGTAGGACCTTTTTAAAAGTTCTAGAGCCTTCTGAGTACCAGAATGTCCTGCGAAGCATGAGGAGTGAGCCCACATGAGCAGCTGCTTCCTTAACTCCGGGGCCACAAAGGTTCTCCCAGTAGGGGGCTGTAACTGTATGGTGGCAAACACCCTTGATTCCAGCACGGGAGTACTGCAAGAGATTTTGGTATTGTTGTCACAGGAAAATGATCTAGACAGAGCATCTGCTTTCTGATTGAGAGCTCCAGAGTGAAAGGTCAGAGTAAAATTAAATTGACCAAAGAATATTGCCCATCGGGCCAGACGAGGACTTACACAATGGATATTTTTGAGGAATAGGAGGTTTCTATGGTTGGTGAAGACAGTGAAAGGGAATTTAGCCCCTTCCAAAAGATATCACCACTCTTTAAGTGCCAGCTTAACTGCCAAAAGTTGTTATTCTCCTATCGCATAGTTTTTTCAGCTGGAGAAAACTTTTTGGAGAAGAAGCCAAAGGGGTGTACTCGATTATCCTCATACCATTAAGATAGAACTGCTCCCACCGCTTCCGATGATGCATCTACCTCCAACAAAAAAGGTCTGTCCACGTCTGGTTGTCATAACACTGATGCAGTGATAAAAGCTTGATTCAAAAGCTGGAAGGCTGTCTCAGCTTCAGGAGTCCAAAGAGCAGGGTTAACGCCTTTATGAGTCAATGCTGTGATGGGGGCCATCAAAGATGAAAATCCTTTGATAAAGCGTCTATAATAATTGGCGAATCTGAGCAGTCTTTGGATGGCTTTCAGTGTGTGGGGTCAGGACCAATCTAGAATCACCTGAACCTTTTTGGGATCCATCTCCAGGCTCGAGCCAGAGATGACATAACCAAGGAATGGCACACTGGTTACACTGAAGACACATTTCTCTAGTTTACAGTAGAGATGGATCCTTCTCAAATGAGACAACACTTCCTTCGCATGTCTTTGGTGTTCTTCTAGAGAAGATGAAAAAATCAGTATATCATCCAGGTAAACGACTACAGAGACATACAACAAATCCCGGAAAATCTTGTTGATGAATCCTTGAAAAACAGCAGGAGCATTTTATAAGCCGAAGGGCATCACAAGATATTCAAAGTGACCATCTCTGGCATTAAAAGTGGTTTTCCACTCATCTCCTGCACGGATACGAATAAGGTTATAAGCCCCTCGTAGATCTATTTTAGAGAAAATTATGGATCCCTTGACCCTAATGAACAGCTCTGTAATCAACGGAAGAGGGTATCGATTTTTCACTGTTATGTCATTAAGGCCTCGATAATCTATATATGGCCTTAACCCACCATCCTTCTTTCCAACAAAAAAGAATCCAGCACCAGCAGGAGATCTAGAAGGACGAATGAACCCTTTCTCTAAATTCTCCTTGATGTATTCAGACATTGCTTTGGTCTCTGGCAAGTATAGAGGATAGGTGCAACCTCGAGGAGGCATCTTATCAGGCAACAAATTGATAGGGCTATCCCATTCCCTGTGAGGAAGTAAGACAATAGCTTATTATTCAGAAAAAATGTCAGCAAACAGTTGATACTCGTTGGGGATAACTGGGGGTACTAACGAGGCTGTTTTCCTCACAGGTCGTATCTTGGGAAGACAGGACTTTTGATACTCCATTCCCCATGAAAGAATTTGCATAGAGCACCAGTATATCCTGGATTGTGCAGACACAACCAGGGTAACCCTAGCATGACTTCTTGGGAAGCCGCAGGAATCACAAGAAATTTTAAGTACTCAGAATGGAGTGCTCCAATGCTCCTTGGTGACAAATCTGTTAGCCAGAGGATGTCCATCTACAGCAGTCAGAGAAATTGAATGATCCAGGGTAGAACAGGAAATTTGTAATTTATCAACAAGGCTAGAGGTCATAAAGTTTCCGGCTGCTCCAGAATCCAGTAGAGCAGTAACAAAGGCAGGTTTAGGCTAAACATCTAAAGCCAAGGTCAGAACAAAATCTTTAGAAGTTGAGGATGGACAGATTAATCCTAACTTGATGTCCCCATGGTCAGTTAGGAATAGGTGTTTCCCAGTTTGCGTGTACAGGAGGCCACCAAGTGACCTGATTCTCCACAGTATAGGCAGAGGTTTTCTGATACTGTTCTCTGGCATTCCACTCTGGAGAGATGGGTATGATTCACCTGCATTGGCTCTTCATCTGTAGGAGGAGGAGGTGGACAGGTAGGGGAAGGAAGAGTGACTGACCTAGTATGGTCAGGTCTTTGCTTCTCGGCCTGACGTTCTCTGAAGCATAGATCGATTTTGTTACAAGGAGAAATTATATCATTGACATTAGTAGGGAGGTCACGGGTGACCAAGTCATCCTTCAGTCGGTTGGAAAGCCCATGCCAGAAAGCAGAGGTGAGGGCTTCCTCATTCCACTTGAGCTCTGATGCCAAAATCTGAAACTGTACAACATATTGGTTGACAGGACGGGAACCTTGTTTCAGTGACATAATTCTAGATGAGGCTGATACAGTTTGCCCAGGCTCATCAAAACTCCTCTTGAAAGATGTAATGAAGTCTGTATAGTTGTCCAGCAGGGAATCTGAATGCTCCCAGAGTGGGGAAGCCCAATCCAAGGCTGGACCAGACAACAGGGACACCAAGAATGCTACTTTGGTTCTAGCAGTGGGGAAGTTATCAGGCTGTAGGGTGAAATGTATATCGCACTGATTCAGGAACACGTGGCAGAGCTTGGAGTTACCATCTAATTTACTAGGCATAGGAAGGTGCAGCCGAGGGGATGCCCTGTAACTAGAATTGACAGGCGAAGGAGCAGGTCTAACTATAGTTACATTAGAGGTAGACAAAGAAGTTTGCAGATTATCCTGTCGTTTAGACATCTGGTGCTGCATAGTTTCCAGGTTTTCCAAATGACCTGCAATACACCAAAATAAATCTGTTCCAGACTCCTGTCCCGTGGCCAGGTCCGTGAGGCCAGTGCAAACTGTTATGTTCTGGTTTTGTTGTGGGCCCGGGGTGGTGATAGGAGCAGACACAGAAGCAGATTTAAAACAAAACGTGGAACTTTTAATAAGTGGTTTGGCAGACATGAAGTATGGGAGAAAATAAGTCCAGGGATGGCACCAAAGTGCAAAAGGGAACTGAGGTGAATGCAAGGAGTAAAAGTCCAGGTAGAGGCAGATAGGAGCAGTCCAGTATCCGGGTCTTGTGAGGGTGGTGAAAAAAGACTAGTCCAGCAGTGTGAGGTTCTGGTTAATAGGGAAATGTCCAGTTAATGACAGGCAGGGGAAATCAGGTGTAGTGGTTGAAATGAAGAATGCAGGCTGAGGGAAAATCATCCAGCAGAGTGTCAGTGGAGGCAAGGTGCAGGGTGAATAGCAGACTCAGGTTCTCAGGCAATGGGAAGGTAATGGAGGATGCAGGGTAGTCCAGCAGGGTTGGAGAAGACAAGCAGGCAGGCAGATTGCATTTCACAGGAACAGATGGTGAGCACAGGGAACACTCTCTCAACTATGCTGAGAAACACATTGCACTGGCAATGAAGTGAGGCTCTGAACCTCCCTAAATAGCAAGTGCTTTGACATGACTAGCCAGAGAGAACATGTGACGAACAAGGATTGGGCGATTAGGTCACGTGACCAGAGGCAAGATGGCAGCACCCATGCCAGAGCATAACGGAAGCACCACCTGGCCTCACCAGCCCAAAGTGACAACATTCCTACACAGAAACACGCACAGCCAATGCCCCTTGCCAAACACCAGTGCCACTGATGCCCCCCACCATAGTGACCTCTCAGGTAATACCCGTCGACCACTATGCCGAGATCCTGACAGTTGGTGTGCTTAGCCCCTTCTAGCCAATGTTTAATCTCTTCAAAGGCCCATTTTATAGCAAATAGTACTTGACTTTCTATATCATAATTTGCATCTGTAACAGTGAATTTCAAAGGACAGGAAAGCACAAAGATGCATCTTATTATCAACAGTGTCCTTCTGGGAGGAAATGCCTCCAATACCTAATTCAAAGGCATCCACTTCAATGATAAAAGGCAACTTAGTATTCAGATAAGGAAGAAATATGCCCAATTGACAACTAGTTTTAAGGCATCAAATTCTTGTATAGCTTGTGGGGACCAGTCAGAGTTATCTACTCCCTTCTTGGTTAAGGTTGTGATTTCAGCAGTCAGCACAGAATATTAATGAATTAACTGCTTATAATAGTTTGCAAAGCCCAAAAACCTTTGGAAGACTTTCAGTTTTGTGGGCTGTTGCCAGTTAAGAATGGATTGAAATTTGCTAGGACCATTGGAGAATCACTTGGGGGTGATAATTCATCCTAGAAATGAATCTTTTTTTTACTTCAAACTCACATTTCTCAAGCTTGGCATACAAATGTTGCTCATGGAGTTTCCCCAGAACCTGATACTGATAATGGAACTTTGGGCCTGATTCAGACCCACTCGCAAGCGGCTGTCCGCTCGCAAGTGGGTCGATGTTGTGCTCTGCGCATGCGCACGACGGCGGGAGCTCCGTCGTGCGCATGCGCCAGATGTGACGAGCGAAGGACTTTCCTTCGCTCGTTGTGTCTGATCAAAGGGGGCGTGCTGTCGATGTTGATCGACAGCACGCCACCTTTGGTGGGCGTAACGGGGGCATGCCTCCCTGATGGGGGCGTTCCCATGGGAACGCCTTCCATCAGAAGCCGGCCCACTGACATCACTAGTGATGTCAGTGGGAGTGATTTTGGCTCTGATAGAGCCAAAATCACTCCGGGGCTTGCGGTTGAAAACCTCAACCGCAGGCTCCGGCTCACAGTTTCGATGGTCGCGATGGTCGTGACCATCGTGGCCATCATACTGCACGCTCGTATAGGCTGTGGGTGGTGACCCACAGCTATACGAGCGTCCTGGAGGACGCTCCATTTTTATGGAGGGCGGCCCTCATTCAGAGCGTGCGCTCTGCTCAGAGCGTACGGCTCTGAATGAGGGCCTTTGATGCTAATCCAAATACTAGGAATAGATCAAATTATCATCAAAAAAGACTACAACAAATGTTCCCAGGAATACATATAGGACATCATTAATAAAGTTCTAGAAGATGGCAGATGGATTGGAGAGGCCGAAGGGCATAACCAGATATTAATAATGTCTGCACTGGATTTTAACGTAAATTTTCCATTTGTAACCCTCCTTGATACCAATGAGGTTATATGCAACCCGCAGATACATTTTGGAGAATATGGTAGCCACTCTGAGATGGTCTAATAATACAGAGATCAGGGTTAACAGGTATGTGTTTGTGAATGTAATTTTATTAAGGCCCATAAGGTTGCAGGCTCCCATCCATTTCTAGCTACAAAGAATAACCATATGCCCACCAAGAAATTTAAGGGTCTGATAAAACCCTTGCTAAGGTTCTCCTGGATGTAGACATCCATGGCCATAGTTTCAGGAATAGATAACACATATAACCTTCCCTTAGGCAACTGATGTGAGACACTAGATAAATAGCACAATCATAGTTTTGATGAGGGGGTAAGGTATCAGCTTTGTTCTTGGAAAATATATCAGAAAATTCATGATACTGAGGATGTAGCCCTTCTTTAATATGCTGCAGAATCTGGACCAGCAAAGACAAACACCCAGTGGCACAGTCAGAACCCCATTGAACAAACTCTACAGTCTCCCAGTTAATCACCTGATTGTGTTGATTTAGCTAAGGTTGGCTTCATATGACATGGACCATATGAAAATGCATAAGCTAGACTAAAGTTTACTTATTCAGGACACCAATGGCTACATGGACTGAGAGAGTCTTTAAAATAATTTTGCCATTTGATAAAGGATAACTATTGAGACCATAGATAGTAATTGTTGGAGTTAATTCAATAAAAGGAATGCTGAGAGACTTGGGTAAAATTCATATCTAGACAATTCCATGCAGATCCGCTGTCCAAAAAGGTAGAGTTATTAGCTGTGTGCTTTTTGAAAGAAAAAGACTAAACATACACCCAAATGGTCCTCTTCAACATTATTTAAGCTTTATTTTTTCGCAATTCAATGGTATAGACACAAGCAAGAGACATTGTCCCAGAGTCCACCTTCTGGTCTTATCTTCAGTGGGGAGTCTGAATACCCCAAGCTGCACTGAATCCTCCATAGTAGTTGGAATAGTGTCACAAAAGGAAAAGAGAGGCACTTCCTTCTCCATTTTCAGATCCTTGATACACCTATCAATTTTAATGGCGAGCCACTTGAGCTTGTCTAAGGATTTGTTAAAAGTCACCGGCACACCTTGTCATAATTTGGATTCACAGTACAGATTATCTGGGTGGCAGCTCCCAGCCATAGTTCTGACTGGAACACTGCACCCTGTCTTGTCTGTGTGCAGTTCATACATGTGTTCTTGCCTGTCTGTCTCTGTGCAGATTTAACCTGCACACTAGTTAATTATCTGTCTGTGTGCAGAGTTCAGGTGCACAGTAGTTTCTCATTAGGGCAGCTCTCTGCAATGTTTTTGCTCTGATTGGATCATGCATCTGATAAAATACAGCCTGGCATTCACTTCATGCCGGCTATAGTGTCTCTGTATGTGCCCTTCTGGTTCCTGTTGCTAGACTCTGTCTCAGCATTGTTCTAAGCCTCACCTTGGCCTCCAGGCCATATCAATTCCTCCAGATGCATTAGCCACTTCATGGTGAACCAAGCCACACCTTGCCCTCCAGGCTGCATCAGTTCCTCCGGTTGAAATAGTCGCTCCACAGCAAACTAAGCAGCACTTCGGCCTCCAGGCATCATCAGTTCCTCTGGCTCAAATAGCCACTCCATGGTGAACCAAGCTACACCTCGGCCTTCAGGCCGAGTCAATTCCTCTGGCTGCAATAGCCACTCCACGGTGAACCAACCTAGCACCTTGGCCTACAGGCCACACCAATTCCTCTGGCTGCAATAGCCACTCCACAGAAAACCAAGCCACACCTATGCCTCCAGGCCATATCAAATCCTCTAGCTGCAATAGCCACTCCATGGCAACCAAGCAGCACCTTGGTCTCCACAATGTTGCAGCAATTCCTCCGGCTGTACCAGCTGCATCAAGTTTATTCAGCTGAACAAGCCATTTCAATTCCTCCAGCTATACTAGCTGGATCAAGTATCTCCGTATCTCCGGCTGTAGAAGCAACACCAATTCCTCCAGCTATACTAGTTGCATCAAGTACCACCTGCTGTGCAAGCCACATAAATTCCATGTCAGCCATACCAGCTGCACCATTACCACCGTTTTCACAAAGCCACATCAATTCCTCCAGCTATACCAGCTGCATCAATACCACCAGCTGTATAAGCTATATCAATTCCTCAACTTCTACTGTGTCACGTTTTACTCTGGTCTTCCTAGGTTATCTGTGTAAGCCACTACTACTCCTAGTGTAATTCCAGGTGGCCACCTAAGTACTGGTAAACATGGTTAGTTCTAAGGGAACAGCAGGTGGCTGTTATTGGTGGAAGAGCTCATCATGTTTGGGTTCTAGGAGGTTTACATGGTTTGCCCTAGGAGACCATAACAGGATTATAAAACAGGCTATTTGATAAAATGATCCTTTATTTGCTCAGTTAAGCCAATATAGAATTGGCTATGGTGAGCTGGATCATTCCATCTGCTGTCAGTGGTTCAATGTCTTTTATAAATCCAATAAACTTCTGCAGAGTTTTAGCCTTTTTTTAGAGCATATAAAATTGACTCTGCTGATGAAACCTGGTCTGTGTCATCATATAGAAGACCTAAGGCTTCAAAAATGGCATCCAATGGTTACAAGGCTGAGTAGTCTGGGGTTAACCTAAAGGCCCAGGTCTGCAGGTCCCCTTGTAACAAGAAAAAATATATTCCATCTTGCTGGGATTCAGAACTTAAAGAATGAATCCTTAGATAAAAGTACAACTTGCAGTTTTTTTAAAGTTGAGAAACATTTTCCAGTCACCAGAGAAACAATCAGAGGGATGCATTTAGGTTGATTTATGGTCACATGAACTATTGGAGCAAAACTAACAATGTACTCATGTCCCTTTAACCATAATGACAAGCTTTAAACCACTTGAGATAATTTCTGGAAATAATTATCCAGCATTTGGGCAGACTTTAGCAAATTTGGATCCATGAGGAAACAAATCCACTTCCAGCTATATATTTTTGTCGTTAGGCCAGTGATAATGTTATGGTACTCCTGAATAAATATATGAGACCACTAGAGTCATGTTTGGAAGGACTTCTGCCAATAACAGAAACCCATTAATACATTAGAGTTATATGAATTCACCATTACTTAGGATGCCACCAGGTCTCAACTTCTTGGACAGTAGGGGATTATACAACTAACATAGAATTGCAGCATAAATCTGAATTAGGTGGACTCAAGACAATTCCAGGGCAGGACTGATGCCTTAGTAGCTATCCATGGTAAATTGGCCACATGGGTTAATCATGGGACTGGAGCTGGAGTAGCTTTCAGGTGGGATACACAGTAGAGACAAGGCTTAAGACAAGTCCCAGTATGGACTGTTATACCAGAAGCACACAACACAGTGGGCCACAGGCAGCAGATGGTTTAAATACACGGAGTGAGAGGAACAGGACCAGCAGGTTGCACTAAAGTATAAACTGTCACTGGCAGGAATGTGCGGGATGAACTGGCTAAAAACAGAGACCTGAATGGGAGACATGTAGAGAGACTGGCTAAAGATATATTCAAATAAGTTGAAGAACTAAAAATAGAGCCAGCATCCTGAATGCTAAGCATCAGCTAGGACCACAATTCCCTGTGGCTTCCTGGAGTCCCAATTGCCTAGCAACCAGTGGGATCATCAGGCAGCACAGGTGAAATGATGTGGTATCTCGGCAGGCCAGCAATGGTCGGGACCCGAGAGAGAGATAAACTGTAATGGCTGCTCACAACAGACCCCTGTTAGTATATGAGGTTTAAAGATCACTAAGACTAATTGATAGATGAAAACATGAAAAATAGTTCATTTTAAAGGAAAAACTCAACCACAGCACAGCACACTTGTACAAAAGCAATACCCATCACTAAAGTGTAGAGACCAGCAAAGTTCCATGGCATGGCATAGCCTGCCTACGTGCCAACATAAGTAACAGCAAGAGTGAATCTTTTGTCTTTAATCTGTGGAAAAGTCCAGAATTAGGGATCCAGTAGAGGCTACAAATAGTCCCTAAATGCTTTGTCCAACATGACCATTTGGCAGAGCACAAACTCTTAGCCCAGAAGCAACAAGATTGGTCTTTACAAAGCTAACAGGAAAGTTTATTATTTCCCCCTAGGATTTTTTCTAGAATACAGAATACAAAATTAGGTCTGTTTGTTGTTTATCTTATCCCACTATAGGTTCTGAATGACAGATAAACATCTTCTCTTGGAAGCATAGTTAGAATAATTAAACAATAGGTCGGACAGACAGGATTGAATATAAGGCATGATGGCACATGGCCATTTGCTGACTTTAATGCTAACTGTACTAATATGGGTTTTAATCTCTTCCTTTAATATTGGCAATAATGCACAGTATATCTCTGTACAACATTTATGAGACTATAAGGATATACACATAGGACACCTAAGTATGGAAGCGGGGAAGGGAATTACTAAGGTTAGAAAGTACATAAATATATATTTACAGGAGGAAGAAAGGCACTTATTTATAGTTTTATCTTACACTGTTTCCCATAGAAGGAATGACCAGTACTGAGATGAGCTGCTAAATCTTTTAACTGGATAGAAAGCTCTTTTCTCTACTAGTCCCAGCACCTGCATGAGCAGAATAGCTGTATGTTACAGAGATCAGTCACAACATCGGAAGCACAATCAACACTTGCAGCAATTCTATTCAATTTTGTTAATCAATTCCTTAAACCTATTCGTCCCTTTCTTTACTATATTTTATGCTCTAATATTTTGCTTATATTTGTCAGTATGGATAATCTTACTTTTATAAACAATGTATAAAGTTATGTTTTAAACTATTGCTATATTCCAGGAAAACTGCTATTCTCCCTCTTGTTTGTTCTGTTGTACAGTATTAGGTGTCAGTAATAGCATCACTTTATACCATGATAGTGACAACTTTCATTTAAAAAAGATAAATAATCACTTTAGACAATTTTTGGGGTTTATTACACTGTTTATTACACTGGGGCAGAGGATCAACTACAGATGTTCCTTCTCTCCTGTCTTTAACAAGAACCATTTATATAAAACACTTGTCACATACAGAAAATAAAAATGTCCTTACATGGAAACATATAAAAGTGATACAAATTCAAGAAAATTTTGGGAAAAGTTTTTACAATTCATTCAATTCTTATATGAATCCACTAGTAATTTCCTCAAATTAATGGTAATAAGAGCAAAAACGTAATAATGAATAGAGGCACACATCGGGGATTCCCACTCTCTTCAATTTTGTTCAGTCTAGTGTTGGACCCTATGTTACATTATCTGCAGAATTGGTCAGTCCTGAAGGGCCTTGTGGCTGGATCAAGTGAGATTAAATAACCACCCTTGCAGATGACCTGCTACTGTATATAACATATTTGAGACTTTCCCTAAGACCATTGTTGCATACATTGTCAAAATGTGGTAGTATATCAGGATTTTTAATAAATTTAGATAAATTAGTGGCAATGTATCTTTAGATGGGCTTTTGAAAACCAGCATGGGTAGGAGAACAAGCTATAAGGTGGACCTCCAAATGTATAACTTATTTAGGGTATAAATTCTGAAGGACCTAGGTTTATTATATAGCATGAATATAAAGTCTGTTATAAAGAAATGTGAAAAAGAACTTCAAGGATGGAAAAATCTCCCTACTTCTTTTGTGGGGCGAATTGATCTTATAAAAATGGTATCCTTCCTTGTTTATTGTACCCAATTCAGTCACTCCCAGTGATAATAAATAGAAGTGACATGGATAAGATCAATTGCTTGTTTGGTAGATTTATATGCAAAGGTAAAAAATCTAAAAAAGACACTATTAATGTTCACTAGAAGAGCATGTAATTTGTTGAGAAGTAGAATGAAAATACACCTTAATATCTCAATACTTTTACCCTTCTTGAGGAATCCAAAATTCCAGGAGTGGGCCGATTTATATCCTTTTACCAGGTGGAGGAGGGAGGGGTTAAGAAGGGTAGGACAACTTGTGGACTTGCAATATAAAACACCTCTTACAAGTATTATAGGCAAGCAAGAGAGTAATTTGAAGGGATTATAGCTTCTAATCTAGCATTTATTCAAGCACAACACTATGTAAAGAGTGAAAGTCAAAATTTGAGTGAAAGAGATTGGATATCATTTTATTATTCAATTGTAAGAGAATTGGTTGATATTAAGGAGACCATGACTGGTATTAGCAGATGGAGGGAGAGATTTCTATGTATGACATTGGATACATTATATGGTGAACTAAATAAAGTAATTAAATGACTTCCAATGCCGATATACTCAGAAATGTTTTTTAAAATACATCACAGGGCACATCTCTCTCCTCTGAGAAGAATTGAGATGGGATTATCAACTACCTGTAAATATACAAAATGTGGGGAAGAGGCACAGACTGAACCCATTGTTTTTGAACAGTCCTATCTTAAGGTGGTTCTGGAGAAGAATAGAAGGTTTTATAAATTTATATGTGGAATATGATTTCCAGATGAATCCAGAATGGGCTTTATTCAGTATAATGCCAAGGGTAAGGGATATACACTGGAAAATCAGAAAATACTTTTAGCAATTTCAGCAGTCCCAAAAACTATTTTGCTGACATGGGTTCAGCCACTAAGACCCCCAATGTCTCTGTTCCTAGATAAACTATACTATATATTTCATATGAACTGGGCAGAGGCATCCCTTCAGAAGTAAAGAAACTCAGAAAAACATTTTTTTTTTAAAATCTGAGGAGGATATTTAAAAACATTAGCAGAACAGAATTAAAAAATATTTTTCTGTGATTGGATGAAATGTATGGGGTGATTTACAATCAAGTTGGGACAAAAAAGGGCTATGTTGAGATTAGGGAAAACTCTCCAACCTGAGAATTTTTTTGTATATAACATTTAAATTAAACTAAGATTATAAAACGTAACTGTAATTTTGTTATAACTGTAAAAAAGAGAAAGATGAAATGCTTGATTGTTGTATATGGTAAAATTTGTGCAATAAAGACCATTTTAAAAAATATAAGCATACATGGGTTTAGTAAAAACATGCAATATTTTTTTAAATAAAACCTTGTGTGCTCAGTTAAAGATAGCAAGGTATAGACTACTATAAAAACAGCAGGAATTGCATTAACTTTATTTATTGTATATACTGTATGTTTCTATATTTACATGTATGTGTTAAATGGAATTATTTATGTATTCTATAAATACAGACATACACGTAAAAGAGAAGTGATACAAGTTATCTAGCTTATGAAACATGATACATTCAGAGAATTATAATAACTCATTGTGTGATAAATAAGTTATATCTTTCTAGTAAATCTCTTACTACAGTCTTAGCATTTATAGGGTTTCTCTCCTCTGTGAATCCTCTGATGTAAAATAAGAGATGAATGTTGTGAAAAACACTTGCTACATTCAAAGCATTTCAATGGCTTCTCTCCTGTATGAATAGTCTGATGTCTAACAAGATTATACTTATTGGTGAAACACTTGTTACATTCAGAGCACTTAAATGGCTTCTGTCCTGTATGAATCATCTGATGCTTAACAAGATCTTGCTTCATGGAAAAACACTTGCTGCATTCAGAGCATGTATATGGCTTCTCTCCTGTGTGACTCCTGTAATGTGTAACAAGAGTTGTATTACAGGTAAAACACTTGCTGCATTCAGAGCATTGATATGGTTTCTCTCCTGTATGAATCCTCTGATGTATAACAAGGTCATGCTTGGTGGTAAAACTCTTGCTACATTCAGAACATTTAAATGGCTTCTCACCTGTGTGACTCCTCTGATGTATACCAAGACTTGACTTTTTGGTAAAGCACTTGCTACATTCAGAGCATGTATATGGCTCCTCTCCTGTGTGACTCCTGTAAATGTATAACAAGAGTTGTATTACAGGTAAAACACTTGCTGCATTCAGAGCATTTATATGGTTTCTCTCCTGTATGAATCCTCTGATGTATAACAAGGTCATGCTTGGTGGTAAAACTCTTGCTACATTCAGAACATGTAAATGGTTTCTCTCCTGTGTGAATCCTTTGATGTATGAGAAGCTGTGATTTACGTGTAAAGCTTTTGTCACACTCAGAGCACAGATGCGGTTTCTCTCCAATGAGACTCATCATTATTAGATCAGAAATTAGCTGTAAAGTTTTTTGCTATTCAGAAAATTAAAGTAGATTTTGTGAATCCTCCAGTAGAAAAAAATTATATGTTTTTATTTTGCTTGATCAGAGGAAAACTCACTATCCACAATGTCTTCTAATGTTTTTAGTGGGAACACTGCTCCTTATAGTCCTATAAGGAAAAAAATATAATTTTTTAAAGCATAAAATTTACTGGGTTACATCTACTTTTAGAGTAATAGAGTTATATTATAATATGAACATGATATATATTTAAATAAACAAATAAATATGACCCAGTCATTTAAAATTATTTAAAAATTGTAAAATGTTGTCAAATTGCTATATCCTCATTTCCAGTAAGAT
This sequence comes from Taudactylus pleione, assembly GCA_031769625.1. Taxonomy (NCBI): domain Eukaryota; kingdom Metazoa; phylum Chordata; class Amphibia; order Anura; family Myobatrachidae; genus Taudactylus; species Taudactylus pleione. Next base: position 4,993,030 of record JAUIMM010000144.1, on the reverse strand, counting down.
ATGCAGCATAAAGACCATTACACTTCTGCAGCAGATAAATAATTGTTATACAATACACAGTCTATTACAGTTTTCATAATGATTGTATATTTCTCATACCGTGACCTCAGAATATGCAGATTATACATTACTCACCCCCTGCACTGACCATAGATGGGTAACACATGCTACCGATCTTGTCACACCTACTGTCAGCTGATGCACCAGGATGCCACCATTATCTCTGTACACACCATGGGAATGGGGATAATGTGACCATCTCACAGTCACTTACCTCAGTGTGATGTGTGCAAAGGAATCAGCAAACATTGTTGTATGAGACACCACAGTTTTTGAAGGTAAATAAAAATTATTTGTGTTAGAGACATGGGGAGGTTTGGTGTAAGGGCCTAGGGTACATCCCAAAAGCTGGAGAAAACTATGGTAAACAAATTAGACATAATAATTTGTATTATGAAACAAATATGCATGTGTACAGCAGCATATGTGCGTTTGTCTAATGGAGCGTACACACGGTCAGATTTGTCAGACTTGTCAGATTTGTCAGATGAACGACTGAACGATTAAACGATTTGAACGATTTGGACGATTTGATCAAAGTTTTGAACGATTTGAACGATTGAACGATTTTTAACTGCATTAAAATGAATGGAATCGTCCAAGTCTGACTGCAAACCCATCAGATGTCAGATATCGTTATCTGACAAACGGGAACGCGCATCGTTGATCGTCCATCGTTCAGGCATGTCAGATATGAACGATTTTTCATCAGATATGAACGACTGAACGATTTTTAAATCGTTATCGTCCATATCTGAAGAAAAAATCTGATCGTGTGTATGCACCATAAGACTGAGGGGCAGATTCAATTTGACACAAGTTTTACCCCTAAATCTAAGACTCTGCCTCAGGTGAGCAAAGATAAATCTGTTAGATGCACCATCTGGAGAATAATGCACAGGGAAACCCATAGATTCAAACAATTAAAACTGAGTCTATGGGTAACCACATGCTTCCTGCAGGTTTCTCACACTTATGGTGCATACACACGGTCAGATTTTTCCTTCAGATTTGAACGATAACGATTTAAAAATCGTTCAGTCGTTCATATCTGAAGGAAAATCTGACATATCTGACATGCCTGAAGGATGGACGATCAACGATGCGCGTTCCCGTTTGTCAGATAACGATATCTGACATCAGATGGGTTTGCAGTCAGACTTGGACGATTCCATTCATTTTAATGTAGTCAAAAATCGTTCAATCGTTCAAATCGTTCAAATCGTTCAGTCGTTCAGTCGTTCATCTGACAAATCTGACAAGTCTGACAAATCTGACCGTGTGTACGCTCCATTAGAAATTGAAAACTAATTATGGGTTTAACTACCATTGGTGCCAGGGGTGCAGGTGCTATGGGACTCAGAGGGGGGGTCCATCCTCCTTGTAAATGTCAAAAGTGTTATATACATTTTTCACCATTGGGTGGTACATAGAGGCCTTTACAATTTTTTTGTCTAGTGTCTTCAAATACCTAATTATGCCCCATCAACTAATTGAAAAGTTGTGAACATTAAACCCAGATTTTTTTCCACATGGAAAACTTTGTGGGCAATAGAATATGCCTATTATTGTATTAGAACTATATATAAAATTTAATAAATAATATATAGTAACCTGATGCACTGAGCAACATGTAATATATTATTTTGGAGCTAACACCTAGATACCCTTTTATATATACTAAGCTAACACACAGAGAGATATGCAAGATATTGCAAAAAAGCTGTAATGTAGATACCCCATTTTACAATAAATACCAACCAGATGCACAGAATAATATGTCAGATACTATGATGGAGCTACCACCTAGATATCCCTTTATAAATACTGACCTGATGTACAGAGTAATATGTAAGATACTATAATGGAGCTATAAACCCAACAGATATCAACTAATGACCTTGGCACTAGTTTGACTTCTTGGAGTCCTTTTATTTACGTATATAATACGTATCAAGTAGGAATTCATTTCCTTATTGATTACTATCAATTAGTCAGCTGCATGTCCACTAAAGAGGCGTGTGACTACCCCTATACAAACATGAATATAAACAGAAAACTGGGACTGCACTCTAATACATTCTACTTGTGAAATGGCAGAAAAAATATAGCAGTCAGGATCACCGTTAAACTGTGCTTAATCTCATATAAAAAGTCATACAATATCAATAAGATTGCAATACACAATATGATGCAGCATTAATACACTAATTGCTATCAGAAACAGAGTCCGACCAATTTGACTAGACTTATATGTAGAAAATTCCTTAGGTATATTTCTAAAATGATCTGCCAATAGTATAGATGGTACTTTCTTTAAGTATGAAATTTCCTCATTGTATATTTGGAATTCCGATAGCTCCAGAATACATACAGAAAAAAATTATGATAATAAATAAAAGTAGTAAAAATAACAGGTCCGTAGTAATTAATGTGTACAAGGATAAATGTCCCCAATATACTGTCTGTCTCTGCACCACAGAATGTTGTATGTTAGTGGTTAAATGCCACAATAGATGGCCTCGTAAGGCTTAACTGGATGTTTGTATTGCTCCAAAGCAGCCTGCTCACTGCACCAGCAGTCTCGCTTGGCTCCAACGGTTCTCCAGGTGATCAAGCTGAGGCGGCATGACCAACGCCGATCAATGGCTGTAGTGCCAATGCGCCAATGCCGTGCAGGTACAGTACGTCTCTCCTGTTTGCAATAAAAGGGACCAGGAGACACTCCAGTGTCTATAACACAGATCCAGATCCTTTCTATAAAGAAGTCCTATTATTTTAACTATTTTTATTTATTATTTTTATTCATTATCATAATTTGTTTCTGTATGTATTCTGGAGCTACCAGAATTCCAAATATACAATGAGGAAATTTCATACTTAAAGAAAGTACCATCTATACTGTTGGCAGAAAATTATCTGCGGGACGTCACGCTTTGAGAAATATACCTAAGGAATTTTCTATATATAAGTCTGGTCAAATTGGTCAAACTTTTTTTCTGATAGCAATGACTATAATAGAGCTGCCATCTAGATACCCCTTTATATATACTAACCTGCTACACAAAGTAATATGTAAGATACTCTGATAAGCTGCCACATAAAAACCCATTTTTATAAACTAAACGGATATATGGATTAATATTTAAGATGTTTTGATGAAGCTTTCATCTAGATACTCCTTTATATATACTAACCTGATGCATAGTGTAATATATCAGATTCTTTGAAGAAGCTGCCAGCTAGCTACCTCTTTGTATATACTAACCTGATGCAAAGAGTAATATATCAGATTATATGAAGAAGCTATACAAAGGAGAAGAAAGAAGAAAAGCACTGTCTCTTTCTTGGCACCCAAATAAGTAAATTAAAATGTAACTTTTAATGTATAAATATAAAAAATTCACTTTGCCTCATTAGTGAAATATTCCATAAAAATAAAATATGAAACAAACATATAAACATTTATCTTGAAATTATTATTAGTATTAAATAATTAATAATGTGTTTGTCTCCATGTCCTTATTATGTTGTGTTTTTTAATCATTCAGTATTGTTTATTGGATTTTAGTGTCCCATGTCTTCAATACTTATAATGCACTCCCAAGTAGATTGCTTCCAATAAAAAAGAAATTATAAATGTGGATAGGTGGCAATGTTGTCAATTAACCTCATACAGTAATAGAATTGAATATATTATATCTGTACTTCGTCATACAGTACATTGATACAAATTTCCAGTATCACACTGCCATCTATTGTAATAATCACAGTGCTGTGTATAGGTGTAAAATGTCTCTAATTATAGAAATGTGTCACATTGGAACATGCATTCATTTTCTATTACAAAGCGCTATGCCCTCTATTGGGATAGAGTTTGATCAGCCATATGATTATATAAGATATAAATCATCACCCAGTATTGATGCTACAGTGCCCTCTGTAGGGGTATATAATTTGGTATTGAATATCTTATTTGGTGAAAATTTAATACCAACAAATATTGTTATTTCACTGCCCCCTGTAGGGATATATAAGCTTTATTAAAAATAGTTGTTATTGCGCCACCTGTAGGACTGCATTGTTAGTTAATAGGTTGTATATTAAAAACAAAAAGGTGTTGCATCAACATTACATTGATTAGTATTATTATCACTGAGTGCTCAGGTTAAGCATACCTAGATTCAAAGTATCTAGAGGGTACATAGAGTATGATATTCACTCAACAATTGTATAATTGGATACAGCTATAAGGATGGTGTGTTATACAGTAAATTCTTAGCAATAAAAATTGCTTATTATGGCAATGTGTAAATATGGGGTTAATTGATATATATTCCTCATATATTGCACAATATCAATTAACCCTATATTGACATGACACCTATTTGGACTTTATACACAATTTGTGAAACAACATTGTAGCCCTAACAGCTATAACAACTGTTTTGATTAATTATAGCTCATATACTCCTATAGGGGGAGCCAATTTAAGCAATTTTTATTGCTAAGAACTTATTAAACATAAATGATACAATGGTATTGATAGAGAATATATAGCTATATTACATAGATGAACCCTCAATTTGGAACTAGACTTTAGTAACTTACAAAAAAAACTCCAAATGTCTGTATATGCATCAATATATTCTTATGTATCATATAATTACCTTACCTTGGAGATTCTTCCTTCTGTCTCTTTCATATGCTTCTAAACATCCAGATCTCCAATCAGCTACTAAACCAGTAACTCTTCTACCTAAAATTAGCTCCTATTAGCTGACTATAAATTAGACTATTTATAGTCATTCCTCCCCCATTTCACTCCAGTAGTTCCCAGGATGACCAGTAGGAATTCTTACACTGAGAGGTGAATTGTAAACACAGCAGCTTCTCATGCCTAGCTCCTTGTCTTGTAAATGACATGTACATTTTCCTAAAGTCACTACAATGGGGATTGCTAATTACACCTTGGCAGGGGTAACACCTTGCATACTAATTAGATCATAGCAGCCTCTGGCATCATGTTATGTCACTAAAGGGACCTTTTGTTTAGAAGTCACCTATTGTCTAGGCAGAGTTTCAACAGAAATACCTGTTCTACATATCAGCAGGAACTAACCAATGATTCTACACATAATAAAATTAAATTATATTTCTCCTGATGATAGAAATTGTGAAATAAAGGTTTTATTTAAGCAACTTATAGGGGTATTCAATATGGAGTGAAAACTCAGTTTTTGCGATGTTTTTGCAACGATGACATCATTTTCTGGAGGTTTTGGTTTTATACCGTATTCAATTTCAAAGACTTTTCACAGGTTCGAAAAGTCTTTGACAAAAAGCGGGATAACTTTTCACCACTGAACAGGTGGTGAAAAAAAGTGCAGAATTGGGGTTTAGGGGTGCAGGCTTAAAAAAAATAGCCTGCACCCCTGGGAATGACATTTTAAAAATAACTGTGTCAAAAAAAGTTTTAAAACAAAATAGGGACACCCCAAAAAATTAATAAAAAAATTGGGGTGAAATAAAAAATGGGAAAAAAGTGTTTAGAAATAGGGAAATAGGTTCAGGACTATTCTGCAAGTATGCGGCAGGTGTTTTCTAGAATAGGCTATTAGCGACAGGTGCATAGTTGCAGAATTTTTTAAAACTTTCTTTAGGGACATAAAAATATGCTAGTACCCATTTTCATGTACCCCAAATTTGATGGGACCACTTAAAAAAATGAAAAAAATAACCTAAGTGCTCTTCTGCAACACTTCTTCAATGTCGGGAAAAAAAACCTGCTGCGGCTATTTAAATTCCCGACTTTCATTTGCAGGCTAAAACGGGGGTACCCATAGTGATCCCCCATGTTTTTACAACTTTAGGAGGGTCCTACAATTTATTCCAGGAAAAATTCAATTTTTTACCCAGATCCCACTTTGCACCTTCCTGTTTTCGTAGGTTTCATATTGAATACGGGGATAAAGCAGGCGTGCGCCCGATACTTTATCCCAGGAAAATCTCCGATGTGAAGTGAAAAGTCCAGCAAGGACTTTTCGCTCCCATATTGAATACCCCTCTTAGACATATATAATTAGCTTAGTTGATGACCATGTCTTAACTAATTTTTAAAAGAAGATCTTTATTGAAATATTTTATCATCATTATTTGCTTGTTAATGCCTAAGGTCAATCACTGGTGCTATCAGAGGGTATTGGTGCAAAACCATAATTTTTTTATGTAGAAGTTATAATATGTCAAGAACATCTTAAATCAACCCAGTTATAGGACAGTCCATTGTTATTTTAAGAATTTAAAGTCATACAATCTGGGAAAATGCAACAACTTTAAAAGTTTCACCAAGTACAGGTGCAAACACCATATAACGCTATGATGTAACAAGCTCCCATGAGGATGAAGGACAGAGGATACATTTATTATAGTCACTGGCCTCAGTAATTACCTATTAATATCACCTCAGATTAGAGGCCAAATTAATGATGAACTGAGGGCACGATTCAGAGCCGGACACTATTTGCGCTTGCTCGTTCAGAAAAAGGGGCCGGATATTTAAATAGAGCGCTCGCTCTTTGCGGTCTGTTGACGCCTCTATGTCTGAGCGAGCGAACGAAATATGCGCTCGCTATTTTGTAAAGAAACCCCCTGGCCATTCGTATCATACGTCATCTGCGCTATTTATTAGATTAATCGAGTACATCGAAAGGTATCTGAACTGCTCGCAGTGCTTGTGGTTGGATTTTGCTACCACAATCATGCGAACAGTTCAGGCTAAGAGACAACCAAGTGACGTGGCTTTTTTGCGAACACACAATTTCCGACCGCAATGACTATTTGGCGCATGCACATTATGACCCATATGCATGCGCAGATGTGCGAACATCACTCAGAGCGAACGAGCGGCCGCTTACGAGCGGCTCTGAATCAGGCCCTGAGTTCAAGCAGCAGACACATCTTACCATCTACTATTCAGAAGAGACCTAAATTAGGTCTTTATTGTAGAATTGCTGCAAAGTAAACATTACTATAGGAGATAAATAAGAAGACTCTTGCTTGGGCCAATGAATACAGGCTGTGGTCATCAGTCCATTTCCAAATTGAACATTTCTGATTCCACCTGCCATATTGTACAACTGCTGGTGGTGTAAGGGATGTTAGCTATATTCTATTTAGTAGCAAAGCAAAGCATTAACCATTATCTATCCCTGAATACTTAAAAAAAAGCTAAGATTCTCTATGAGATTGTAAAACACTGTTTGGATTTGAAATGGCCTTTATTACAGATGTGCCCAGCTAGTTTGTTAGGCATATCTGTGTTGCACCATGGAATGATACGTGATGGCTGTACCGTAGCATACCATGATATTCTACATTAAAAGATACGCTACAGCATGTAACACACCGCTTAACCGCTGTGTGGCGAGTGCTCAACTGGTGAAATTTGTACTTTATACCATACTGTTAAATTGGAAGGATATCACAGTGTATTTGCATGTTTGCACAACCAATATTTTTAATATTACATTACCTCTTAGAACAGGACGCAAATCAGTACACATACTGTACATAACTGTACAGTAGTGTAATTGCCATGTTCTTATGATGGTATAACCGATACTATACTTTAATGAGACACACGCACAGCTTTCAATTAGATGGGATTAATTATCTCTAATAGTGGGCTGCTGTGTTTATATGTACTAGTATAATATTTTGAAAGGAAGACTTTTTTTATTTTTAAAAACAGTAGCGGGTGGGTGGAGTGCACAAGGATGAGCCCATTACTGACATTGTATACATTGCCTGCTATGATTCACAGATGTAATATCACACACACACAACAGGTGTGGTTCTTGACATGGTTGGCGTGTGGTTTAGTGGTTAGGTGATCACCTTGCAACAGTGCTTGTCCCGGGCTCGAAACCTGGAAAATATATATATTTTTTTTTAAATCTTGATTTAGTGATATAGTGGTTTCATGAATTCAGAAACTGGTAGCAGGAACTATTTGAAAGAGGGGTCTCTGTATTACAAACTGAGGGCCTGATTCAGAGCCGCTCGTAAGCGTCCACTCGTTTGCTCTGAGCGATGTTCACACATCTGCGCATGTGTATGGGTTGTAATGCGCATGCGCCAACCAGTCAGTGCGGCCGGAAATCGTTTGTTCGCAAAATAGCGAGTGCCTGCTAATTTGAGTGACAGGATGAGGCATTTTTGGGTGGTAACAGGGGAAGGTGCTTGAAAACGGGGAGTGGAGATCCGAACGCAGGCATGCCAAACGGTCAAAACGGGCATTTTAAGGGTGTGCATAATTAACAAAGCAGCGTCATCGGCCACGTCACTTGGTTGTCTCTTAGCCTGAACTTTTCGCATGATTGCGGTAGGAAAATCCAACCACAAGCACTGCGAGCAGTTCAGATGCCTTTCGATGTACTCGATTAATCTAACAAATAGTGGAGATGACATATGATGCGAACGGCCAGGGGGCGTCTTTACAAAATAGCGAGCGCATATTTCGTTCACTCGCTCAGACATAGAGGCGTCAACAGACCGCAAAGAGCGAGCGCTCTATTTAAATATCCGGCCCCTTTTTCTGAACGAGCGAGCGCAAACAGCGTCCGGCTCTGAATCAGGCCCAGAGTGTGTTTTAAAGCGCAAAAGTGCGGCACTGTTGGCACGTTGGCACTGTGGTGGGTACTAGATCTGGGGGTTGCAATGGGATCTCTGGTGCATGCCCAGTGGAGCGGCTCCATACGCCAGTCACGGTATGCTTTGGCATATGGAGGGTCATAGTACTGTGCATACACAGTGCATTCCAGACTTAAACACTATAGTGATTTCATGACTTTAGAAACTAGTAGTGGGCAGTTTGAAAGAGGGATCTCTGCATTACAAACTGAGTGTGTGTTTTAAGATGCACACTTGTGGCACTGTTGGCGCGGTCCCTGTCTAAGGCACTATAGTGATTTAATGACTTTGAAAACTAGTAGTTGGCTCTGTTTAAAATTGAGGCCTCTGTAATACAAACTGATTGTGTGTTTTAAAGCGCAAACTTGCAAACTGTCAGCACGTTGGTGCTGTGGTGGCTGCCAGCTCTGGGGTTGTTGCAATGGGATCTCTGGTGCAAGCCTAGTGGAGATGCTCCATATGCCAGTCACGCTATGCCAGGGCATATGGAGGATCATAGTACTGTGCATGTCCAGTGTGTCGGGACTCACACACAGTGCATCCCGACACTATAGTGATTTCATGACTTTAGGAACTAGTAGCAGGTTGTTTGAATGAGGGATCTCTGTATTACAAACTGACTGTATGGTTGAAGTTGCATACTTGCGGCACTGTCGGCACTGTCCCAGACTTAGACACTTGGAGGATCATAGCACAGTGCATGCCTAGTGGGTCAGAAGTCACACACAGTGAAAATGGGTTCTATGTATTTGAAACTGACTGTGTGGTTGTAGTTGCACACTTGCGGCACTGTCAGCGCTGTCCCAGACTGAGACACTGTAGTGATTTCATGACTTTAGAAACTAGTAGTGGGGTCTGTTTAAAAGTGAGGTCTCGGTATTACAAACTGATTGTGCTTTTTAAAATGAACACTTGTGGCACTGTTGACATGTCAGCAAAGGGGTGGCTGTCAGTTGTGGGGGTTTGCAATGGGATCTCTGGTGCATGGCCAGTGGAGCTGCTCCAGTCACGCTATGCCATGGCATATGGAGGATCATAGTACTGCGCATGCCCAGTGTGTCAAGAGTCACACACAGTGAATCCCAGACTTACAGTAAACACTATAGTGATTTCATGACTTTAGGAACTAGTGCAGTAGTGGGCTTTTTGAAAGAGGGATCTCTGTATTACAATCTGACTGTGTGGTTGAAGTTGTACACTTGCGGCACTGTCGGTGCTGTCCATGACTTAGGCACTATAGTGATTTCATGACTTTGGAAAATAGTAGTGGGCCCTGTTTAAAAGTGAGGTCTCTGTATTACAAACTGATTGTGCATTTTAAAATACACACTTGCGGTACTGTCGGCGCTGTCCCAGACTTAAACACTATAGTGATTTCATGACTGCAGAAACTGGTAGTGGGCTCTGGGCCTGATTCAGATCCGCTTGCAAGCACACAGCACTCGCAAGTGGGTCGATAGTCCCCTATTGAACATGCACACACCGGAGCTGGCTCCGGCGTGCGCATGCACGTGCCCCGGAGTGAGTGAGAACTTCACTCGCTCCAGCGCTCTCATCCAAATGGGGTGGCTGTCAATGTCGAGGGTGGCTAGCCAAACGGAGGTGTTCCCATAGGAACGCCTGCCATTTGAGGGTGGCCTCAGTAGTGAGCTTCCGGCTCTATTAGGCGTATCATCGAGGGTCTCGTTGCAAGCCCGATGGTTGAGACCATTGCGACCATCGCCTGGCCGCTCGCAAAACCTGTGGGTGGCCACCCACAGCTTAGCGAGCGTCCAGGATCCCTGCTTTTGAAAAAAGAATGCCGCCCTGATTAAGAGCGAGCACTCGCTTTTTGTGAGTGGCTCTGAATCAGGGCTTCTGGGCCTGATTCAGACCTGCTCGCGAGTGCTGAGCGCTCGCAAGTGGGTTGATGTTGGCCCAGTGTGCATGCGCAAGAGGAAGCCGGCTCTGTTGTGCACATGCGCGAGATCCGGATAGTGACGGCCAAGCTGTCGCTCCTGGTCTCGCTACAAAGGGGGCGTGCTGTCGATGGTAAGTGACAGCACGCCCCTTTGGTGGGCATGCCAGGGGCGTGGCTACCTAGATGGAGGCATTCCCATGGGAACGCCTACCATCTTGGGCCGGCCCCACTGACATCACAAGTGAAACAATTAACTTTATTCTGATACCTAGAACCAGATACTACTACTCTATCATTATTTTCCACACTTAATTAATGAATCAACATACGTATGTTTGTGGATCCACTTACAACAGAGTTGTGACCCAACCAGCTCACCTCCCATTTGTTGTTACAGATATTGTTTTTTTTTATTTTTTTGGATTCTAATTACATTCCTACTATTTGATTTTCATATATTTTGTTCATATTGATGATACTTGCTGTACCATTTATGTATTTGTTTGTTATATTTTAATTACACTTGGAAAGTAAATTATCTTGAACATAACCATGCACAGCTTCAGCTTTATCTGTTACAATTGCAGTCAATAGTCACCATATAAGGGTTGAGCTCAATCTACCTTGATTACCTTTGGTATCTCTTCCCTTTTTATGGCTTAAGGAAGCTCATACAGTAGTACTGCGCATGCCCAGTGGGTTGGGAGTCACACACGGTGCATCAGGTCCCTTCCCCCAAAGCAAGCAAGAGCCTTTCATTACCATAATAAAGGATGCTCTGTTAGCCATTTACTATAAGAAGTCAGCTCAAGGTCTGCCCTTGTGTCCAAAAAAGGTGAGGAATGGTGACCGTTGCCAAGAACACCATCCCCCATCTGCTTGGACAACTAATATGCCGCTATGAATGTATCGGTTTCTTATAATCTGAATGTGCATTTTAAGACGCACACTTGCGGCACTGCCAGCACTGTACCAGACTTAGACACTATAGTGATTTCATGACTTTGGAAACTATTAGTGGGCCTTGTTTAACAGTGAAGTCTCTGTATTACAAACTGATTGTGCATTTTAAAATGCACACTTGCGGCACTGCCGCCACTTTTAGCGCTGTCCCAGACTTAAACACTATAGTGATTTCATGAGTTAAGAAACTGGTAGTGGGCTCTGGGCCTGATTCAGAGCCACACACAAAAAGCATGTGCTCGCTCTGAATCAGGGCAGACACATGGTTTTTTTTGTTCGGCCTCCTGGCCACTCGCTAAGCTGTGGGTGACCACCCACAGCTTTAGCGAGCGGCCAGATGATGGTCATGATAGTCAAGACCATTGCGACCATCGAGTTTGTGACAAGAGCATTGTGGTAGGGTCTCATCCGTCGCAAGCCCCAGTGAGCTTCCAGCTCTAATAGAGCTGGAAGCTCACCACTGACATCACTCGTGATGTCAGTGGGGCCACCCCCAAATGGTGGGCATTTCTATGGGAATGCCTCCGTTTGGCCAGCCACCCCCCGACATGCCTACCAAATGGGGTGAGCTGTCAATCAACATCGACAGCCACCCCATTTCGCTCCGGGGCTCACACATGCACAGTGGGGTACCATCAACCCGCTTGTGAGTGGGTCTGAATCAGGCCCTGTGTTTGAAAGAGAGGTCTCTGTATTACAAACTGAATGTGCATTTTAAGATGCACACTTGCGTCAATGTCAGCACTATTCCAGACTTAGACACTATAGCAGACATAGACACTATAGTGATTTCCATCCCCCATCTGCTAGGACAACTATTGTGCCACTATGAATGTGTCAGTATGTTAAAAACTGACTGTGCATTTTAAAGTGTACATTTGTGGCACTGTCTATGTAATGTGTACAATACATCTAGTGCATTGTGGTTTTATGTAAAATACAGCTGGGTGGCATAGAGTAGCATAGAAATGGCAGGTGGTGGGAAGTTGAAGAGAGTCTACTATACCTGTGTTTGTTTAAATAACAGAACTCACACACCACTAAATAATTTCTGTTTAATCCAGTAGTGATTTAAAAAAAATAATAATTAAAACAAAAATTGTAGCCTTCCAGGCTTCTAACCCAGGATGTCCACACTGCCTTGTGCTCCCCTAACCACTACACCACAGACACCTGCCATACCAAGAGCTGTACCTGTCATGTGTGTGATGAATGAGCATCATGCATCCTGAGAACATCCTAAGTGCATCATGAGTGCATAGTGCATCTTATAGTGGGTAAGATGGCTACCAGAGACTGCCGCTTCACCCCAGGCAAGCTTATTCTCCTGGTAAAGAGGAGAGACAGACCTCTCTCCAACAACCGGGAGAAGAAGCTCGCCTATAGGAGAGCAAAGAGAGAAATCCTGGCCACATTTGGATGCCACCGGACTTTCCGGGCCCTCCGACAGTGCTGGTCGGACCTTGTCTGGAGAGATGCACCTTGATTGCTGCATATCAGAAGGCACCTCCTCACAGTAAGTACACTATTGCTGTACAAGTACAGTACAGTAATTACAGTAGAGTACCAAATACAATGCACTACTATGAAATACACTGTACCTCACACTCACATGACTGACAAATATTTGATTGACAGGGTCATTAGATTGATATGGACTAATGGGCAACACACTAGTGGTCAACATGGCTTGTTTGTACTGTGTCATGGCTACAGACACTTGAGACTCCTGGGAAGAGTCAAGCTTACTAGGAAATATAAACTGAGGTGGTTTTAGGAATGACCTTTTCATGAAATATCACTGGCACAAAATAAAATTTTATCTAATTTATTCAAGAACAAAAACTGTATGGCAAAGTTTCACATTAAATCTCAATAACACAAAGTTCATGACATGCACTAATAGGTACAGGGGAATGCCCCTGTGAGAAACAAACTTCAAAGTACACGCTGAACTGGTGTGGGTTGGAACCCCAAGTCCGACACAAGGCTAGGGCCTCAGCATAGAATAGAGGTCAATAACAGGGTTGAGCCCTGTAGCGTGATGGAGGTCCGGAACAGGGTTGAGCCCTGAGATGTAACAAGATACGGAATGAGGTTAAGCCCTGAGACATAATGAAGATCCAGAATAGGGTTGAGCCCTAAGATGTGATGAGGGTCCAGAATGTGGTTGAGCCCTGAGATGTGATGAGGGTTCCGGAACCGGGTTGAGCCCTGAGATGTGATGAGGGTCAGGAACATGGTTGAGCCCTGCGATGTGATGAAGTTCCGGAGCAGGGATGAGCCCTGCAGCAGGATAAAGGTCCGGAGCAGGGTTGAGCCCTGTGGCAGGATGAAGGTCAGGAGCAGGGTTGACCCCTGCAATGTGATGAAGGTCTGGAGCAGGGTTGAGCCCTGTGGTGTAATGAAGGTCCAGAGCGGGGTTGAGCCCTGCGGTATAATGGGGTTCTGGTAAGGATGGACTGTAACGGTGCAGTTGACAACTGTAGAAGTAACCCCAGTGTCCGTATAAGTCAATAATAACAATTAAACCAAATAATGTAGCGTAGAACCGAATAGCAGTAATAGAGCAGGATAACAACGGAAAAACAATGGCAATGCTGAGCTCTGTAGTGCGGCTGATAACCTGTATCAGAACTTAAACTGGAACATGAGCAGGAATGTAGCAAGGTCAACAGCAAACACCAGGCACAGCGGGGATCTGGCAGGAGTCCAAGGAAGACCTGAAAGTAACGTTGCACAGACAATGAGGCATAGTTAGTAACAGGCTTTATACTAGAGGTCTGTGATCCATAGGAAGTTCAGAACATGTGACCCAAATAGAATCAGGTTTGGAATAATAAGGAATCAAGGAATCCAACAACCTGACAACACCGAAGAAACAGATGATCACTTTAACTCTCTGCACACTGCATGTGATGAACGCCAGCAACCAGGATAGATCCTCCAATGACCACAATGGAACTTTGGCAAGTTTAGTTTATCTTTATGTACTGAAATAGTCAAAGTCCTGACATACAGTAAACTTAACAAAAGGCAAGTTGACCCATCATATTGTATTTGTGGTAATAATGACTATATTTGCTTGTCAAAAATATTTCGCCAACATGTCATCCATTGTTATCTATTGCCATGTTGGCAAATACTATGTGTGGTCATGAGTCAAAGTCAACCTTTTTTCCTGGTCAACCTAATGCCTGTTGACCACATCTATGTCTACACACACACACACTGTTTATCTGTGCTGGCCCTGTCCCTTTTAATCTGATATTATGACATTATCATACCTAATAATATGACCCTCTCCAAAAGGGACACAATGCTCTGGTCCTGGAATTCCCTGGTAATTTATGATTGGTGGTGGCTCCAGAGGTGGGGCTGCATTACAGTCCAAAATTCAAATAGCAGAGTCACACCAACTGCCAGTGAATTCCAGCCAGTGATGTTTGACATAATTTGAAATGACAGTTGGTGTGGCTCCCCTATTTGAATTTTGAACTGCGCTGCAGCCCCGCCTCTCACCAGAGAATTCCAGGACCATACTACAGTATACCATGTTGTGCCCAATGCCAGCTTCACAGACTAGTTTTAATACTATAGTATATTGTACTATATTTGTTTGTGTTGTTATTTAGATAGATACTTTTCGTACAATAGGATTTTTGGTATAGTCCAATTGTTTACAATCAAACTTTACTATATAGTACTGTACATTACAGTGTTTAGTTTTTCCATAGGAACAGAAACGTGGCAGTCTTCTACTGTAGCTCTATTTTTTTCCCTTTTCATAATGTCTTTCTCCCTCCTATACTCCAAAAGGCACATACTGTACACACTAGATGACATGCTCTATGAGTGCTATCATGTAGTGTTTATCATGCATACTCTCTGGACGTTCTGAAACCATGTGAAAGATAAAGATGTCGTTATTGTCAATATCATTCAACTAAATAGTCTACTGTGTACTGTATGCAGCAAAAGACCCATCTGCAACCTTTTCTACTTACACACAAATTCTTACTATACAGTACTTGTGTTTTTTTCCAGTACAGTGCAGTACTCTACAGTACAATACATATATGTTTTGGTCACCTTGTCTTATACTTCCCCCTGCCCAGGACCCTGCAGCCTGGCCCAGCCACCTTTCAGGGCCGCGTAAGTACTGTACACTACATTGTTTTCTATCTCTCTCCTTTTTTTCCTTTTCATAGTGTATCTATCTCACTCCTATACTACAAAGAAGTGTAATAGTACTGCCAATAAAGTGTTATAGTATGCTTAGGCTCCATTTATAGTATTGACATTTTTTAATTATTATTACAGTACTTTATTGTCAGGTGTCCATGAGCCATACTGTACAGTAAGTATATACTGTCAACAAAAAGTGTACTGTATTAGTAATAGTACTGTCAGGCTGATTTTATTGACATTTTTCCATATTGTCTTGAGGCAAAATGACTATGTTTTTTTTCCAACAGTTCAAGAACATGAAGGCCCCCAGCCCTTCAATGCCCAGAAGCCTGCACCCGGGTCAAGCCACCTTTCCAGGCCACGTAAGTACTGTACACTACATTGTCTTCTACTGTATCTCTCTCCTTTTTTTTACTTTTCACAGTTTCTCTCTCCTATACTCCAAAGACCCACCTCCAACATTTTCTCCTTACACATTAATTCTTTCCATACAGCACTTGTGTAACAATAAAAAAAAAATTTCCACATTGTTTTGAGATAAAATTATATTTTTTTCTATAATTTCTATTGATCCTACCTATCTATACACTCTAAATGTTGCTATTTAGCATTATAAGTCGCACAAGAAATGATTGCTTTCCAGACTTTGATTGCGTTTCCCAAGCACAAAAAGATATTATTCACCAAAAAGCAGATAGTTACACGCTGTGATCTAAATACAATTAGCGCAAACAGATTATACAATCACTAGGTATAGTCAAAACATTAAGCAGGTGCTCTGGATCCAGATTTCCGGCATCAAAGGTGAAGCCTCCATCAACAGAAATAATATGATGACTAACTAACAGGTCCAGGGTGCTTGCATATAAACCCTAGCAGATATTAGGCATGACAATAGAAACGAGTTGGCATAATCCTATTGGTTCTTCTTCTTGGTTCTTCTGTCATAGGTCAGTTGGTACAATGGTAGTTCAGCCCTCCAATGGCTCTTTGTGTGTGTTTTAACTAATCAATAAACACTACATACAAAGTGCATTCTTACACATAATTCTCTATAATCCATAACTTGCAGATGCATGTTGCGATCTCCTTGCCGATGGAACCAGAGATCTGCAAATAAAATGTGCTTTAGAATAGCACCAAACAAGATGTGGCTACTACATACTAAACTTTTGATATCAAATACATGCATTTTATAACATTATACAATAACGAATAAACCTTCTAATATTAGCCTTTATACTAAGGAACCTTTTAGGAATTTGTGTATGTGTAAGTGTAAGAGAATCTTGCATAAAGTTGCTAAAATGCGTGGTGCATTTATGTGTAGAGTGCTTATGTATGTAAGTCTGTGTGTTATGCATGTAAGTCTATGTGTGTGTTATGCAATTCAGTGTATTTATGATAGATTTAATATATATCTATATATTATCCCTTTCTAACATATTTTAAAACTACAGTGCAAGGTGTTACAAGCAGCAAGGTTCACTTTTAAGCAGGGTGGAGACCCCCAGCTGACTGCCGTTGCCACTTCGTCTGATAGCTAATTCAAAGGTTTTCCTCTGCCTATTTAGAACACTTGTCAGTACTTCTTAAGCAAACCTCTGATCATTGTTTCTGACTCTTCATTCAGACAAATTCAAGTGTGCATATCTGGGTTATATTTCAATTGCCACAGCCATACTTGTCTGTATGCGGGGCTTCTCAATTTATATGTAAAACACTCACAGTATCCTGGTGTATATATTTTTTTAATTACTTTTCTCAGACATGTATACAAAAGCTGTTTCTCATTACTAACTAAACCCTGCATGAATATTGTGTTTGTCAGTGTGAGAGTGTTGTATATTATTCGCTATTTAGTATTGTGCAAATGTGTGGATACATGCGCACACTGGGAGCGTGCACACGCAATGGTGCGTCATGGATTGTACCAACATAAATCGGACAGCGGACGACTAAATCATCCGATAACAGTTGAATTGCGGTTGCATGCAATTATTCGACTTCAACATTTCAGAAACCGAAGGGGTCCAGCACTCCCCGGCACAGGAGTCATCAGATAGTGGTAATGATTAGTACTGTTAGGGACATATTACTGTACTGTAGTTGCTATAATTTTTGGACTGGACATTTATTTTTTATTTGACACACAGAATGCCTCATCATAGAGATCATGTGCTTTGAGGACAACAGCCCTCCCCCGAGCTGTGAGTACTGTAGTGTACAGCACATTGTTCTACCACTGTGTACTGTTCCTTTTCAGTGTGTCTCTCACTCTCCTGTACTGTACCTTATTGAAAGCCTTGATACAGCACTGTATAGTATAGTTGATAGTTTCTATCATGTTCCCCCTTCAGACTTTCACACTTACAGTATCTTGCATGTACAGTAGAGCCAATGTGTTTTATTTTTCCTTTTACCTTTAGAGGAAGAATTAATGGAGGAGGAGGAGGAGGAGTTGGAAATGATGGAAGGTAAATAATGTAAATTCAGTACTGAACAGTAATAATAGTAAATAATGCACTGTACATCACCATATTTGAACATTACTGCAATGTAAATTATTGTTTCTGTAAAACAAACCAAATAAAGGGATTTTGACATATTCTAACGAGTGCTGTGCTGGAGTATCGGCAAGTACAGTAGCCACATACTTTTAAATCTGCAATCATGTTATGTACAAGGCAAAGCCATGTTGTTTTGGCACACAGCCGATATCTTGCTGGCTATTTTATAAGCTCCTACTGTACACCGCCTTCCCAAATAACCTAGTATTGCCAGGGACCATGTGGCCAAAAGTGGTGGAGAGCCAAGGTACAATAATTCTTATTGCTACAGTCTTCTGTAGTTCTAACTATAATTTTCTATTGTGTGTACAGTATGTAAACTGTGTTGGGATTTTGAAGATGGCATGATTTTCATGTGTCGGTACAGTATTTTGGTTGAAATACTGTAGTAGCGCTGGTTGTACAGTGCGATTAGGAGATGTGACGTACGACTCCATGGGAGCATGCTTTGTTCCACATCAGGGCCATACACAGTGCGATATAGTAGCTAAATTGATCAGATTGTCTGCTTTATCGCACTGTGTATGGGCTGCTTAAGCCTACGCAGGAGGGACAAAATGGCCACTCCATTTTGGTCTACAGTAGCTTATCAGTACTGTATATTGGTATTTTGGTTGTTGGTATACTGTCCATGTTGCTACGTATTGTGGATGTAGCGAAATAGTTAAATTGAGGTATTGTTACACTTTACAGTACATGTGTACGACTTAGCTGATCAACTTCCAACAATTTAATGACTATTATATGCTGCACACCAACAGTAACCATCTTTGTCTGCCACCCCGATGCTTAATTCAGTGTCATGACCTTTGGTGTAGACTGTATACTATAAAGTACTTTTTCCTGCTTTGTCTTTTATTGTACAGTAGCTGTTTTATTGTTTTGCTTATTTATGCAATTTGTTAGGAGCTATCCAAATCATGAAGCACCATATCGTATAAAGATGAATAATACAGCATAGTACTGTAATGATAATAATGTGTTGTATTTTTCCAATACAGTCTTCCATGGGGGACCCCAAGAGGGCCATAGCCAGGCCCAGGGCCCACCGCCATGCAGCCAATGGATGATAAGGGGTAAAGTACTGTATTTACAGTAGTGAGTCATATACTGTATAGTATTGTAGATTAGTTTTGTAATACTGTACCTTATTTGTCTCCCCACAGAGTAACTACAGCAGGTCATTGCCTTATACAGGCAGATCATGCATATGGTCATAGATTAATTCTGTAATTTTTTGTTAACTTTAATTTATTTATATTTGTTTTATTAACATTTAAATTGCTAATATGTTGTCTTTTCTTATGGGATCTCTTTGATATAGTAGATACTGTATATTGTAGACAGCTCCACCAACATTATCCAGAGCAATACCCCAGGGGGGTCCTTTCTATTTTGTTAGTCACAGGCACCACATTTTATGAGGGCAGCCCTGCAAGAGGTACAGTACCATTGCTATGGGGGCAAGATAATTTGGGGGGTAAGGAGCCAATATATAAATTTGCATGCAGTACAAACTTGGAATTTGTGCCATGTTACAGTATAGTACTGTACAGTATAAATGGATAAGGATTTTGATAATCAAAATATGACACAAGACCAGGTTTTCTTTAGGACACTGTATTTATTATCAGTAGATAATAATTACGATATGGTAAATCACGATACAATAAAGACAGTACAAGATCCTCCATGGCTGTCTGCTTTGAATCTGTAGTAGACCATAACTTTTTAACAATACAGTACTCTGCAAAAAATACTGTAAACAGAAACATGGTTCCTCAATTTATTGATAATATGGTAAGAAAATAATATTCAGTACTTAATGAAAACATCCAGCAGTACATTATAGTATACAGCTTTAATTAATACTGTAAGTCACCCCTAGTTTTATTATTTTCACACCACTCTTAAGTTTTAACTAATAATAAATAAAGACACAACTGTATAAATTGGAAAAAGAGGCCACAGCCAAATTTATTAACGAATTAGAATTAAGCCTAGTGGTGAAAAAAGCAGTGCTCCTTGGCCCACAGCCCATACTCTATAAGGATTTATTAACCAAAAAAGAAAGAAACAAGACATAATTTGGGTGATGAAGATGAACAACACAAAACCTCTACTGTATGTCTTTTTGAGGGCAAAAGTGAAAATAACTCCAAATCCCCCCTAGCAGTGGGTGACATAAGTCCCTGGGTTTCCCGAAGAACAAAGGGTCTCATTCAGACCCGCTCTCGAGTGCATGATGCTCGCAAGCGGGTCGATGGTACCCAAATGCGCATGCGCATGACGGAGGGAACTACGTCGTGCGCATGCGCGAGACCCGGATAGCGACAGCCAAGCTGTCGCTCCGGGTCTCGCACCAAAGGGGGCATGCTGTCGATGGTGAGTGACAGCACGCCCCCTTTGGTGGGCGTGCCGGGGGCGTGGCTGCCAGACGGAGGCGTTCCCATGGGAACACCTACCGTTTGGGTCCGGCCCCACTGACATCACTAGTGATGTCAGTGGGAGTGATTTTGGCTCTGATAGAGCCAAAATCACTCCAGGGCTTGTGGCAGCGAGACCCTACCGCAGGGTCTCATCGCAAGCCCGATGGTCACGATGGTCTTGACCATAGCAACCATCATCAAGGACACTCGCATAAGCTGTGGGTGGTAACCCACAGCTATGCGAGCGTCCACAAGGCCGCTCCAAATTTAACTAGGATGGCCCTGATTCCGAGCGAGCGCTCTGGTCAGAGCGTCCGGCTCTGAATCAGGGCCAAAGTTGCAGGGAGCTGGAAGAATCAGAAGAATCCTCCAAATGCGGTAACACAGTGCTAACATAAGCCAAAATGCTCTTTTCACCTGATCCTGATGTCAAAGGAACCACTGCCCCAAGCAAAGATGTATTGTGTGCCCTCTATGTCTGTGCCTATGGATGTGGATGTTGAAGCAGCTGCTACCACATGAACCAAAGGAACCTGAAAACTTGAAATATCTGCAATAGAAACAGCAACATCAAGTGCACTAGTAGAAAGTGTAAGCTGCAGCACAACCTGTGACAATGGTGTTGCAAATGGCAGTGGTGGCAATGCCTGCCTTGGAACAGGGGGCAATGTAGATGGAGTAGCCAGTGGAAGGGGGGCTTGAACCATTAGCTGTGGGCTTGCATGCTGACTAGGCACATATTGAACCTGCTGTGCATAAGGTTTAAACAGTGTAGGGGCAGTGACATAATGCTGCGAGAATTGTCCTTGGCCATGAGGAAAGAAGGGGTGCAAAACTGTTGGTTAATAACAACAAATTGTTGTTGCAATGACCATTAGAGGTCTCGTGGCTTCAACCAGGCAGCAGGGAGGCAGAGCACTGCAGTGGGGATGGGGCATGGCTGGGGAATAGGGTTTAATATGAACAGAGGCGTGTGACAGCAGAAACGTGAGGATGAGGGGGGAGGAGAGAAATTAATGAAAATAAAGAATGAAATGAAAAGAGGAAAGCTATGAAGTAAATAAGGTAAGGTCAAGGTAAATAAAGAGCTTATAAAATAAATTAGGAGAATATATAGGGACAGAAAGCACAACCATAATACATACAGTATGGAGACAGTGTACTTAACAGTCCAGATCATAAACTGGAAAGAGGAAGTTAAACCCCTCCTCCACATTACTAATTATATAACATAACCTGCTGTACAAGCTCCATAGCAGTTGCTTGACTCTTTCATTCAATGACAACTGCTAAGACTGTATACAAATGATCAATATAATTGTTACACTAGGCAGGTGTCAATACGGTTTTCCAAAACTTTATTATCCCATCCAAAGTTTCCTGTTTAATTTTGGTTTTACATTAGACCTGATGAACCTCTTCAACTGGGCCCAGACAATTCAATGAGATTCATGTCTGGTGACCTACAGGAAAGTAAAAAAAAAAATTAGCCACAGTACTTTAATAAAAAGCATAATAGAATAATTAATGCACGGTACATACTTTATTGTGCAATAAATAGTTAATACAGTAAGACAATACTCACTCTGGTGGTGTGCATTGCCAATTTATATCTCTATCTTCCATGAATTTCCCTGAGAGTGTTTCAGATCATTATCCTGAAATAATCGATGTCCTGATGGAAAGCATTTTTTCACATATGGCACCATACAGCCATCTACTATTTTTTCTTGGAAGTAGGTCTTATCCATGATGCCTAAATAGATATGAAATTATTGTCAGTAACAAGCACCACTGTACAGGACTGTAATTTTTTTTTAAAACAAACATTACTGTACTGTATCTTAAAAAAATTAAGATAGGTCCTGCACCACAATGAGATATTCTTCCCCATACATGGATCTTTAATAGATGCTTTAGTGTAGATATATAAAAAAAAAAGTCCCTTACCTGGTCTCAAACCCGAGACCCCACTCTTGCAAGCCGATCACCAAACCTCTAGCCAACAGTCGCACCTATTGGATACATCACACAGTGCATCACTGTAGTGCTGATGCACTGTGTCATTCCAGATCAGCTCCACTGGGCATGTGCAGTATTATGATCCTCCATACGCCACAGCACAGAGTGACTGGTTTATGGAGTGGCTCCACTGGGCATACAACAGAGATCCCTTTGTAACCTCCCGGAGCTGACAGCCACCAAAGTGCCACCCTGCCATCAGTGCCACAAGTGTGCATTTTAAAATGCACAATCAGTAAGTAATACAGGGACCTCAATTTTAAACAGAGCCCACTACTAGTTACCAAAGTCATGAAATCACTATAGGGCCTAAATCAGGGACAGCACCAACAGTGCTGCAAGTGTGCATCTTAAAGTGCACACTCAGTTTGAAATACAGAGATCCCTCTTTCAAACTTCTCAGTACTAGTTCTGAAAGTCATGAAATCACTATAGTGTTTAAGTCTGGAATGCACTGTGTGTGGCTCCCAACAGACTAGGCATGTGCAGTATTATGGCCCTCCATAAGCAGTACTATGACCCTCCCAGTGGAGCTGCTCCATACGCCAGTCGCATTGCATGACTGGCGTATGGAGCGGCTCCACTGGGAATGCACCAGAGATCCCACTGCACCCCCCACAGCTGACACGTACCACATTGCTGATGTGCCTACAGTGCCGCAAGTGTGAATTTTAAAATGCACAATCAGTAAGTAATACAGGTACCTCACTTTCAAACAGAGCCACTACTAGTTTCTAAAGTCATTAAATCACTACAGTGTCTAAGTCAGGAATATATGGGAAGGGGGTTCTAGACTGCACACCCTGAATATATATAATGGGATGTGCTTCCTGTTGAGACTGCTAATAGAGACACAAAAAAACAAATCACAGCTGCACAACTCCAATTACTAATTCTATATATAGAAATACATTTTGCAATAAATAGAGGTTTTTAGCATAATCATGGCCAAGGTTATGGGCCTACCCACAATATTCAGGTAACCTCTGTAGGGTAGGTCTCTAACATACAGGGGTTCAAATCCAGGGCACAGGACACCCAAAAACTAGTTCAGCTGAGCCACCCCAGGGCATCGCTCAAATAGAAAGGTGAAGTGAAAAGTAAGATAGCAGCTACAGCTGCATGTATAGAGTAGAAAAGTGAATTACATATATAATAAACAAACAGTAAAAGTGTTAAAAATGTGCAAAAGAAGACATGTGTTATAATGTGATGCCCTGAAGCAGACCAACCAAAGCAATCCAGGGAACTCACGTCCCAAAAATCATCCCAAAGCTGCACTACAGTATATAAATTGTAGGACTTACCGATAATGTGCCTAATACAAGTGTGCATTCACAATGCCAGACTCCATGCTCTAAACCAATGAGGGTGGGGTGCTAGTCCAGGCTGTAGGTGTCTCGTCCCTTCAGGTGTGCAAAGAAGTACAGTAAATGGAATATATGGGAAGGGGGTCCTAGACTGTACACCCTGAATATATATAATGGGAGGTGCTACCTGTTGAGACTGTTAATGCAGACACAGAAAAACAAATCACAGATGCACAACTCCAATTACTAATTATATATATATATAAATACATATTGCAATACATTTTGCAATAAATAGAGGTTTTTAGCATAATCATGGCCAAGGTTTTAGGCCTACCCACCATATTCAGGTAACCTCTGTAGGGTAGGTCCCTAACATACAGTGGTTCAAATCCAGGGCACATGACACCCACAAACCAGCTCAGCTGAGCCACCCCAGGGCATCACTCATATAGAAAGGTGAAGTGAAAAGTAAGATAGATAAGAGCAGCTACAGCTGAATGTATAGAGTAGAAAAGTGAATTACGTATATAATAAACAAACAGTAATATTGTTTAAAATGTACAAAAATGAAGAAATGTGTTATAATGTGATGCCCTGAAGCAGAATAACCTAAGCAATCCCATGGACCTACACCCTAAAAATCAACCCAACACTGCACTACAGTATATAAATTGTAGGACTTACCTATAATGTGCCTAATACAAGTGTGCATTCACAATGCCAGACTCCATGCTCTAAAAGAGGAGACACAGCAGTGTGGACAGGTGAGACACAAAGGTGTGTAGAGGAGGGAAGGTTAAACAGTACAGAGGGGGGTAGCCAAAGTAATGCAGATGGGTAGAAAACAGTGTTGTGGATGGGGGGAAACAGGGTGGCATGGTTTGGGGGGACAGCATTGTGGATGGGGCAAGAGAGTGGCATGGACATGGGAAGACAGAGCAGTGCAGATGGGCAAAGACAGATTGGTGCGGATAAGGTATTACAGACTAGCACAAATAGGAGAACACACAACAGTAGGGATTGGGGAAGACAGATTAGTGTGGATGGGTAGGAAGACAGAGTAGTGCGGGTGGGGGAGGAGACCTAGTTGCACAGTTGGGGGGGACAGAGTGGTGCAGATGGAGGAAGAAAGAGTGTCACAGAGGAAAGGAAGACAGTAGCATGGCTTAGGGTAAGGCAGTGGTGCAGAAGGAAACAGAGTGGCACGGATGCAGGGCACTGCAGATGGAGAAAGACTGATTGGTATGGATGAGAGAACACAGACTACCATATTTCTGAGACCACACAGAAGTAGGAATTGGGGAAGACAGATTGGTGTTGTTGGGGAGGATAACAGAGTGGTGCCTGTGGTGGGGGGAGATAGAGTTGCACGGTTGAGGGACCAGAGTAGTGCAGATGGAGGAAGAAAGATGACCCAATTTCACAATCTGGCAATCCTGTGAAGCCTACTCTTGGGGCACCACTCGCCCAGGCCTTGTCCCTACTGACTGAGTTGGTCGACCAGACTCAGCAGATTACAAATGTTCTGCTGAGGATGGAGGCCACTCTGGTGAGAATGGTGGAGGCCATGTGGAGGCATCTGTTGTGGCCCAGATTCAGATGGCTAATGCCCAGGAGCAGGCAAACAGAATTGCCATGTTGGAGCGACCCTCCCTTCCTGCAATTCCATCAAGGACCACCACCACTGGCAGCCCATCAGCCACCCCCAAACTATGGTGAGCCCTATGCCTAGGCCAGAGCCAATACCACCAAGCTCTGGCCAGGCCAGTCGGCGTGTTACATGCCAATCTTCAGCTGAGGTGTAAACAATGCTGCAAATAGCACTGTCTATCTCGTCCTTCATCCATTCATGTGAAGTCCCCATATTTCTTGTAACCCATACCTCCATCTCCTTTGTCGTGAATTTTAAATGTTTATTAATTTAAAGTTATTGTTTTCACTTTGTTGCCAAAAAACAGTTTGAAGCCATGAATTTAAATGGCACAAAAGTATTTTCAAACAATAAACTGAAAATCAAGGAAAAAAAGTGTGTGTACTAACGATACTGGATCATCGGGCAGCTGGAGCGCAGGTGGTCAGACCTGCAACGGCGAACGCACCGCTTGCTGGCATGCTTTCGCATGCAGATCCTTGAAAGTAAGTGTTATGTATTGTGGTTTTCATGTTTGTGTTTGTGGGGCAAACTGCATGTGCATGTTTTCCTGTCTGTCCTATTAATTATTTGTCCTCATATCTGCGTGTGCATGTTTTCCTGTCTGTCCTATTAATTATTTGTCCTCATATCTGCGTGTGCATGTTTTCCTGTCTGTCCTATTAATTATTTG
Source organism: Taudactylus pleione (assembly GCA_031769625.1). Taxonomy (NCBI): domain Eukaryota; kingdom Metazoa; phylum Chordata; class Amphibia; order Anura; family Myobatrachidae; genus Taudactylus; species Taudactylus pleione. The sequence goes on along the minus strand of JAUIMM010000144.1, from coordinate 4,966,564 downwards.
TCCTCATATCAGCGTGTGCATGTTTTCCTGTCTGTCCTATTAATTATTTGTCCTCATATCAGCGTGTGCTTGTTTTCCCTCTATTTCTGTTTTTTTCATTCTACTCCTATTTGCATGTTTTTTGTTGGTGGTTTTATTTTTTTTATTTGGGCCCCGGATTTGGCCAGAAACTAACCTCAGTTTGTTTGACATATTTTAGGAGGACAGCCAAGACTACGCCGTCACTGTCCGGCCAGACGGCGTTCCCGGCCACTATCCCCAACCCCCAGCCAACACTCCACCCCAAATATTTCCCCTATACCCCACTCCTCCCCAGCCTTCCAAGACCCTCTCCCGGAACTGTCGGGCCTCCTTCCCCTCCGTCCCACTTCCCCCTCTCCTCCACCCACCCCTCTTCCAATTACCCCCTCCCCGGAGTCCATCATTACCCCTCCCCGTTCTTTGGGGAATGAAGGCTCCTCCGAGGAGGAACATGGAGGGACTTCCGGAGCTCCTGTTTTGGCTCCCGTTATGTTTTTCTTTCTCATTTTTTTGAACCACAAACTGTTTGTATGTAATCATGTGTCGTGTCTTTATTCGTGCTTGTTTGGTTTACTTTTGGTGATTTAGCAGTTTGCCTTTACCTCTTCCTGCTGATTTCAACATACACATATCACACCTGTGTGAATTTGTACATAGGCATTGTATTTTTGGCAGCACCCCCTTTTGGGTTTTTTTTTTTTTTTTTCGGTTTAGGAGTGATTTCGTTGTGTTTTTGTTTTTTTAATGTGGATTCCCTATTGTTTTATTAATCCACACACTTTTCTCACCCACAGAGGAACAGAGGCGTCGACAAGAGGTGGACGATTGTGTTGGCCAGATGCGCCAACATGTCATTGGCATTCTTGTTGCCCTTGACCGGCTGTCTGGCATCCTTCGCCAGTAGTTTTTTTTGTTTTTTTTTCGTTTTGTAAATAAATTTTCTAGTTCTAATATACGTTCTGGCTCATTCTTTTTTTCAAAAACAAAAATAGTTTTCCCTGACATAAGTAGACTGTTCCTGCAAGGATTTCCCTTTTTTAAAAGTTAGATTGTATTTTGTATTTGTATGTTAAACAGCCACAAGAAACACATAACAGTAACAATGTCATTTCCCTTTTTGGGTGTAGTGTCAATTAGATATTTCGACATTTTACAGGTTCCTAGTTGGTGTGCAAGCTGCTTAGGCCAATCTTCAAAATCCAAAGGTTTGGACAGGCTTCCTTTTGGTGTGGGTTGGGAACCTGCAAACATATTTCAGTTTACATCAACTGGTGTCAGTACTGGATTACCCCTTAGTCAAATGTAAGGTGTGTTAACCTGGTTACACTTGCTGTTAACGTCCAAAAAAAGGAAGACCATTTCACTCTCCAAACATTTATTCACAACATAAATGAGAAATCAAAGTGGTCAGTCCCAAAAAAAAAAACCAGTGATAATCTCAAATACAACACATACAAATAAAATATTTAAATAAAAAAAACAATCAAGAACTGGTTGACGAAGGACCATGCCAACATGATTCCACAAACATGGCGTTGCGATATGGGTTCCAGAATATATGGCCAAAATCACCAGATCCAGGTTTGGTAAGGGTAGCAGGAAGTAGTGAGCGTTGGAGTGGCAAAGATTATGTGAACAAACAGAAGATGGTGAAAAAAAAAAAAAAATTAGATGTTCGCAAACAAACACAAACACATTAGGTATAAACACTGTAGTTTGGGTCAAACTTACCTAAAAAATCTGGCCACCACATCATCGCGTATGGCCCCCCCACATACTGACCTCCGACCAACCTCGGGGGGGCCATCCTCAGGTAAGGCATCCTCTGGCTGCATTGGGACACCACTCCTTATGGCGATGTTGTGAAATATCCCACACAGGACCACAATTTTCGACACCATATCCGGCAAATACATGAGCTCGCCACCAGAGTGGTGGAGGCATCCGAATCGGCCTTTTAAAAGGCCGATACAGCGCTCCACCACTTGCCTGGTGGCTGTAAGTGCGGAATTATACTCACTTTGTGGGCCTGGTGTGGGAGCCAAATAAGGAGTGAGCAGCCAGGACATGCAAGGGTATCCACTGTCTCCTGTGAAAAATAAGAGACAACATCAGGAACACTGTGTATCAAGCTTAACATTGTTATGTACTAAAGGTCTCCACTTACCCAGAAGCCACGCATCACCAGCTTGTAGGTTGGTTAATTTCTGCCATATCCCTGATTGCCGGATGACGAAGGAGTCATGTGCACTTCCTGGTAACTTAGCATTCAGGGACAGGATCTGGAGGGAGGCATCACATACCACCATTACATTCAGGGAGTGATAGTGTTTCCTGTTTCTAAATATTGCCTCCAGCCGTGCTGGAGGCTGAAGTGGTATGTGAGTACCATCCACAACCCCTATGATGTGTGGGAAGCCAGCTATTTGGTAAAAATTGGCCTTGGCCACACTAAGGGCACCCATATCCAAAGGCATTTGAATAAAATGATGGAGGTGCTTGAAAAGTGCCTCCATCACTGCCCTCAGGATCCGGGAAAAGGAGGATTGGGAGATGCCCGCCACTATTCCCACCGTTGTTTGAAACGATCCTGAGGCACAGAAATGTAACACCGCCATAAATTGCATCAGTGGTGGTATTGCTGTTGGACTGTCAATTTTCCGCTCAAGATCACTTTCTATTAATGAGAGAGTGTCTATGATGATTTTGGGAGGTAGACGGTAGCGTCTTAAAACCTCATCATCGGGCATTCCAAAAAGGGTGACACGTGTTCGAAATATCTGGGGCCTTGCATGCCTACGATGCCTACGCCTGGGATGAGATTGAGGTTGGTCGGCTTCCGGGAGCATGGCCAGAACAATCCGCCCCAGATCAACCTGAAATTCATAGATTTCAAAGTAAGGCTTTTGACCCACCCCAAAACTATATTAAAACAACTTAGCTTGATGATACCATCCATTGCTGCTTACATGCCGGGGTATTGTCATGATACGTCCAAACTGAAAATAAACAACAAAATTACTTGACACATTTCACTCTGTGCATTTTTGTTTATACATTTTGTGCTAGACCAAAGTTCAAATATGCCAAACACCCATTTAGCAAAACCGCAAAGCGACATTTAACACAGTACATCAAAACGGGTCGAAATGTTGGCTCAAAAAGCGAAAGATAAACCACCAAAAAGTTAGAATGATTATTAAGCTGTTTAAAATTCGCTAATTAGTTCGCTAATACAAGTCACAAGAGTAACTACTAAAAATGCGCTAATTAGTTCGCTAATACAAGTCACAAGAGTAACTACTAAAAATGCACTAATTAGTTCGCTAATACAAGTCACAAGAGTAACTACTAAAAATGCGCTAATTAGTTCGCTAATACAAGTCACAAGAGTAACTACTAAAAATTCGCTAATTAGTTCGGTAATACAAGATAAAAAATGGACTTACCAAGAGCAAATATCTAAGATGCAAAATCAAAAGGTCTTTGGGGTCGAAAATAAACAAAATCTAAAATAGAAGAAATTATAGATCCAAAAATTACAAAATATACGAAACACAATGAAACAACAATTGAACAAAAGTTAGACTTCACAAAACTTACCAAATCAACAAACGAGGTCCCAAAAATATAAACCAACAAAGATAACGGAAAAAAAAACGCAAATCTAACCAACAAACGAATCTACAACCTCCAACTCCTTTCTACGCAATCAATAAACTCCAGCCAAGATAACCTCCAACAATCCAAAAACGCCACCTCGACTTGAGACACACCAAGCCATAAATAGTGTTTCGTTTCCCGCACAAATTAAGGAGGGATCATAGGGCCGCACAATCAATGATGCGGCCGCAAAATAAGGACGCATGTATAAATACGTCACGAAAACACATTCAAATTCTGGTGTATTTCTTGTTTGGACCGCAGACATGGCGACAGAACAGGGAAAAAATGCACAAGAGTCAGGCGGTAAGTCTTTCATGCATTTTCTATCAACGATTAATTTGAAACATAAGATTAGGCAAGTTGTGATTTTGTGAATTCTGTAAATTTACACAAATAGGTGAGGAGGATGACATGGAAGAGGCTGCTGGGCCCAGTATTCCGGCCAAAGCGGGCAAAAAAAAAAGGCAGCCACATTTCACAAGAAAGGAGATGGAGGTTTTGATCCAGAAGTGTGTGGACATCCTGCCACAGGCAGACAGGAATATGAGTCTAAGCCAGAAGTGGAGAATGTGGGAAGAGGTAGCCGTTGCTGTCAATAGAGTGGGTGATTATGTCCGTCTAGCCTGGGATGTCAAACGGCGGTAAGTAAACCCTTGCCCCCCCTAAAAACAAACCCCATTTTAAACCAAGGGATAATGGCTTCCATTTTTCCCCACAGATGGGGCGACTTCAAATATCGCCTAAAGCAAAAACTCGCGGACAGGGCTAGGCATGCAAGGGGGACAGGTGGGGGTCCCACCCCTGTGTCATTGAAGTTGACGGATTTAGAAGAGCTGGCACAGGGGTGTGTGCAGCCTGTGGAGGTGTTTGGCGTGTCCAACATGGATACGGACATGCCAGACTTTGCGGCTCCTCATGTTGGGCCAGGTAAGTATTGTGATGTCACCAACTCTGAAATGCTATTGTGCCAATATGTAGATTCTAATGTGACTCTTTTCTCATTTTTCAAACAGAGACACAGGCGGATGAGTCTGCTCCAGAAGGAAGCCTTGGCCGCAGAATTTCTGCTGGCTCTGCAGGGGAGGAACCAGTACATCCGGCTGAGGACCCTGCAGAAGCCAGTCCAGGGCGTGCCCCCTCGCAGGCAGTGGGCCTCCTCACAGAACTCAATTTCAAATCGGATTTCCATACGGAGATTCTGCAGAGGATGGACGCCAGTCTGATACGGGTGGCTGAGGCCCTGGAGCAAAATGCTGCGGCCAACGTGACCATTGGTCAGGCCCTGGCGGAAAATACCAGGGCCAACATCCGCATCGCCGATGCCCTGGAGCAGCTCGTTCACCAGCACATGGTGGAGCCGACCTCCCTTCCTGCCGGAACATCAGGATCCTCCACCTCTGGCACAACATCAGCCAATCCTCCAAATGTGCCTAGCCCTGTGCCTAGTCCAGAGGCCACAACATCTGCCTCTGGACAGGCCAGCCTGATGGCATCCCAGACCCGGTCTGGCGCCCACCCTCCCCCATCCAAACGGGTGAAAAAACGGTGACAGCAATGGCGACTTTTCCCACACTCCTTCTGTGCTTGGCTCATATTCCTTTCTGGTCAAAACTTCCCTCTCCTTTCTTGTGAAATGTTTTTAAGTTATTTTTGTACGTTTATGTTATCAGTTATTGATTATTTATTTTTGAGAAAAAGTATCTTTGGCATAAAAAAAAAAAAAATAAAATTATGCCAATTGGTTTGTGTTTAAACAATAAATTTATGTTAAAAATCTGACATTATATTGTGACATTATTGTACAAATGGGTTACATTTAATCCTGGCCATAAAGGCAAAAAAGGACACAAAAAACCATTTCATTTGTATACAAAAAAGGCCTCTTGAAGGAACGTTTAAAAATTCACATAACAATGCAAATTCCACATTAAAAAAAAAAAGGGGAGCTAATTAAAACATGATGACATTATTGTCACAATAGGCCAGAAACAACAAATTGAGGTAAAAAAAACCCACAAAAAATGTACGCCAATTGATTGTGTAATCCTGACATTAGCAGGTATGATTTCCACCTGCGTACGGTTTTGTGCTATCCCAATAAACTGCTTTCCAAACACATACCAAGCCGGTTTTCAATACAACACTAATTGTTTTTGTGACCACCCGCGATTAATCGCTGCAACATCATGGAGTCCCGGGACGGAGGAGAAGGCCATCGCCAATGTGGTCGAGTAATCCAGACCCTAAACTGTGCGAGCATTTTGAAGGGAAAGAGGATGTTCCAGTGACGTATGTGACGGTCCGAACACATTTGACGTTCGCATCTGCTAATGTATGTACGCCCCAAAAACGCCTCGCCACGCCTGCGTTTTTCCATCTCCACCCCCGTCAACACCCAAAAACGCCCTGTTCTGTCAATCACATTTGACATGTCACTTCCTGTACGCTATTTTAGGAACGAGAGAAAAAAAGCTCGCAATCTGCCGTACGCACATGCGCAGTGTAACACCGACGCATGCGCGGTTAGTCAACATCGGAACGCAACGAGCGTACTGCTGTTTGCGAGTGGCTCTGAATGAGGGCCTTAGACCTGGAATCTGTGGTTCCAAAGCACAAGTGTTATTCAGGTAAAAGTTCAGACAGTTACACGCAATTGATCCATACACAATTTAGGCGCAAAAGGAAAATTATACAGACCCAAGTACAGTATACATATGCAGCGCTTCCGGACCCAAGAGTTAGGCATCAGCAAGAGACCCCTAGTCATTCAGCGTTCAGCACAAAGACTAAGAAACAGCATTCGGGCACACATATTTATACCCCCCCAGAATAAACAGGACAATAGGGAAGTTTGTTGCTGATGTCATTGGTTTCCAGAGGAGAAGCATCTGTTACAGCACATTTAACAGGCTGGTTCAAACAGATTCTCCTTGCCTCTAACAGCTGGGGGTCTTTCTCTACATGCCCCCTATAACAGCCTAACAGTTGTTCATGAAATATACATTTTGTTGCTTGTAGGCTCTGCAATCCATAACTCGTGAATGCAGATGCGATCTCCCCACCGATAACACCGGAATACTGTAAAGAGAGTACACATCAGTTCAAATCCAAACACGACTTCATTAGCATGTATAATACCTTAGTTCTCAAATATCTTTATTTCACAGCATTTAAACTAACTGAACCAACTTAAATCATACACTTTAAAGCTTATTGAACCTTGTGTGTGAATATGTAATGTGTGGGTATTCAGGGTTTGATATAAGGACGCTAGTTAACTTGGGGCAGATGCGTGCGCATAAAGCTAGTAAAACAGCGGTTTCATACAAAGTCCTATGTATCCACTAATATGCGGCTAGTTAACAGCGCAATTGTGTGTATTAATGTGTGAATGAGAAATGGTGAAAAATGCAATCGCATGGTTCTAATAGTAATATCGCCACATGTACTAAAAATGTGAGTTTATCTAAAATGGCGCTTAGGCGGCCATTCGCAAAATGGCATCTTGCGATCTCATTTTCAAGATGGCGTCTTGCGGCCAGTCGCAAGATGGCATCGCTGAGATTCAATTTTAAACTGAACTTGTCTCAGCCAATTACTCAGCTTCGACAGTACATTTGAATTTTTAGATTTGTATTATACTTTACAAATATAAATGGTTAATAAACACAGGAAAAAGGCATTTGATTAGAAAAAGCAGTTGGTGTCAATAAAAACCAAAAGCATCATAGCTATTCATATAAAAACACATTTGCTAAGCCAACAATAGTAATTTTGTTAATTAAGCTAATTCACAAATGCAAATTCACCAGAACAATTGGTCAGCCAATTATCCCTGTTATTAGCAACAACTTACACAATTATTAGGTGCTTGCATTGTGTGGTTCCAAATAGCAACATCACTCGTAACATCAGTTACATTAGATAGTATCGAATCTACTATGGAGCGTGCGGGTGCCCATACCCTACCACAAGCTTTACGATCATCCCAACCTGAAACCTGCTCGCAGAGTGATGTATTACTACTTTCGGTCTTATATGTCGCTTGCAGAAGGTAATGTATTTATGCCCCTAAAATGCTGTGTGAACACTGGGGCACGCCTGCATTTTTAGATCACCACCCCCATCAACACCCACAAACGGCCCTTCCTGTCAATCAACTATCGGGTGTCACTTCCTGCTCGCAAGCCGTACAAGTGAAGGAACATGTAATTGCAGGGACTCGAACGCACATGCGCACAACAAAGTGCACACATGCGCGGTCTGATAACATCAGCCATGTACGAGCGAGTGGCCGCTTGCGAGCGGCTCTGTATCAGGTCCTGTGTCTGTGGGACCTGTTATTGCCCACACTAGACTAGAAGTTAAGGAAATTGAAGATGTCCTGGTGAAAGTCAGAGTAGTTGAGGTCACCCCACCAGAGTAAACAGACCTGTACCATTTGGAAGAAAGAAAATTAATTCATATTGTGGTACCACCAAATTTGCACCCAAATAGGGGTCCCCCAATTTTTTTGGTATATATAAATGTACATACAACCCCATCCAACTCCTGTCAGGAATGCTGAACTTATGTGACCTTGCTTGTGGTAACCCCTACTGGGCATGTGCAGCCAGGGGGGAAGACTGTCCAGCTGGCCAGCAACCCATTGATTGGCATCTTAGGTTGCAGGGCAGAGGACCTGTGGATGGGCTGCTACTGAGTCCCCTGGACCAATGATTCATGCTGGACAGTGCCAGGGAGGAGGGCTAGAGAAGGCACCTAAGTGTTAAATATGGCTCCCCAAAGCCCTGGAAGAGTGGAGCCTGGCATCTGTTATTGCAGTGGAGAATGTTTGTGGCACAGTGCGGGTTGAGGCGGGACCTGCCAATCCCCTAGGAAAGTGCCACCGGTACGGAATGCAGCAGAGGGCTGGAGAATCTGAGCAAACCACGCAGGACACCACTGCTGGAGGGGAAACAACCTGAGTTATTTCCCCCTCAGTGCATTGAGAGCCGGGTCACATATACCACTGTCACTCATGCTGGAGCTGCCGGAGAGGGTCCCTTTGTTGCTGACTAAGGAGCGCTACTGCTGCTGGGGTGGATCGCTGCTGAGGAAGAGAGGACTGGAGCATGGAGGACTGCACCACTGAGCCTGCTGAGAACCCAAAGAGAAGTGCCGCTGGGACCTACTGAGAGGGCTGTAGGATGCCTTATGCTGTGGTCTGCCCAGAGAAGTGCTCAATAATCCAGAAGACTGGCACCAAGGTGCTGACTACAGGACTGGGGAGAAGGTGCCCGCTCCTCGACTTGGCCACAGCCACTACAGGGAGGGACCACGCAGAGGACCGCTGGCCAGCGCAGGCATCGAGGACAGCCCCTGCTGATGGAAGACCTGGAGGACCCTGCTGCAAGCCCCAGCCAGAAAGGACACTGCTGCTGGGACCATTGAGGAGACCACCCCCACTGCCCGAGGAGACTGCTGCCATAGGAGGAAAGAATATTGCTGTCAAGAAGATCCCAGCTGGGAGAGGCTGCCTTTCTGCTACTGCCACACCACAGAGGACCCCCTCCTTCCCTTGGAAATGTGCTCTCTACCTGGATCTCACTGAGCGACTAAAGATCCAGACCATGCTTTGCCGAACACAGCGACATAGCGCAGCCTGGTGTGGTGCCCAGCATCCCGGGCTTGCAGTTGGTGAACCCAGGAATCATATTGGGCAGAAGAGCCCCTGCCTTTGGTGATACCTGCAACTACTCCTCATCCCTGCCCCATAGAAATTAGCTGTTGTTTGGCCTGTTCCCCTCTTACCTTATCCCTGGGTATTGTTTATTTATCAGAGCCCCCCATATTAGGGTTAGTGCTGCCTCCGAGCAGCAGTGGGAAGAGGCTCCCAGGTAGTTAGGCTGTCCAGTCCCTTTATCAGTATAGTATTTACTGTGAGCTATCTTAGGGGGCAAGTAGCAGTGAGAGATTCTGTTTAAGCTGTTCATTTGTGTGGTGTTAGGTGCGCCGCTATTTAGGGGGGAAGTAAGGGATAGGATACCCCTTTCTCATATTCATTGCTTATTTGGTGTTTTATCTTTGTTGTGAACCTCCAGCTCATGCTGGGAGGGGACGTGACTTGGTTAATTGTGTTAGCTCATGTCTGATGCAATTGTGTAACTGTAAATGCTGTTTTTTGTTTATTTTCTTGCATGAAATGTATATCTATTCGCTGGTAGTGGTAAAAATGCAAATGTCTTTAATGCACTGCTTGTTTCCTGGTATCTGCTGCAAGGACAGTTTATGCTAATGTAATGTATATTCCCCCTTGCCGGTGCATAATTTGTATGCTGACATTTCTCAAAGCACTGTGTATTTTACTGTGAAGCCTTTACCTTGTTAATTTCTGTGGTGTACTGTATAGGTAATGTTTATTTGACCCTGTGTAACCCCAGCTGGCAATCTTTTGTTGTAAAAGTGTTAGCAAGGGCTGTGTTTAAATGCTACAATCTGCCGGTCAACTACTGATTCCAGCATAGCCTATTTGTATTCTCTGTACTGTCATTTTTTTGTGAGTAGTCTCTTAGCATATCTCATTCAGAGACCATTTAAACTGTCTGTTCATTGTTACTTCCAGCAACAATAAAATACATTTGTTTTCGAAGAACATCAGACTCGGGCATGTGTCTGTAAATAGGGAAATCTTAGGCTTGCCTCTCTCTCACGGTGTGTCCTACCTCAATCATGGGAAATTCGGCCACAAGAAAGCATAACAGACACATCTGAACTTGGTGCTAGTGGTGCATCACTATAAAAACTTCCAGCGCATCCCAATATGATGCAGTTGATGGTTAGAGAACTAGCAGAAAAGTGTGAAGCTTGCTGATTGCAGAATTACCACAAGAAGTTGGCTGGAGGTATGGGATCTCCAGGGAAGAATATGCAGGACAGGAGGGGCAGATTTATTTCATTGGCCCCAAGCCCACTAAACATGTGGTTTTCAATACTGCTGCACTGCAATGGACACTTATTTTTGGGGTGCTTTTCATACAGCCCTCTGTCAATGTTGACCAACAAGCTACAATTAAAATGTTGGAATATCTTAAACACATTCCACTGGTAAGCAAGTCAAAGACTGGGCAGCCGAGCTGGAGGTGTACTGGTTGTCCCTGTTAGCAGCAAGATTCTGTGTTGATTATGAGTAAACTCCTGAAAACCAAGAAAAAATCACCCATGCACACTTTAAGGGGTTGCGGCAAAGTCTTTCAGGATGCTATGTGTTGTTAGAATGAGAGGGCAGTAGGAGGATACCTCTCAAATGCCAAGGTGGAACTGGCACAAGGGGAAGCTATAGGCTCCCTATTGAATATGCTAACAAGTGTGTACATAGCAAAGGAAATTGAATGTTCAGTACTTAGTGAGAAGGTCTGGGTGCTTCCTTCAGAGCAACATACACAGAAATTGAAGGGATAAATTGTTGCATTTGGGTTGGGACAGACATAGTGTGTTTTACTGGAACTTGACACATCCTATTTTCCATTCTATAAGTTGTATCCCATAACCACATGATGGCTATCCACAGATTGATAAGGCCCTGTGGAAAGCATCTTGTGCCTGAATGCCCTGTTTTTTTATTGCATTTACCTTATATGGACAATTAATCCTGCTGTTGAAAAGAACAAAGTAGTATTGCAGATCCCTTGACCAATTCATTTATGCAGCTGCACTATACAGTAGATCTTCTAAACAGCTACAGCTAAAAGTCTGAAGTTGTTAAATTCTGCTAATTGGTCTCTACTGTAGACATCAGAGGATGGTTGGGTTATGGTTTGATGTTCTAGAACTAGGTCATATTTGCATTAAAGTAGTATTACTATGTATTTCTTAAGCTATAAAGCGGCAGAAAACACCAAGATGATGCTCATACAGCGCTGTGGTTCTCATGATGATACAGGACCATTGGGTGTGCATGAGATGATTAGCCAGCCAGATGTTATCTCTTTTCAGACCTCCACCCCATAAAATGTAACAGCGGTTTGTGCTGGGATGGAAAAAAATTGTGTTGTCCTCCATTTTGCTTTGCATATAGAACTTATTTTGAGTTGTCTGTCTGACACAGATTGTCTGACATTTAGATATATAGACGTTTGGAAAGTCTCCTGAAATGTAAATGTCATATTATTTTCTTACTACTTCTGCCTACAGGTACTGTAGTAACTGCAACTGTAAATATTCTTAGTTACTTAGGCAATTAAATGCTTTAGATTATGTTTATAGCATGTATCAATGGGATCTGGTTATTGTTCTCTTGTGGTATATAAGCTGTAAGACTGCACGGCTGCTTTGAACTTCACACTCAGGTGGTCTGCAGCCACAACTGTGATTTGTAACCTGTCAACCGATACCTGAGTCCTGGTCCAGCCCACAGTCTAAGAGGCCCTATGGCCTGGATTCCACTGTGATTGAAAGTATCATGTAAAGGACAAGACTTGTAGCTAATTATTAAGAACCATTACTTATACTTATCTGAATAGAATGGGGAGCAAGGATATCTCTAAAACAGTGTTGCTTGTGTGTCTTTCCAACCATTACATCCTATTGTTGGCTGGTTACGGATACGGAGACATAAGGTCCATGAATATTTATTTCTACATTTAGGGCCTTATTCACAGGTGGATGTAGATGCAGCCTCATCTGTGCCTTTTTGGTGGTTGCATGTCTGCAACTTATGCAAATGCCCTTCCCTGGTATCCATCTGTGTGTATAACTGTACAAGGGCTGAGACAAGCACTTAGAGACTCTGGAGCTTCTGTAATACTGCCTGTTGCTTCTTTAGATGCCAGCACCAGTCACACCATGGAAAATAGCACCTGTCATGACCAGAGTTGTTGTACCTGGTGTACCTGGCGGGTGCTTTGGTGCGGTCATACCAGTGGGGGTGCTCGCATTGAGGTTGGCACGAGGTGCACGTGGTTGTCTGAGGGGTACAAGCCATGTGGTGACAGGTAAGACTGTCAATGCTGCCACACTGGGGATTGCTGGGCGCCACAATCTTGCTTTTTGGCATGTGACCTAAATAGGCCAATCATGTTGGAGCATCTTGAGTTTACTCTCAGCAGCCTATCATGCACTTTCCCATAGCACTTAAGGGTGTTCACCATGCCCTCTAGTTGCCAGTGCAACATATACACAGCACAAGCTGTGTGAGAGTTCTCTGTGCTCCTTAGCTCAGTGTGTTATTTACAGTCCCAGCAGTGCTCCATCTCCTGCTCTGTCTCCATCACAGGCTGTTCCCAGATATCCGCATCTACCCTGCTATACTCTATTACTCACCCCATGGTTTGTGTACCCTCCAGCTCTCTGGACACAGAACCCACTCCAGTACTTCAGATCTCTGTTCCTTAGTTACACCTCCATTGGACTTGCATTTTCTCTGCCTAACACCTGTTTTCAGACTCACTAATTGGACTTTGTTTTCTCTGCCTGGCATCTGTTTCCAGCCTCACTAATTGGACTTTGTTTTTCTGCCACACATCACTTGGACTTGTTTATTTCTGCCAGTTTATATATCCATCACCATTTCATGAATTCTAATACTCCCATTTGACCTGCTGCATTTCAATACTGCAAACCTGTTCCAGGTTTATTTCCTGCATCCACCCTGGATTCAAAAAATAATTCAAACCTGACAGTTGGCACTGGCCAAATGGATTTGGCCACTGGACAGGAGTCTAGAATGGATTTGCTACAAGGTATTGCCAATTGACTGGTTCATAGTTAGCTGGCTACCTGATAATATACGGTAGTCTGGCTGCAGATTAAACTCCTGTTCCAGGAGAGCTCGATGCCGGGGAGGTGTGCAGGTGGTGAACAGAGTTCCCTAGGCTCAATATGGAGACGGTAATCTCATGGACAGTATACAAATTCATATACAGTGCACAAATGGTCCAACAGAACTGGTATGATATCAATTGGTGCATTTCACTGGGTTTGGGGGTCCCGGTTTCTTCAGTAGGTGTGTTTGTACAATGTCTTGCCAACCTTGTCATGTGCTTCTAATACCCTATTTATACCAACATGAAAATAGTGGGTTGATGCATGTGAACATGCATCAACCCGGGATTTTTGTCAGTGTAAATGGATCCTCTCAGGTCCAGGGACCAGGGGTTCCAACTCGGGTAGCTTACAAATTTGACAAGGGTAGCTCCCATGTCACCCTATAGGGTAAATTGTGCAATCCAGGTGATGATGACCCAGATCATGCCACATGCTGCTCGCTTGTCTGGCTTCAGTGGTGCTTGGAGATACATACATGTATACTGGAGGAAACGAGACCCCTTATTTACAGTTTTATCATACACTGTTACCCATAGAAATAATCCCAGTACTGAGAGGTTCCTGCTGGAACTTGGATAGAAATCTCTACTACTAATTTCAGCACCTACATGAGCAGGACAGCTGTATATTACAGAGATCAGTCACAACAACGGAAGCACATTCAACACTTACTCCAGTTTCATTTAGTTTTTTTTATCACTTCCACATATCTATTTGTCCCCTCCTTATATACTGTATTTTATGTTCTAATATTTTGATGGTATATTTTAAAATGGATAATATTAATTTTATTTAAAAAATATATAAAAGCTATGTTTTAAACCATACAAATATTCCAAGATAAATGTTATTTTCTCTCTTGTTTGTTGTGTACTATAGTATTAGCTGTCAGTAGTAGCACAGCCTAATGCCATGATAGTGACAAATTACATTTCAAAAAGAGAAATAATCATTTAAGGCAATTTTGGGGGGTTTCCCCATACACATTTTTTATTACACTGGTGCAGAAGATCAACAATAGATGTTTCTCCTCTGCAGTCTTTAACAAGATTGACTTATATAAAACACTTGTCACATTCAGAAAATAAAAATTTCCTCACATGTAAACATATAGAAGTTATACAAATTAACCTACTTAAGAAACATATGCTACATTCAGGCCCTTTGAATGATTCCTCATGTGATTCATATGTGTTATTTTACTATGAAAACACTTGCTGCATTCAGAACATTTAAATGTCTTCTCTCCTATTTGACTCCTCTGATGTCTAACAAGTTCATACTTGGTGATAAAACACTTGCAGCATTCAGAACATTTAAATGGCTTCTCCCCTGTGTGAATCATCTCATGTCTAACAAAAAGTTGTTTCTTGGTAAAACACTTGCTACAATCAGAGCATCTAAATGGTTTCTCTCCTGTGTGAATCCTCTGATGTATAACAAGTTCTTGCTTGGTGATAAAACACTTGCTACATTCAGAGCATCTAAATGGTTTCTCTCCTGTGTGAATCCTCTGATGTATAACAAGTTTTTGCTTGGTGATAAAAAATTTGCTACATTCAGAGCATTTATATGGCTTCTCTCCTGTGTGAATCCTCTGATGTGTTACAAGTTCTTGCTTGGTGGTCAAACACTTGCTACATTCAGAGCATGTATATGGCTTCTCTCCTGTGTGAATCATCTGATGTGTAACAAGATGTGACTTGTTGGTAAAACACTTGCTACATTCAGAGCATTTATATGGTTTATCTCCTGTGTGAATCCTCTTATGTATAAAAAGTACTTGCTTGGATGTAAAACAGTTGCTACATTCAGAGCATGTAAATGGCTTCTCTCCTGTGTGAGTCCTCTGATGTATAACAAGTTCTTGCTTGGTGGTAAAACAGTTGTTACATTCAGAACAGGTAAAAGATTTCTCTCCTGTGTGAATCATCTGATGTATGACAAGTTGTTGCTTGGTGATAAAACACTTGGTACATTTAGAGCAATTAAACAGCTTTTCTCCAGTATGAGTCATCTGATGTCTAAGAAGATGATGCTTATTTGTAAAACACTTGGTACATTCACAGCAATTAAAAGGCTTTTCTACTGTATGAATCATCTGATGTCTAGCAAGTTGTTGTTTGGTGATAAAACACTTGCTGCACTCAGAACATGGAAATGGCTTCTCTCCTGTGTGACTCCTCTGATGTATGATAAGATATGATTTATGTGTAAAGCTTTTGTCACACTCAGAGCATAGATGTGCTTTCTTTCCTATGAGACTCATCATGTATTAGATGAGAAATTATTTAGCTGTAAATGTTTTTCAATTTAGAAAATGAAAGTAGCTTTAGCAAATCTCCAGTAGAAAAAAATTATGTTTTTTTTGCTTGATCAGAGAGAAATTTTACTTTTCACAATGGCTTCTAATATTCCTTGTGCAGATTCTGCTCCTTATTTGTCCTATAAGGAAAAATGTAAATTAAATACATAAAATTTACTGGGTTACATCTATTATTAGATTTATAGTCTTATTTTATATTAGGAACATTATATATATATATACAGTCAGGTGCATAAATATTGGGACATCGACAAAATTTTCATATTTTGGCCTCTATTCACCACCACAATGGCTTTGAAATGAAACAAACAAGATGTGCTTTAACTGTAGACTTTCAGATTTAATTTGAGGGTAATTACATCCAAATCAGGTAAACAGTGTAGGAATTACAACGGTTTCTATATGTGCCTCCCACTTTTTAAGGGGCCAAAAGTAATGGGACTATCTACACAAAAGTTATTTCATGGACAGGTGTGAGCTATTCCCTCATTATTTCATTATCAATAAAGCAGGTAAAAGGTCTGGAGTTGGTTCCAGGTATGACATTTGCATTTGGAATCAGTTGCTGTCGACTCTCAATATGAGATCCAAAGAGCAGTCACTATCAGTGAAGCAAGCCATCATTAGGCTCAAAACAAACCCATCAGAGAGATAGCAAAAAAAAAAATATATATATATATATATATATATATATAAAGAGAGAGAGAGAGAGAGAGTCTAGTAGGTCCAGCA
The DNA here is from genome assembly GCA_031769625.1 of Taudactylus pleione. Classification (NCBI taxonomy): domain Eukaryota; kingdom Metazoa; phylum Chordata; class Amphibia; order Anura; family Myobatrachidae; genus Taudactylus; species Taudactylus pleione. The sequence continues at coordinate 4,950,015 of JAUIMM010000144.1, read as the reverse complement.
CTCATGCTCTTCTCCAATTAATTGGACCAGGGTGCACACTCGAATATAGCATATACAATACCGAGGTGAAAAGTCCCTATTGTGGCAATACACAGAGCGTCACTCCAGGATTTGAAAAATAAAGTTTACTTCAATGTTTCGGGACCATTGCAGCCCCTTCATCAGGAATATGCAACAAACCTGAAGACGGGGTTGTAATGTTCCTGAAACGTTGAAGTAAACTTTATTTTTAAAATCCTGGAGTGATGCTCTGTGTATTGCCGCAATAGTGGCTTTTCACCTTCGTACTGTATAGATATATATATATATATATATATAAAAATTTCCAGTCAGATGTGCAGCACAGAGACCTCTACGCTCCTGCAGCAGATAAATACTTGATATAAAATACACAGTCCAGTATTGTTTCAATACATATACTATAATCCTCATACTATGACCTTATAATGTGCAGATTATGCATTACTCACCCCCTGCACTGACCATAGATGGGTAACACATGCTACCGATCCTGTCACACCTATTGTCAGCTGATGCACCAGGAAGCCACCATTATCTCTGCACACACCATGGGAATGGGGATAATGTGACCATCTCACAGCCATTGCTCAGTGTGATGTGTGCAGAGGAATCAGTGATCATTGTTATATGCGATAAGCAGGTTTTTAAAAGGTAAGAGAAATGGGTAGGTTTGATGTAAGGGCCTAGGGTACATTACAAAAGGTGGAGAAAATTATATTAAGAAACTTGACTGAATAGTTTGTATTGAAAACCAAATATACATGTGCCCAGCAGTATATGTAAGATTGTCTGAGGGGCAGATTTAACTTCGACACAATATTTACCCCAGAAATTCAGATGCTGCCTCAGGTAAGGATTAAACTGACAGATTCAAACACTTATTACTGAGTCTATGGGTTACCACATGCTACCTCCGGGCTTCTCACACTGGGAAACTGACATCTAATCATGGGAATAACTACCATAGGTGTAAGAGGTACAGCTGCTATGGGGCCAGAGCTGAGGGGCCCATCATTCTTGTCAAAGTGAAAAGTGTTATATACTTGTTTCACCTTTGGGTGATACATAGGGGCACTTACAAACTTGTGCTATGGAGACTTCCAATACCTAGTTATGCCCCTGCAACTAAATTAATAGGTCTGGGCATTAAACTCAGAGCTTTAGCCACATGGAAAACATTGTGGGTAATTGAATCTGCTTATTAGTGTACCTGAACTATGTATAACAATAAAAAATATAGTAACGTTATGCACTAAGCAATATGTAAAATACTATGTTGGAACTGCCACCAAAATATCCCTTTAAATATACTTATCTCATGTAAAGAGTAATATCTAATTAACTATGAAGGAACTGCCACCTAGATACCACTTTATATATACTAACCTGATGCACAGAGTAATATGTAAAATACTATGAAGAGCTGCCAACTTTATAAGCTTCAGAAAAAAAAGGATAATCCCTCCAGCACACTGCAATAATATCACCAAAAATACTTGTATCCTACATGATAATAGAAATTCAGGGGTATTAGTTGCATACACTTGCAAATATATGATTAAGCGTGAGGCAATATCAAGGATCCTCTATACCAGCATTCAGGAGTTCACGTCTGAGGTGCAGGGCACCCCAAAAGAATCCAGCAAATGACCATCCCCAGGGCATTACACAAAAAAGAGAAAAAAGGTGATAGTGAAGTGTAAAGTATAGATGTGTAAAGATAATTAATAAGTGTTAATATAATAAGAAAGAATTAAAAATGACATGAATAAAAATTATAAAAATTATTAATTATAATGAGTAAATATAACACCAATTAAACCTTATATATGACAGTCACAAACATCACTATTAGTAACTGTCATTTGAATACGATTAATGATCTCAATACTATTTATTATATCATACTACAATTAATTTTGTTAAATATTATTTTAATCTTAATATAATAAATGTTTTAATACATTTATTAATATTTTCAAGGAATAATTATCACTATAACTAAAGAATACAATTATTATAATTAATTAATGTATGACCATTCTTAGAATCTCTATAGCAAATAATAAAAAATAATAAAAAATTATTCTAATAGAGAAAAAAGGAATAAAACTCTGAGACACCCCCCCTAACTACAATTGCTAAGTTTGAGGTACATAAACAAAGCTAGGATGGCAACCTCGGTGTGCCCTGAGGAAACCAGACATCTGGCAAAATACATATTGGCTCTTGCACATCCATACTGCTGAGTTACAGTATTGATGGTCTACACATGCAATGAACCTGTCTGCACCAGCACGCTATTATAGCGCAAGAGTTCAGAGTGCACGGGACTCCTGAGAAGCAGCAGCGGGCAGTGTCAAACTCGCAGTGGACAATACCAGATCCACGAGGCTGCATTCTCATATGGCAATCACAGTCTTAGATAGGGAGGGGGATCAACAGTGGTGGACAGTGTCAGACCCGCGTCTGCAATCTCACACTGCCAATGATAGGAAGGGGGATTATTACACCAGCTGAGAATTTTATTTACAATAACCGCATGAAATGGGAACATCACCATATGAAATGGGGACATTGTAAAAGATCAATCTCATCTCATATTATCACATCAAAGGGGGAATAACAATCTATAAAATAGATGTTACCCAGTCAATGCAGTAAATGACCAGATGGATAATAAGTGTGTACTATTATCCTCATGTTGTTCTAGACATAAGAATAAATAGATAACACTAAGGAATGTTATAAACATCTTATATTTGTGTCATACCATCACCAGTCAACCAGTCCCCCGACCCCCGCTTCCCGATTTCTACCTTTTTCAAATATCAACTTGAAAAGGAAACGGTAACATTAATATCATTTGTGGACCTCAGTAACATTTAAACAATACACAGTTTACAATGTTACAATTGCTCTGATATTGCATTTATAAACAAACAAACTCATGTTCCGAGAAGACAGTACTGCAAAACTGTACTGATAAATCACATAAATAATGTATCAATAAATTTGATGTGAAAAGTTGAGTACCAAACGTCATATGGTTCTGCAGACTGCCCTAACAAAAGGATACACAAAAACGTGATATAACACTGAGCAATTAATACGAATAATACTGTGATTCAGCAGAATGGATTTTTAAATTTAAAAATTAATACACTTTTTCCATTCTATCAGCACCATTTCTACTACTGTATCTATATTTTAATAATTGCTTGTGATCTTAATTGATCATTTAATAAAGGTTATATTTTAATTACTATTCAAGAAGCAACCAATTTCCAAGAAGGTCCTGGAGAGCCCCTTTGAAGTCTCACACTATATATTGTTTTCTTTTTAACCTTTATAAGGTTAAAACTTTAGATTATAAGCTTGTGGGCAGGGCCCTCTTTCCTTTATGTTTATATGTTACTAGCCAGTTTGGTTCTATTAATGTTATTTCCATTTGTAAAGCACAATGGAATATGCTGCGCTATATAAGAAACTGTTAATAATAAAGAATAGTTATATAACACTTGCACAAAATACTATTACATTTTAATTATACTAATAAAAAAAGAAAACATTGTAATAATTTTGGATACAATTATAAAGATTATCTAGAATTGTTAGCCACATAAAGCCACTGTATTGGTAGGGAGCAATGATATGTATAGATGGATAGATAAAAATTATCTCACATAATAAAAAAATAAAAGGAGATATAAATTACATACTGTAGATTATATTGTTGAAAGAGAATATATAGATATAGTGTACAAAACTGATACAATAATTCTGATAGAGAAAATATAGATTAATTATATAGATGACCCCTAAATTTTACTAATGTACAAAAAGTAATATATGAAAAGTCTATGTATGTATCAATATATTCTTATGTATAATATAATTACCTTATTTTGGAGATTCTTTCTCCTTCCAGCTCCAACAAGCAACTAAACCAGCAGCTCCTCCATCAGCTATCAGTAGCCTAATACAGCCTATTTGTAGTCATTCTTCCCCCATCTCTCCCCATAGTTCCCAGGATGACCAGTCAGAATTCTTACACTGAAAGGTGACACATAAACACAGCAGCTTCTCGTGCTTACCTCCTTGTCTTGTAAATGAGGTGTAAATATTCTGAAGGGCACTTATTACAATGGGAAATGCTAATTACACCTTGGCAGGGGTAACACCTTGCATTCTAATTAGATCATAGCAGCCTCTGGCCTCCTGTTCTGTCACCAAAGGGACCTTTTGTTTAGGTATCACCTATTGTCTGGGCAGAGTTTCAGCAGAAAGACCTGTTCTATACATCAGCAGGAACCTCACAATGATTCATTGTACATAATAACACACACACACACATACACACACACTGATGACAATGCATTCAAATGGCATCAAAATGTTGGCATTCATTTCCTGACTAAAAGTCAAATGTTTTAAATCTGAATAAAATTATATTACTCATGATCTTATAGACATTGTGATATAAAGGCTTAATATGAGTTTGTTAGACACATATAAAAAGTGCAGTTAATGACCATGTGTGAATTTATTTTTTAAAGGAGAATTTTAATATAATATATCTTTTAAACTCCCCCCAACAAGTAGTTATATTTTAGAACTTGAGTCAAAGTTAGAGGTAGTAAATAGTTATGTTTCTCATTATCTTAAAGATATTGTGATACAAAGGCTTACAAGTAAACCTTAAAGGAATTCCGCACCGGATAATATACTGCCAGTATGTAATAAATATCTGTGTGTGTGTGTAATTGGTGTTGTAAAATGTTCACTATATTCCCATTTAGTCATATGATCTCAGTCAAAAGGAGACCTTATTAAGGGACCCATATACAGTGCGATTCAAAGTTGGTAAGATGTGTAGTACGATTGCCCTTTAAAATTCTTCCATTGAAATTCTTTATACGATGTGGTTAAATGGTGTACGATTGTTTGTTATGATCTTACTATATGATGCATAGAAGTGTATTATACATTGTACTCAAGATTGTAGATCTTACTGTTTTGCAGTAAGATCTACGATCCAACTACATGACTGCAGGGATGTGCATCAGCATCGAATACACACAGAAACTACACACGATGTGCATGATTGATCATTACTATTGATCAAAATCATGCACATCGTGTAAAAAATTGCACTGTGTATGGGCCGCTTTACTGGTAAGTCTGTGGTGCTCTTCAGAGTCAATTTGTAATGCATGAACAATTAAAGGAAGAGATCGAAATGGTGTTGGTTCAGAGAGTTGAGGGCTTCTTTCAGGACTTATAAAGGGACTGTTTCTCTATCATGGATTGGAGGTATGCATGACTCCTTATAACAGGTTTTCAAAGTCCGGACCTTTTTTCACCTGATTGGGGGAATCATTTTTTGCATACTCTTCTGTTTGCATCTTCCCAATCCTATTGTGATTCGGTCTCTGTTTATGGACTTCTTTCATCAGTTCCTGTTTTAGTATTTTACACACAATTTTTATCCATTTTTGTATTTAATAAATATTGTTTACATCAGCTGAACTATGGGATGCATTACATCATTAACCTTAAAAAAAACTTTTAAGGGTGGAGCCCGACCATTACACATGTGAGTTGGGGTATGTTATCTCCTCTGTAGATCACACATGGTGATGTAAAGAAACTTCCCACACATAATTGAAATGAGTCTACAGTACACCATACTAGATTGATTAGTGGTGGCAATGATCTATTCTACCTCTGGGAGAATTTGAATTCACAATTCAATTTCCATAACCACATAAAAGGAATTTGTACCTTTAATTGAACCACAATGTATTAATCATGACTGAAAACTATCGATCAAGCATACAGAACATCAAAGTGGTGACATTTGGGTATCAGTATTATTTCTCATAGCCTCAATTGCATTTTTTGATCTGCATATGTTTTCCATAAGCACATAAAAGGAATTTGTACCTTTAATTGCACTGCAAATACTACTCATTGGTCCTTTTTGTTGTCTTTTCTTTAGTTTGACATTTATTGATCATCACTGCAAAATATCGATCAAGCATACAGAACATCGATTTTAAGTGGTGACATTTGGGTATAAGTATTATTTCCCATAACCTCAATCTGCATATGTTTCATCTTTGATATTATATACGATGTCTTTGCTGGTTTAGTTTTATATGTCGCTTTTGATCCCCTGCACTCTGGAAAAATGTATCTCTTATTTAGGGCACTCTTGTAGGTTTACAACAATTGGATAGTTTAGAATACTTTAAAACTTAACTTGTAATGGTATCTAATAAAAAATGTGAGCAAAACTGAACACATGTATTAACATCTACAAATATTTATTCACAAAAAATTTTTCTCCATTGTGAAAGAAAAAAAGGTTAAATGCTAGGCAAAATATTATCAATCAGTTAGGGGTAATGCAGTATATATACCATGTATTATAACAGTCACTGACTCACAGACAGTCTTATGCTGGCCATACATGATCCACCCGATATCTGCGGATTACCTCTATAATTGTAGCATGTGTGGGCGACTGAGTGTTAAATATTGCATCGTTCGGGCATGCCATATTGTCCTGCATGCCGGTCCGATGTGATATTTAGGAGTTAAAACGGTGGCAGCATCAGGCAGTCTATGCCCAGCCATGGCCGACAGACAGACATTTCTTGTGTTCTTCCCATGGAAGGAACAGGGAAATGTCTCCTACCCTGAGGGCAGAGAGCAGATATCGGGGCTAATACACTGTCAGATATCTCACAGTGTATACCGTGGACATCTGCGGGGTGGCGGGCTGCCAGATTAAAAATTTGTCGGTCTTGTCGGTCTCTGTTGTTTTATGTCACCAGAAAAAGTAAATTTCACTACATAGGAATACAATTGCAATCATCTCCAATGAACATGCAAACAGAGAAAACCCAAAAGAGGGCTATTTTCAATACTGTAATTCACATATGGATATTTGCAATGATCTCAAATGGACATGCAAATGTAAAAAACATAATAAATACATCTAAGCACAATATATTCAAAGGTAATCAGCACAGATGTCATTAGGATTTTCTAACATTGAGTTTCACATGTGTGAAGCAGTAGCAATCATTTCAAATGCATTAGAGGTAAATTGTAGAGCAAAAGCATACAGTATGTAGTCAGTCATTGTAGGCAAAGTAACCCAGTACCTAAGTTTTTAAGCCTAAATTGTTTTCAGAATCTTAATATATAAATGGGGAAGTACATATATTCTGCCATGTGTGCACCATTGACATTAGACTTTATGAATGTACAATTTTAAATTAACTACACGAAAAGTAATGATTATATCTTATGACATTTTTCCCATGTTATTGGTGTTCCTGAGAACAGGAGTTAATCATGAGTATCATGTGCTAATGAGACCAATAGGTGAAGAAAGAAATCAGTTTCCCTCTGCTGAGTGTGTTTCCTGCTTTAGATGTTATCAGTGAGGCATTACATTAGTGGGTTTTAAATTACAGCAGGTGGCCAGCAGATGAGTGAGAAGATTAGAAGGTGGATGTATCAAGCTGTTAGGGTTAATGGCCATCTGCCCTGATGCACTGGGCAATGCTGGGGCTTTTCGCCACTTACCTGTTTCAGCTATACAACTCCTAAAGTTGGGGAGAGTGTGTGGCAGTCAAGGTAGTAGGTACAACCTGACTCAGGCTGGGACTGTGAACAAGCTGATATCGGCAAAGCACGTGTCAGACCTTAGACCTTCTGGGTCACATGATGCGCGCACATGATCCAGGCTTCCTGACATCACACAGCAGCTTGCACCTACTACCTTGACTTACACACACAGAGAAAACAATTTTGTGAATAAATATGTAGATGATAATACATGTGTTCAGTTTTGCTCATATTTTTTATAAGATAACATTAAAAGTTAAGTTTTATAGTATATTAAACTCAGGCTTGCCGACTATCTGGCTGCCTCTTCCAGGAGAGCTGGGGGGCATGTCACAGTTTTGAGGGTGGGCCAGGGATGTGACCTTGCAATCATGTCCTTGCGGAATCGCCCCAGGCAACATAATTCCTGTAATCTTGCCGTTGTGTTGCCGGGGGCGGGGCCATAAAGACACAATTTAGGTCGAAAACCATCATCAGCCCCTCTTCCCCCGCCCCTGCTGCAGATATATATATATTTTTTTAATATCCAGCAGTCGGGGAGGAGGGAAAATAACTGGGATAAGTTCCTACTTTTCCAGGAGGTCAGGAGTGGCACCTGATTTTTGGGAGGCTCCCGGCCAAACCGGGAAAGTAGGCATGTATGACTAATCTATCCAATTGTTGTACACCTACAAGAGGTCCACAATTACAGTCTGTTTCTTTCTTTTTTATTTAATTGTTCATGTAATACAAAGGCTTAATAAGAGATACTTAGCCAAATATAAATAGTGTAATTGATGACTATGTAACTGTTTTTAAAATAACTTTAATGTAATTGTTTTACAAATGCACCCTAAAAAGAACTTTAGAACTTGAGTGAAAGTTATAGGTGGTAAATATTAACTCACAATGAGTTTATCATCATTTTTGCATGCTAATGCCTAAGGCCAAACACTAGTGCTCTTAGAGGGAATTGTCAAGAACAAATCAAATTAGCACAGAGAAAAGACAGTCCAACATTATTTTAAGAAATTAAGGTCATACAGTCTGGGAAATTGCAATAACTTTGAAAGTTCCACCAAGTGCAGGTACAAACACCATACAGCGCTGTGATGTAACAGGCTCCCATGAGGATGAAAGACAGAGGATATATTTTTTATAGTCACTGCCCTCAGTAAACGCCTATTAATAGCACTTCAGACTAGAGGCCAAATTAATGATAAACTGAGTTCAAGCAGCAGACACATCTCACCGCTTATGATTCAGAAGAGACCTAAATCAGATCTTTATTGTAGAATTGCTGCAAAGTAAACACTACTATTGGAGAGAAATAAAAGGACTCTTGCTTAGTCCAAGGAATAGAGGCTGTGGTCATCATCCCATTCCCAAAGTGAACGTGTCTGATTCCACCTGTCATATCATACCACTGCAGATGGTGTAATAGATGTTAGCTATTTTATATTTAGTAACAAAGCAATGCATTAACCATTAACTTCCCCTCACTACTGAAAAAAACAGCTAAGATTCTATATGAGATTGTCAAACACTGTTTGGATTTGAAATGTCCTTTATTACACTTTCCCAAATATCTTTATAGACTAGTAGAAGTTGACAAAGTGCTAGTAATGCTAATAGTGGTGTGATCCTCCTGTTCCATAGACTGACAACATAGACTGATCCTTGAGTGACATCAGGAAAAAAGATCATTGATACTACAACAGGTGATCACACAGTGGTACAGGGAATGTAGGAACTGTCACCTTGCAATTTAGACTATCTCTCAATTTCATGTAAAATTAAAATGATACTATACACCCTGACAAAATGGGGTTTATATGGGGCTGAAGATCAAAGTCTTAACTGTGCTACAATCACTTCACAATTCCATGATGGATAATCTCATTGACCCCAGGGTCCTATGATCTTTAGATGCTAAAAAAGCATTGATCTGATAACCTGGGATCATCTGTTTGAGACAGTCAACCATTTTGGCCTACCCCCACTCTTTATTGAACTATTAATCTTTCTATATTCTTCCCCCATTATTTGAGTCCTCACTGATATATATTTGTCACCACTGTTTGTGCCATAGCAACCAATCAGATTCTAGGTATTATCTTCTAGAAGGTGCTAGATAAATGAAAAGTAGAATCTGATTGGTTGCTATGGGCAACATCACTTCTTAAATAGAACTCCCATCTTAGTAAATTTACCCCCAGAAGAGCAGAATCTGCTACACCTTGGAGAATCTGCTAGAGATGCTGCAGGTGTTTGACCTGGACTTCATCAAGAGAAATATTGAGCTCAGGGCCTGATTCAGAGCTGGATGCTCTGACCAGAGCGCTCGCTCTGAATTAGGGCCCTCCTACATGAAAATGGAGCGGCCTCTTGGATGCTCGCATTGCTGTGGGTGACCACCCACAGCTATAGCGAGCGTCCATGATGATGGTCGCGATGGTCAAGACCATCGCGACCATCGGGTTTGCGACAAGACCCTGTGGTAGGGTCTCACTGCCGCAAGCCCAGGAGTGATTTTTGCTCTATCAGAGCCAAAATCACTCCCACTGACATCACTAGTGATGTCAGTGGGGCCGGACCCAGACGGTAGGCGTTCCCATGGGAACGCCTCCGTCTGGCAACCACGCCTCCGGCACGCCCACTAAAGGGGGCGTGCTGTCAGTCACCATCGACAGTATGCCCCCTTTAGTGCGAGACCCATTCGGGTCTCGCACATGCACACGACGGAGCTCCCTCCGTGGTGTGCATGCACAATTCAGCACCATTGACCCGCTTGCGAGCGTCCTGCACTTGCGAGTGGGTCTGAATCAGCCCCTCAGTCCCAAGGTGATGGAGGACTTGGTGACCTGCCTAGGGGTCTGCTTCAAGGTATGCTCTGACACCATGCTGGAGTTGAAGAAGTGTGAAAGTGCCTGGAGCAAGAATCCCTCCTATATATCTGAGCTGATTATTCCCTGCTTGCCTTCTTCCTACATCACCAGGCAGGTACCAACTATAGGTGAGATCCAGCCCTCCCTTCTCCATGCCCCTTCAGGTCCAGCTCCCTGTGCCCTTTTAAGGTCTTTCATTTTAGCCCCTTTAGGATCAGCCTTCCCTACCCTCCCTGCACCTTTAAGCCTGGCCTTCCTAACTACCCTGCCCCTTTAATTACATAATTTCCTTCCCTTTTAGGTCCAGCCCTCCCTGCCTCTATAGGTTTAGTAATCCCTGCACTGTGCCCCTCCAAGTCCTGCCTACTCTGCCTTGTGGCTCCTAGGTCTTACCTTCCCTGCCTTGATTTACTCTCCCAGGTTGAAACCTCCCTGCTCTGTGCTTGTACAATGTCTAGCCACAAAGAGAGAAAGGTGCACCACTCAACCAATCAATAGTTAAATATATGTTTTTCTCAAACTGTCAGCTCCAAACAGCAGGTTCTGCAACCTGATAATAAGAAAAAACTGGATTCAAAATATGTTGAAGCGCTTGTTTGAAAAAGAACAATGGATACTATAAAAGCTATTTAATAAAATGCAATATACATGATACAAATTATTCCAAAAATATGGTATTCAGTATTCTGAATTATATGTATCAACTCTTAGGACAGTGCACAGATAATTATCTATAGGGAAGTCTGAATCCTCATAAACTGATTGCCTAACACAGCTGGTATGTGCACAAAATGGGGTAAATGTATTATAGCGGCACTTAACATGCCACTATATTGCTACCTGCTTTGTCTCTTTACCAAGGTGAAGCAGAAAGCACTAACAATGAGATGTATCAACACCTCATCGATCGGAGCAGATGAGTGATAACTCCCTTCTCTGGCGCTCCACATTAGAGACAGGAGTGCATCAGCCTAGTGTTAATCTGCTGTGTCTCATTCCTGGCCAGATCCACTAAGTATGTGTGGGATCTCACAAGTATCACGAGATCCCCGCGTGCAGCCTGAAGCCGGCAGCCGCTGCAGCAGGGACAGCGCTGTCCCTGCTGTGGGGATAGGGCAACACCAGGCTGTAGCTGTCGATAGCGACAACCAGCACTGGCCGAACGGTCAGGCTATCTGACCGTTCATACATTGCCCAGGCTATCAGAGCTGCTATCTTGTAGATAGCAGCACTGATAATAACAGTGGCGCATAGTTCACCTGTTATTTAGCGCCAAACCCCCTATCATACATCAGGTAGAAGCAGTATCAGTGCACATAACATGCACTGATACTGCTTCTGAGCTTCTTACATCTCCCCCACTGTATGAAGACAGATTAATACTCACTGTCCTGATATCTGTGTCATTACGGATCTTTTACTCTCAAGTGAACTGTAAACTAATATATCCTCTGGGAAGCAAATGTTGAATAGTTAAAAGTTATTGACACTGTAGTCAGCCATATGTGTTATTGGCACAATACCTGTTGAGTACACACACTCAGATAGTCCTGTGTGGGGTGTAGTGCTTCACAATTCGATAATGGGAGTGCAAACTCTATGCTGATAGAAGGCACAGTCTGTCTTAATCTCAAATTGTCGGTTACCCAACCGTTGACTTTCAGATGTCTGTATGGTTCAGCGCTCTGCCGCCTGTCAGCGGGAATGCCAGCCTCCGATGGTGGCTATTGGTATATTTTATCTCAGTTCACAGTTTGCCGGCTACCTGATTATCTACGGTAGTCCGGCTGCAGATCCAACATCTGTTCCAGAGAGCTTGATGCCGGGGAGGAGTACAGGTGGTGAACAGAGTTCCATGGGCTCAAAAGGAGATGACAATCTCATGGACAGTATGCAAATGCATATCCAGTGCACAAATGGTCCAACAGAGCTGGTATGATATTACTTGATTTGTTTCTCCAGGTTTGGGGGTCCCGGTATCTTCAGAAGGTGTGTTTGTACAATGTTTAGCCAACCTTGTCATGTGCTTCTAATACCCTTTTTACATAGACATAAAAATCATGGGTTGATGCATGTGAACATGCATCAACCCAGGATTAATGTCAGTGTAAATGGATCCACCTGGGTCCAGGGACCAGGGTTTCAAACTAGGGAAGCTTACAGGGTTGGCAAAGGGAAGTTCCCGTGTCACCCTGTAGTGTAAATTGTGCAATCCAGGTGACGATGACCCAGATTGTGCCGCACGCTGCTCAATTGTCTGGTTTCAGTGGCGCTTGGAGATTACATCATCTCCAAGTGTCCACTGCAACCAGGGCCAGCCCAACCAGCATGGAGCAGCACTACATAGTGAGGTGAGAGGGAGGGGGAGCAAAAAGGGAGCAGGAGGGGGGTGATTGGAGAGCAGATTAACTGTGGCGGAAGAGCTGGGTTACTGTAAACATGGCTCTGGTGTGGATGGTGTATATCCACATTCCTAAGACTATAAGGATAAATACATAATATGCCAGGATACCAGAGTATGGAAGCTGGGAAGGGAATAACCAGGGCTAGAAGGTACATGCATATATACTGAAGGAACAAGGCAACTTATTTATAGATTTATCATACACTGTTTCCCATAAAAAGAATTTCAGTACTGAGAGGTTCCTGCTGGAACTTGGATAGAAAGCTCTACTACTAGTCCTAGCACCGCATGAGCAGGACACCTGTATATTACAGAGATCAGTCACAGCATCGGAAGCACAATCAACACTTGTTCCAGTTCCATTTTGTTTGTTTTTTATCACTTCCACATACCTATTTGTGCCTTTCTTATAAACTGTAATTTCTGTTCTAATATTTTGATGGTATATTTTAACATGGATAATATTAATTTTATTAAAAATCATAAAAGTAAAATTTTAAACCTGACAAATATTCCAAGATTAATGCTATTTTCTGTGTTGCTTGTTCTATGCTATTGCATTATGTGTCAGTAGTAGAACCGCCTTATGCCATGATAGTGAAAATTTACATTTCAAAAAGATAAATAATCATTTCAGACATTTTTTGGGGTTTCCCATACATATTATATGCTGGGGCAGAGGATCAACTACAGATGTTTTTACTCTCCTGTCTTTAACAAGAATGATTCATATAAAACACTTGTCACATTCAAAAAATAAAAATGTCCTCATATGTAAACATATAGAAGTTATACAAGTTTACCTACTTAAGAAACATATGCTACATTCAGGCCCTTAAAGTGATTCCTCATGTGATTCATACATGTTATTTTACTATTAAAACACTTGCTGCATTCTGAACATTTAAATATCTTCTCTCCTGTGTGAATCATCTCCTGTCTAACAAGAAGTTGTTTCTTGGTAAAACACTTGCTACAATCAGAGCATCTAAATAGTTTCTCTCCTGTGTGAATCCTCTGATGTACAACAAGTTCTTGCTTGGTGGTAAAACAGTTGTTACATTCAGAGCATGTAAATGATATCTCTCCTGTGTGAATCATCTGATGTATGACAAGTTGATGCTTGGTGATAAAACACTTGGTACATTCAGAGCAATTAAATGGCTTTTCTCCAGTATGAGTCATCTGATGTCTAACAAGTTGTTGCTTGGTGATAAAACACTTGCTGCATTCAGAACATCTAAATGGTTTATCTCCTGTGTGAATCCTCTGATGTATGAGAAGATGTGATTTATATGTAAAGCTTTTGTCACACTCAGAGCATAGATGTGTTTTCTTTCTTATGAGACTCATCATGTATTAGATGAGAAATTAATTCACTGTAAAAGTTTTTCTATGCAGAAAATGAAAGTAACGTTAGCAAATCCTCCAGTAGGAAAAAAATATGTTTGGTTTTTTTTGCTTGATCAGTAAAAAATGTACTTTCACAAAGTCTTCTAATAATCCTAGTGCAGATTCTGCTCCTTCTTTGTCCTATAAAGTAAAAGATTAATTGTTAAAAGCATAAAAATCACTAGGTTACAACTTTTATTACAGTTATAGTGTTATATTATATTGGGAACATTATATATATATATATATATATATATATATACACCAGGATGACTTACATTAGTCAATATGATTGCATGTCTAAAGATGTATGGAGAACGGTGAGACAGAACTGGCATGTTGTGGCCATGGATCCAGTGTTTAAGGGGAAGATCAATGAACCCCCACTTATAGCCTTTCGGCATGGGCAACATTTGAAAGAAATACTAATGCGTCCGACAAAATGCCCAATTAGATCAGCCAAGACCTGGCACCAGGATGCTAAACCTGGATGTTTCAGATGTGCGAACTTCACCACCTGTAGATCATTACAAACTGGTCCTACATTTCCACACCCTCATAGTGGATGACCAATTAAGTTGAGATTCAAACTTCACTGTTTATTGGACCATGTGGTCTATTTACTTCCATGCCCGTGCGATTTGGCTTATGTTGGCCTGACAACAAGGGTCTTCCGTGAACATATGGCCAACCAATGTTGCTCTATTAGACAAGCTATCTCTAAAGGTTGCTCTGATAAACCAGTTGCAATACACTTTCTTCAAGCAGGTCATCAAGTGTCAACACTCAAATGCCGCATCATAGATTGGGTCCCTAAATCACCACAAGGTGGAAATCGGGAACTAACCCATCGTAAATTGGAGGCCAAGTGGATTTTTCGTCTGGACACAGTGCCCCTTAGGATTTTAAATGAATCGAATCCTTTGAATATTTTTTTGAGATAAGCTACCCGCCTTGGTGTTTTAGTTGATTTTGGGATATTTATGTATTTTTTTGGTCATTTATGTGATTTTGTGTCTGTCTTTTTGTGTATATATTATTTTCAATATATAGGTTATTGGGTTAGGTAAGCCCTAATTGATTGGCTTTTTTTGACTATATATTAAAGGGTGTCCACATTTTGGACATTTTGCCCTTTTTTATAAAAAAAAAAAAAAAAGTATATAGCTTTATACTAAAGCTTTTTTTGATAAAAAATTGGTTTCTCTGATTGAATACGATGTTGACACATTTTCAATAGGTGGATTATTTGTGATGTCATGCTGTTTTGTGTAAATGTACACTTTTATGTATGGAGACTTTGGTTCTTCGTGTGTCCCGGAGAATGGTTTGCTTTTCCCAATTGACATGTTTATATAATAACCATATTAATTTGCATGGTGTTGATATACTATAATGAGCAACTTGGGCCCTATAGGATATCCTTTTAAGTTTTATCATTTGATTGTTTATGCATTACAGGGTGTGTTGTCTTGACAACCTTGTTGCTAGCGTTTGTGATGCTGATATGCCTTCAGTTTGTGGTTACTATGACAAAAAGCTCCACCTTTATGTGACCGGGTGTCTTGGTCACTTCCTGATCTATGCCTGCGTTCCACTGGGTGGAAGGCATGACACTTCCGGTTAGGTGCTTTAGTATTTTTGTACTTTGCTTTATAAGATGTACGTGGTGATCCGGTGCCTTGTTAAACTAACTGGTAGCATCAATTTGCGACGCGAGTGTTATACCAGTCACTGATCACCATGTCCATGGGCCTTGCCGGCTGTGATTTGCTGATGACCAGATGTTTGGTCATTTTCGGAGATGTGTTTTGCATTCCACAGGGTGGAACGCATGGCACTTCCGGTTCGGCGATGCTCAGCATGGCGATCTGCGGGAAAAGCTGGCTATTTAAGGGGACACAGGTAGAATGGTCTGTGGTGCTGTTTGGTGACATATACCGTCTATTGCACTGTTGTGATAATGCTGCTAGTCTTGATAAAGGTCAGGAATGACCGAAACGTCGACCGATTTATGTAAGAAATAAAAAGTAGTTTTTTCTATTGGAATTGCTCTGGTGAGTGCCCCTTTCATTATTGGATTATATATATATATATATATATATATATGTATATATGTGTGTGTGTGTTAAATAAACTAACAAATACGACCCAGCCATATACAATTGTTTTAAAACTGTAAGGTTATTAAGTTGCTATATCCTAATTTCCAGTCAGATGTGCAGCATAGACTTCGACACTCCTGCAGCAGATAAATACATGATATAAAATACACAGTCTATTATTTTTTTCAATAAATATACTATAATCCTTATACTGTGATCTTAGAATGTGCAGATTATACATTACCCCCTGCACTGACCATAGATGGGTAACACATGCTACCAATCCTGTCACACCTACTGTCATCTGATGCACAAGAATGTCACCATTATCTCTGCACACACCATGGGAATGGGGATAATGTGACCATCTCACAGTCACTGCTCAGTGTGATGTGTGCAGAGGAATCAGTGATCATTGTTATAGGAGATAAGCAGGCTTTTAAAAGGTAAATAATAAATAATTGTGTTACAGACATGGGTAGGTTTGGTGTAAGGGCCTAGGGTACATCACATAAGTTGGAGAAAACTATGGTTAACAAACGTGTCTGAATATTTTGTATTAAAAACCAAATATTCATGTGCCAAGTAGCATATGTGTATTTGTGTAAGACTGAGGGGCAGATTTAATTTGACACAATATTTACCCCTGAAATGCAGATGCTGCCTCAGGTGAGTAAAGCTATATATCTGAGTTAGATGCACCTTTTGGGGATTAAACCCACAAATTCAAACACTTATTATTGAGTCTATTGGTTACCACATGCTGCCTCCGGGCTTCACACACTGGGAAACTAATATCTAGTCATGGGAATAACTACCATAGGTGCAATAGGTGCAGCTGCTATGGGGCCAGAGCTGGGGGGGCCATCATTCTTGTCAAAGTTAAAAGTGTTATATACTTGTTTCACCAGTGGGTGGTACAGAGGGCCCTTACAAACTTTTGCTATGGAGCCTTTAAATACCTAGTTATGCCCCTGTTACTAAATGAATAGCTCTATACATTAAACTCAGAGCTTTATCCACATGAAAAACATTGTGGGTAATTGAATATACCTATTAGTGTACCCAAACTATATATAACAGTAAATAAATATAGTAACTTTAAGCACTGAGCAATATGTAAAATACTATGTTGGAACAGCCACCGAAATATCCATTTATATCCACTTACCTTATGCACAGAGTAATATCTAATAAGCTATGTAGGAGCTGCCACCTAAACACCACTTTATATATATTACCCTGATGCACAGAGTAATGTGTAATAACTATGATGGAGCTGTAACATAGATACCCCTTTATATATACTAACCTTATGCACATAGTGATATGTAAGATACTATGATGGAGATGCCATCTAGATATATCCCTTTATATATACTAACCTGATGTACAGAGTAATATGTAAGATACTATGATATAGATGCCATCTAGATACCCCTTCAGAAATTCCTAACCTGATGCACAGAGTCATATGTATGATACTATAAAGCAGCTACCAACTAGATACCCCTTTATATATACTAGTCTGATGCATAAAGTAATATATTAGTTACTATAAAGAAACTTCCAACTAGATACTCCTTTATAAATACTAACCTGATGCATAGAGTAATATATAAGATACTATAAAGGAGTTGTCACCTATATACCCCTTTATATATACTAACCTGATGCACACAGTAATATATAAAATACTATGAAGGAGCTAAATCTTTTATAAGCTTATAAACTTTAGATTGTAAACTTGTGGGCAGGGTCCTCTTTCCTTTATGTCTGTCTGTTACTGCCCAGTCTGGTTCTATTAATGTTATTTCCATTTGTAAAGTGCAATGGAATATGCTGCTCTATATAATAAATTGTTAATAATAAATAATTATTATATAACACTTTATAAATAGCAACTAGATGCACATAGTAAAATGTAAAATACTATTACATTTTAATTATAATAATAAAAAAGAAAACATTATAATAATTTTGGATACAATTATAAAGATTATCTAGAATTGTTAGCCACATAAAACCACTGTATTGGTAGGGAGCAATGAGATGTATAGATTGATAGATAAAAATTATCTCACATAATGACAAAAGAAAAGGAGACATAAATTACATATTGTAGATTATATTGTTGACAGAGAATATATAGAAACAGTATACAGAACTGATACAAATTTCTGATGGAGAACATATAGATTTATTACATAGATGATCCCTAAATTTTAGTAGCTTTCAAAAAGCATTATATGCAATGTCTGTTTAGGTATCAATATATTCTGATGTAAAATATAATTACCTTATTT
The DNA here is from genome assembly GCA_031769625.1 of Taudactylus pleione. NCBI lineage: Eukaryota > Metazoa > Chordata > Amphibia > Anura > Myobatrachidae > Taudactylus > Taudactylus pleione. The sequence continues at coordinate 4,931,273 of JAUIMM010000144.1, read as the reverse complement.
TGGAGTTTCTTTCGTCTGTATGTTTCTTATTTCGTTCTCCTTCCAGCTCCAACCAGCAACTAAACCAGCATCTCCTCCATCAGCTATCAGTAGCCTGATACAGCCTATTTATAGTCATTCCTCCCCCATCTCTCTCCATAGTTCCCAGGATGACCAGTCAGAATTCTTACACTGATAGGTGACACATAAACACAGCAGCTTCCCGTGTCTAGCTCCTTGTCTTGTAAATGAGGTGTAAATATTCTTAAGGTCAATTAATACAATGGGAAATTCTAATTACACATTGGCAGGGGTAACACCTTGTATTCTAATTAGATCATAGCAGCCTCTGGCCTCCTGTTCTGTCACCAAAGGGACCTTTTGTTTAGGAGTCCCTATTGTCTGGGCAGAGTTTCAGGAGAAAAACCTGTTCTATATATAAGCAGGAACCTCACATTGAATCATTGTACATAATAACACACACACATGCACACCCTGTTGATGATGCATTAAAGTGGCATCGAAATGTTGACATTAATTTCCTTCTTCTGTGATTTACTATATATAAGTCCAAAGGTCCGACACTCATTAAGACAAAATTGAACTTTGACCAGGTGCCCCCACATGTAGAACTCATGAGACCCCAAAGGTGAGGCACTCTGGTATACAAACTACAAACAAGGAAATGTGGCTGTTATTTTCAACGTTTCAGTTTATCCACCTGACTATTCTCAAGAAGTACAAATGATAAAAGAAACAACATACCTTGAAATACAATCACTAACACTACGTGTACCTCAACCTGCTTGGTGTCCTGTGTCCAGTGCCCACTGATGGTACCACCAGTATATTCCACTAATATCATCATATTCCTCCGGAGCCACGCACACCACATGACACATATAAACAATCCCATCACCAGGCAACAGAATACCTAATTGGACTGTAAAAATAAGCATAGTTTCCTTAGAAAAATGTCTGAGCACAACACTCTGTGATAACCTGTTAACCCACTGTAACTAAACATTGGATATTTAATAAATAGATATTTAATCCATAACCAATAGACCCGACTTAACCATGAATATAAGATCTTATAAGTCACTAAATGAATCATCACTCTTTGATTATTCAATTTCCTAGAAATTTGCACTAATAATCAAATGTAACTTACATCCTGTTCGCAAATTATGTTAAAACATTTTTTGACAAATTATCTATCTATGACTAACACAATACTATATATATATATATATATATATATATATATATATATATATATATATATATGATTGTGGCTTTAAAATATTTAAATACATTTTAATAGTGAACCATCTAAGTTAGAAGACAATCATATGGGGAATTAAATTCCACATATTACTAAATGTCACAACAGTAGATACCCAAAGGGACCTCTGATCTATCTATCCTGTTACACCTATATAAAGAAACAAAGACAATTAAAGGAAACATGATAAGGGTAAGTTCTCATTTAGCCCCCGTTGTGAAGTTACATTTAATTTGTGAATCCAAAATTCCCTCGTTGTAAGAAGGCCTTGTTACGATCACCACCATGTGTCAATGCTGGCACAAAATCGATCATTCTATATCTCAAATTGGTTAATGGATGATTGAACTCTAAAAATGGGGAGCTACCAGTTGGTCACTTGTTTTATTAGTCAACGCTAATTTAATAGACGATCGATGGGTCGCCATCCTCTCCTTGAACTTTCTTTTGGTGTTTCCCACATGCGACAAACCACATAGGCAATGAATTTGATAAATCACGTAATTACTATTACAAGTGAGGTGATAGCGAATCATGAATTTTTTATCAGTGTGGGGATGAAAAAAAGAATTACCTTGGATCAAATATTTACATGTAATGCATTGATATTTAAAGCATCAATTCTGTTTTAATGATAATAAATGTTGTTTCTGTCCTATCAGATCTTTTGAATTAAAGTCTGTTTTCACCAAGATATCCCGCAGATTTTTAGTTCTGGAATAGCAGGACATTAAGTCTGTATCACTTAATTCCAAATCGGGATCTTTGGAAATCAGAGGCCATAATTTTTTGGATGCTTTCTTAAACTCAGGAGAAAGAGTATTATATTCATATACCCATATACATTTATTTTTCTTTTGTTTCTTTTTATTTTTATTCAATAGCTGTTCCCTATTCAAATTCAATACTCTCTGTTTAGTGGTTTAGAAAAGTCTTCTGTTGTATCCCCGTTTTTCAAATTTTTTAATCATATCATCAATTTGTGCAATGGCCATTTCATAATCACTATTAATCCTAAGGACCCGAATCATTTGAGAATAAGGCAATACGAGTTATAAACTCATAGGGTGGCAACTTTGATATTGTAATAATGTATTTCTATTGGTGAATTTTGAGAATAATGTAGTAGTAATGCTACCATTTTTCTTGCCAATCCTCACATCTAAAAAGTCTATGCTTTCCTGACTCATGACATATGTAAATTTCACCGGGAAATTGCTCAAGTTGTGTGAATTCATAAACTCAATGAAGGTCTCTTGGGGACCTCTCCATAGCATTAATACATCATCAATAAAATGTGCATAAAAAACAGTGTTACACTTGATCTCATCCCTACCAAAAAAAAATTTTTCCACTATATAAAACATATATGCATTAGCATATGCCGGGGCTACTGAGGAGCCCATAGCACAACTGTTTTTTTGTTGGTAAAAAATACCATCAAAAAGAAAGATGTTTTTAGTCAGGATAAGTTCAAGCAATTGAATGTAGATATCTTTAGGAAAAGAGTCAAGACCACTACCTTCAATAAGACTAAGTGGTGACATTTGGGTATAAGTATTATTTCCCATAACCTCAATCTGCATATGTTTCATTTTTGATATTATGTATGAAGTCTTTGCTGGTTTAGTTTTATATGTTGCCTTTGATCACCACCACTCTGTAAATATTCAGCTATTATTGAGGGCACACTTGTAGGTTTACAACAATTGGATAGTTTAGTATACTATATAACTTAACTTTTAAATGGTGTCTAATAAAAAATGTGAGCAAAACTAAACACATGTATTAACATGCTAGGTGAAATATTATCAATCAATTAGGGGTAATGCAGTATATCTACCACCTATTATAACAATCACTGACCCACTGGCAGTCTTATGCTGGCCATACATGCTACACTTATTGAGGCGATCCGCCCAATATCTGCGGATTGCCTCATTCATTTTAGAAAGTGTGAGGGCGAACAAGGGTTAAATATCGCTCGGATGGGCATGCCGGATTGTCCAGCGTGACGATCTGATTTGGTATTTATGAGTTAAAATGTCAGCCGCATCAGGCAGTGTATGCCCAGACGTAGCCGACAGACAGACATTTCCTGTGTTCCTTCCAATGGAAGTTACAGGGAAATGTCATCTCCCCCAGGGGGTGGAGCGCAGATGTCGGGACTAATACACTGTGAGATATCTCATAGTGTACACCTGGCTGCCAGATAAAATGTATGTTGGTCTGACAGGCATTTTATCTGAACATGTATGCCCAGCTTTAGGAACATATGTTAATTGTTTTATGTCACCAGAAAAAGTAAATTTCAATACATATGAATACAATTGCATTCATCTTCAATGAACATGCAAACAGAGAAAACCCAAGAGGGCTATTTTCAATACTGTACTTCACATATGGATATTTGCAATAATCTCAAATGGACATGCAAATGTAAAAAACATAATAAATACATCTAAGCACAATATATTCAAAGGTAATCAGCACAGATGTCATTAGGATTTTCTGTCATTGAGGGTCACATGTGTGAAGCAGTAGCAATCATTTCAAATGCATTAGAGGTAAATTGGGTAAATTGCAGAGCAAAAGCATATGTAGTCAGTCATTATAGGCAAAGTAACCCAGTACCTAAGTTTTTAAGCCTAAATTGTTTTCATAATCTTAATATATAACTGATGAAGTACATATATTCTGCCATATGTGCACCAATGACATTAGACTTTATGAATATACAATTTTTTTATTAACTACACTAAAAATAATTATTATTTCGTATGACATTTCACCCATGTTTTTGGTGTTCCTGAGAACAGGAGTTAATCATGAGTAACATGTGCTAATGTGACCAACAGGTGAAGAAAGATATTAGTTTCCCTCTGCTGAGTGTGTTTCCTGCTTTTGATGTGGAGGCACTATGTTACAGGACTGAAAATTACAGTAAGTGGTTGCAGAAGAGTGAGAAGACCAGAAGGGGAATGTATCAAGCTGTCAGAGTTAATGGCCATCTGCCCTGATGTGCAGGGTAGTGCAGGGGGTATGCGCCACTTACCTGTGCCAACAATACAGCTCCTAAAGTTGGGGAGAGTGTGTGGCAGTCAAGGTAGTAGGTACAACCTGACTCAGGCTGGGACTGTGAACAAGCCGCTATCGGCAAAGCGGGTGTCAGACTTTAGACATTCCGGGTCACATGATGCACACACATGATCCAGGCTTCCCGACATCACATAGCAGCTTGCGCTTACTACCTTGACTTCCGCACACAGAGAAAACAATTTTGTGAATAAATATGTAGATGATAATACATGTGTTCAGTTTTGCTCATATTTTTTATAAGATAACATTAAAAGTTAAGTTTTATAGTATATTAAACTCAGGCTTGCTGAGTATCTGGCTGCCTCTTCTGGGAGAGCTGGGGGGCATGTCAGTTTTGAGGGTGGGCCAGGGGTGTGACCTTGCAATCATGCCATCGTGACCCCGCCCCAGGTAACATAATGCCTGAAATCTTGCCATTGTGTTGCAGGGGGTGGGGCCATGAAGACACAATTTAGGTCGAAAAGAGTCATCAGCCCCCCCCTCCCGCCCCTGCTGCAGGTATATTTTTTCTACTATATCCATCCGGAGGGGTGGAGGGAAAATTACTGGGACAAGTTCCTTCTTTTCCAGGAGGTCAGGAGTGGGACCCAATTTTTGGGAGGCTCCCAGCCAAACAGGGAAAGTAGGCATGTATGACTAATCTATCCAATTGTTGTAAACCTACAAAAGTGCCACAATAACAGTCTGTTTCTTTCTTTTTTCTTTAATCATTTATGTAATACAAAGGCTTAATAAGAGTTTCTTATCCAAATATAAATAGTGTAATTGATGCCTATGTATTTTGTTTTTAAAATAATGTTAATGTAATTGTTTTACAAATGCACCCTAAAAAGAACTTTAGAACTTGAGTGAAAGTGGTAAATATTAACTCACAATGAGTTTATCATCATTTTTTGCATGCTAATGCCTAAGGCCAATCACTAGTGCTATTAGAGGGTATTGTCAAGAACAGCTCAAATTATCACAGAGAAAAGACAGTCCATCATTATTTTAAGAAATTAAGGTCATACAATCTGGGAAATTGCAATAACTTTGAAAGTTCCACCAACTACAGGTACAACACCATACAGTGCTATGATGTAACAGGCTCCCATGAGGATGAAAGACAGAGGATAAATTTTTTATAGTCACTGCCCTCAGTAATCACCTATTAATAGCACCTCAGACTAGAGGCCAAATTAATGATAAACTAATATCAAGCAGCAGACACATCTCACCGCTTATAATTCAGGAGAGACCTAAATCAGATCTTTATTGTAGAATTGCTGCAAAGTAAACACTACTATAGGAGAGAAATAAAAAGACTGTTGCTTGGGACAAGGAATACAGGCTGTGGTCATCAGCCCATTTCCAAATTGAACATGTCTGATTCTACCTGCCATATCGTAGTACTGCAGGTGGTGTAAGGGATGTTAGCATTTTCTATTTAGTAACAAAGCAATGCATTAACCATTTACTGTCCCTAACTACTGAAAAAAAAAGCTAAAAATCTATATGAAATTGTCAAACAGTGTTTGGATTTGAAATGTCCTTTATTACACTTTCCCAAATATCTTTATAGACTAGTAGATGTTGACAAAGTGCTACTACTGCTGATAGTGGTGTGATCTTCCTGTTCTATAGACTGACAACATAGACTGATGCTTGATTGACATCAGGAGAAAATATTCTTGATAATACAACAGGTGATCACACAGTGATACAGGGAATGTAGGAACTGTCACCTTGCAATTTAGACTCAGTCTCTCAATTTCATGTAAAATTAAAATTATAGTATACACCCCAACAAAATGGGGTTTATATGGGGTCGAAAATCAGTCACTAATATTAGGAAAGTCTTAACTGTGCTACAATCACTACACAATTCCATGATGGACGATCTCATTGATCCCAGCGTCCTATGATCTTTTGATGCTAAAAAAGCATTGACCTGATAAACTGGGATCATCTGTTTGAGTCACTTAACAACTCTGGCCTACCCCCACTCTTTATTGAACTATTAACATCTCTATATTCTTCCCAAATTATTCGAGTCCTCACTGATAAATATTTGTCACCACTATTTGTGCCATAGCAACCAATCAGATTCCAGGTATTATCTTCTAGAAGGTGCTAGATAAATGAAAAGTAGAATCTGATAGGTTGCTATGGGCAACATCACTTCTTAAATAGAACTCCCATCTTAGTAAATTTACCCCCAGAAGAGCAGAATCTGCTACACATTGTTGAATCTGCTAGAGATGATGTAGGTGTCTGACCTGGACTTCATCAAGGGCAACATTGAGCTCAGTTGCAAGGTGATGGAGGACTTGCTGACCTGCCTAGGGATCTGCTTCAAGGTATGCTCTGACACCATGCTGGAGTTGAAGAAGCGTGAGAGTGCCTGGAGCAAGAATCCCTCCTATATAACTTAGCTGATTATTCACTGCTTGCCTGGCATTCTTCCTATATCACCATGCTGGTTCCAACTATACTGTAGGTGAGATCCAGCCCTCCCTTTGCCATGCCCCTTCAGGTCCAGTTCCCTGTACCCATTTAAGTTCTGTCATTTTTGCCCCTTTGGGATCAGCCTTCCCTACCCTCACTGCACTTTTAAGTCTGGCCCTCCTAACTACCCTGCCCCTTTAAGTACATCATTTCCTGCCCCCTTTAGGTCCAGCCCTCCCTGCCTCTTCAGGTTTAGTAATCTCTGCAGTGTGCCCCTTCAAATCTTGCCTACTTTGCCCTGTGGCCCCTAGGTCCTACCTTCCCTGCCTTGATTTACTCTTCCAGGTATATCCCTCCCTGCTGTGTGCTTGTACAATGTCTAGTCACAAAGAGAACAAGGTGCACCTCTCAACCAATCAATAGTTAAATATATGTTTTTCTCAAACTGCCAGCTCCAAACAGCAGGTTCTGCAACCTGATAATAAGAAAAAACTGGTACAAAAAATGTTGAAGCGCCTGTTTGAAAAAGAACAATGGATACTATAAAAGATATTTAATAAAACGCAATATACTTGATACAAATGATTACAAAAATATGGTATTCAGTATTCTGAATTATATGTATCAACTCTTTGGACAGTGCACAGATAATTATCTATAGGGAAGTCTGAATCCTCATAAACTGAGGATTATGCGATGCCTGACACAGCTGGTATGTGCACAATATGGGGTAAATGTATTATAGCGGCACTTCACATGCCACTATATTGCTTCCTGCTTTGCCTCTTTAACAAGGTGAAGTAGGAAGCACTAACTATGAGATGTATCAACACCTCATCGATCGGAGCAGATGAGCGATAACTCCCTTCTCTGGCGCTCCACACTAGAGACCGCAGTACATCAAACTAGTGCTAATGTCCTGTGTCTCATTCCCGGCCAGACCCACTGAGCATGAGCAGGATCTCACAAGTATAGCAAGATCCCCACGTGCAGCCTGAAGCCGTCAGCCACCGCAGCAGGGACAGCGCTGTCCCTGTTGTGGGGATAGGGCAGCACCAGGCTGTAGCTGTTGATAGCGACAGCTAACGCTGGCTGAATAGTCAGCCTATCTGACCATTCATACATTGCCCAGGCTATCGGAGCTGCTATCTTGTAGATAGCAGCACTGATATTAACAGGGGCGCATAGTGCACCTGTTAGTTAGCATCGAAACCCCGATCATACATTGGGTAGAAGCGGTATCAGCGCACATAACATGCACTGATTCTACTTCTGAGCTTCTTACATATCCCCCACTGTATGCAGACAGATTAATACTCACTGTCCTGATAACTGTGTCATGACGGATATTTTCCAAATACAAAGGGCGTCCTTTTACTCTCGAGTGAACTGTAAACTAATAAATCCTCCAGGATGCAAATGTTGAATAGTTCACCAAAGGTAAAAGTTATTGACACTGTAGTCAGCCGTATGTGTTAATGGCACAACACCTGTTGAGAACATACAATCAATTACTCCAATTCAGATTGCACAAGATACTCAAGTAGTATTTTTTATTTAGTTTTTTATGCTCATTGGAGTTTTACTGTTGCAATTTAAGAGACAGTGTATTTGACAATTGAATGTTTGTTTTTTATTAATTGAAACATATATATTTTTATAATAAAAGAGTGTATATTTATATGTTTGGAGCCATGACTGTTTTTTGATGCATGTGAATCCTGCGATCTAGGCACTAATAAGGCATATTAGCGCAGTCAGTGAATAATTCATGTGCTTCTAATACCATTTTTACATCGACATAAAAATAATGGGTTGATGCATGCGAACATGCATCAACCCAGGATTTTTGTAAGTGTAAATGGATCTACCTGGGTCCAGGGACCAGGGGATCGAACTAGGGTAGCTGACAGGGTTGGCAGAGGGTAGTTCCCATGTCACCCTGTAATGTGAATTGTGCAATCCAGGATACGATGACCCAGATTGTGCCACATGCTGCTCAATTGTCTGGTTTCAGTGGAGCTTGGAGATTACATCATCTCCAAGTGTCCACTGCAACCAGGGGCAGCCCAACCAGCATGGAGCAGCACTACATAGTGAGGTGAGAGGGAGGGTGATCAGAGTGCAGATTACCTGTGCTAGAAGAGACAGGTCACTGTAGACACGGCTTTGGTGTGGATGGTGTATATGAACTTTCCTAAGACTATAAGGATAAACACATAATATGCCAGGATAGGTGAGTATGGAAGCTGGGAAAGGAACAACCAGGGCTAGAAAGTACATACATATATACTAGAGGAAGCAAGGCAACTTATTTACAGATTTATCATACACTGTTTCCCATAGAAAGAATCCCAGTACTGAGAGGTTCCTGCTGGAACTTGGATGGAAAGCTCTGCTACTAGTCCTAGCATCTGCATGAGCAGGACAGCTGTATATTACTGAGATCAGTCACAGCATCAGAAGCACAATAAACACTTGTTCCAGTTCCATTTAGTTTTTTTTATCACTTCCACAGACCTATTTGTGCCTTTCATATATACTGTATTTTATGTTCTAATATGTTGATGGTATATTTTAACATTGATAATATTAATTTTATTTAAAAAATCATGAAAGTTAAATTTTAAACCAGACAATTATTCCAAGATAAATGCTATTTTGTCTCTTGCTTGTTCTATACTATTATATTAGGTGTCAGTAGTAGCATTGCCTTATGCCATGACAGTGAAAAATTGCATATCAAAAAGATAAATAATCATTTCAGGCATTTTTTTGGGTCTCCCATACACGTAATTTATTACGCTGGGGCAGAGGATTAACTACAGATGTTTTTACTCTCCTGTCTTCAACAAGAATGATTTATATAAAACACTTGTCACATTCAGAAAATAAAAATGTTCTCACATGTAAACATATAGAAGTTATACAAGTTAACCTACTTAAGAAACATATGCTACATTGTGGCCCTTAGAGTGATTCCTCATGTGATTCATACATGTTATTTTACTATTAAAACACTTGCTGCATTCAAAGCATTTAAATGTCTTCTCTCCTGTGTGAATCCTCTGATGTCTTAACAAGTTCAGGCTTGGTGATAAAACACTTGCAGCATTCAGAACATTTAAATGGCTTCTACCCTGTGTGAATCATCTCATGTCTAACAAGAAGTTGTTTCTTTGTAAAACACTTGCTACAATCAGAGCATCTAAATGGTTTCTCTCCTGTGTGAATCCTCTGATGTCTAACAAGTTGTGACTTGGTGGTAAAACACTTGCTACATTCTGAGCATTTATGTGGTTTATCTCCTGTGTGAATCCACTGATGAACAACAAGTTCTTGCTTGTTGGTAAAACAGTTGTTACATTCACAGCATATAAATGATATATCTCCTGTGTGAATCATCTGATGTATGACAAGCTGATGCTTGGTGATAAAACACTTGCTACATTCAGAGCATCTAAATGGTTTCTCTCCTGTGTGAATCCTTTGATGTATAATAATTTGTGACTTGTTGGCAAAACACTTGCTACATTCAGAGCATTTATATGGTTTATCTCATGTGTGAATCCTCTGATGTGTAACAAGATGTGACTTGGTGGTAAAACACATGCTACATTCTGAGCATTTATATGGTTTATCTCCTGTGTGAATCCTCTGATGTACAACAAGTTCATGCTTGGTGGTAAAACAGTTGTTACATTCAGAGCATGTAAATGATATATCTCCTGTGTGAATCATCTGATGCATGGCAAGTTGATGCTTGGTGATAAAACACTTGGTACATTCAGAGCAATGAAATGGCCTTTCTCCAGTATGAGTCATCTGATGTCTAACAAGTTGTTGCTTGGTGATAAAACACTTGCTGCATTCAGAACATCTAAATGGTTTATCTCCTGTGTGAATCATCTGATGTGTGAGAAGCAGTGATTTATATGTAAAGCTTTTGTCACACTCAGAGCATAGATGTGCTTTCTTTCCTATGAGACTCATCATGTATTAGATGAGAAATTAATTCGCTGTAAATTAACTTTAGCAAATCCTCCAGTAGGAAAAAAATGTTGTTTTTTTTGCTTGATCAGAAAAAAAATGTACTTTTCACAACGTCTTCTAATAATCCTAGTGCAGATTCTGCTCATTTGTCCTATAAAGGAAAAGATTAATTATTAAAAGCATAAAAATTACTAGGTTACATATATTATTAGAGTTATAGTGTTATATTATATTAGGAACATTATATATATATATATATATATATATATAGTGAAATCAGTAATCCCAACATCCGGCACTCCCAGTGTTTAAACAACAGAAGGTTACTTGTCTGGGTGCCCTCCCCCAGATAGATGAGCTCTCTCCAAACAATATGTACACACTGGCGGCACTCACAGGACTTCACAACAGATGAAACACCAGGTCAGTTGTATTCCAATGTTTCACTCTCTTTATTTTGAGATTTTCCTCAGGGACCAACTAGAGACAAAACCATTGTACATATATATATATATATATACACACAAACATAAACACTCACCTAGGTGCTACGAAACGTGCAACAAGCCAGAGGCGCGGGACATGATAAAAAATTACGTTGCCAGACAGTACTGGGAATACAACTGACCAGTTGTTTCATCTGTTGTGAAGTCCTGTGAGTGCCGCCAGTGTGTACACACTCATATATATATACATATTATATATATATATATATGTACAGTTAGGTCCATAAATATTGGGACATTGACAGAATTGTCATATTTTGGCCTCTAGTCACCACCACAATGGTTTTGAAATGAAACAAACAAGATGTGCTTTAACTGCAGACTTTCAGATTTAATTTGAGGGTAATTACAGCCAAATCAGGTGAAAGGTGTAGGAATTACAACAGTTTCTATATGTGCCTCCCACTTTTTAAGGGGCCAAAAGCAATGGGACAAACTAAACAATCCTAAATCTAACTTTCACTTTTTAATACTTTGTTGCAAAACCTTTGCGGGCAATCACAGCCTGAAGTCTGGAATGCATAGACATCACCATACGCTGGGTTTCTTTCCTGGTGATGCTCTGCCAGGCCTCTACTTCAAATGTCTTCAGTTCCTGCTTGTTCTTGGGGCATTTTCCCTTCAGTTTTGTCTTCATCAAGTGAAATGCATGCTCAGTCGGATTCAGGTCAGGGGATTGACTTGGCCATTGCATAACATTCCACTTTTTAGCCTTAAAAAACTCTTTGGTTGCTTTTGCAGTATGCTTCGGGTCATTGTCCATCTGCACTGTGAAGTGCCGTCCAATGAGTTCTGAAGCATTTGACTGAATATGAGCATATAATATTGCCCGAAACACTTCAGAATTCATTCTGCTGCTTTTGTCAGCAGTTACATCATCAATAAATGCAAGAGAACCAGTTCCATTGGCAGCCATACATGCCCACACCATGACACTACCACCACCATGCTTCACTGATGAGGTGCTATGTTTTGGATCATGAGCAGTTCCTTTCCTTCTCCATACTCTTCTCTTCCCATCACTCTGGTACAAGTTGATCTTTGTCTCATCTGTCCATAGGATGTTGTTCCAGAACTGTAATGGCTTTTTTAGATGTTGTTTGGCAAACTCTAATCTGGTCTTCCTGTTTTTGTGGCTCACCAATGGCTTACATCTTGTGGTGAGCCCTCTATATTCACTCTTGTGAAATCTTCTCTTGATTGTTGACTTTGACACATGTACACCTACCGCCTGGATAGTGTTCTTGATTTGGCCAACTGTTGTGAAGGGGTTTTACTTCACCTGGGAAATAATTCTTCTGTCATCCACTACAGTTGTTTTACGTGGTCTTCCGGGTCTTTTGGCGTTGCTGAGCTCTCCGATGCATTCTTTCTTTTTAAGAATGTTCCAAACAGTTGATTTGGCCACACCTAACGTTTTTGCTATCTCTCTAATGAGTTTGTTTTGATTTTTCAGCCTAATGATGGCTTGCTTCACTGATAGTGACAGCTCTTTGGATCTCATATTGAGTTTCGACAGCAACTGATTCCAAATGCAAATGTCACACCTAGAGTCAACTCCAGACCATTTACCTGCTTAATTGATAATGAAATAATGAAGGAATAGCCCACACCTGTCCATAAAATAGCTTTTGAGTTGATCGTCCCATTACTTTTGGCCCCTTAAAAAGTGGGAGGCACATATAGAAACCGTTGTAATTCCTACACCGTTCACCTGATTTGGATGTAATTACCCTCAAATTAAATCTGAAAGTCTGCAGTTAAAGCACATCTTGTTTGTTTAATTTCAAAGCCACTGTGGTAGTGAATAGAGGCCAAAATATGAAAATTCTGTCAATGTCCTAATATTTATGGACCTGACTGTATATATATATATATATATATATATATATATATGTGTGTGTGTGTTAAATAAACTAACAAATATGACCCAGTCATATAAAATTGTTTTAACACTGCAATGTTATTAAATTGCTATATCCTAATTTCCAGTCAGATGTGCAGCACAGAGACCTCTACACTCCTGCAGCAGATAAATACTTGATATAAAATACACAGTCTATTATTTTTTCAATAAATATACTATAATCCTCAAATTGTTAAAGGAAAAGATTAATTATTAAAAGCATAAAAATTACTAGGTTACATCTTTTATTAGAGTTATAGTGTTATATTATATTATATTGGGAACATTATATATATATATATATATATATATATATATATATATATATATATATGTGTGTGTGTTAAATAAAATATGACCCAGCCATATAAAATTGTTTTAAAACTGTAATGTTATTAAGTTGCTATATCCTAATATCCTAATTGCCAGTCAGATGTGCAGCACAGAGACCTCTACACTCCTGCACCAGATAAATACTTGATATAAAATACACAATCTATTATTGCTTCAATAAATAAACTATAATCCTCATACTATGATCTTAGAATGTGCAGATTATACATTACTCACCCCCTGCACTGACCATAGATGGGTAACACATGCTACAGATCCTGTCACACCTACTGTCAGCTGATGCACAAGGATGCTGCCATTATCTCTGCATACACCATGGGAATGGGGATAATGTGATCATCTCACAGTCACTCTGCTCAGTGTGATGTGTGCAGAGGAATCAGTGATCATTGTCATATGAATGTAAGCTCTCATGAGCAGGGACCTCTTCCCTCATGTGCTTCTCTTTACATTTTCTTCTACTCTCTACTCCCCATTAGGGCACCTAACACGGGACCGCCAACTCCCGGCAGCTTATTGTGAGTGCTTTAATCACTATTTCAGCAATGTATATAAGTTGTGTCCCTGTCCTGCACTGTAATGTACTGTAAGTTACTTGTTTCTTGTTCACTTATTAGTTCTATGTACTATGTAAGGCGCTGCGGAACACTTGTGGCGCCATATAAATAAAGGATAATAATAATAATAATAATAATATGAGATAAGCAGGTTTTTAATAGGTAAATAAGAATATTTGTGTTACAGACATGGGTAGGTTTGATGTAAGGGCCTAGTGTACATCACATAAGGTGGAGAAAACTATGGTTAATAAACTTGACTTAATAGTTTGTATTACAAACCAAATATGCATGTGCCCAGCAGCATATGTGCATTTGTGTAAGACTGAGGGGCAGATTCAATTTGACACAATATTTACCCCTGAAATTCAGATGCTGCCTTAGGTGAGTAAAGAATAATCTGAGTTAGATGCACCCTTTGGGGATTAAACCCACAGATTCAAATACTTATTACTGAGTCTATGGGTTACCACATGCTACCTCGGGCTTCTCACACTGGGAAACTGATATCTAGTCATGGGAATAACTACCATAGGTGTAAGAGGTACAGCTGCTATGGGGATAGAATTAGCGGGCCCATAATTTTTGTCAAAGTTAAAAGTGTTATATACTTGTTTTACCAGTGGGTGGTACATAGGGGCCCTTACAAAATTTTGCTATGGAGCCTTTAGATACCTAGTTATGCCCCTGCAACTAGATGAATAGCTTTATACATTAAACTCAGAGCTTTATCCACATGAAAAACTTTGTGGGTAATTGAATATACCTATTAGTGCACCCAAACCATATATAACAGTAACAAAATATACATTATGCACTGAGCAATATGTAAAATACTATGTTGGAACAGCCACCGAAATATTCATTTATATATACTTACCATATGCACAGAGTAATATCTAAAAAGCAATGTAGGAGCTGCCACCAAAATACCACTTTATATATACTAACCTGATGCACAGAGTAATGTGTAAGATACTGTGAAGGAGCTGTCACCTAGATACCCCTTTATATATACTAACCTGTTGCATAGAGTAATATGTAATATACTATGAAGGCGCTGCCACCTTTATAAGCTTATACGCTTTAGATTGTAAGCTTGCAGGCAGGGCCCTCTTACCTTTATGTCTGTCTGTTACTATCCAGTTTGGTTCTATTAATGTTATTTCCATTTGTAAAGAAAAACGGAATATGCTGCGCTGTATAAGAAACTGTTAATAATAAATAAAAGTAATATAACACTTTATATATAGCAACCAGATGCACAGAGTAATATGTAAAATACTATTACCTTTTAATTATACTAATAAAAAAAGAAAACTTTGTAATAATTTAGGATACAATTATAAAGATTATCTAGAATTGTTAGCCACATAAAACCACTATATTGGTAGAGCAATGAGATGTATAGATTGATAGATAAAAATTATCTCACATAATGACTAAAGAAAATGAGACATAAATTACAGACTGTGGATTATATTGCTGACAGAGAATATATAGATACATTATACATAACTGATACAATAATTCTGATAGAGAACATATAGATTTACATAGATGAACCCTAAATGTTAGTAACTTATAAAAAGCATTATATGCAATGTCTGTGTATGTATCAATATATTCTTATGTATAATATAATTACCTTAGTTTTGAGATTCTTTCATCTGTATGTTTCTTATTTCTTTCTCCTTCTAGCTCTAACCAGCAACTAAACCAGCAGCTCCTCCATCAGATATCAGTAGCCTGATACATCCTATTTATAGTCATTCCTCTCCCATCTCTCCCCATAGTTCCCAGGATGACCAGTCAGAATTCTTACACTGAGAGGTGACACATAAACACAGCACCTTCCCGTGTCTAGCTCCTTGTCTTGTAAATGAGGTGTAAATATTCCTAAAGTCACTTACTACAATGGGAAATGCTAATTACACTTTGTCAGGAGTAACACCTTGTATTCTAATTAGATCATAGCAGCCTCTGGCCTTATGTTATGTTATCAAATTGACCTTTTGATTAGGAGTCACATATTGTCTGGGCAGAGTTCTAGCAAAACGACCTGTTCTATATATCAGCAGGAACCTCACAATGATTCATTGTACATAATAACACACACACTCTGGCATTGAAATGTTGGCATTAATTTCCTGCTTCTGTCATTAACTATATTGAGACCTAGGTGCCACCACCACTGTTATTGTATGTCTTTGGACCATTGATAGTGATCATCTACTAAGGGCACCAAGGATGTTCATTTGCTTGCATGAGAGTGCCGCTCAACAGTGACATATATATATTAAAAGTCAAATGTTTGAAATCTGAATAAAATTATATTACTCATGATCTTATAGACATTGTGATATAAAGGCTTAATATGAGTTTCTTAGACAAATATAAAAAGCGTGGTTAATGACCATGTGTGAATTTATTTTTTAAAGTGCAATTTTAATGTAATATATCTATTAAATTCCCCCAAGTAGTTTTATTTTAGAACTTGAGTCAAAGTTAGAGGTAGTAAATAATTATGTTTTTCATGATCTTAAAGATATTGTGATACAAAGGATAACAAGTAAACCTTAAAGGAATTCCGCACTGGATAATATACTGCCAGTATGTAATAAATATTTCTGCGTGTGTTTAACCTACTACAGACTAATTGGTGTAAAAGATTCAGTGTATTCCCATTTAGACATATGACCTCAGTCAAAAAGGAGATCTTATTAATGGTAAATCCCTACAGTCAATTTGTAATGCATGAACAATTAAAGAAAAAAACAGACTCGTATTGAGGGCAGTCTTGTAGGTTTACAACAATTGGATAGTTTAGTATACTATAAAACTTAACTTTTAATGTTGTTTAATAAAAAATGTGAGCAAAACTAAACACATGTATTAACATCTACATATTTATTCACAATATTATTTTCTCCATTGAAAAAAAAGGTTAATTGCTAGGCAAAATATTATCAATCAGTTAGGGGTAATGAGGTATATCTACCACCTATTATAACAATCACTGACTCAATGGCAGTCTTATGCTGGCCATACATGCTACAATTATCGGGGCGATCCACCCGAGATCTGTGGATCGCCTCAATAATTGTAGCTTGTGTGCAGGCTACTAAGGGTAATATATCGCTAGGTTCGGACATGCCAGATTGTCCAGAATGCTCGTCCTATTTGATATTTGTGAGATAAAATGTCGGATGCATCAGGCAGTGTATGTCCAGCCGCGGCTGACAGACAGACATTTCCTGTGTTCCTTCCCATGGAAGGAACATGGAAATGTTTCCTCCCCCAGAGGCAGAGTGCAGATTTGGGCTAATACACTGTGAGATATCTCATAGTGTACACCTGGCTGCCAGATAAAATGTTTGTTGGTCTGACAGGCATTTTATCTGGACGTGTATGCCCAGCTTTAGGAACATATGTTATATGTTTTATGTCACCAGAAAAGTAAATTTCAATTCCTATGAATTAGGGGTGTACACTGGCCACTTTTCGTGTTTTGTGTTTTTGTTTTGTATCTAGATCTTTCTTCATGTTCTGGATCTGGATTGATCAGAAATAAAGAGCATCATATCATCTGCAATAAAGGCAATTTGCACTCTTTGTCCATATTTGCAATACCTTTAAAGGTAGGATTTTGTAAAATTGCTATCACCAGTGGCTCAAAGCTAATTGCAAACAAGATCAGGGGAAAGGGGACACACCTGTCTCCTTTCTCTTTGAATATGGAAAGGTGGTGATAAATATTTATTAGGGATGACTTCAATAATGGGGGAAGAAATAGAGAGGTTAAAAGTTTGATAAAGAGTTGCTGTAGGCCAAAGTGGTGGAGAGACTCAAACAGATGATCCCAGGTTACCAGATAAAACACTTTTTCAGCATCAAGAGATAATATGACCATGGGATCAACAGGATTATCCATCATGGCATGGTGTAGGGTTTACTGCACAAATAAGATTTTCCTAATATTACTGATTGAACTTCGGCCCAATGTAAGCCCCGTTTAGTCAGAGTGTATAGTATAATTTATATTTTTAAAAAGAGGTCCCAATGTGGCAGAACAATCAATCAGAACACCATCTTTCAGATTTCTTAATATTTTAATTTTATATTACGCATAAAACCTCATACATACATACTACATAAGAACATTATATTCTTAATGGCTTAAGATATATTAATGACAGAGGCCCTCATTCAGAGCCACTCACAAACAGCAGTACGCTCGTTGCGTTCCAATGTTGACTAACCGCGCATGCATCGGTGTAACACTGCGCATATGCGTACGGCAGATTGCGAGCTTTTTTGGTCTCGCTCGTCAAATAGTGTACAGGAAGTGACATGTCAAATGTGATTGACAGAACAGGGCGTTTTTGGGTGTTGACGGGGGTGGGGATGGAAAAACGCAGGCGTGGCGTTTTTGGGGCGTACATACATTAGCAGATGCGAGCGTAAAATGTGCTCGGACCGACTCATACGTCACTGGATGATCCTCTTTCCCTTCAAAATGCTCGCACAGCTTAGGGTCTGGATTACTCGACCACATTGGCGATGGCCTTCTCCTCCGTCCTGGGACTCCACGATGTTGTTGCGATTAATCGCGGGAGGGCTGAAAAGCAATTAGTGTTAGATTGAAAACCGGCTTGGTATGTGTTTTGAAATCAGTTTTTTGGGATAGCACAAAACCGTATGCAGGTGGAAATCAGAACTGCTAATGTCAGGATGACACAATCAATTTGTGTACATTTGTGGGGGTTTATTTTGGCCTCAATTTGGTGGTTAGGGCCTATTGTAACAATAATGTCATCATGTTTTAATTTTCTCACCATTTTATTGTTGCCTCTTGAATTTGACTCGTTATATGAATGTTTAAACGTTCCTTAAAGAGCCCGTTTTTTTTTATAAATTTTTTT
This sequence comes from Taudactylus pleione, assembly GCA_031769625.1. Classification (NCBI taxonomy): domain Eukaryota; kingdom Metazoa; phylum Chordata; class Amphibia; order Anura; family Myobatrachidae; genus Taudactylus; species Taudactylus pleione. The sequence continues at coordinate 4,912,239 of JAUIMM010000144.1, read as the reverse complement.
TTTTGGCAAGTTTTTGTCTTTTGGTCCAGGATTAAATGTAACCTATTTGTACAATAATTTCACAATCCAATGTCAGATTTTTGGTGTCAATTTATTGGTCAAACAAAAAATAAATTAATAAAAAATTTGGGGACATCTTTTTTTGGCAAAGATCTGTCCCAAAATCAAACAAATTGGCCCAACATAACTATTGACATAAACATACAACAAAAAATTAAAAACATTTCACAAGAAAGGAGAGGGAAGTTTTGACCAGAAAGGAATATGAGCCAAGCACAGAAGGATTGTGGGAAAAGTCGCCATTGCTGTCACCGTTTTTTCACCCGTTTGGATGGGGGAGGGAGGGCGCCAGACCGGGTCCGGGATGTCATCGGGCTGGCCTGTCCAGAGGCAGATGTTGTGGCCTCTGGACTAGGCACAGGGCTAGGCACATTTGGAGGATTGGCTGATGTTGTGCCAGAGGTGGAGGATCCTGATGTTCCGGCAGGAAGGGAGGTCGGCTCCACCATGTGCTGGCGAACGAGCTGCTCCAGGGCAGTGGCGATGCGGATGTTGGCCCTGGTATTTTCCGCCAGGGCCTGACCAATGGTCACGTTGGCCGCAGCATTTTGCTCCAGGGCCTCAGCCACCCGTAGCAGACTGGCGTCCATCCTCTGCAGAATCTCCGTATGGAAATCCGATTTGAAATTGAGTTCTGTGAGGAGGGACACTGCCTGTGAGGGGGATTGCCCTGGATTGGCTTCTGCAGGGTCCTCAGCCGGATGTACTGGTTCCTCCCCTGCTGAGCCAGCAGAAATTCGGCGGCCAAGGCTCCCCTCTGGAGCAGACTCATCCGCCTGTGTCTCTGTTAGGAAAAAAGAGAAAAGACTCACATTATAATCTACATATTGGCACAATAACATTTCAGAGTTGGGGACATCAAAAGATTTACTTGGGACAACATGAGGAGCCGCAAAGTCTGGCATGTCCGTATCCATGTTGGACACGCCAAACACCTCCACAGGCTGCACACACCCCTGTGCCAGCTCTTCTAAATCCGTCAACTCCAATGACACAGGGGTGGGACCCCCACCTGTCCCCCTTGCATGCCTAGCCCTGTCCGCGAGTTTTTGCTTTTGGCGATATTTGAAGTCGCCCCATCTGTGGGAAAAAATGGAAGCCATTATCCTTTTGTTTAAAATGGTGTTTGTTTTTAGGGGGGGCAAGTGTTTACTTACCGCCGTTTGACATCCCGGGCTAGACGGACATAATCACCCACCATATTGACAGCAACGGCTACCTCTTCCCACATTCTCCCCTTCTGGCTTAGACTCATATTCCTGTCTGCCTGTGGCAGGATGTCCACACACTTCTGTATCAAAACCTCCATCTCCTTTCTTGTGAAATGTGGCTGCCTTTTTTTTTGCCAGCTTTGGCCGGAATACTGGGCCCAGCAGCCTCTTCCATGTCATCCTCCTCACCTATTTGTGTAAATATTCAGATTTCTCAAATTCACAACTTGCCCAATCTTATGTTTCAAATTAATCATTGATACAAAAATGCATGAAATACTTACCGCCAGACTCTTGGGCATTGTTTCCCTGGTCTGTTGCCATGTCTGAGGTCCAAACAAAAATACACCAGAATTTTAATGTGTTTTCGTGACGTATTTATACATGCGTCCTTATTTTGCGGCCGCATCATTGATTGTGCGTTCCTATGATCCCCCCTTAATTTGTGCGGGAAACGAAACACTAATTATGGCTTGGTGTGTCTCGAGTCGAGGTGGCGTTTTTGGATTGTTGGAGGTTACCTTGGCAGGAGTTTCTTGTTTGCGGATAAAGGAGTTGGCGTTTGGAGTTTATTTTGTTTGCTAGATTTGCGTTTTTATTTTCCGTTCTCTTTTTTGGTTTTTATTTTTTTGGCCTTGTTTCTTGATTTGGTAAGTTTTGTGAAGTCTAACTTTTGATCAATTGTTGTCTCATTGTGTTTCTTCTTGTTTTTAATTTTTGGATCCATAATTTAATATATTTTAGCTTTTTATTAATTTCGGACCCAAAGACCTTTTGATTTGGACTCTTATATATTTGCTCTTGGTAAGTCCATTTTTTATCTTGTATTTGTGAACTAATTAGCGCATTTTTTTCAGTTTGTATAGTGACTTGTATTTGCGAACTAATTAGCACATTTTTACTACTTACTATTGTGACTTGTATTTGCGAACTAATTAGCGCATTTTTACTACTTACTATTTTGACTTGTATTTGCAAACTAATTAGCACATTTTTACTACTTACTATTGTGACTTGTATTTGCGAACTAATTAGCGCATTTTTACTACTTACTATTTTGACTTGTATTTGCGAACTAATTAGCACATTTTTACTACTTACTATTGTGACTTGTATTTGCGAACTAATTAGCGCATTTTTAAATGCTTATTAATCCTGTAATATTTTTTGTGGTTGCCCTTTCACTTTTTTGGCAAACATTTCAACCCATTTTGATGTACTGTGTGCAATGTCGTTTTGCTCTTTTGCCAAAAGTGTGTTTCGCATATTTTAAGTTTTGGCTAGCACAAAATTTAGAATAAAAAATGCACAGAGTGAAATTTGTCAAATAATTTTTGTGATTAATTTCAGTTTGGACGTATCATGACAATTCCCCGGCATGTAAGCAGCAATGGATGGTATCATCAAGCTAAGATGTTTTTAATTTTCTTTTGTGGTGGGTCCAAAGCCTTACATTCCAATCTTGGCATTTCAGGTTGATCTTGGGCGGATTGTTCTGGCCATGCTCCCGGAAGCCGACCAACCTCAATCTCATCCCAGGCGTAGGCATCGTAGGCGTGCAAGGCCCCAGATATTTCGAACACGTGTCATCCTTTTTGGAATGCCCAATGATGAGGTTTTAAGATGCTACCGTCTTCCTCCCAAAATCATCATAGACACTCTCTCATTAATAGAGAGTGATCTTGAGCGGCAAATTGACAGTCCTACAGCAATACCACCGCTTACGCAATTTATGGCGGTGTTACATTTCTGTGCCTCAGGATCATTTCAAACAACGGTGGGAATAGTGGCGGGCATCTCACAATCCTCCTTTTCCCGGATCCTGAGGGCAGTGATGGAGGCATTTTTCAAGCACCTCCATCATTTTATTCAAATGCCTTTGGATATGGGTGCCCTTAGTGTGGCCAAGGCAATTTTTACCAAATAGCTGGCTTCCCACACATCATAGGGGTTGTGGATGGTACTCACATACCACTTCAGCCTCCAGCACGGCTGGAGGCCATATTTCAAAACAGGAAACACTATCACTCCCTGAATGTAATGGTGGTATGTGATGCCTCCCTCCAGATCCTGTCCCTGAATGCAAAATTACCAGGAAGTGCACATGACTCCTTCGTCATCCGGCAATCAGGGATATGGCACAAATTAACAAACCTACTAGCTGGTGATGCGTGGCTTCTGGGTAAGTGGAGACCTTTAGTACATAACAATGTTAAGCTTGATACACAGTGATCCTGATGTTGTCTATTCTTTTTCACAGGAGACAGTGGATACCCTTGCATGCCCTGGCTGCTCACTCCTTATTTGGCTCCCACGCCAGGTCCACAAAGTGAGTTTAATACCGCACTTACAGCCACCAGGCAAGTGGTGGAGCGCTGTATCGGCGTTTTAAAAGGCCGATTCAGATGCCTCCACCGCTCTGGTGGCGAGCTCATGTATTTGCCGGATATGGTTTCGAAAATTGTGGTCCTGTGTGGGATCTTTCACAACATCGCCATAAGGAGTGGTGTTCCAATGCAGCCAGAGGATGCCTTACCTGAGGATGGCCCCCCCGAGGTTGGTCGGAGGTCAGTATGTGGGGGGGCCATACGCGATGATGTGGTGGCCCGATATGTTAGGTAATTATTGATCAAACAACAGTGTGTATACCCAATGTGTTACGTTTTTTTAATGCTCATCTTTTTTGATATTAATTCTTGCACCATCTTCTGTTTGTTTGCATAATCTTTGGCACTCCCACGATGACTACTTCCTGCTACCCTTCAAAAACCTTTCTGTTGAAACTTCGGGAATATATTCTGACACCAATATTGCAACGCCATATTTTTTAAATCTTGTGGGCATGGACCTTCCTCAACCAGTTCTTGATTTGTTGTGTGTTTGTTTAGTGTTTTTGGTATGTGGTGTTTTTCTGATTATCACTGTGTGTTTTGTTTGTGAGTGACCACTTTGTATTTTGATTTCTGTTGTGAATAAATATTTGGAGAGTGTAATTTGTTTCCTTTTTGGGCACGTTAGAAGCAAGTGTAAACAAACTCCCAAACGTTAATTTTACCTAAGGGGTAACCCAGTAATGAAGCAAGTGGAGCTAAAATTTAATATGTTTTCGGGGTACTAACCAACACAAGGAATCGTGTACAATCAGTTGCCTTCGTAAGATTGTCCGAAGCAGTTTGGCCACCAAATAGGAACCTGAAAAATGGTGTAAACTATCATGTTGACCACCACAAAAAAGGAAAATGACATTGGTACTGGGAGGTGTTTCTTGTGCCTGTTTGCATTCAAAATACAACACACAATCTGTAGTGAGATTCTGTGGCAAACTTTGCTTGAAGAGTCTACTTATGTCAGTGTAAAGAATCTTGGATTTACTCAAAACGCATGAGACAGAGCTTGATTTAAAACTGATTTATTAAGAAACAATTTAAAAAAAAAATAAAATAAAAAATAATTCCTAAGGAGGACCAACAGATGGTCAAGGGCCTGCATCAGCCCGGTGACCTGCTCCCGCATACGGCCCACACAATTCACGATCTCTTCCCGATGCCTCTGTTCCTCTGTGGGTGACAAAAGTTTGGTGATTAATAAATCGATAATGAAGCAACATTGTAAAAAAACACAAAACAAGCAAACCAAAACTTACAAGCTTGTGGGCCAAAAAAACATTACACGGATAAAACCAAGCACCCCAAAATGTCTAAGGGCAAAAATACAAGGGCCCTAAAAAAAGGCACACAGGTGTGATATGTGTATGGTGACATCAGCAGGAACAGGTAAAGACAACCCCCAAAAATACCCTAAGGCGACAAAAAGTCTAAAAAAATGGGGACGACACATGATTACATACAAACAGTTTGAGGTGTCCAAAATAAACTTTAAAAACATACCGTTCTCCAAAACGACAGAGCCAGAAGCCACTCCCTGGACCACCTCGGAGGTGGCTACATTCCCCAACCCGAGGGGCAAGGTGTTTTCTGGATCCTGGGAGGGGGTATTTGGAGGAGAGACGGATTGAGGAGAGGGGGAATTGGGCTGGAGGGGAAGTAGGCCTGAAATTTCGGCCACAGGGTCTGGGGAGGAGGGGGTAATAGAGGAATTGGGGGTTGGAGAGAGGGGCCAGGACCGGCATCTTGTGTGGCGATGCCGCCATAGTGTTTGCTGTGCCCCTAAAAAATGACAAAAATATTGTGGTTAGTTTCAACAGGAACCCAAAAAAAAAAAAAAAACAATAGGACAGACATGAAAACATACACATGCAGATATGACTACAATGACTCAATAGAACAGACATGAAAACATGCACACGCAGAAATGACTACAATGACTCAATAGGACAGACATGAAAACATGCACATGCAGATATGACTACAATGACTCAATAGGACAGACATGAAAACATGCACATGCAGATATGACTACAATGTCTCAATAGGACAGACATGAAAACATGCACATGCAGATATGACTACAATGACTCAATAGGACAGACATGAAAACATGCACACGCAGATATGACTACAATGACTCAATAGGACAGACATGAAAACATGCACATGCAGATATGACTACAATGACTCAATAGGACAGACATGAAAACATGCACATGCAGATATGACTACAATGACTCAATAGGACAGACATGAAAACATGCACACGCAGATATGACTACAATGACTCAATAGGACAGACATGAAAACATGCACACGCAGATATGACTACAATGACTCAATAGGACAGACATGAAAACATGCACATGCAGATATGACTACAATGACTCAATAGGACAGACATGAAAACATGCACATGCAGATATGACTACAATGACTCAATAGGACAGACATGAAAACATGCACATGCAGATATGACTACAATGACTCAATAGGACAGACATGAAAACATGCACATGCAGATATGACTACAATGACTCAATAGGACAGTAATGAAAACATGCACATGCAGATATGACTACAATGACTCAATAGGACAGACATGAAAACATGCACACGCAGATATGACTACAATGACTCAATAGGACAGACATGAAAACATGCACACGCAGTTAGGGCCCACAAGTTAAACTTGAAAACCACAGTCCAGAACACTTACTTTCCGCAATCTGCATGCGAAAGCATGCCAGCAAGCGGGGCGTCCGCCGGTGCAGGTCCGACCACCTGCGCTCCAGCTGGCCAATATGTCGGCGTGAGCCAAAGGAGCGCAGGCGTCGATGTACCACCGCATATGCAGAACGCTTGCGCCTATTGGAGATGGGTGGAGGCTGACTGGTGATCCTCCTGTCCATCACCTCCGTCAGCACCAGCAGTTCGCGCCTGGTGAATGCGGCGGATCTCATGATGGCAATGGTGTTTTTTTGACAAAATATTTTTAATAAAGCACCACAAAAAAATTTGATTGGCTAATGTATTTGGGAAATTAACAGGACAAATTCTATTGGTTAGTGTATGAGTCATGTGTTCGACAGGGCCACAAATCTCTTGAGAGTTATGATAGGCTTGATGCAGTGACATGCGTAAGCAAATTTAAATAAAGAAATGAACCACAGAAAAATTGTGGGGAGACAAACAAATAGAACAATTGTTTAATTGGGGCTAACATGTCTTTTGAACAATAAAAGCGAAGGTTTCAGCCGTACGCATTCTGCAAGAAAAATACAAACACGGACAAGATTAAAGTTTATTGCATTGTGTTGAAAAAAAAAAAAACAATTAAGCTAATTGATACATTGATTGGCATGATACGATTGAGGGAGGTAGGCAGAAGAAACGAGCAGGTAATCGGAATCTGACAGTCCCACTTCCGGTTTGTACTTGTGCGTGCGTTCCCTTCAAGCCATTTCGGGGATGTACGCTCGCTATTTGGTACGCTCGTTAGTCAGAGGAGGGGTCGCCTGAGTTTGGGGCGGATTTTTAGCTGCGTACGAAAATACGAGTGAGTGCTTGAATTTAAATATTTTTTTACGTACGCCGAACGTGCGTACGCCCACTTGAGAGTGGGTCTGAATCAGGGCCAGAATTCTTTACGAAAAAATAAATAAATAAAGTCTATATAGTTACTGTCTGGACTGCGACTATTTCAGTACATAAAGATAGACTACTTTTGCCAAAGTTCCAATGTGGTCATTGGAGGAGCTATCCTGCTTGCTGGCATGCTTCTCATTTAGGGGACAGATTGTTAAAGTGATCATCTGTTTCCCAGGTGTCATCAGGTTGTGGGATTTCAAGATTGCTCATTATTTCAAACCTGATTCCATTTTGGTCACATGTTCTGAAACTTCCTATGGATCACAGACCTTTAGTATAAAGCCTTTTTGCTGTGTCTCAGTGTCTGTGCAACGTTGCTTTCAGGTCTTTTCTTGGACTCCAGCCAGATCCCCGCTGTGCCTGTGGATTGCTGTGGACTTTGTTGTATTCCAGATGAACTTCTGATGTCAGTCACCCACTGCACTACAGGGCCCAGCATTCCTATTGCCTAAGTATTGCTTATTGCTCCATCACTGCAGTTTCACCATTTTGCTGCACTATTTACATTGTCATCTCTGCATCACGGGGCTCAACCCTGCTCCAAACACTAGCCACACTACAGGGCCCAACCTTGCCACAATCGTCCCAGCATCATGGGACTCAACCCTGCAACAATCTTCTCAGCATCACGGGGCTCAACCCTGTTGCAATCCACTCTGCATCCCAGGGCTCAACCCCGCTACGATCTTCTCCGCATCACAGAGCTCAACCCCGCTACAATCTTCTCTGCATCACGGGGCTCTACCCAGCTACAATCTTCTCCACATCATGGGGCTCAATCCCGCTCCAAACTCTAGCCATGCCACAGGGCTCAACCCCATCCTGGAAACTCAACATCTTACAGGGCTTAACCCTGCTTTGACTTCACTACTCCACAAGGCTCTCACTGCACCGCAGGGCATGGCCCTGTCCCAGACCTATTCTATTCTGCAGAGTCTGCTCTGCTCCGGACTTAGATTACTACAGGGTTCTATCCTGGCAAAGGTCCTTAATGTCATCCTGAGGTGTTAGCCTCATTCTGGACTCAGGGTTCCCTACCATGGTAGTTCTTATATGCTAAAGACTGCTTATATATATTTGGGTATTCTCTCCTATACATATTATTGCATATGTGAACCTCTATGCTGTTTGAGACTTTATTTGAGACCTTACTGTTTATAATTCTTATGTGAATAAATCCTATTTTACTTTTATCCTGTACTACTGAGTTTCCTGGAAAGGTCATTCCTAAGACAACCCCAGTTTATTGTGCCTAGTAGGCCTGCCTCCCTCCAGGAGTCTCAAGTGTCGGCAGACATGACAGTTTGCACAGGCCTAAAAATTAATCCGGATCTGGAACAGGCTACAAGGGAGCAGGTGCTTCAGGGTTTGACCGCCCATTTGGAAGTACAGGAAAATACCCAAGTTCAAGTTTTACAATGTTTACAGGATCTTTCCACACATCTTGATAAACTTAAAAGTCCTGTTACAAGTACATCAGGGGTTTCTGCTTCTCATTTACGCCTACCAACTCCCACCTCTTATGATGGTAATCCAAAAACATGTCAAGGATTTCTCAACCAATGTGAGATTCATTTTGAATTGTTACTTCAGAGTTTTACCACCCCTTGTGTCAAAGTGGCTTATATTATATCATTATTGTCTGGTGCTGCTTTTGAGTGGGCCTCTCGTTTATGGGAGAGAAAAGATGCCTTAATGTCTAATTACCAAGCTTTTGTTTCTACTTTTAAAAGGATATTTGATGAACCTGGAAGATCAGACGCTGCATCTGTGGACATTTTACGAGTAAAGCAGGGAGCAGCTCCAGTTGGTCAGTATGTGGTTCATTTTCAAACTATAGCCGCAGAACTTAAATGGAACAATGAGGCATTAAGAGCAGCATATTGGAATGGTCTCTCTGAGAGACTTAAAGATGAGTTGGTGACTTGGGATCTTCCTGAGAGTTTGAATGAGTTAATTTCATTGACTATTAAAATTGATCTGCGTATGCGAGAATGAGGGGTTCAGAGGAATCGCACTGAGCGTTCTAAAAATTCTCTTCCCCAGTCTCGCTCTGTTCATGGTGCATCTGATGAGCCTATTCAAATTAATAAAGCCAAATTGTCTGACCTGTGCTTGTATTGTGCATCCTCAGAACATTTTTTGGCTAAACGTCCAATAAGGATGGGAAATGGTCATCCCTAGTTGATGGAGGAGAAGTCAAACTAGGGGTACTATCTAAAGTTTCCCCCAAAAAAGATTGTTTAATTGCTGTGAGCATTCCTGACTTTGGTTCTTCATGTCAAGAGTTTTCTGCATTGCTAGATTCTGGAGCAGCTGGCAATTATATTTCATTGTCTTTGGTTCAAAAGATGAAAATTCCTGTTGTCAAAATAACCCGTTCTTTTTCCCTTTCTGTAGTAAATGGGACTAGAAGTTCTAATGGATATGTTACACATCAAACAAAGTCTGTGAAGTTGAGAGTAGGAGCTTTACATGAAGAAAGATTAGAGTTTTTGGTATTACCTATTTCTATGTATGATATAGTTCTTGGTTTACCATGGTTAACTCTTCATAACCTTCATAAATAACTGGTAATAATAATAACCCTCATATTGATTGGACTTGTTCTCAAATTCTTTCTTGGAGTCCTAAATGCAAATTAAATTGTTTGATTCCTGTGGTACGATTGGCTGAAGTGAAAGCAGATGTTCCACCTTCTCTCCCACAGCCTTATCATGAATTTGCTGATGTCTTTTCTGAGCAGGCGGCAGACGAACTTCCACCGCATCGTCCCTGGGATTGTCCTATTGAACTTATCCCTGGTAAAATGCCACCTAACGGTCGAGTATACCCTCTTTCTGTCCCTGAGACTAAAGCCATGTCAGAGTATGTGCAAAATAACTTACGAAAGGGGTTTATCAGGCCTTCTTCATCTCCCGCTGGAGTGGGCTTCTTTTTTGTATAGAATAAAGATGTTGGTCTTTTCCATGTATCGACTTTAGAGATCTAAATGAGATTACGGTAAAAAATAAATATCCTTTACCTCTTATTACGGAATTGTTTGATAGAGTTAAGGGTTCTCAACTATTTACTAAACTTGATCTAAAAGGAGCTTATAACTTGATCAGAGTTAAAGAGGGTGATGAGTGGAAAACCGTGTTTAATATGCGAGATGGCCATTATGAGAACTTCGTCATGCCATTTGGTTTATGCAATGCTCCTGCGGTGTTCCAGGAGTCTGTGAATTAAATTTTCTGAGATATACTTTACCAGTTTGTTAATGTTTATCTTGATGATATTTTGATTTTTTCCAGGAATCTTTCTGATCATCGTACCCATGTTAAAGAGGTATTAAGTCATCTTTGAGCTAATAAGCTTTATGGTAAGATCTCCAAGTGTGTTTTTGAGGTTCCAGTTATGACCTTTTATGGGTATATCATCTCCAGTTCTGAGCTTCAGATGGACCCTGAAAAGTTAAAGGCTATTCAAGATTGGGTTTTGCCCACTTCGTTAAAGTCTATTCAGAGATTTTTAGGCTTTGCCAATTATTACAGAAAGTTTACCAAAGCATTTTCAATGATTGTAGCCCCAATTACTGCTATGACAAAAAAGGGGCTAATCCCAAAGTATGGTGCCCAGAGGCATTGAATGCCTTTCAGATTCTTAAAGATGCATTTTCTGCGGCCCCCATTTCTAGTTCAAACTGATGTTAAGAAACAATTTATGCTAGAAGTGGATGCTTCCACTTATAGAGTTAGGGTTGTTTTGTCTCAAGTGGCTGCAGAAGGGAGAACAGTGTCTTGTGGATTCTTTTCACGAAAGTTTTCTAGTGCTGAGAGTAATTACTCCATCAGGGACCAAGAACTGTTAGCCATTAAGTTAGCTTTGGAAGAGTGGAGATATTTATTAGAAGGCGCAACTGTTACTATTTTTACAGACCATAAAAATTTGTTGTATTTGAAGACTGCCCATTGTCTGAACCCATGACAAGCTCATTGGGCACTCTTCTTTTCTCGTTTTGATTTTGTCCTCAGGTATCGTCCAGGTTCTTTGAATAAAAAGGCAGATGCTCTCTCACGCTCAATGTTGGAAGAGAAAAAACAAAATAAGGATCAAATGTACCCTATAATAAACCCTCTGGCCTTTTCTTCAATTTCCATCTCTCCTGATAATCCTCCTGGGAAGATATTTGTGGCACCTGAGTTACGAGGTAAACTTCTTTCCTGGGCTCAAAATTCTAATTTCTCTGGACATCCAGGGGTTCATAAAATTTACTCTTTTTTGCAACGTTCCTATTGGTGGTCTTCCATGAAAAAAGATGCCCAAGAGTTTATACATTCTTGTTCTAAGTGTGTACAACATAAGTCCTCCCAGCAGTCTCCAGTTGGTCCTCTCCATCCACTACCCATTCCCACCCAACCATGGACCCATCTTTCCATGGATTTTATTACAGATCTTCCTGAGTCTAGGGGGTGTACAGTTATTTGGGTAATGGTGGATCATTTTACCAAGATGGCTCATTTGTGTCCTTTGGCTTGAATTCCATCATTCCCCAAATTAGCACAAATATTTATCAAAGAGATATTTGTCTTCATGGACTTCCTTCTGAGATAGTGTCTGATCGGGGTGTCCAGTTTGTTGCTCGGTTTTGGAGGGCTTTATGTTCATCATTGCAAATTAAATTACAGTTTTCTTCTGCATATCAACCTCAGTCAAATGGACAAACTGAAAGAGTGAACCAGGAGTTGGAGACCTTCTTAAGAATGTATATTTCTTCCTCCCAAGATGATTGGATGGATTTTTTGCCTTGGGCTGAGTTTGCTCATAACTTTCATTATTCATCTGCTACAGATGTAAGTCCTTTTTTTGCCAATACTGGTTGACATCCTTGAGTTCCTGAGCTTCAGTCAATTCCTACTGTGGATGTCCCAGCAGCTAAAGCTACCCTCCTACATTTTTCAGGAATTTGGACCCAGGTACATAAGTGTCTTAGGAAAGCCTCTCACAATTATAAAACCTTTGCTGATAAAAAAACGTTCGGCTGTTCCTAAGTATTCTGTTGGGGATCATGTCTGGTTGTCTACTAGAAATCTTTGACTTAAAGTACCTACCATGAAGTTTGCTCCCCGGTATATTGGTCCTTTCGTATTATAAAACTGATCAACCCAGTGGCATGTAAGTTACAGTTACCTCCAACTATGCGTGTACCTAACTCCTTTAATGTCTCCTTGCTTAGACCATTGATTCTTAATCGATTTTATGACAGCTTGACTAAAGTACCCCCCATAACAACTGCTCGAGGTGTGGAGTTTGTGATCAATAAGATTCTGGATTCATGTAAGCATCAAAGACAATTACATTATCTTGTAGACTGGAAGGGTTATGGCCCGGAGGAGAGATCTTGGATTAAAGACTCTGATGTCCATGCTCCTAAATTGATATGTATTTTTCATACCCAAAAAGGGGAGGTACTGTCAGGACTGCGACTATTTCAGTACATAAAGATAGGCTACTTTTGCCAAAGTTCCATTGTGGTCATTGGAGGAGCTATCCTGCTTGCTAGTATGCATTCAGGGGATAGAGTGTTAAAGTGATCATCTGTGTCCCAGGTGTCATCAGGTTGTGGGATTTCTAGATTGCTCATTATTTCAAACCTGATTTCATTTGGGTCACATGTTCTGAAACTTCCTATGGATCACTGACCTTTAGTATAAAGCCTTTTACTAACTGTTTCTCAGTGTCTGTGCAACATTGCATTCAGGTCTTTTCTTGGACTCCAGCCAGATCCCCGCTGTGCCTGTGGATTGCTGTGGACTTTGTTGTATTCCAGATGAACTTCTGATGTCAGTCACCCGCTGCACTACAGGGCCCAGCATTCCTATTGCCTATGTATTGCTTATTGCTCCATCACTGCAGTTTCATTATTTTGCTGCACTATTTACTTTGCCTGTTGTTTTTCCATTCCTGTGGATATTGAACTCATCCTTGTTACAGTTGTCAACTGCACCATTACAGTGTCATCTCTGCATCACGGGGCTCAACCCCACTACGAACCCTAGCCACACTACAGGGCCCAACCTAGCCACAATCTTACCCACATTACTGGGCTCAACCCTGCTACAATCTTCTCCGCATCACCGGGCCTCAACCCCGCTACAATCTTCTCCACATCATGGGGCTCAACCCCGCTACAATCCTCTCTACATCATGTGGGCTCAACCCTGCTCCAAACTCTAGCCACGCAACACGGCTCAACCCCATCCTGGAATCTCATCATTTTACAGGGCTTAACCCTGCTCCAACTTCAGGCTCCAACTTCAGGCTCTCACTGCACCACAGGGCACAGCCCTGTCCCGGAACTATACTGTTCTGCAGGGTCTGCTCTGCTCCGGATTTCCATTACTACAGGGTTCTACCCTGGCAAAGGTCCTGAATGTCATCCTGAGGTGTTAGCCTCATTCTGGACTCGGGGTTCCATACCACGTTAGTTCTTATATGCTAATGACTGATTATATATATTTGGGGAATCTATTCTATACATATTATTGCATATGTGAACCTCTGTGCTGTTTGAGACTTTATTTGAGACCTTGTTGTTTATAATTCTTATGTGAATAAATTCTATTTTACTTTTATCCTGTGCTACTGAGTTTCATGGAAAGGTAATTCCTAAAACCACCCCAGTTTATTGTGCCTAGTAGGCCTGCCTCCCTCCAGGAGTCTCAAGTGTCAGCAGCCATGACAGTTACAAATGCCAAGTGACTAAAAATCCATAGCAGTTCATAGGCAAACGCAGGGGGGTTTCAATCTGCCTGGAAACCCCCCTCCCCAGCCCACACCATGACCACAATAGAAATTGTAAGGTATTTTTAGTAGTGCTGCAGGTTCTTCACAGTATCACATATGAAATAATTAGCACCACCTGTGGATCTTTTAACATGTATCAGTCAGTAATAAATAACCTGTGCACCAATTAGGAGATCTGGAAAACATTCACTGTTAGGTATGTGTTGCTATAGAGCCCAATATGTACATATATGTCCAGGGCAGTGCTAGATTATTCTGATGCTCCCCCAGACTCCCGTACTTGCTCTAATGCTCTGGAATGGTGCCTACATCTATAATAAAAACATACAGCTCAGGCAGGATGGCCTTACTGCCGCATTTAATGGCTTACTGTGATCGCTGGTCCTGTATGTGCTGGAATTATGACACAATATACTTTGTATGACGCATATTAAAGCTGGTTAAATGCTAATTCTACCCTCTTCATGGACTGGCTACACTCACTCTAAAATCAAGCATTTGGAAACCCCCCTCTAGAAATCCTGCATTTGCCACTGCAGTTGTTAAACAACTCCGTCGTGTGCATGTGTGAGACCCAGCTAGAAATGGGCAATCTGTCGCTCCGGGTCTTGCACCAATGGGGGCGAGCTGTTGATGTTGAGTGACAGCTCGCCCCATTTGGTGGGCGGGCCAGGGGGGTGACTGCCCAAATGGAGGTGTTCCCGAGGGAACGCTTGCCATATGGGGGCGGCCCCACTGACATCACGAGTGATGTCAGTGGAGAGCTTCAGGCTCTGTGAGAGTCGAAAGCTCTCTGGGGCTTGCGATGAACGAGACACTACCACAAGGGTCTCATCGAAAGCCCGATGGTCACGATGGCTCCCAAAAAACCAGTGCCCGCCCTGATTCAGAGCGAGTACTTACTTCTTGCAAGCGCCTCTGAATCAGGCCCTGTGTTTGCTACTATATATTTTCAGTCTCACCACGGTGAGAGTTTTAGAAGCAAAGTTTCTGTAAGGAAAACTGACATGCTGTATAGAAAGGATCCTCCTATAATACACGTTTTATGAGCTGCTGCTCCAATTTGAATATATATAAGTAGCAATATTAGAACATCTTTAGCCCATACATGCTTTTCCAAGGTGATCAATGTTAACTCCGATTGGGCATTTTACTCACAGTCCCACAAACCACAGCTCAAGGATAGACTGAGAACTTAGCCTGCTTTGTGATCACATCTGCCTTTACTCTGAGATCTTAGTATGCAGCAAATTATTCCAGCTCCGGGCACTCTCTGGCCAAGCACCGCCTCCGTCTCTCTGGGTCACCACTCCACCAAAGTGCACAGTTCACCAGTAAATAAAGATGGTTTCCAATCAATAAGGAGGGCTACAAATGTCACTCAGCAAAAGTCATTTTGTAAGTCACAGGTAATTCTCTAACATGATTCGCTCCATCAATGGGGGCTTTATCAAAGAGGTGTCTGTGTCCCTCAGAAATGGACTTTTATACCTGCTTCTCTTGGATTTAATTGATAGGTGGCTAATAATCAGCAACACCTAAAATAATTTAATTAGATACAAATTTAGGGCCTGATTCAGACCCACTCGCGAGCGGCTGTCCGCTCGCAAGTGGGTCGATGTTATGGACTGAGCATGCGCATGACGGAGGGAGCTCCGTCGTGCGCATGCGCCAGACGCGACGAGCGAAGGAAAGTCCTTCGCTCGTTGTGTCCGATCAAAGGGGGCGTGCTGTCAATGTTGATTGACAGCACGCCCCCTTTGGTGGGCGTGCCGGGGGCGTGCCTCCCTGATGGGGGCGTTCCCATGGGAACGCCTCCCATCAAAAGCCGGCCCACTGACATCACTAGTGATGTCAGTGGGAGTGATTTTGGCTCTGATAGAGCCAAAATCACTCCGGAGCTTGCGGTTGAAAACCTCAACCGCAGGCTCCGGCTCGCAATTTCGATGGTCGCGATGGTCTCGACCATCGCGGCCATCACAATGCACGCTCATATAGCCTGTGGGTGGTGACCCACAGCTATACGAGCGTCCAGGAGGACGCTCCATTTTCATGGAGCCCGGCCCTCATTCAGAGCATGCGCTCTGCTCAGAGCGTACGGCTCTGAATGAGGGCCTTAGCTCTTAGAAATGTCAGTTGTCTTTCAGCAATAAAAAAAACTTCATACTACATTTCTTAACATAATATTAAAATAGTAATACTCAAAAAAGATGATGCTCTGAATATTATATTTCACAGTACTTTATTAAAATAAAAAATAAAACATTAATGTTGCATCATTAAAAAACAGTATTTTAGGGCAGCTAAGAAACGATATATAGAAGCAAACACAATTTTATTTTTCTTATTTAACAACTGCTATGGATTTTTAGTCACTTGGCATTTGTAACCTTATAGACTTTATTTATTTATGTTTTCATATAGAATTGTGTCAGTAATATATCTTAAACCTTTAAGAATAAAATGTTCTTATGTTATATGTATGTATGATGTTTTATATGTAATATAAAACTTTAAATATTAAGAAATCTGAATGATGGTGTTCTGATTGATTGTTCTGCCACATTGGGACCTCTTTTTAATTAGCGCATCACCTATATATGTATTTTTAGTTGGCTCTACACATGTTTATTGGTGAGCTGTCATGGGCTCACACGGTGTTATGCTGCTATGTTTAATTAAACAGCTTCATTGCTGATAAAATTAATATTGAATTACAATAATTGCCACTTGATTAGTGTCAGGTGCTGTGTAAATATATCATTTTGATTTTACATGAAATTGAGAGACAGAAACTGAATTGCAAGGTGACTGTTCCTCCGTTGCCTTTATCACTGTGTGATCACCTTTTTATATTATCAAGTATCTTTAGTCATGTTGTCAATCATAGACCGGTTTATGTCAGTGATATTCAACCTTTTCAACTCGAGGCACACTACACAAGATTTTAAAATTGCCGAGGCACATTATCTGGCTATATGGTGTGTGTGACCAGTGAAAAAATATAAACATTGGCTCCCACATAAAAATATTCACACACATATTGGCCTCCACAGGCAATAAAAACACACTATATTGGCCTCCTCAGGAGTAAAGCACACTACAGTACAAGTGCACTGAGCAGACCGCAGCGGCACACTTGACAACTGCTCGCGGCACACTAGTGTGCCATGGCACAGTGGTTAAAAGATGCTGGTCTATGTTGTCAGTTTATAGAAGAGGAATATCACGCAACTATTAGCAGTAGTAGCACTTTGTCAACAACTACTAGTCTATAAAGCTGTTTGGGAAAGTGTAATAAAGGACATTTCAAATCCAAACAGTGTTTGACAATCTCAAAGAGAATCTCATTACTTCATTTAAGTATTCAGATAAAATTAATAGTTAATACATTGCTTTATTACTAAAAAGAAACTAGCTAACATCCCTTACACCAGTGGCAGTTGCAGGATATGGCAGATGGATTCAGAAAAGTACAACTTAAACATGGATTGATGACCACAGCCTGTATTCCTTGGCCTGAGTTTCTTATTCCTCTCCAGTAGTAGTGATCACCTTGCAGAAATTCTACAATAAAGACCAGATTTAGGTCTCTTCTGAATAGTTGATGGTGAGATGTATCTGCTGTTGGAACTCATTTTATCATTAATTTGGCCTCTAGTCTGAGGTGATATTAATAGGAGATTTCAGAGGGCAGTGACTATAATAACTGTATCCTCTGTCTTTCATGCTCATGGGAGCCTGTTACGTCATAGCGCTGTATGGTGTTTGCACCTGTACTTGGTGGAACTTTCAAAGTTGTTGCAAATTCCCAGATTCTATGAACTTAAATTCATAAAATAACAATGGACCATCTTTTATCTGTGCTAATTTTAGTTGTTATTGACAGATTATGACTTCTACATTATAATTTTGCACCAATACTCTCTAATAGCACCAGTAATTGGCCTTAGGCATTAGCAAGCAAAAGATGATGATAAAAAAAATCCATTAAGATTCTCGTTTGTCGTAGTCATCAACTACACTTATTATATATCTCTAATAAACTCAAATTAAGATTTTGTATCACAATGTCTAACATCATGAGCAATATAATTTCAATCAAATTTGTTCAAATATTTGACTTTTGAAATACATATGTCTATTGATGTTATTATTCACAGAATCATTGTGATGTTCCTGCTGATATGTAGAACAGGTATTTATGTTGAAACACCAGACAATAGGTAACTCCTAAACAAAAGCTTTCCTTGGTGACATAACAGGATGCCAGAGGCTGCTATGATCTAATTAGAATGCAAGATGTTACCCCTGCCAAAGTGTAATTAGGATTTCCTATTGTAGTAAGTGACTTTAGGAATATTTACAACTCACTTACAAGACAATGAGCTAGGCACGAGAAGCAGCTGTGTTTATATGTAAAAATCCAGACTGGTCACCCTGGGAACTACTGTAGAAAGATGGGAATGACTATAAATAGGCTGTATCAGGCTACTAAAAGTTGATGGAAGAGTTGCTGGTTTAGTTGCTGTTTAAAGAGCTGGACGGATGTCAGAGTAATAAAAAGAAAGAAGGATAAATATCCAGAGTAAGGTAATTACATTATACATAGGAATATAATGATACATACACACACATTTCTAGATATTAGTTTACAAATGACTAAATTTTACTCCCAATTTAATGGATCATCTATGAAATATAGCTATATAATCTCTATCAGTACTATTGTATCATGTATGTATTATCTACATAATATCTACCAGTACAGTAGTTCTATGTGTCCAAAATTTCTAGTTTTTCTTTACAACTGCATCTAAAATGAATCCAACATTTTCCTTTTTTTGTGAGTATAATTAAAATTCAATAGTATCTCCTATATTACTTTGTGCAACAGGTTAGTATATATAAAGTGGTATCTAGGTGGCAGCTCCATCATAGTATCTTACATATTACTCTGTGCATCAGGTTAATATATATAAAGGGATATCTAAGTGGCAGCTCCATCATAGTTTCTTACATATTACTCTGTGCATCAGGATAGTATATATAAAGGGGTATCTAGGTGGCAGCTCCATCATAGTATCTTACATATTACTCTGTGCATCAGGTTAGTATATATAAAGGGATATCTAAGTGGCAGCTCCATCATAGTATCTTACATATTACTCTGTCCATCAGGTTAGTATATATAAAGGGGTATCTAGGTGGCAGCTCCATCATAGTATCTTACATATTACTCTGTGCATCAGGTTAGTATATATAAATGGGTATCTAGGTGGCAGCTCCTATATAGTATCTTACATATTACTCTGTACATCAGGTTAGTATATATAAAGGGGTATCTAGGTGGCAGCTCATTCATAGTATCTTACATATTACTCTGTGCATCATGTTAGTATATATAAAGGGGTATCTATGTGGTAGATCCTTCATAGTATCTTACATAAAACTCTGATTTACCATAGGCCACACCTCCTTAAGTGATGCTATCTGAGGGGCGTGCCCGCATGGCACGCTTCCAAATAACATCAGGCTGGGGGGAGATTCACTAGCTGGGCTACACCAAGCCCTCTCACGGCACTGTATGTATGCTTTGCGCATGCGCGCAGCATCCATTCAGACTCCAGGGTCCAAGCACTGCTGCACAGTACTGTTCTGCTGAAATCAGGAAGCTGGGTAAGGGTGCACCGTCTATGGGTGGCGCCCCTGTTCAACCACTCATGTCGAACACCCCTAGAGCTGGCCCTGCCCAGATCTATTCAATTAGATGCAGGGGCTTAACCAGGTTTTTCTTGGCCCTGTGACAAAAGTGTGTAAGTACCCCTATGTACCAACCAAAGGTGAAAAATGTATTTAACACATGTAACTTTGACAAGGAAAATGGTCCCTCCTCAGCTCTGGGACCCTTAGCAGCTGCACCCCTTGTACTCATAGTAGTTATTCCCATGATTATTTGTCTATTTTATTAGTGTGAGAAACCCGCTGGTAGCATGTGGTAACTCATAGACTCAGTATTAAGTGTTTGAATCTATAGGTTTCCCTGTGCATTAATCTCCAGAGGCTGCATCTAACACAGATATACCTCTGCTCACATGAGGCAGCATCTGAGTTTTATGGGTTAATCTTGTGTCAAAATGAATCTGCCCCTCAGGCTTAGACAAACGCACATATGCTGCTGGACACATGCATATTTGTTTCATAATAACAACTTTTAAGTCTAATTTGTTAAGCATAGTTTTCTCCAGCTTTGTGATGTACCCTAGGCCCTTACACCAAACCTACTCATGTCTCTACCACAAAATAATAATTTAAAAATTAATTTATCTTTTAAAAACCTGGTATCTCATACAGCAATGATCACTGATTCCTCTGCACATATCACACTGAGCAGAGTGACTGTGAGATGGTCACATTATCCCCATTCCCATGGTGTGTGCTGAGATAATGGCGGCATCCTGGTGCATCAGCTGACAGTAGGTGTGACAGCATCGGTAGCATGTGTTACCCATCTATGGTCAGGGCAGGGGGTGAGCAATATATAATCTGCACATTCTGAGGTCACAATATGAGGATTATAATGTATTTATTGCAACAATAATAGACTGTGCATTGTATATCAGGTATATATCTGCTGCAGGAGTGTAGATGTCTCTGTGCTGCACATATGACTGGAAATTAGGATAAAGCAATTTAATAACATATTACAATTTTAGAACAATTTTAAATGGCTGGGTCATATTTGTTAGTTTATTTAACACACATTATATATATATATATATATAGTCCACGTTATGCCGGCACTCACCAATAATACAGACTAGACTCTGGTGCCCATCCTGTATGTATAAACAATATCCACCCAAAAAGTAGACGGCACTCAGAGATTTTGCAAAAATATAATAGTGTATTCCATAAAGGCCAACGGGCCGGTCGACGTTTCGAGGTTTGACCCTCTTTTTCAAGCTCACAGCATCGTGATAAAGACAGACAAACATAGACATTAGGCAGGGACTCAGATCAACCGGTGGCTCGCCATTTTAAGGACTTTGGCCATCCCTTGTCGGCGCTTCAATATTTGATTATTGATCATGTAAAAGAAACACCTAGAGGTGGGGACCGTGCTAGGGTGTTGCTAAATAGAGAAGCACAATGGATCCTGAGATTGGACACTATTCGACCTAACGGCCTGAATGATAAGATCAATTGGAACATTTTGTAACTTATATTGATGGGTAGTATGGTAACCTGGGATTGAGCTAGTTATGTGTTTGATTCATGATAATTGATGTTATTTACTTTATGTATTATGTTTGTGTTTTATATTCTTTGTGGGTTGAGGATGTTAGTTTTAACCATGGTTCTGTGTCTACAGCTCGCAGATGGGTTCTGTGATGGAGATGGTGTCCGGGACTGTAGCCTGACGGAATGGACAGTGAGAACGCTCCCCATCCCTGACTTGACGGAGTTTGTTTGTACCAGGAAGAGTACCTGGTTAGCATTCACCAGTCGCCAGGCAACGGTGGAGCGCACAAACCGGAAGAAGATCAGACGTAATTACCGCACGCCTGACCACTCAGCCCCACTGCGTGGTGTGAGAGACCCAGCGTCATGGTACTTAAGGGGGTAAGTAATGTCTATGTTTGTCTGTCTTTATCACGATGCTGTGGGCTTGAAAAAGAGGGTCAAACCTCGAAACGTCGCCCGGCCCGTTGGCCTTTATGGAATACACTATTATATTTTTGCTAAATCTCTGAGTGCCATCTACTTTTTGGGTCGATATATATCTATATATATATATATATATATATATATATATATATATATAGATATATATATATATAATTTAAATATATATATATATATATATATATATCATGTTCCTAATATAATATAACACTATAACTCTAATAATAGATGTAACCTAGTAAATTTTAAGCTTTTAATAATTTACATTTTTCCTTATAGGCCACATGTAGAGTAGAATCTGCACTAGGAATATTAGAAGACGTTGTGAAAAGTAACATTTTTATCTGGACATTGTGAAAAGTAAAATTTTTATCTGATCAAACATTATTTTTTTCTTCTGGAGGATTTGCTAAAGCTATTTTCATTTTCTGAATAGAAAAACATTTACAGCTAATTAATTTATCATCTAATACATGTCATGGTATGAGGAAAATTTGTAAACATTAACATTAATTAATAGACCATGTTTTTTATATCAAGTATCTATCTACTGCAGGAGGGTAAATGGAAATGAGGATGTAGGATGTCTAATCCTAAAACAATGTTAAATGACTGGGTCATATTTATTAGTTTATTTAAATATAAATCATGTTCCTAATATAATCTAACAATATTACTCTAAAAGTAGATGTAACCCAGTAAATTTTATGCTTTTAAAAATTAACTTTTTTCTTTTTAGGATGAATAAAGAGCAGGATCTGCACTAAGAATATTAGAAGATGTTTTGGAAAGTGACATTTTTCTTTGATCCAGCAAAATAAAAACATTTTTTCTACTGGAGGATCCGCAAAAGCTACATTATTTTTCTGAATATCAAAAACATTTACAGCTAATTACTCTCTCTCTCATCACATTTACAGCTAATTAATATCTCATCAAATACATGATGAGTCTTAAAGGAGACAAACTGCATCTGTGCTCTGAGTGTAACAAAAGCTTTACACATAAATCAAAACTTATCATACATCAGAGGAGTCACACAGGAGAGAAACCATTTACATGTCTTGAATGCAGCAAATGTTTTTCTCAAAAGCAAAAGCTTGTTATACATCAGAGGATTCACACAGGAGAGAAGCCATTTACATGTTCTAAATGTAGCAAGTGTTTTACCAATAAACAAAATCATGATATACATCAGATGATTCACACAGGAGAGAAGCCATTTAAATGCTCTTAATGCAGCAAATGTTTTTCTCTAAAGATACAGCTTGTTACATAAAATACATGATGAGTCTTATAGGAGAAAAACTGCATCTGTGCTGTGAGGGTAACAAAAGCTTTACACATAAATCAGAGTTTCTCATACATCAGAGGATTCATACAGGAGAGAAACCATTTACATGTTCTTAATGCAGAAAGTGTTTTTCACAACAGCCATCTATTCTTAGACATCAGAGGAGTCATAAAGGAGAGAAACCAAATAAATGCTAAGAATGTAGTAAGAGATTTACTAGAAAGATAGAACTTATTAATCACATGAGGAGTCACTCTGAGGGCCTGAATGTATCATGTGTTTTATAAGCTAGATAACTTGTATAACTTCTATATGTTTACATGTGAGGACATTTAATTTTCTAAATGTGACAAGTGTTTGATAGAAATCAGTCTTGTTATAGACACAAAAGATGAAACATCCATAGTTTATCCTCTATACCCCTGTAATGTAATAAATAATGTGTATGTTGAAACAACCCCACCTTATTGCGTGAAATTATAATTTATCTTTTTGAAATGTAATTTGTCGTTATCATGGCATAAGTCGGTGCTACTACTGGCACCAAATACACAACACACATTATTTTTAAAGAAAATAAATAAGGGAATTGAGGTACTTCACTTTAGATAATTGCTGCCTGATCACACCTGAGGATCAATCCCAGAAAACTAACACAATTGATAAAATATAAAAATATGGTGCTAAGAACAGCACTACTATCAAAGTCACTTTGAGTGGAGTTCATTTTACAGTATGTCAATTTAAAACAGAGTTAATACTTAGCTCATATGAAGCTCTTCTGGTTCCTTTATTACAATGTGTGGTTGATGTCCGCAAAGATGCTTTATTTCTTGTAATTTCACATGTAAATAGAGAAAGAAATAGCACGTGTTATAACCAGACCTTAGTAAGAATAATTGAATTGGAATCAAAATGGTTTCTAGAGCGGGTATGTAGTTATGAGACCGACAGTATAATCCCAGCAAAGGATCGAACATAGACATCAAAATGCTGATGCCTATGTTAATCCTGATGTTGGGACCCCGATAGGACACCGGACCAATCATCCAACACCAGGGATGGGGAGGTTAGATTAGGGCCCCCCGGGGGGATTTAGGGTTAAGCTCTCCCCTGGAGAGGGTTATGGTTAGGCTAGGGGAAGGAGGGGTTAGGTTTAGACACTAGGGGGATGTAAGGATTAGGCACCACCCCAGGAGGGTTAGCTTTAGTTTGCGGGGAGGGGGGGTAAGGTTTAGGCACTAATGGGGGGAGGTTAGGTTTAGGCAGATGGGGGGGAGGTTAGGGTTAGGCACCCCTAAATGAGGGTTAGGTTTAGGGGGGAGAGGGTTAGCAATAGGTAACTTACCTCTGCTGTCGGGATCTTCTACATTGGGCTGCCAGCATCGGGATTTGAACCACCGAGCTCACGTCCGGCAGTCAAACATACTCATTCCTCTTGAGTGTACCACTACTCACTCAACAGAGCAGGGGAAGACTCATGTAGGAGTTTCTTTTGTTCACATGTGGACCACCATTTAAAAAAAAATTCTGATACTTTTTGAAAAAATTCCAAATATTTAATAAAGAAAAGTTCAGCAAAGCAACAATAAAAGACAATTTTTATACTAATTCAATTACATCTTACTGAGGTCTTATTCACACAATGAGCTATTTATTTCTCTATATACATGTAAAATTTTCTAAAATATGAAATATATAAAGACATCAGCCACACCGTCTAATAAAGAAAGCAGAACTACTTCTTTTCATTTGAGCTAAGTATTAACTCTGTCTTAAATTCACATAAAATAAATTCCACTCAAGGTGACTTTTATAGTAGAAACATTCACTACACCAAATTTTTTGTATTATCCTGGAATATTGCACTGGTCTAAATCATAACTATACATTTTCTATAAAAGTAAAATTATCCAAATTGATTAATATTAGCAAAATATTACTATGTAAAATATAATAAAGAAAGGGACAAATAGGTATAAAGAATTGATAAAAAAAATCAATGGAAATGCTGCAAGTGTTGATTGTGCTTCTGATGTTGTGACTGATCTCTGTAATATACAGCTGTCCTGCTCATACAGGTGCTGGGACTAGTAGAGGAAAGAGCTCTTTATCCAGTTATAATATCTAGCAGCTCCTCTCAGTACTGGGATTCTTTCTATAGGAAACAGTGTAAGATAAACTGTATACAATGTGCTTAGTTACCTCCAGTATATATGTATGTACTTTCTAGACCTGGTTCTTCCCTTCCCAGATTCCATACTCAGGTGTCCTGACATATTATGTGTATATCCTTATAGTATTAGGAATGTTGCACTCAGATATACTGTGCATTATTTTAAATATTAGAAGAGGATATTCACCCCCATCTTAGTACAGTCAGCATTAACGTCAGCAGTCAGCATGAGTCATCTCACCTGTCATTCAATCCAGTCTGCAGGACCCATTGTTTAATTATGCTAGCAATGCTTCAAAAAGAAGATGTTTATCTGTCATTCAGAACCTACAGAAGGATAAGCTAATCAACAAGCTGACCCAACTTTGTGCTCTATATTCTAGAACATAACCTTGGGGGGAATAAGAAGGTTACCTGTAAGCATTTTAGAGAGCAATCTTTTTGTTTCTAGGCTAAGAGCTTGTGCTCTGCCAGGAGGTCATATCCTTAAACCCAATATGTTCACAAAGGTTTGGTATAAGCAGCCGTCACGGCTCATTTCTATCACTGGTCCCGGCCATTACTAGGCTGCTGGATCACCACATCATTTCACCTGTGCTGCCTGATGGTCCCACTGGTTGCTAGGCAATTGGTACTCTGAGTAGCTACAGGGAATTGTGGCCCCTACTGTTTCTTAGAAGCTGGGATCCTGGCTCTATGTGCAGCACTTCAGCTGCCTTGAATATTTTATTATGGGGCAACTCTCTCTTCCTTTCTCCTATTGGTCCAGGTGTCTGTTATTCAGCCCCACACATTCCTGCCAGTGATAGTTTATACTTAAAAAAATGGAAAATGTGTAGTATTGCCCAGGGTTATCAATATATGTGAATACAACCTAAGAGGGACATAATTAAAATCACTGAACAGAGATCGGTAAACTGCTCAACAGGTGTCTTTTTCATTCAATCAGTCTGGTATATAAAATCTCCTATATACAGGAAGCTTTATATTACTGTACAGGAAAAAAGGGGTTGCATACCCAGACTTAATAGCTAGAAGCTGGGATAACTCCCTAAAAAGGTATCTTTGTTATCCCTTGATTTTTTCTGCAGACTTATAAAAGGGTGGATGCTTCCTCTTATGCTGCTTCTTACTCACAATAAATGAAGTACAGATACTCCTTTTAAAGGTATTTTTTCTCCAGATAGACACATAGACAGTAATTGATGCTTTTTTGTAAAGTGCACATCGCTCACTTTGAGTAAACGTAGATAAAACCTATCATGGTATCTTTAACCTGGGTTAATAACTGCGCACCATTACTCACACAATCATCAGTGTATTCACATTCATAAGGGTATCATTTCTTTCAAATGGTCATCACAATCATATACAAGATTCCCATAGTGAAAGTATCAATAAACTTTATTTACATAACACAATACTGGTGTTGAAAACAATTATATATATATATATATATATATATAGATGAAGGGTTAAAAAGACATGCACCTGATAGTATAATATTGTTGATTAAAGTGAAACTCAGTGCTCAAAAAATTTTGTGCATCCAAAAAAAGTCTTTCAAGCTTATCTAAATTCCAAAGGTACAGGGCTCACACTGGATGGGGTGTACAAGATGTCATCTACTGGATCACCTTAGGAAGAGTTCATACAAGCCCATAAGAAAAGAGATGATATGGTATAGTATTTCTTTACATGAGTAGCAGGACAGGACTACAATTAGCTGTGTACCAGATAATGCTGTATATAAAGCACGTAGTATGTGAATAAAAAGTATCTCCTAGTATCCCTTTTTCCTCAAATTTTCTTGGAAATGTGTGTGGTGAATGCAAACAAGCTTTGGAATAGATACAAATGATCCCCCATCAGTATATTTTAACAGGTTTTATTTGGATACAATGACATAGGGAGTAAATTTTAGGTAAAAACACAAAAAACAGTAAAAAAGAAAAGTGCTTCTCTTTTAAGATGGTACCCAGTCCTCTTAGGTATATGCTTCCAATATCTAGAGAGCCTGGGTAAGGTGGCCTCAACGCGTTTCATCCCATAGGGACTTCTTCAGGAGTGGTATTGGGTCTATGGAGTGCCTTCTATTTAATCCATGAATAGGTGGAGGTTTGTTTCTTAAAATTGCACCAAAAAACGGCACCTGCGCATGCGCAGTGCATGGCAGCCATTTTGCATGACGTTATGTGTGACGTCAGCGTTAGCTCGGCGTCAGCGCTAGCTCCAGGAGTGTTTAATTGTAGGAGTGATTCCACATATATCGGCAGCTGTGTTATTAACCTAGCCGTGTTTTGGGTGCATCATGAGCAGGGAGTGGTGACTGCCGTTTGTATATGGTGGCGGACGGTTTGCAATAGTCCTTTTTAGATTGATGCAAAGGTATCCATCTTTTTGGTTATCTGCAGAGCAGACACTGGGACAGTTTGTAAGCGATGGCAGCCATCTTGTGAGATAATAAAATATAAAAATAATTTAATATCTAAATGTTCTTAAAATATTGGCTTATAGAACAATACATTAAATATTACATTGCAAAACAATATGTATGTTGTAGTGAAAATAGGGAAAAGTATATAGAGAATGGTCAAGCGTATTGCACTAAATGATAGCATGCAATAGCATCAAATTTCTCGAATGACATAATTTTTAAC
Source organism: Taudactylus pleione (assembly GCA_031769625.1). Lineage (NCBI taxonomy): Eukaryota > Metazoa > Chordata > Amphibia > Anura > Myobatrachidae > Taudactylus > Taudactylus pleione. The sequence goes on along the minus strand of JAUIMM010000144.1, from coordinate 4,884,322 downwards.
GACAATAAAGTGCATATAGTGGACATTACAGTGACAATAATGAATAAGAAAGATGAGAGCAGGGATATGATAAAAATGAGCCTAAAATCATTGCTTAATACTTAAAATGAGACCATAAAAACTCTAAAAACAACAAAGTGCAGTAAATATGTCACATGATAGTAAAAAGCATAAAATTACATGTTGAGTTGAAGGTAAAAAGGTAGGACAGTACATGCATTATAGGAACGGGGCTATTTCATAGCTGTCATTTAGGCTGTTTGGTAGGAGAGTATTTAGTTTGAATAACCAATACATTTTTCGTTGTGAGAGTTTATTTGCCAGGTCTCCACCTCTTGGTCCTAACTTCACATGTTCAATGCCTATAAAAGTTAAACATTTTGGGTTTGAGTCATGGGATGTTTTGAAATGCTTGGATACTGAATGATTTTGATTTTGTTCCTAATGTTCCTTACATGTTCCTGGATTCTGTGTTTTAGGTTCCTTTTCGTTTTGCCCACATATTTTAGTCCACATGGGAATTCTAGTACATAAATAACAGAAAAAGTGTTCAATTAATAAAATCTTTTATGTTGTATGTTTTTGAACTGTGTAAGTTGGTGAACAATTTCCTGTTTGGGTGTAAATGTTTGCACATGTTGCATTTTCCACATATGTATGATCTGACACATTTCAAAAGGTCTTTTTTGTTTGGGTCAGTATGCCTGAGCATACTGGGAGCCAGGATATCTTTTAAATTTCTTGCTTTTTTAAAAATAAATCGATGGTTTCTGCGGTAGGATTTTTGCTAGGACTGGGTCCATTTTGAGTATTCCCCAGTGTTTAGTCAGAACTTGTCTGATTCTTCTCTCCTCATTGCTAAATTGGGTGATGAAGGGAACCATATCCTCTCTTTTCCTTTTAGTTTTATAATTTAAAAGATTCTCCCTTACTGTAGCTTCTGTTTTTATTAATGCTTTAGAGATGAGTGGTTCTGGGTAGTTATGGTCCTTAAACCTCTCCGCAAAAATATCTAATTGTTCTGAGCATTCTTCTTTACTACTACAGTTTCTTTTGATATGATGAAATTGTGAGTAGAGAATATTATCCTTCTGGCTCTTGACATGTCTGTTCTTGTAGTGAAGATAACTATTTGTGTCTATGGACTTGGTAAATGTTTTAGTCGAGATGTTATTTTCAGTACCTTTGAGGATGATATCTAAGAATTTAATTTCGTTTTCTTGTAGGTTGGAGGTAAATTTGAGATTAAAATCATTTACATTGCTAAAATCCATAAAATCCTTACAATTATCCTCCTGACTGATCTAGGTGTGTCCCATGGATATACTGGTCCGGTTCCAGTTTTCAATTTGTACATTGATCAAACAATAAAATTATTTGTAGAGACAATATCCTCTATCAATCATATGGTGCAAATTTCCCCTAGAATGGTCTTTACAACTGGCAAATGTGTTTCAAGAATTCTTTTCTCTTTTTTAAGAGATTATGGTGTTGCTCCCAGACTGGGTTTAAATAGTCTGTATGGTTACAACATGGCCACACTTTCAGCACCTGAACGTGTACCAGAAGTGTCCACCACTATGTACAAACATTATCTCACAAAGTTTTTTGCATTAGTAGGAACTAGAACGCCTTTAGGGTAGTGATTCCCAAGCTTTTTTGAGTAACAGTGCCCTAGAGTATAAGCATCGTTTTCACGGCACCCCTAAGTATAAGTTTTTTAATCAGAAATTCATAAAAAAATATATTAAAGTTAATTGTGCTTATCTATCATGCCTAGGTTCAGTTATGTTAGGTTTGTGCTTCTGTTTGCCCACATATTTACATTACATTGACCATAAATAATTTGACTTGGTGCTGGACCAACAACCTCAGTCACCCCTACAAGTGTCCTCAGGCACCCCAGGGTGCCACGGCACACAATTTAGGAACCACTGCTCTAGGGGTTTCTTCCCATGATCGGCACTTCTTGTGTTAGTCTGTAGGTGTCCTGACATCAGTGACCAGAAATGGCCACTAAGTCGTGACCAGAAGTGGTAATACTGCTACATTGTTACATGGGAAATGTAGTCTTCTCTTCTGGTCCATTATGATCTTTATATGTTGTACCGGATATTTCAGAACATAAGTTGCCCTCTTTATATATGGGACATGTAGTCTTATTTTCTTGAGAGGAAAAACTTTTGAAATTTTTTTGAATATATAGTTCAAATACATAGTGGAAGGATATGTGTGCTATAAGTCCCATATGAATATATTCATGCAGAGCATACTAGATGTTGGTTTTAAAATAATACTTTGAATATTAAAAATAGAGTTTAGAAAATATTTTTTTAAAAACATACATATAAAAAAACTTTAGGTATAAAAATGTTTTAATTTTTTTCTGTTGCACCCATATGGCCTAGTAAAAATAATTTCTCATATACCCACATTATTTGATGTTTTTAAAGACCTTTACTGAAATTTCATAAAAATAGGAATAAGAATGGATGAAATTAAGTAATTAAAATTGGTTGAGCCCTGTGAGCTTTAAGCTTAAAAAAAAAATTTTCATTTCTATCTTGGCCAAACATTTTTGAATATTTTTATCTCTCCATTTGGCCTTCACGTGTTGGATTCTGTAGATTTTTTGTTCGTCATGATGTCATAGGCAAAAGTCCTTCCTAACATGAATATAGGGGTCTTATATAATTAATCAGGAGTGTCATAACATTATCACTAGCCAAATAAGAAAAATATATAACTGTAAGTGGATTTGTGTCCTGATGGATCCAGTCTTGCTAAACTCTGCCCAAATTTAGAATACATGCCAGGGACCTGATTAAACTAGATAATACATTTCCCCTATGCTGCCCACTTATACCCCTTTTCCACCTAAATTCCGGGTCTGACCCGGAGTTGGAACAAAGTTCCTATCCGGATCAGACCCGGAATTTTGCCGGCCCTGACTCGGGATATTCCCGAGTCAGCGCCGCTCACACCGCAGTCGGGTCTCCATAGACCCGGCTATTGCGGAGTGAAAGTGGACGCTTGGAGATGATGTCATCTCCAAGCGCCACTGAAGCCGGACTAATCGGCCGGCTAGCAGCGCACTCCAGGTCTTCGTGACCAGGAGTGCGCTGTTCCCATAGCAGGGTTTCACGGGCTACGCCCGTGTTAAACCCTGCTAGTTACCTGGGTTGGATTGCCGGGTCACTCGACCTGGCGATCCAACCCTCTGCCCTTTTACACCAGGGAGCTGCCTGGGTTAACCCTTTTAAAACCCGGGTTTTAGCTCCGGTGTAAAAGGGGTATAACATGTGGTATGAAATAACACAATTTATTGCTGAAATCTCTGAATCAACTACATGGGCTGAATATATGCCTGGAGTTAATAATCAAACAAGCATTTAAAGATCAATATTGGTCTTATACTATATATTTAAGGCTTAATGTATTCCAGCTGCCATCATTAATTAGGAAGATATAAGGTTGTTTAATTTTGAGATCACTGTGGGTTTGTGAAACACAATGCATGCTGAAAAATACAAATCCAGACAACTTGTGATTATACTGTTAAAATGGAGCTGAATGTTATACTCACACCATTTACAATATTTTCATTAATAAACATTCCTTTGTTCCTATTTTGTTTATTAAATGGTTTATCAAAAACTGTAGCAATTATATATTACTTTTCTTTTTTCTATTTTAACATTTCACCTGTTTATGGGTTATATGTTTATGTTATAATTTTATGTGGAATTTAATAAAGTTTATATTTTATTTATATGTGTACCTCATCACTATACTTGTTTTGTGATACCTAAGATATTGGGGACAATTTCATGGGTGTTTGACCACATAACACTCCAAAAAAGATTAAATGCCTTCCTCAGTTTAAAAATGATATGTTGAGTATCCCAGCGCAGAGTATGACATCACTTAGGACCTGATTCAGACCCGGACGCTAAGCAGTAATCGCTCGCTATGGGTGACTGTCGTCTGTCTGCACATGCCTATGCAGCAAACTAGCATGCACAAACCAATCTGTGCAATGGGAAGTGCTCGCTCAACGCCCGCAGATGGGCCGCTCCTTTGAGTGACAGATAGTGCCGTTGGTGGGTGGTAACAGGGGAAGGTCCTGGAAAAAAGTTTTTTGTTTGAAATGCATTAATAGATGAAGTTTGAACTATAAATGTCTATTTTTTCTTTGATTAACCTGAGCTTTTTCTATTGATGCACTGCAGTGAGCCACAAAAGTCATGGAACTAAAGGCCCCCATATATCAGAGATTGATTGCAGCAATCGTGCAATTTGCAATCAATTGTGTATAAAAATCTTTCCCTTTTTCAATCGATTGTGGCAAATCTGCAATCTGCAATTGATTGAAAAAGGAAAAGATTTTTATACACAATCGACTGCAAATTGGAGGATTGCTGCAATCAATCTCTGATGTATGGGGGCCTTAAGAAACTCCTGTGATATACCTTAGCTCAGTCAGCTGGCTGTCAATTGAGCACAGCCTGACATAGCTCTATGTCATCAGGCAAACTGTATCAGCTGAGCTGCAATGCAGCTGGATTAATAACACAGGGCCTGATTCAGACCCGGTCGCAAGCGCTGTGCGCTCGCAACCGGGTCAATGGTGGGCCAGTATGCATGTGCACGATGCAGCCGGCTCCGTCGTGAGCATGCGCGAGACCCAAATAGCAATGGGCACTCTGTCGCTCCGGGTCTCGCAACAAAGGGGGCCAGCTGTCAATGGTGAGTGACAGCTCACCCCCTTTGGTGGGCGGACCAGGGGAGAGGCTGCCCAATGGAGGCATTTCCATGTGAATGCCTCCGTTTGGGGTGGCCCCACTGACATCACGAGTGATGTCAGAGGGAGAGATTTTGGCTCTGTTAGAGCCGAAATCTCTCTGGGGCTTGCAGCAATGAGACCCTACCACAAGGGTCTCGTCGCAAGCCCGATGGTCATGATGGTCTTGACCAAAACTTGGCATGGTCTCTTAATAGTAATGATAATAAAACAAAAATATGCTAAAACAGCCAAATCAATTACAAAGCATCTTTATCCATGCATGGATTTGTTTTAATATATGTAAGTATACTTGTAAAGATATGTTTTACACCCCTTTGTATTTGTATGTATTTCTACATTTCCATTTCCCCCTTAGATATATGCAACTTTTAGCATTCAGATTACCACTACTGCACGTACAAAACTATAATCTTAGTATATAGAGACCATCTGAACAGATCTTCATGTTCATAACCTACAAAATGATGCACATAAAAAAAAGAAAAGGAAAAAAATATATGTAAAGGAACAGAATATGTAGACTATTGGAGTAGTTAAGGGTAAGAGGGGGGGTGTTGAAGGTATAGGGACATATACTTCACAATAACCTACAGCCCCTTTATGTTATTAACATTTGGTAAGATCTAAGGTTTCATTATGTCTAGTAGGTACTAGACTATTAAGCTGGTAAATCCAATTACCCTATTACTAGCAACTATGAGGGTGGATCCAAAAATCTGTGTCCTAACCATGAATAACAGAGAATTTTAAGTACAAATGACATTTATTTTTTTACATGATTTCCATTTTCTACAAAACATGTTTCCCATCGATGCTCTAACCTCTTGATTTCATTCAGGAAAAAGTACAGTGATTTGTCTTCAAACCAGTCCTGTATAGCAGTAATGACATTGACATCAGATGTAAAAATCTTACCACAAATGTGTTCCTTGAGCTTGAGTGTGAATTTCAGAAGGCACCATCTTAATCTTCTTCGTTTGCAGATATTTAATGTTGGCTCATATTTCAGGTCTCTCAGTTTTTTAGTATTCTCCATTTTTAAACTTTTAGTTATGTTGTTCCATTTATTTTTTAACATATGCAAAAGTAAAAGTAGAATTGTGCTGTAATTTGACCTCTAGTACATACATACAGAAAATCAATACAGGCCAACATCTACTACTACCTCATGGCATGGAATTTTGGATCCACCCTCATATATGTTGTGTTGGGAAAATAAGGTATAATCCATGTAAGAAGTTTTTCTATCTGTTCATAGTGCCTAAACCTAACCCCCACCTCCCCGCACCCTAATCCTCTCTCCCCAGTGCTTAACCCTTCCCCTAATGCCTAAACCTAACCCTGATAACGAACACTAAGCTCCCCCTACACCCCGATACTTACCCTTCGGGATTCCGGTGGTTGCGATTTTGGTGCTGGGATCCCGACCTATCTGGATTTCAGCACCGATATTAAAACCATTGGAATCCCACATGCCAGGATGCTGGCTACATCCCAGTGAAAATATCCATCTATCTGCTCCACCTCCATTGTATACAAGAGTGGCAGTAATACACTTGTCTGTCAAATAGAAACAATGAAATTAGCTGGTCGAGCAGTTTGGGGCAGGATGATTGTTTTAGTCCAAAAGGTAAACAATGCAAAAAAATACAGAACACCCTACAGCCTATACCGGACTCCAAAGACACCCTTATATTAACACTGTATCAATTTATTCCTGAGATAATTCAATAAGCATGAATTGATAAACATTTATATAAAAATCACAATACACTGTACATATAAATGACACATCTGAATGAAAGATACCATCATGTATGTAATGAAGAATAATGAGTAAATTAACAAATTACAAATAGAAGCATGAGCAGTATAAATTCCAGTCCCAGGGAAAATCAGTATAAAGAATATAGTATAGAGGGCACTGTCATGTGTCACTTGTCCAAGCTGCTGCTGCTGAAAAAAGAGGTAGTCAACCTCTAATAAGACAATATAAATGTACAATAAGCAGCACTGATATAAAAATATAAACAATTTATTACAATAATGAATATTGAACATAAGTGATAAAACAATAAAACACCAGTACTGGGTATATAGCCATTGAAAAAATTGATGTCAGTAGTCGGTATAAAACATCGATTCATGCATAGAACAATCTAAAAGCACAAAAATTTAAATCCATGTAGGCACTAATTGGGTCAGCTAGTTGAATGGAAAACACCAATTTTGGAGATATGTGGTAGTTGAAAATCCAGTTTTGTTGTATATTACCGGCTTGTGTCAAGATGGAGAGGATCCTTAATTAGCGGTGGTATCATAATCAGCAATAGTCCAAATGAAAATTGATACAGTCTCTTATGACCGGTACTGAAAATGCTGCACAAAGTCCCAAATCCAAAGCTCGGTGTTCCAATGGGAAGATGAAGTAGCTGATGTCCAAATGCACAAGTGCCGATGACAATATCAGGGTAAAAAGCCACCAACGCATTTCGCTACACAGGAGCAGCTTTTTCAAGGTGTCCACATGGCTATAGGGCAGCTTTTAAATACTGCCTCTTATTTGTGCCAAATAATCATCAGGTGTATTCAATTAAAACGTCATACAATCAAATTCATAATTTTATAAGTTAAATGATTAAACATAAATTAAAACAAATAGTAGAAGGCAAACATTTATCTAAACATTAGCAGAAATAGAGTAGCAATAAAACTCCACTTACTGTCTTATAGATCAGACCTAATAAGGAAACCTTTGTTTATTTATTATTCCCCACTGATCCATCATTGGACATACGTAATCACATGATCAGGATAGACAAGGCGAATGCGGCATCCCCGAATGCCGTGTTCCAAGCCTCCAACTGAAATCACATGTCCAAAATTGATAGCTTGGTGTGGCATCATTGCACTCCACGTTCCAAGTCTCCAAAAGAATGTGGTTCATCTGTATTCTCAGATATAAGTCATATCCTATTGGCCAATTGGATAGTGAGCAAAACAGAGTTTATAGGAACAGACAATATGTTACCAAGCCGCAGATTGGAACTAAGGGAAAAACATTGTTATGGTAAAAGTAAGTTCAACACATTAATACTGACATCCAATTAGACACTCTTCTGCTAGAAAGCAATCTAAGGCCCTGATTCAGAGCCGCTCTGACAGAGCGCTCGCTCTGAATCAGGACTGGGCTTTTGTTTTTTTAGAATGGCCTCCTGGCCGCTCACATAGCTGTGGGTGACCACCCACAGCTATTGCAAGCAGCTATGATGATGGTCGCGATGGTCAATACCAACATGACCATCGGGCTTGTGACCTGACCCTTGTGGTAGGGTCTCGTGGCCACAAGCCCCAGAGAGCTTTCGGCTCAAATTGAGCCAGAAGCTCTCCCACTGACATCAATGGTGATGTCAGTGGGGCCGCCCTCAAATGGTAGGCATTCCCTTGGGAATGCCTCCATTTGGGCAGCCACCCCCCTGGCCCGCCCACCAAAAGTGGCGAGCTGTCACTCAACATCGACAGCTTGCCCCATTTGGTGCGAGACCTGGAGCGGCGGATTGCCCATCGCTAGCTGGGTCTCATGCATATGCATGACTCCATCGTGCGCATGCGCTGTGGGCTACCATCGACCCGGTTGCAAGCACTCAGCGCTTGCGGCTGGGTCTGAATCAGGCCCTAAATTCTGACATATGTCAGAATAAATAATGAAAACTAATGAAATATAATAGAATAATTAAATATATAATCCTAAAGGAATATACACAATGATTGGTATCGGTAAGCACAAAGGAACTATATAAATGAACACTGATCAGTAATTAGTATATAGATGCTCTGAAAGAATTCTAAAGCATTATAAATTAATAATTAAATGGAAAAATAATTCTAGATATTTTCAAATAAACATGTAGAATGGATGGATTTGATCCAAAGTCATCAATAGGATACTGAACAAACATCCCAAATAAAACTGGTTGTAGTCCCAACCCAAAATTAAAAAAAACAAAAAAACAGAAGAATCCAAAAAGGTATGAAGGAGAATGAACCCACTGAACACAGCTGATTATAGGATGACATTTAATTCTAAGGCTTCATTTAATCCACTGGGGAATGCAGAGATGCAGGAGGGATAGTGCTGGAGACTTAGAGGGAGGACGAGACTGCAGAGCGGATGGTGCTAGTGAGATGCTGGAGGCACAGGGGGGTTGATGATGTAGAAATACAGAAGGATGGTGCTGGAGACACAAGGGTGGATGAGGATGTAGAAATACAGAATGATGGTGCTGGAGACATACAGGAAGGATGAGAATGCAGAGATGCAGGGGGATGGTGCTGGAGACACAGGGGGATTGAGGATGTAGAGATAGAGGATGATGTTGTAGAGATGCTGGAGACACAGAGGTGGATAAGCATATAGAGATACAGGAGGATGGTGCTGGAGACACTGGGAGAATGAGAATGCAGAGAAGCAGGGAGATGGTGCATGAGCAATGCTGGAGACACACAGGGGGGTTGAGGATGTATAGATAGAGTATGATGCTGGAGATACTTAGGGGTGGATGAAATGCAGGGGGATAAGGCTAGTTATTTCAAAATAGGCAGAATAAGAAAGAAAAGTGGGAGTGTTAAAAAAAGCATCTAAAATGTATTTCACACTATCATAGGGCCTGATTCAGACCCACTCGCGAGCGGCTGTCCGCTCGCAAGTGGGTCGATGGTCTGCACTGAGCATGCGCACGACGGAGGGAGCTCCGTCGTGCACATGCGCCAGACACGACGAGCGAAGGACTTTCCTTCGCTCGTTGTGTCCGATCAAAGGGGGCGTGCTGTCAATGTTGATTGACAGCACGCCCCCTTTGGTGGGCGTGCCGGGGGCGTGCCTCCCTGACGGGGGCGTTCCCATGGGAACGCCTCCCGTCAGAAGCCGGCCCACTGACATCACTAGTGATGTCAGTGGGAGTGATTTTGGCTCTGATAGAGCCAAAATCACTCGGGAGCTTGCGGTTGAAAACCTCAAGCGCAGGCTCCGGCTCGCAATTTCGATGGTCGCGATGGTCACGACCATCGCGGCCATCAAAATGCACGCTCGTATAGCCTGTGGGTGGTGACCCACAGCTATACGAGCGTCCAGGAGGACGCTCCATGAAAATGGAGCCCGGCCCTCATGCAGAGCGTGCGCTCTGCTCAGAGCGTGCGGCACTGAATGAGGGCCATAGTCCCTAAAGCTTCTAGGGGCATAAGTGTCCCCCAGGTCCTCGGTCATTCATTTGATATTTTCCTATATAAAAAAGTGTGTGCGCATGTGGTATTCATTCCAGCCATACTGTGGTTTTACCTAACTCTTATGCTTCCCTTATTTGTTTCCAATTTGTGTCAGTACCAATATACAACAAAGTGTCAAAAATCATGTATGCAAAGGTCATGGTAGGTCTTGCTACTGTACTGTGGCATCATGGAAATGCCCAGTCCTGCAGCAGTTGTAATTTGACAACTGCAGCCTGCAGTCTGAACACTGGCTAGGCTGCTCATGGCAAGGTATTGTGAAGTATAGCAGTTCGAATGTGGCATCATAGTGGGTGACACCAGACACATCACCTCACCTGGGCTGATGACATCACTATTTGGACTGTTAATGTGTCGTGATCCAATGAGTCAGTTCCATTTGTTTTTGGGTTTGATGGTAGGGTTCTGGTATGCCACACCCCATAAGGCCATGGACCCGCTGTCAACAAGGCACCATTCAGACTGTTGGTGGTTTCATAATGGTGAGGGGTGTGTTCATGTGACATGGTTTCTTCCACTGGTCAACAACTCCAGAGGCCTTCTGTTCACTTTTGGAATCGATGCCATGTCGAGTTGCTGAACTTCTCCAATATAGAGGGGGTCCTATATAATACTAGGCCCCAATCCCATGACTAGTGTAAGTAGAGCTAAAATATTAAAAGTTTTTCAGTGACTTTAAAAAAAAAAGAGCAGTGCACTATCTCAGAATTGCTCCACCTAACAGGGTGGGGTGTGGCAGGTAAGATGAGTTTCAAAAACCTACATAGGGCAATTTTGAACCCTGTTTACATGCAGCTTTCATGGAGGAATAAAAAATCCAGATGGACCACACCCCAGAGCAGGGAATACATCAAATATACTGGGAGTGGAGTTGTCTAAAAATGAAATGTGCAAATCCCATAGATATTGTTTTCTGTGTATGGGGAGTTATTTGGCACTGTGAGGAGCACTGCATTGTGCTCTCAGCAATACTATGCAGATGCAGTGGAGAAGGCTGTACATATGCAGTGGTAGCAGAATACAGAGTTCCGGGCAGTGGATGGTGTGTAAGAAATATACAGCCATGGCCAAAAGTTTTGAGAACAGCACAAGTTTTGGTTTTCACAAAGTTTGCTGCTTCAGTGTTTTTAGACCTTTTTGTCAGATGTTACTATGGTATACTGAAGTAAAATTACAAGCATTTCATAAGTGTCAAAGGCTTTTATTGACAATGACATTAATATTATGCAAAGAGTCAATACTTGCAGTGTTGACCCTTCTTTTTCAAGACCTCTGCAATTCGCCCTGACATGCTGTCAATCAACTTCTGGCCCACATACGGACTGATGGTCACCTAATTAATGCTCAGAGTTTATAAGAATTTGTGAGATTTTGTTTGTCCACCTGCCTCTTGAGGATTGACCACATGTTCTCAATGGGATTAAGGTCTGGGGAGTTTCATGGCTATGGACCCAAATTTTGATGTTTTGCTCCCCGAGCCACTTAGTTATCACTTTTGCCTTATAACAAGGTGCTCCATCATGCTAGAAAAGGCAGTGTTCGATACCAAACTGTTCTTTGATGGTTGGAAGAAGCTGCTCTTGGAGGATGTTTTGGTATCATTCTTTATTCATGGTTGTTTTTAGGCAAAATTGTGAGAAGCTACTCCACACAGGAATGGTCTCAGAATGCTTTATTGTTGGCATGACACAGGACATGGTAGCACTCACCTTTCCGTCTCTGGACAAGCATTTTTTCCAGATGCCCCAAACTATCTGAAAGGGAATTCATCAGAGAAAATAACTTTACCCCAGTTCTCAGCAGTCCAATCCCTGTACCTACTGCAGAATATTAGTTTGTCCCTGATGTTTTTCCTGGGGAGAAGTGGCTTCTTTGCTGCCCTTCTTGACACCAGGCCATCCTCCAAAAGTCATTGCCTCACTGTGCATGCAGATGCACTCACACCTGCCTGCTGCCATTCCTGAGCAAGCTCTGCACAGTCCTGGTGCTTGCTGGATGTTCTTGGGCACCCAAAGCATTCTTCTTAACTATTGAATCTCTCTCTTTGAAGTTCTTGATGATCCGATAAATGTTGATTTAGGTGAAATCTTACTAGCAGAAATATCCTTGCCTGTGAAGCCCTTTTTGTGCAAAGCAATAATGACAGCACGTGTTTCCTTGCAGGTAACCATGGTTAACAGAAGTACAATGATTTCAAGCAACACCCTCCTTTTAAAGCTTTCAGTCTGTTCAAACACAATGAGCATTAGTGATCTCCAGCCTTGTCCTTGTCAACACTCACCTGCGTTAACGAGGGAATCACTGACATGATGTCAGCTGGTCCTTTTGCGGCAGGCCTGAGATGCAGTGGAAATGTTGTTTTTGGGATTAAATTTATTGTCATGGCAAAAAGGGACTTTGCAATTAATTGCAATTCATCTGATCACTCTTCAAGACATTAAGGAGCATATGCAAATTGCCATCATAAAAACTGAAGCAGCAGACTTTGTGAAAATCAATAATTGTGTCATTCTCAAAACTTTTGGCCATGGCTGTACTTAACATGGGACATATACATATGAGAGGTTTTCTCTCCCAACATGATGGTGGAAGGATATGGAAGTGGTGGGTAAAATAACCTGGAGGAATATTTTATTACTGGGCACTAGATATGGTGTAGGAAAAGGTCATCCATATAAGCAGTTTCTCAAGCTGTTAATGCAATGTGAACCAGGGAAATGGGGTAGCAATGAAATCCATTAGCCTCTATACTCCACCACCTGTGTGGTAGTAATACATAGTCTATCAGTGAGACATCTGATTAGCTGTTTGAGGCAGAAAGATTGGTTTAGTCCAAGTTGTGCCTCTAGCGGACTGGAGACAATGGAGGACAGCAGCCAGCAGGGAACCCCATGGGGGGAACTCAATTAGCCGCTTTTCAGTTAGTGCAAAATACTTAGCACACAATCCTATTAGCTGCTGTTTTTACAGGTGCAAATCCTACATAGAATTTGGCATGAAACGTTTCACCTTGTCCTGAGGTGAAAAGTTGGGGAAAATCCCTATTTTTAGGTAAAAATGACAGGACTTAGGGCCTGTTTCAGCATGGATCGCTATCCTGCTTATGCGCACGCAACTGCTTTGCTAATATCAGCTGTGAATCGCATTGCAAACAATAAGTAACATCGGACCCATATGCAGGTAAGGCAGGTCAGACCTCACTCGGGAATTGCTGAATTCTGCACAAGCTGAGACCTCAGGAGGCATCTGGTATCGCAGTGGCTAATTTATGCACACCCACGCAACAGCATTGCAATGCACTGGCACGCCTGCGTTCACCTGACCACCCCCCTTCACCACCCACAAAAGGCACTTCCCATCAATCACTCTGCTCTGGGTCTGCATAGCCTATGTAATCGCAGTTCCCATCGCAACTATTAGTTTGCACTGCAATGCATACGCATTCATAGAATGCAACAATCGACCAATTGTGTGCATATTAGCAACTGCGCTTTCGTTGCTGAATCAGGCCCTTAGTTCAGAACAAAGACAAAAAATAGCAGGTGCACTGTCATTACTAGCTCAGGACCACAGGGAAACCACCCTTAGTAACTAATTAGGCAAATATATTTTCTTAACTTCATTTGGTCAATAATGACATCAGTTTTGGGGTGAAAAAGTAGAAAACGCTGGAAAATGGGTTAATCAATGTGGGATAGGGATATAGGGGTGCTGTATGAGTGGAACAGGTATATGCCTTTTTTTGGGGTGGTACAGGATGATTTCCCAATTTTTACCCAATACTTATCCGAGGTAAAAAACTTTTGGAATTGAATTGTGCAAAAAAAGGGAAGTGCGCATACAGGCAATTATCGAAATTGTGAAGTCTCCAATACTATAACTTACAAAAGGTGATTACATTATCGCAGCTAATTGAATTCCCCCCAATGCATCTTTTCCGCTACCGAGCAATCCCTGATTGGAAGGAAGACCCTGTGTTTACATTTCACCATCATCTATAAAGAGACAAATATAAGTGACGTAGTAGATGTCGCCCCCTATTGATTTTCTATATGTATGTATTAGAGGCCTTAGTAGAACACTGTGAAAAGTTACAGCACAATTCTTTTATTTTTGCAGTTACTGAATAATAAACGGAACAATTTAGAAGTTGAGATCATCACTAAAAACAAATAAAAAGGGTGAATACTGAGTAATGGAGAAAACTGAAATTTATATCTGCAAATGAAGATGGCGTCTGCTGACATTCATACGCAAGCTCATGGAACACATTCATCACCAGACTTTTTCCTGAATGGAATCAAGAGGTTGGAGCATTGATGGGAGAAGTGTATTGAAGTAAATGCAGACTATGTTGAAAAATAAATGCCATTTGTACTTTCATTTCTGTTATTCATGGTCAGGACACCAATATTTGGCTATTTAGCTATTAGTTGTCTAGGAACAGCAAACAAATGTTGTTATGATTGGTTACTATGACATATGGGTGACCAGTGTCTTAGTTGCACCATTATATATATATATATATATATATATGTACAGTATATATATGTATATATATATATATATATATATAATTTATCCATGGTCTAGCACTTCAATGTCCATACTCAGCTTCAGCCGGTGTCCTGAATTACTGGCTCATCATGGCTGTAGCACAATTCAGAATTCAAACACCAACTGTCGTCCCAAGCACTGCCAAATTTTCACTGGCAGTTGGTGTGGCTCCCGTAATTAAATAATGAGGGAAAGGAATGTGTTACTACAGAGGTGAGAGCAAAAAGGTTTACAGGTGAGGGAGTGGAATATGTTACTACAGGGGTGAGGAAGGTAAATTAGTTACTACAGGTGTGAGTGGGAAATGAGTTACTACAGCTGAGGAAGTGAGTGAATTTCTACACGGATGAGGGAGGGGGATTTAGAATGTGTTACAACACTGGGGAGGGAAAGGTGTTGCAGGTGAGGAAGGGAATGTCTTACTATAGCAGTGTTGCATTATTATAGAAGTGAAGGATTATTGTGTTATTGGAGTGGCGAGATGGAAATTGAAACAGTAAATATCTAACGTCTACCCGAGTGAAACCAGGTACATGACCTAGCAATACATATGCCAAGAATTTATCAACAAGTGATATTCTTGTTATCAATCCTAGAAGTATTCTCTTACGTGCAATGATAAATATAATAAGCAGCTCTGAGAATTCTGTGGTACTATTGTAAACATGTGAGCACTGCACTGAGTATAAATGTTTAAAAATAAATAAATAAAAAACAATTGTCAAATGCAATACAGTGTTGCATTTGACAATTCTGTTTTATTTTCTTTTTAAAACATTTACACACAGTGGGGCTTACTTAAATGGGTCTCCAACCAATCAGCTCCAGTCATTTTTCAAACATATGAAAGTTAGGAGCGGATTGGTTGGAGCACTACTTAAGTTTCGTAACAAATGATAACAAGAATATTATATCATTGATAAACCTGGGCCATAGTATGCAAAGTAGAGGAAAGTGAGGCAACAATAGACAGGTATAAGGGAAATGAGATATAACAGAGTGTCTATCCCAGAGGGAAAGTGCCCTTTGGTCCTTTTGTTAGAACTCTCCTGTCTTTATCAAGACTGATTTATATAAAACACCTCCCACATTCAGAAAATAAAAAAAATTGTTGCCCCCCCGTCGAATACATATTGTGGTGATACAACAGGGGTTCCAACCACGGTCCTCAAGGCACACTAACAGTCCATGTTTTATGGATAGCCATACTTGACCACAAGTGACTTAATTAGTACCTCAGTTATTTTGATTTAGCCATCTGTGCACAATCATGGATATCACTAAAACCAGAACTGTTAGTGTGCCTTGAGGACTGAGGTTGGGTATCACTGTGATACAAGTTATCTTATGGTGCATAGACATGGTCAGATTTTTCTTCAGATCTGAACGATAATGATTAAAAAAATCATTCAATCGTTAATATCTGAAGGAAAATCTGACATATCTGACATGCCTGAACGATGGACGATGAACAATGCGCGGTCCCGATGGTCAGATAATGATATCTGACTTCTGATGTGTTTGCAGTCAGACTTGGACAATTCCATTCATTTTAATGCAGTCAAAAATCGTTCAATCGTTCAAATCTTTGGTAAAATCGTTCATCTGACAGATCTGAGAAATCTGACCGTGTGTATGCACCATTACTTAGGAAACACATGATACAGGTCCTCAGTGACTCCTCATGTTATTAATAAGTATCAACTTTCTAGTAAAACCCTATCTTCTTACAGAGCATTTAAATGTTTTTTCTACTATGTGAATCGTCTGATGTCTAACAAGACTTGACTTCCTGGAAAAACATTTGCCACATTCAGAACAAGTAAAAGGTTTCTCTCCTGTGTGAATCCTCTGATGTTTAACAAGATGTGACTTCTGAGAAAAAGATTTGCCACATTCAGAACATGTAAATGGTTTCTCTCCTGTGTGAATCCTCTGATGTGTAACAAGCTGTGTCCTAAAGGAAAAACATTTGCTACATATAGAACATGTAAAAGGTTTCTCTCCTGTGTGACTCCTCTGATGGCTAACAAGAGATGACTTCTGGGAAAAAGATTTGCCACATTCAGAACATGTAAATGGTTTCTCTCCTGTGTGAATAATATGGTGTTTAACGAGTCGTGTCCTAAAGGAAAAACATTTGCCACATTCAGAACATGCAAATGTTTTTCTGCTGTGTGAATCCTCTGATGTCTAACAAGTTGTATCTTGTCAGTAAAACACTTGCTGCATTCAGAGCATTTAAATGGTTTCTCTTCTGTGTGACTCCTCTGGTGATTAACAAGAGATGACTTCTGGGAAAAACATTTGCCACATTCAGAACATATAATTGGTTGTTCTCCTGTATGAATCTTCTGGTGTGTAATAAGCTGTGACTTAAGAAAAAAACCTTTGCTACATTTAGAACATGTAAATGGTTTATCTCCTGTGTGAATACTCAGATGTCTAACAAGATATGACTTACTGGAAAAACACTTGCTACATTCAGAACATGTAAATGGTTTCTCTCCTGTGTGAATCATCTGATGTGTAACAAGCTGTGATTTACGGGAGAAACATTTGCTACATTCAGAACATTTAAGTGGTTTCTCTCCTGTGTGACTCCTCTGATGTCTGAGAAGCTCTGATTTATATCTAAAGCTTTGGTCACACTCAGAGCACAGAAGCGATTTCTCTCCTATGAGACTCATGATGTATTAGATGAGAAACAAATTAGTTGTTGAATGTTTCTTCTATCCAGAAAATTAGAATAATTGGTGAGAAACCTCCAGAGGTGTAAGAAGAAATGACGTCTGTAGTTGGCTTGGACTAAGAACAATGTCCCTTTCCACAGTGTCTTCTATTGTTCTTAGTGTGAATCCTGCTCAACAGTCCTGTAAGAAAGTTAATATGTAAAAGTATAAAGGTTACTGGGATTAGTCTACTTTTAATGGTAGAATTGTTATATTGCATAAAGAACATGTATCAGGATCCCGGGTTGCCAGATCATCTCTTTAATAAAAAGCACATGTATTACACAGGTTCAGTTGAAGGCTGACTTCTAGGGGTATAGCCACAGAATCTGTGTAATTCATGTGTTGCTTTTTAAAGGGACGATCTGGCAACCTTGGTTTAAAGCAGTGAAAAAGAGGAGAGGTTGCCCATAGCAACCAATCAGCTTTGAGGTAGCAGTTATTATGTACTTACTATAAAATGATGATAGGTACAAGCTGATTGGTTGCTATGGGCAGCTTTTTCACTGTTTTCACTGCTTGGCACATTAACCCCTAAGTCACTGACCATTGGTTTTTTTTTGTTTGTGAATGTTGCCAAATTGCTAGGTCTCCACTTCTAGTCAGATGTGCAGCACAGAGACCTCTGCCCTCCTGCAACAGATACCAATACTTATATAGTACATTAGCTGTTGCCCACAGCTTCACCCACAATGAAATCACCTTTGCCAAAAAAAAATAATTATATTTGGGGTGATCTAGATTTATCGCTTTGCATAGGGGTCCTGTCGCGGGATTAGCCCACATGACCAGCAGTGCTAAACTGACTGATGGCAGCAACGCCTTCACCCACCACTCACACCAATGTCACTGTGTACCATGTGCACAGACTGCTATGTAGTCTATCCTATATAAATGAGGGTGGGACCAAAGCACATTCCCCACCTCCACCCCTTACTAGCAGTGCATGGTGTCACACCTATCTCTTGCATTGATGATATCTCCATACATTTTGTTATTGCTCAGCTTTAACTGGATGGATTAAGATGAGACAAAGAGCAGGTTATTCTATGAGTTTCCACTACAAGGATTCAGATGAGAAAGTGCAGGTTATTTCTAGGCATTTCCACTACAAAATGATGAAGTTTTCATTAAAATTGGATGTTTTTACACCAACATGGAACAGACACTACATTCTTATAAAGTAAGTATAGATATGGTCTATTAATGTTTCTATACAACTTGTACAATCATCATACTGTGACCTCAGAATGTGCAGATTATACATTACTCACCCCCTGCACTGACCATAGATGGGTAACACATGCTACCGATCCTGTCACACCCACTGTCAGCTCATGCACCAGGATGCCGCCATTATCTCTGCACACACCACGGGAATGGGGATAATGGGACCATCTCACAGTCACTCACCTCAGTGTGATGTGTTCAAAGGAAAAAGTGATCATTGTTGTATGAGATAAGCAGGTTTTTAAAAGGTAAATAAGAATATTTGTGTTAGAGACATGGGTAGGTTTGGTGTAAGGGCCTCGGGTACATCACAAAAGGTGGAGAAAACTATGGTTAACAAACTTGACTTAATAGTGTGTATTAAAAACCAAATATGCATGTGCCCAGCAGCATATGTGCAATTGTCTAAGACTGAGGGGCAGATTTAATTTGACACAATATTTACCCCTGAAATTCAGATGCTGCCTCAGGTGAGTAAAGATATATCTGAGTTAGATGCACCCTTTGGGGATTAAAACCACAGATTCAAACACTTATTACTGAGTCTATGGGTTACCACATGCTACCTCCGTCCTTCACATACTGGAGAACTAATATCTAGTCATGGGAATAACTACCATAGGTACAATAGGTGCAGCTGCTATGGGGACAGAAATGAGGGGGCCATCATTCTTGTCAAAGTTAAAAGTGTTATATACTTGTTTCACCAGAGGGTGGTACATAGGGGCCCTTACACACTTTTGCTATGGAGCCTTTAAATACTTAGTTATGCCCCAATTACTAAATGAATAGCTCTATACATTAAACTCAGAGCTTTATCCACATGAAAAACATTGTGGGTAATTGAATATGCCTATTAGTGCACCCAAACTATATATAACAGTACAAAAATATAGTAACGTTATGCACTGAGCAATATGTAAAATACTATGGCCATATTCAATTTGAAGCATTAAGTCCAGATCTGCATTAAGTTAACGCGATGACGTCATTATCACCTGTTTTGGATTACCTCCATATTCAATTTGAAAGACTTACTGCATATGTGGAAAGTCAATGCAATGTAATAGGCGGTGAAGCATCGCCTATAAATGGCAGGCGGTAAAAAGTGCAGAATTGGGGTTTTGGGGTGCAACATTTCGGGAACCCCCCTGCAGCCTTCAGACAGCCCTCCAAAGGTAATCTGTGTCCAAAAACTCTCAAAAAACACTTAAGGACACCCCAAAATTTGACTTTGAAAAACTGGGTGGAAAAAAAAATTTGCAGTACAAACTTAAAAACTAGCTAAATTGACTCTGGGGGAGTCCCCAAGTATGCCCCAAGTGTATTTTGGATTGCAGGTGCTCGCGGCAGGTGGATTTTGAAAGAATTTCAAACATCACTTTAGCAACTTCAAAATATGCTGACCACCATTTTCAAGTATCCCAAATTTGCTGGGATAACTTATTTTCTGGAAAAAATACTCCAAAAAACTTTTCTGCATCAGGTATTGAAAAATGCTATTTAGCAGCAATTGTGCCCTTTTAAACACACCAAATACCTTCAGCAAGCAAAATCGAGGGGTCCCATAGTGAACCCACATGTCAGAGCATATTTTTCGGGGTGTCAGGCTGATTTCCAAAAAAATGACAAGACTTACCGCTTGCAAAAGTATCGCTGGGTCCCGTTAACGCGTACTTTCAAATTGAATACGGGGTAAAGCGTGAACGCGCACGATACTTTAAGGCTTACCAAACACGCAATGTCGGCATTAAGTCCGGGCTGCGTTAAGTTAACGCGGCTCGGCTCAAATTGAATACGGGCCTATGTTGGAACAGCCACTGAAAAATCCATTTATATATACTTACCTTATGCACATAGTGATATGTAAGATACTATGATGGAGATGCCACCTAGATACCCCTTTATATATACTAACCTGATGCACAGAGTAATATGTAAGATACTATAAAGGAGTTGTCACCTAGATAACTCTTCATATATACTGATCTGATCCACAGAGTAATATGTAAAATACTATGATGGAGCTGCCACCTAGATACCCCTTTATATATACTAACCTGTTGCACATAGTGATATGTAAGATACTGTGATGGAGCTGCCACCTAGATACCCATTTATATATACTAACCTGAAGCACAATGTAATATGTAAGATACTATGATGGAGCTGCCACCTAGATACCCCTTAATATATACTAACCTGATGCACAGAGTAATATGTAAGATACTATGAAGGAGCTAAAACCTTAATAAGGTTATAAAATTTAGATTGTAAACTTGTGGGCAGGGCCCTCTTTCCCTTATGTCTGTCTGTTACTACCCAGTTTGGTTCTATTAATGTTATTTCCATTTGTAAAGCACAATATAATATGCTGCGCTATTTAAGAAACTGTTAATAATAAATAATAGTTATGTAACACTTTATATATAGCAACCTGATGCACAGAGTAATATGTAAAATATTATTACATTTTAATTGTACTAATAAAAAAATAATACATTGTAATAATTTTGGATACAATTATAAAGATTATCTAGAATTGTTAGCCACATAAAACCACTGTATTGGTAGGGAGCAATGAGATGTATAGTTTGATAGATAAAAATTATCTCACATAATGACAAAATAAAAGGAGATATAAATCACATACTATGAATTATATTGTTGACAGAATATATAGATACAGTATACATAACTGATACAATATTTCTGATAGAGAACATATAGATTTATTAAATAGATGATCCCTAAATTTTAGTAACTTACAAAAAGTTATATATGCAATGTCTATGTAGGTGTCAATATATTCTTATGTATAATATAATTACCTTATTTTGGAGATTTTTTCGTCTGTATGTTTCTTACTTCTTTCTCTTTCCAGCTCCAACCAGCAACTAAACCAGCAGCTCCTCCATCAGCTATCAGTAGCCTGATACATCCTATTTATACTCGTTCCTCCTACATCTCTCTCCATAGTTCCCATGATGACCAGTCAGAATTCTTACACTAGGAGGTGACACATAAACACAGCAGCTTCCCGTGCCTAATTCATTGTCTTTTAAATGAGGTGTAAATATTCCTAAAGTCACTTACTACAATGGGAAATGCTAATTACACATTGGCAGGGGGAACACCTTGTATTCTATTTAGATCACAGCAGCCTCTGGCCTCCTGTTATGTCAACAAACTAGGCTTTTGTATAGGAGTCCCTATTGTCTGGGCAGAGTTTCAGAAGAAAGACCTGTTCTATATATCAGCAGGAACTTCACATTGATTCATTGTACATAATAACACACACACTGATAATGATGCATTAAAGTGGCATCGAAATGTTGACATTAATTTCCTGCTTCTTTGATTTACTATATTGAGACCTGACTGCCGCCACCACTGATATTGTATGTCTTGGGCCCATTGATTGGGATCATCTATGGAGGGCACCAAGGATGTTGATATGCTTTCATGAAACTGCTGATTGACGGTAAAATATGTATATATATATATATATATAAGTCCAAAGGTCCGGCACTCATTAAAACAAAATTGAACTTTGACCAGGTGCCCCCACATGTAGAACTCACAAGACCCCAAAGGTGCGGCACTCTGGTACGCAAAATACAGACAAGGAAATGTGGCTGTTATCTTCAAAGTTTCAGTTTATCCACCAAACTGTTCTCAAGAAGTACAAAAGATAAAAGAAACAACATACCTTGAAATACCATCACCCAACACCATGTGTACCTCCCCCTGCTTGGCATCCTGTGTCCAGCGCCCACTGATAGCCTCACCGGAACATTCAACTAATGACATCATGTTCCTCCGGAGCCGCGCACACCACGTGACACATATAAACAATCCCATCACCAGGCAAAAGAATACCTAATCGGACTGTAATCATAGTTTCCTTATAAAAATGTCTGAGCACAACACTCTGTAATATCCTGTTAACCTACTGTAACTAAACATTGGATATTTAATAAATAGATATTTAATCCATAACCAATAAACCTGAATAAACCATGAATGTAAGATCTTAGAAGTCACTAAATTAATCATCACTCTTTGATTACTGAATTTCCCATAAATTTGCACTAATATTCAAATGTAACTTATATCCTGTTCGCAAATTACATTAAAGCATTTTTTAACAAATGATCTATCTATGACTAACACTATATATATATATGGTTGAAGATAGTACTAAAAGTACTGAAACGTTCTATTGATCCTTTGGTCTCTGCTTGATTTATTGAGAGGGGAGTGCTGCACCTTCATGCTTCTATATATATATATATATATATATAATTATGGCTCTAAAATAATTAAATACATTTAAATAGTGAATCATCTAAGTTAGAAGACAATCATATGGGGAATTCAATTCCACATATAACTAAATGTTACAACAGTAGATACCCAAAGGGACCTTTGATCTATCTACCCTGTTACACCTATATAAAGAAACAAAGACAATTAAAGGAAACATGATAAGGGTAAGTTCTCATTTAACCCCCGTGGTGAAATTACATTTAATTTGTGAATCCAAAATGCTTCTCATTGTATGAGGGCCTTGTTATGATCTCCACCATGTGTCAATGCTGGCACAAAATCGATCATTCTATATCTTAAGGTGGTTAATTGATGATTGAACTCTAAAAAATGGTGAGCTACCGGTTGGTCACTTGTTTTATTAGTCAACACTAATTTAATAGACAATCGATGGGTCGCCATCCTCTCTTTGAACTTTCTTTTGGTTTTTCCCACATACGACAAACCACATAGGCAAAGAATTTGATAAATTACATGATTACTATTACAAGTGAGGTGATGGCGAATCATGAATTTTTTATCAGTGTGGGGATGAAAAAAAGATGTACCTTGGATCAAATATTTAAATGTAACGCATCCACATTTAAAGCAACCGTTCTGTTTTAATGATAAAAAATGTTTCTGTCTTAACAGATCTTTTGAATTAAAGTCTGTTTTCACCAAGATATCCCGCAGATTTTTAGCTCTGGAATAGCAGCGCATTAAGTCTGTATCACTTAATCCCAAAACGGGATCTGAGGAAATCAGAGGCCATAATTTTTTGGATGCTTTATTAATCTCAGGGGAAAGAGTATTATATTGACATACCCTTATAAATTAATTTTCCTTTAGTTTATTTTTCTTTTTATTCAATAGCTGTTCCCTATTCAAATTCAATACTCTTTGTTTAATGGTTTCCAAATGTCGTCTGTTGTAATCCCGTTTTTCAAATTTTTTAATCATATCATCAATTTGTGCAATGGCCGTTTCATAATCACTATTGATCCTAAGGACCCAAATCATCTGAGAATAAGGCACTCCGAGTTTTAAACTCGTAGGGTGGCAACTTTGATATTGTATTAATGTATTTCTTTTGGTTAATTTTGAGAATAATGTAGTAGTAATGCTACCATTATTCTTGCCAATCCTCACATCTAGAAAGTCTATGCTTTCCTGGCTCATGACATATGTAAATTTCATCGGGCAATTGCTCAAATTGTGTGAGTTCATAAACTCAATGAAGGTCTATTGGTGACCTCTCCATAGAATTAATAAATCATCAATAAAACATGCATAAAAAGCAATGCTACACTTGATCTCGTCACTGCCAAAAAAAAATTCGTCCTCTACATAAAACATATATGCATTAGCATACATCGGGGCTACGGAGGAGCCGATAGCACAACCATTTTTTGTTGATAAAAAATACAATTAAAAAGAAAGATGTTTAGTGTCTGTATAAGTTCAAGCAATTGAATGTAGATATCTATATGACAAGAGTCAAGACCACTACCTTCAATGAGAAGACTTCTTATTGAAGGTAGTGGTCTTGACTCTTGTAGGATTGATTGTTACAATCTTACTATATGATGCATAGAAGTGTATTACACATTGTACTCAAGATCGTAGATCTTACTGTTTTGCAGTAAGCTCTACGATCCAACTATATGACTACGGGGATAAGCATCGGCATCGTATACACACAGAAACTACACACGATGTGCACTACTGATCATTACGATTGATCAAAATAATTTACATTGTGTAAAAAAATCACACCGTGTATGGGCCGCTTTACTGGTAAGTCTGTGGTGCTCCCCAGAGTCAATTTGTAATACATGAACAATTAAAGAAAAAAGAAAAAAGCAGACTCTTTTTGAAAAAGATCCAGGAGAGATAGAAATGGTGTTGGTGCACAGAGTTGGGGACTCCTTTCAGGACTTAGAAAGGGACTGTTTATCATGGGATGGAGGTATGCATGACTCCTTATAACAGGTTTTCAAAGTCCGGACATTTTTTCACCTGTTTGGGGGAGTAATTTTTTGCATGCTTTTCTGTTTGCATCTTCCCACTCCTATTGTAATTTGGACTCTGTTTATGGACTTCTTTCATTAGTTCTTGTTTTAGTATATTACACACAATTTTTATCCATTTTTGTATTTAATATATATTGTTTACATCACCTCAACTATGGGATTCATTACATCGGTAACCTTAAAGAAACTTTTAAGGGTGGAGCCCGACCATTACACATGTGAGTTGGGGTACATTATCTCCTCTGTAGATCACACATAGTGATGTAAAGATACTTCCCACATATAATTGAAGTGAGTCTACAGTACACCATACTAGATTGAATAGCGGTGGCAAGGATCTATTCTACTTCAGGGAGAATTTGAATTCACAATTCTATTTCCATAAGCACATAAAAGGAATTTGTACCTTTAATTGCACTGAAAATACTACTCATTAGTCCTTTCTGTTGTCTTTTCTTTTGTTTGACATTTATTGATCATCACTGAAAAATATCGATCAAGCATACAGAACATCGATTTTAAGTGGTGACATTTGGGTATAAGTATTATTTCCCATAACCTCAATCTGCATATGTTTCATCTTTGATATTATGTATGATGTCATTGCTGGTTTAGTTTTATATGTCGCCTTTGATCACCTCAACTCTGTAAATATTCATCTCTTATTGAGTGCACACTTGTAGGTTTACAACAATTGGATAGGGTTAAATGCTAGGCAAAATTTATCAATCAATTAGGGGTAATGCAGTATATCTACCACCTATTATAACAATCACCTACTCAGTGGCAGTCTTATGCTGGCCATACACGCTACAATTATTGGGGCAATCCCTCCGATATCCGCGGGTCACCTCGATAATCGTAGCATATTTGGGTGACTGAGGGTTAAATATCACATCGGTTGGGCATGCCAGATTGTCCAGCATGCCCGTCTGATGCGATATTTATGAGTTAAAATGTCGACCGCATCAGGCAGTATATGCCCAGCCGCGGCAGACAGGGAAATGTCTACTTCTTCAGCGACAGAGCCCAGATTTCGGGGCTATACACTGTGAGATATCTCACAGTATATGCCGTGGGCATCTGTGGGCTGGCAGGCTGTCAGATAAAATGTCTGTTGGTCTGACAGACATTTTATCTAGCCGTGTATTCCAAGCTTTAGGAACATATGTTATTTGTTTTATGTCACCAGAAAAAGTAAATTTCAATACGTAAGCTGCATACACACGTAAAGATTTTCTGTCCAACCATCCAACTAGTTGATTGGTTGGAATGAAAATCTGGTACGGTATGAAAGCAAATGACAATGAGCAATTTGCTCCCAAATGCCGGAAAATGGCCAAAAACTGTTGTTTGAACAAATTGTTTAGATCAAACTTTTAACAAACTTGTCTAACGACCATTTTCATCTGTTTTCTGGCATTTAGGTGCAAATTGCTGATCATCATTTACTCCCATATGTTACCAGATTTTCATTCCAACCAATCAACTAGTTGGCTGGATGAACAGAAATCTTTACATGTGTATGCAGCTATAGTAATACAATTGCATTAATCTCCAATGAACATGTAAACAGAGAAAACCCAAAAGAGGGCTATTTTCAATACTGTAATTCACATATGGATATTTGCAATGATCTCAAATGGACATGCAAATGTAAAAAACAGAATAAATACATCTATGCACAATATATTCAAAGATAATTTATTTATTATTTATTAACAGTTTCTTATATAGCACAGCAAATTCTGTCACACTTTACAATTTGAATCAACATTAACATTATACTGGGTTGTAAAAGACATACATACATAAAATACATACATAAGGGTAAGAGGGCCATGCTCACAAGCTTACAATCTATAGGGAAATAGGTGTTGATACACAAGGATAGGTGCTACATATTGCAAATTGGTCCAGCCTGTTTGTAGATATTCTTGGTGGGCTGTATAATCCAATCACACTGGACAGTTGGCCTAGGGTTAGAAGGATGTTAAATTGAAGAAAGAGAAGATGTGATAGGTGTTTACGATAAGAAGAGAGTTGGATAGGAGCTATAAAAGGATAGGTGGGCAGTTCTGGAATCTGATAAGCTTGTCTTATTCGTTTTCAGAGAACACTTGAATGTTTGGAAACTAGTGGAAAGTCTTATTGTGCATGGGAGGGCATTCCACATGGTGGGTGCAGCCCAAAATAAGTCCTGTAACCGTGCATGGGAACAAGTAATGTGCGGGGATGAGAGATGCAGATCTTGTACAGAGTGGAGATGTCGGGTTGGAAGATATTTTGAGATAAGTGAAGAGATGTATGTTGGTGCGGTTTGGTTAAAAGCTTTATGTGTGAGTGTAAGTATTTTAAATTGAATATGGTAGAAGACTGGCAGCCAATGGAGGGACTGACAGAGTGGATCAGCAGACACTGAATGTTTGGTGAGAAAGATCAACCTTGCAGCTGCATTCAAAATGGAGAGCCTGTTTTTGGGAAGACCAATAAGGAGACTAATGCAATAGTCAATGCAGGAAATTATGAGTGCGTGTATTAGATTTTTGCAGTGTCTTGCGTAAGATATGGTCGAATTTTGGCTGTTTTTTAGATGTATGTAACAGGATTTAGAGACAGATTGAATGTGGGGAACAAAAGACAATTCATAGTCAAGGATGCCACCTAGCAGCGAGCTTGTGGGGTGGGGTTGATTGTCAAGTTGTCAACAGTAATAGAGATATCAGGTTGGTAACTACTATTGGCCGGTGGAAATATAATTATTTCTATTTTGGATATGTTAAGTTTGAAGGGGCGAGATGACATCCAAGATGAAATGGCAAAGACATTCAGTGACATGGACGAGCACAGATGGTGACAAATCTGGGGAGGATAGGTAAATATGAGTGTCGTCCATGTACAGATGATACTGAAAACCAAATGAGCTGATTAGTTTGCCAAGAGAGGTGGTATATATTGAGAAAAGCAGATGACCTAATACTGAACCTTGTGGTACTCCAACTGATAGAGGTAGTGAAGTAGAGGTAGAATCAGAAAAGCGAACAGTGAAAGAGCGATTAGATAGGTAGGATGAGAACCAAGAAAGGGCTGTATCTTGAAGACCTAGGGATTGTAGTGTTTGTATGAGAAGAGAGTGGTCAACAGTGTCAATAGAACAATACATTAAATATTACATTGCAAAACAATATGTATGTTGTAGTAAAAATAGGGAAAAGTATATAGAGAATGGTCAAGGGTATTGCACTAAATTATAGCATGCAATAGCATCGAATTATCTCAAATGACACATAAATTTTAACGATAATAAAGTGCATATAGAAGAAAGATGAGAGCAGGGGTATGATAAAAATGAGCCTAAAATCATTGCTTAATACTTAAAATAAGACCAAAAAAACTCTAAAAACAACAAAGTGCAGTAATTATGTCACATGATAGTAAAAAACATAAAATTACATGTTGATTTGAAGGTAAAAAGGTAGGACAGTACATGCATTATAGGAACGGGGCTATTTCATAGCTGTCATTTAGGCTGTTTGATAGGAGAGTATTTAGTTTGAATATCCAATACATTTCTCGTTGTGAGAGTTTATTTGCCTGGTCTCCACTTCTTGGGCCTAACTTCATATGATCAATGCCTATAAAAGTTAAACATTTTGGGTTTGAGTCATGGGATGTTTTGAAATGCTTGGATACTGAATGACTTTTGATTTTGTTGCTAATGTTCCTTATATTTTCCTGGATTCTGTGTTTTTTAGGTTCCTTTTCATTTTGCCTACGTATTTTAGTCCACATTGGGATTCTAGTACATAAATAACAGAAAAGTGTTCAATTAATAAATTTTTTTAAGTTGTACATTTTTGAACTGTGTAAGTTGGTGAACGATTTCCTGTTTGGATGTAAATGTTTGCACATGTTGCATTTTCCACATTTGTATGATCTGACACATTTCAAAAGGTCTTTTTTGTTTGGGTCAGTATGCCTGAGCATACTGGGAGCCAGGATATCTTTTAAATTTCTTGCTTTTTTTAAAAATAATCGATGGTTTCTGGGGTAGGATATTTGCTAGGACTGGGTCCATTTTGAGTATTCCCCAGTGTTTAGTCAGAACTTGTCTGATTCTTCTCTCCTAATTGCTAAATTGGGTGATGAAGGGAACCATATCCTCTCTTTTCCTTTTAGTTTTATAATTTAAAAGATTCTCCCTTACTGTAGCTGCTGTTTTTATTAATGGTTTAGAGATGAGTGGTTATGGGTAGTTATGGTCCTTAAACCTCTCTGCAAAAATATCTAATTGTTCTGAGCATTCTTCTTTACTACTACAGTTTCTTTTGATACAGTGAAATTGTGAGTAGAGAATATTATCCTTCCAGCTCTTGACATGTCTGCTGTTGTAGTGAAGATAAATATTTGTGTCTATGGACTTGATAAATGTTCTAGTTGAGATGTTATTTTCAGTACCTTTGAGGATGATATCTAAGAATTCAATTTAGTTTTTTTTATCATTTACATTGATAAAATCCATAAAAATAAAATCCTCCTCCTGACTGATCTAGGTGTGTCCCATGATATACTGGTCTGTTTCCAGTTTTCAAAATGTACATTGCTCAAACAATAAAATTATTTGAAGAGACATTATCCTATATCGATCATATGGTGCAAGTTCCCCCTAGAATAGACCTTACATCTGGCCAATGTGTTTCAAAAATTCTTTTCTCTTTTTTAAGAGATTATGATATTGCTCCCAGACTAGGTTTAAATAGTCTGTATGGTTACAACATGGCAACACTTCCAGCACCTGAACGTGGACCAGAAGTGTCCACCACTATGTACAAACAATAACTCACAAAGTTTTTTGCATTAGTAGGAACAAGAATCCCTCTAGGGCAGTGATTCCCAAGCTTTTTTGAGTCACGGTGCCCTAGAGTATCAGCATCGTTTTCACGGCACCCCTAAGTATAAGATTTTAATTCAGAAATTCATAAAAAAATATAGTAAAGTAGTAAAGTTAATTGTGCTTATCTATCATGAATAGGTTAATTTATGTTAGGTTTGCGCTTCTGTTTGCCCACATATTTACATTACATTGACCATAAATAATTTGATTTGGTGCTGGACCAACAACCTGAGGCACCCCTACAAGTGTCCTCAGGCACCCCAGGGTGCCACGGCACACAATTTAGGAACCACTGCTCTAGGGGTTTCTTCCCATGATCGGCGCTTCTTGTGTTAGACTGTAGGACTAAGTCGTGACCAGGAGTGGTAACACTGCTACACTGTTACATGGGAAATGTAGTCTTCTGGTCCATTATGATCTTTATATGTTGTACCGGATATTTCAGTACATAAGTTGCCCTCTTTATACATGGGAGATGTAGTCTTATTTTCTTGAGAAGAAAAACTTTTGATATTTATTTTGAATATATAGTTCAAATTCATAGTGGAAGGATATGTGTGCTGTAAGTCCCATATGAATATATTCATGCAGAGCATACTAGATGTTGGTTTTTAAATAATACTTTGAATATTAAAAATAGAGTTTAGAATATTTTTTTTTTTTAAAACATACATATAATAAAACTTTAGGTATAAAAATGTTTTCATTTTTTTCTATTGCGCATATATAGCCTAGTAAAAATAATTTCTCATATACCCACATTATTTGACATTTTTAAAGACCTTTAAAATATACTGAAATTTCATTAAAATAGGAATAAGAATGGATGTAATGAAGTAATTAAAATTGGTTGAGCCCTGTGAGCTTTAAGGTTAAACAAAGTTTTCATTTCTATCTTGGCCAAACATTTTTGAATATTTTTATCTCTCCATTTGGCCTTCATGTGTTGGATTCTGTGGAATTTTTGGATATGTTCGTCATGATGTCATAGGCAGAAGTCCTTCCTATCATGAATATAGGGGTCTTATATAATTAATCAGGAGTGTCATAACATTATCACTGGCCAAATAAGAAAAATACATAACTGTAAGTGGATTTGTGTCCTGATGGATCCAGTCTTGCTAAACTCTGCCCAAATTTAGAATACATGCCAGGGACCTGATCAAACTAGTTAATACATTTCCCCTATGCTACACACTTACATGTGGTATGAAATAACACAATTTATTGCTGAAATCTCTGAATCAACTACATGGGCTGAATATATGCCTGGAGTTAATAATCAAACACGCATTTAAAGATCAATATTGGACCTATACTATATATTTAAGGCTTAATGTATTCCAGCAGCCATCATTAATTTGGAAGATATAAGGTTGTTTAATTTTGAGATCACTGTGGGTATGTGAAACATAATGCATGCTGAAAAATACAAATCCAGACAATTTGTGATTATACTAGTAAAACAGAGCTGAATGTATTCTCACACCATTTACAATATTTTCATTAAGAAATATTCCTTTGTTCCTATTTTGTTTATTAAATGGTTTATCGAAAACCTGTAGCATTTATATATTACTTTTCTTTTTTCTATTTTAATATTTCACCTCTTTATGGGTTATATGTTTATGTTATAATTTTATGTGGAATTTAATAAAGGTTATATTTTATTGCTATGTGTACCTCATCACTATACTTGTTTTGTGATACTTAATATATTGGGGACACTTTCATGGGTGTTTGACCCCATAACACTCCACAAAAGATTAAATGCCTTCCTCAGTTTAAAAATGATATGTTGAGTATCCCAGTGCAGAGTATGACATCACTTAGGACCTGATTCAGACCCGGGCGCTAAGCAGTAATCGCTCGCTATGGGTGACTGTCATCTGTCTGCACATGCCTATGAAGCAAAATATGCATGCACAGACCAGTCTGTGCAATGGGAAGTGCTCGCTCAACGCCCGCAGACAGGCCGCTCCTTTGAGTGACAGATAGTGCCGTTGGTGGGTGGTAACAGGGGAAGGTCCTGGAAAAAAGTTTTTTTTTTTAAATGCATTAATAGATGAAGTTTGAACTATAAATGTCTATTTTTTCATTGATTAACCATAGCTTTTTCTATTGATGCTCTGCAGTGAGCCACAAAAGCCATGGAACTAAAGGCCCCCATATATCAGAGATTGATTGCAGCAATTGTGCAATTTGCAATCGATTGTGTATAAAAATCTTTCCCTTTTTCAATCGATTGTGGCAAATCTGCAATCTGCAATTGATTGAAAAAGGAAAAGATTTTTATATACAATCGATTGCAAATTGGAGGATTGCTGCAATCAATCTCTGATGTATGGGGGCCTTAAGAAACTCCTGTGATATACCTTAGCTCAGACAGCTGGCTGTCAATTGAGCACAGCCTGACATAGCTCTATGTCATCAGGCAAACTGTATCAGCTGAGCTGCAATGCTGCTGGATTAATAACACAGGGCCTGATTCAGACCCGATCGCAAGCGCTGTGCGCTCGCAACCGGGTCAATGGTGAGACAGTACGCATGCGCACGACAGAGCCGGCTCCGTCGTGCGCACACGCGAGACCCAAATAGCAACAGGCACTCTGTCGCTCTGGGTCTTGCAACAAAGCGGGCCAGCTGTCGATGGTGAGTGACAGCTCACCCCCTTTGGTGGGCGGGCCAGGGGAGAGGCTGCCCAAACAGAGGCATTCCCATGTGAATGCCTCCGTTTGGGGTGGCCCCACTGACATCACAAGTGATGTCAGTGGGAGAGATTTCGGCTCTGTTAGAGCCGAAATCTCTCTGGGGCTTGCAGCAACGAGACCCTACCACAAGGGTCTCGTCGCAAGCCCGATGGTTGTGATGGTCTTGACCAAAACTTGGCATGGTCTCTTAATAGTAATGATAATAAAACAAAAATATACTAAAACAGCCAAATCAATTACAAAGCATCTTTATCCATGCATGGATTTGTTTTAATATATGTAAGTATACTTGTAAAGATATGTTTTACACCCCTTTGTATATGTATGTATTTCTACATTTCCATTTCCCCATTAGATATATGCAACTTTTAGCATTCAGATTACCACTACTGCACGTACAAAAACTATAATCTTAGTATATAGAGACCATCTGAACAGATTTTCATGTTCATAACCTACAAAATGATGCACATGAAAAAAGAAAAGTAAAAAAATATTTGTAAAGGAACAGAATATGTAGACTATTGGAGTAGTTAAGAGTAAGAGGGGTGGTGTTAAAGGTATAGGGACCTATACTTCACAATAACCTACTGCCCCTTTATGTTATTAACATTGGTAAGATCTAATGTTTCATTATGTCTAGTAGGTACTAGACTATTTAGCTGGTAAATCCAAGCACCCTATTACTAGTAACTATGAGGGTGGATCCAAAAATCTGTGTCCTAATCATGAATAACAGAAAATTTTAAGTACAAATGACATTTATTTTTTTACATCATTTCTATTTACTTCAAAACATGTTTCCCATCGATGCTCTAACCTCTTGATTTCATTCAGGAAAAAGTCCAGTGATTGGTCTTCAAACCATTCCTGTATAGCAGTAATGACATTGACATCAGAGGTAAAACTCTTACCACAAATGTGTTCCTTGAGCTTGAGTGTGAATTTCAGAAGGCGTCATCTTAATCTTCTTCGTTTGCAGATATTTAATGTTGGCTCATATTTCAGGTCTCTCAGTTTTTTAGTATTCTCCAGTTTTAAACTTTTAGTGATGTTGTTCCATTTATTTTTTAACATATGCAAAAGTGAAAGTAGAATTGTGCTGTAATTTGACCTCTAGTACATACATACAGAAAATCAATATAGGCCGACATCTACTACTACCTCAGGGCATGGAATTTTGGATCCACCCTCATATATGTTGTGTAGGGAAAATAAGGTATAATCCATGTAAGAAGTTTTTTCTATCTGTTCATATAATTTGTAGGAAAGAGGGGAAGTAAAAATTTGTTGAGTATGATATCCCAGCTGTCGGGATGCCGCTGTTCAGAATACCGACAGTGGCATCCCGACAGCTGGAATCCCAACACCCATTGGAATGCAAGGTATGTATTTTCTCTATCTATACCCTAACCCTCCCCAGTGCCTAAACCTAACCAACCCTTCATAGTGCCTAAACTTAACCTCCCCCTCTCCCCACCCTAATCCTACCCCTCCCTCCAGATGCCTAAACATAACCTCCGCCCTAGTGCCTAAACCTAACCCCCACCTCCCCGCACCCTAATCCTAACCCTCTCTCCCCAGTGCTTAACCCTTCCCCTAATGCCTAAACCTAACCCTGCTACCTAATGCTAAGCTCCCCCTACACCCCGATACTTACCCTTCGGGATTCCGGTGGTTGGGATTTTGGTGCTGGGATCACGACCTATCTGGATTTCAGCACCGATATTTAAACCATTGGAATCCCACATGCTAGGATGCTGGCTACATCCCAGTGAAAATATCCATCTATCTGCACCACCTCCACTGTATACAAGAGTGGCAGTAATACACTTGTCTG
This sequence comes from Taudactylus pleione, assembly GCA_031769625.1. Taxonomy (NCBI): domain Eukaryota; kingdom Metazoa; phylum Chordata; class Amphibia; order Anura; family Myobatrachidae; genus Taudactylus; species Taudactylus pleione. The sequence continues at coordinate 4,849,921 of JAUIMM010000144.1, read as the reverse complement.
TCAAATAGAAACAATGAAATTAGCTGGTCGAGCAGTTTGGGGCAGGATGATTGTTTTAGTCCAAAAGGTAAACAATGCAAAAAAATACAGAACACCCTACAGTCTTTACTGGACTCCAAAAATACCCTTATATTAACAGTTTATCAATTTATTCCAGAGATAATTCAATAAGCATGAATTGATAAACATTTATATAAAAATCACAATACACTGTACATATAAATGACACATCTGAATGAAATATACCATCATGTATGTAATGAAGAATAATGAGTATATTAACAGATTACAAATAGAAGCATGAGCAGTATAAATTCCAGTCCCAGGGAAAATCAGTATAAAGAATATAGTATAGAGGGCACTGTCATGTGTCACTTGTCCAAGCTGCTGCTGAAAAAAGAGGTAGTCAACCTCTAACAAGACAATATAAATATACAATAAGCAGCACTGATATAAAAATATAAACAATTTATTACAATAATGAATATTGAACATAAGTGATAAAACAATAAAACACCAGTACTGGGTATATAGCCTATGAAAAAATTGATGTCAGTAGTTATTATAAAACATCGATTCATGCATAGAACAATCTAAAAGCACAAAAATGTAAATCCATGTAGGCACTAATTGGGTCAGCTAGTTGAATGGAAAACACCAATTTAGGAGATACGTGGTAGTTGAAAATCCAGTTTTTTTGTATATTACCGGCTTGTGTCAAGATGGAGAGGATCCTTAATTAGCAGTGATATCATAATCTGTAATAGTCCAAATGCAAATTGATACAGTCTCTTATGACCGGTACTGGAAATGCTGCACAAAGTCCAAAATCCAAAGCACGGTGTTCTAATGGGAAGATGAAGTAGCTGATGTCCAAATGGACAAGTGCCAATGACAATATCAGGGTAAAAAGCCACCAACGCATTTCGCTACACAGGAGCAGCTTTTTCAAGGTGTCCACATGGCTATAGGGCAGCCTTTAAATACTGCCTCTTATTTGTGCCAAATAATCATCAGGTGTATTCAATTAAAATGTCATACAATCAAATTCATAATTTTATAAAGAACATTATTAAACATAAATTAAAACAAATAGTAGAAGGCAAACATTTATTTAAACATTAGCAGAAATAGAGTAGCAATAAAACTCCACGTACTGTCTTATAGATCAGACCTAATGAGGAAACCTTTGTTTATTTATTATTCCCCACTGATCCATCATTGGACATACGTAATCACTTGATCAGGATAGACAAGGAGAATGCGGCATCCCCGAATGTCATGTTCCAAGCCTCCAACTGAAATCACGTGTCCAAAATTGATAGCTTGGTATGGCATCATTGCACTCCACGTTTCAAGCCTCCAAAAGAATGTGGTTCATCTGTATTCTCAGATATAAGTCATATCCTATTGGCCAATTGGATAGTGAGCAAAACAGAGTTTATTGGAACAGACAATATGTTACCAAGCCGCAGATTGGAACTAAGGGAAAAACATTGTTATGGTAAAAGTAAGTTCAACACATTAATACTGACATCCAATTAGACACTCTTCTGCTAGAAAGCAATCTAAGGCCCTGATTCAGAGCCGCTCTGACAGAGCGCTCGCTCTGAATCAGGACTGGGCTTTTGTTTTTTTAGAATGGCCTCCTGGCCGCTCACATAGCTGTGGGTGACCACCCACAGCTGTTGCAAGCAGCTATGATGATGGTCGCGATGGTCAAGACCAACGTGTCTATCGGGCTTGTGATGAGACCCTTGTGGTAGGGTCTCGTGGCCACAAGCCCCACAGAGCTTTCGGCTCAAATTGAGCCAGAAGCTCTCCCACTGACATCACTGGTGATGTCAGTGGGGCTGCCCCCAAATGGTAGGCATTCCCTTGGGAATGCCTCCATTTTGGCCTCCTCCCTCTGGCCCACCCACCAAAAGGGGCGAGCTGTCACTCAACATCGACAGCTTGCCCCATTTGCTGTGAGACCCGGAGCGACGGATTGAACGTCGCTAGCCGGGTCTCGTGCATACGCACGACGGAGCAGGCTCCATCGTGCGCATGCGCTGTGGGCTACCATCGACCCAGTTGTGAGCACTCAGCGCTTGCGACTGGGTCTGAATCAGGCCCTAAATTCTGACTTATGTCAGAACAAATAATGAAAACTAATGAAATATAATAGAATAATTAAATATATAATCCTAAAGGAATATACACAATGATTGGTATCGGTAAGTACAAAGGAACTATATAAATGAACACTAATCTGTAATTAGTATATAGATGCTCTGAAAGAATTCTAAAGCGTTATAAATTAATAATTAAATGGAAAAATAATTCTAGATATTTTCAAATAAACATGTAGAATGGATGGATTTGATCCAAAGTCATCAATAGGATACTGAACAAACATCATAATAAAACTGGTTGTAGTCCCAACCCAAAATGAAAAAAAAAAAAAAAACAGAAGAATCCAAAAGGTATGAAGGAGAATGAACCCACTGAACACAGCTGATTATAGGATGACATTTAATTCTAAGGCTTCATTTAATCCACTGGGGAATGCAGAGATGCTGGAGACTTAGAGGGAGGACGAGACTGCAGAGATGCTGGAGGCACAGGGGGGTTGATGATGTAGAAATACAGAAGGATGGTGCTGGAGACACAGGGGTGGATGAGGATGTAGAAATACAGAATGATGGTGCTGGAGACAAACAGGGAGGATGAGAATGCAGAGATGCAGGGGGATGGTGCTGGAGACACAGGGGGATTGAGGATGTAGAGATAGAGAGAGGATGATGCTGTAGAGATGCTGGAGACACAGAGGTGGATAAGGATATAGAGATACAGGAGGATGGTGCTGGAGACACTGGGAGAATGAGAATGCAGAGAAGCAGGGAGATGGTGCATGAGCAGTGCTGGAAACACACAGGGGGGTTGAGGATGTAGAGATAGAGTATGATGCTGGAGACACTTAGGGGTGGATGAAATGCAGGGGGATGAGGCTAGTTATTTCAAAATAGGCAGAATAAGAAAGAAAAGTCTGGAGCAGATTAACAAGTTCCCATTTTGTCCTGCCCCAAAATATGTTATTACTACATATTATCTGGTTCTACCTTGTATGATGACAACATGGTTATATTTCTACTCAAACTTGCAGCCTTCATACAACCTCGTATATGGATAGTGAGTACTGGCTCAAGACACTGTCTGCCACGAAAGGCTCAATTTCCTCAGGTTCCCTATTGCGGAGAAAGCACCACATAGATTCAAGCACCTGGGATAAATTGAGGTTGCAGAAATAAACAGGGGGCACTCAAGTGATCAAAACTTGCCTGAAGAGAACCCATAAATACTCAGCTGGTGGTGGGAGTGTTAAAAAAAGCATCTATAATGTATTTCACACTATCATAGTCCCTAAAGCTTCTAGGGGCATAAGTGTCCCCCAGGTCCTCGGTCATTCATTTTATATTTTCCTATATAAAAAAGGTGTGTGCATGTGGTAATCATTCCAGCCATACTGAGGTTTTACCTTACTCTTATGCTTCCCTTATTTGTTTCCAATTTGTGTCAGTACCAATATACACTAAAGTGCCAAAAATCACGTATGCAAAGGTGATGGTAGGTTTTGCTGCTGTACTGTGGCATCTTGGAAATTCCCAGTCCTGCAGCAGTTGTAATTTGACAACTGCAGCCTGCAGTCTGAACACTGGCTAGGCTGCTCATGGCAAGGTGTTGTGAAGTATCGCAGTTCGAATGTGGCATCATAGTGGGTGTCCGACAGATGGGACATTCATTTTCCAAAGTTGTGCAGATATTCAACATTCCTCAATCTATGGTGACACATGTGCACTGGTAATACCTATTGGAGGGCATTACCACCCATGGTGGACAGCACAGTGGCCGACCATCAGTGCTTAATGGTCGTGACCAGTGGCATCTGGCCAGCATTGTCTGTGGTAATAGACAAGTGACACTGGATCAAATCACATTCAATGCAGGAGGTACCAGATGCATATCCAGGTCAGTGCAGCTTCCTTTAGCTTCCATAGGATATGGGAGCAGAAGACCCACCAGAGTGCCCCTGTTAACACTCTACGACACCAGACACATCACCTCACCTAGGCTGATAACATCACTAATTGGACTGTTAATGTGTTGTGGTCCAATGAGTCAGTTGAATTTGTTTTGGCTTTGATGGTAGGGTTCTGGTATGGCACACCCCATAAGGTCATGGACCCATTGTCAACAAGGCACCATTCAAACTGTTGGTGGTCTCATAATGGTGTGGGGTGTGTTCATGTGCCATGGTTTTGTCCACTGTTCAAAAACTCCAGAGACGTTCTGTCCACTTGTGGAATCGATTCCATGTCGAGTTGCTGAACTTCTCCAATATAGAGGGGGGCCTATACAATACTAGGCCTCAATCTCATGACTAGTGTAAGTAGAGCTAAAATATTAAAAGTTTTTAAGTGACTTTAAAAAAACAAAATGAGCAGTGCACAATCTCAGAATTGCTTCACCTAACAGGGTGGGGTGTGGCAGGTAAGATGAGTTTCAAAAACCTACATAGGGCAACTTTGAACCCTGTTTATATGCACTATGGCTCTTACCATTTCTGCATGTGTAAGAAGGGATCCAGCAATGCCTCCTTCCTCCAGCTTTCATGGAGGAATAAAAAATCTGGATGGACCACACCCCAGGGCAGGGAATACATCCAATATACTGGGAGTGGAGTCGTCTAAAAATGAAATGTGCAAATCCCATAGATATTGTTTTCTGTGTATGGGGAGTTATTTGGCACTGTGAGGAGCACTGCTTTGTGCTCTCAGCAATACTATGCAGATGCAGGGGAGAAGGCTGTACATATGCAGTGGTAGCAGAATACAGAGTTCCAGGCAGTGGATGGTGTGTAAGAAATATACAGTCATGGCCAAACATTTTGAGAGTGACACAAGTTTGGGTTTTCACAAAGTTTGCTGCTTCAGTGTTTTTAGACCTTTTTGTCAGATGTTACTATGGTATACTGAAGTAAAATTACAAGCATTTCATAAGTGTCAAAGGCTTTTATTGACAATTACATTAATATTATGCAAAGAGACCATATTTGTAGTGTTGACCCTTCTTTTTCAAAACCTCTGCAATTCACCCTGACATGCTGTCAATCAACTTCTGGCCCACATACGGACTGATGGTCACCTAATTAAAGCTCGGAGTTTATAAGAACTTGTGAGATTTTGTTTGTCCACCTTCCTCTTGAGGATTGACCACATGTTCTCAATGGGATTAAGGTCTGGGGAGTTTCATGGCCATGGACCCAAAATTTTAATGTTTTGCTCCCCGAGCCACTTAGTTATCACTTTTGCCTTATAACAAGGTGCTCCATCATGCTAGAAAAGGCAGTGTTCGATACCAAGCTGTTCTTTGATGGTTGGAAGAAGCTGCTCTTGGAGGATGTTTTGGTATCATTCTTTATTCATGGTTGTTTTTAGGCAAAATTGTGAGAAGCTACTCCACACATGAATGCTCTCAGGATGCGTTATTGTTGGCATGGCACAGGACTTATGGTAGCACTCACCTTTCCGTCTCTGGACAAGCATTTTTTTTCCAGATACCCCAAACAATCTCAAAGGGAATTAATCAGAGAAAATAACTTTATCCCAGTTCTCAGCAGTCCAATCCCTGTACCTACTGCAGAATATTAGTTTGTCCCTGATGTTTTTCCTGGGGAGAAGTGGCTTCTTTGCTGCCCTTCTTGACACCAGGCCATCCTCCAAAAGTCATTGCCTCACTGTGCATGCAGATGCACTCACACCTGCCTGCTGCCATTCCTGAGCAAGCTCTGCACTGCTGGTGCCCAGATCCCACAACTGAATCAACTTTAGGACACAGTCCTGGTGCTTGCTGGATGTTCTTGGGTTCCCAAAGCATTCTTCTTAACTATTGAATCTCTCTCTTTGAAGTTCTTGATGATCCGATAAATGTTGATTTAGGTGCAGTCTTACTAGCAGAAATATCCTTGCCTGTGAAGCCCTTTTTGTGCAAAGCAATAATGACAGCACGTGTTTCCTTGCAGGAAACCATGGTTAACAGAAGTACAACGATTTCAAGCAACTCCCTCCTTTTAAAGCTTTCAGTCTGTTCTAACACAATCAGCATTAGTGATCTCCAGCCTTGTCCTTGTCAACACTCACCTGTGTTAACGAGGGAATCACTGACATGATGTCAGCTGGTCCTTTTGTGGCAGGGCTGAGATGCAGTGGAAATGTTGTTTTTGGGATTAAGTTTATTGTCATGGCAAAAAGGGACTTTGCAATTAATTGCAATTCATCTGATCACTCTTCAAGACATTCTGGAGCATATGCAAATTGCCATCATAAAAACTGAAGCAGCAGACTTTGTGAAAACCAATACTTGTGTCATTCTCAAAACTTTTGGCCATAGCTGTACTTAACATGGGACAGATACATATGAGAGGTTTTCTCTCCCAACATGATGGTGGAAGGATATGGCAGTGGTGGGTAAAATAACCTGGAGGAATATTTTATTACTGGGCACTAGATATGGTGTAGGAAAAGGTCATCCATATAAGCAGTTTCTCAAGCTGTTAATGCAATGTGAACCAGGGAAATGGGGTAGCAAAGAAATCTGTTTACCTCTATACTCAACCACCTGTGTGGTAGTAATACATAGTCTATCAGTGAGACATCAGATTAGCTGTTTTAGGCAGAAAGATTGGTTTAGTCCAAGTTGTGCCTCTAGAGGACAGGAAACAATGGAGGACAGCAGCCAGCAGGGAACCCCATGGGGGGAACTCAATTAGCTGCTTTTTAGTTAGTGCAAAAAAATACTTAGCACACAATACTATTAGCTGCTATTTTTACAGGTGCGAATCCTACATAGAATTTGGCATGAAACGTTTTCACCATCTCCTGAGGTGAAAAGTTGGGGAAAATCCCTATTTTTAGGTAAAAATGACAGGACTTAGGGCCTGTTTCAGCATGGATCGCTATCCTGGTTATACACACGCAACTGCTTTGCTAATATCAGCTGTGAATCACATTGCAAACAATAAGTAACATTGGACCCATATGCAGTTAAGGCAGGTCAGTAGAAAACGCAGGAAAATGGGTTAATAGATGTGGGATAGGGATATAGGGGTGCTCTATGAGTGGAACAGGTATATGCCTTTTTTGGGGGGGTACAGGATGATTTCCCAATTTTTACCCTATGCTTATCGCAGGTAAAAAAAACTTTTGGAATTGAATTGTGCAAAAAAAGGGGAGTGCGCATACAGGCAATTATCGAAATTGTGAAGTCTCCAAAACTATAACTTACAAAAGGTGATTGCATTATCGCGGCTAATTGAATTCCCCCCAATGCATCTTTTCTGCTACCGAGCAATCCCTGATTGGCAGGAAGACCCTGTGTTTACATTTCACCATCATCTATAAAGAGACAAATAAAAATGATGCAGTAGATGTCATCCCCTATTGATTTTCTTTATGTATGTACTAGAGGCTTAAGTAGAACACTGTGAAAAGTTACAGCAAAATTCTTTTATTTTTGCAGTTACTGAATAATAAACGGAACAATTTAGAAGTTGAGATCATCACTAAAAACAAATAAAAAGGGTGAATACTGAGTAATGGAGAAAACTGAAATTTATATCTGCAAATGAAGATGGCGTCTGCTGATATTCATATGCAAGCTCAAGGAACAAATTCATCACCAGACTTTTTCCTGAATGGAATCAAGAGGTTGGAGCATTGATGGGAGAAGTGTATTGAAGTAAATGCAGACTATGTTGAAAAATAAATGTCATTTGTACTTATATTTCAGTTACTCATGGTCAGGACACCAACATTTGGCTATTTAGCTATTAGTTGTCTAGGAACAGCAGACAAATGTTGTTATGATTGGTTACTATGAGATACGGGTGTCCAGTGTCTTAGTTGTACCATATATATATATATATATATATATATATATATATATAATTTATCCAAGGTCTAGCACTTCAATGTCCATACTCAGCTTCAGCTGGTGTCCTGAATTACTGGCTCATCATGGCTGCAGCACAATTCAGAATTCAAACACCAACTGTCATCCTAAGCACTGCCAAACATCACTGGCAGTTGGTGTGGCTCCCGTAATTAATAATGAGGGCAAGGAATGTGTTACTACAGAGGTGAGAGCAAAAATGTTTACAGGTGAGGGAGTGGAATATGTTACTACAGTTGTGAGGGAGGGAAATGAGTTACTACAGGTGCAAGTGGAAAATGAGTTACTACAGCTGAGGAAGTGAATGAATTTCTACACGGGTGAGGGAGGGGGATTTTGAATGTGTTACAACACTGGGGAGGGAAAGGTGTTGCTACAGGTGAGGAAGGGAATGTCTTACTATAGCAGTGTTGCATTATTATAGAAGTGAAGGATTATTGTGTTATTGGAGTGGCGAGATGGAAATTGAAGCAGTAAATATCTAACGTCTACCCAAGTGAAACCAGGAACATGACCTAGCAATACATATGCCCAGAATTTATCAACAAGTGATATTCTTGTTATCAATCCTAGAAGTATTATCTTACATGCAATGATAAATATAATAAGCAGCTCTGAGAATTCTGTGGTACTATTTTAAACATGTGAGCACTGCACTGAGTATAAATGTTTAAAAATAAATAAATAAAAATCAATTGTCAAATGCAATACAGTGTTGCATTTGACAATTCTGTTTTATTTTCTTTTTAAAACATTTACACACAGTGGGGCTTACTTAAATGGGTCTCCAACCAATCAGCTCCTGTCATTTTTCAAACATATGAAAGTTAGGAGCAGATTGGTTGGAGCACTACTTAAGTTTCGTAACAAATGATAACAAGAATATTATATCGTTGATAAATATGGGCCATAGTATGCAAAGAAGAGGAAGGTGAGGCAACAATAGACAGGTATAAGGGAAATAAGGAGGTATAATAGAGAGTCTATCCCAGAGGGAAAGTGCGCCTTGGTCATTTTGTTAGACATCTCCTGTCTCTATCAAGACTGATTTATATAAAACACCTCCCACATTCAGAAAATAAAAAAAATTGTGTCCCCCCCCCCCTCGAATACATATTGTGGTGATACAACAGGGGTTTCCTAACCATGGTCCTCAAGGCACACTAACAGTCCAGGTTTTAGGGATAGCCATACTTGAGCACAAGTGACTTAATTAGTACCTCAGTTATTTTGATTTAACCATCTGTGCACAATCATGGATATCACTAAACCCTGGACTGTTAGTGTGTCTTGAGGACTGAGGTTGGGAATCACTGCGATACAAGTTATCTTATGGTGCATACACATGGTCAGATTTTTCTTCAGATCTGAACGATAACGATTTAAAAAATCATTCAATCGTTCATATCTGAAGGAAAATCTGACATATCTGACATGCCTGGACGATGAACGATGCGCGTTCCTGTTGATCAGATAACGATATCTGACTTCTGATGTGTTTGCAGTCAGACTTGGATGATTCCATTCATTTTAATGCAGTCGAAAATCATTCAATCATTCAAATCTTTGGTAAAATCGTTCATCTGACAGATCTGAGAAATCTGACTGTGTGTATGCACCATTACTTAGGAAAAACATGATACAGGTCCTCAGTGACTACTCATGTGATTAATAAATGTCCATTTTCTAGTAAAACCCTATCTTCTTAAAGAGCATTTAATTGTTTTTTTCTACTGTGTGAATCGTCTGATGTCTAACAAGAATTGACTTCCTGGAAAAACATTTGCCACATTCAGAGCATTTAAATGGTTTCTCTTCTGTGTGACCCCTCTGGTGATTAACAAGAGATGACTTCTGGGAAAAACATTTGCCACATTCAGAACATGTATATGGTTTCTCTCCTGTATGGAACCTCTGGTGTGAAACAAGCTGTGACTTCTGGGAAAAACATTTGTCACATTTAGAACATATAAATGTTTTTTCTCCTGTATGAATCTTCTGGTGTGTAACAAGCTGTGACTTAAGAAAAAAACATTTGCTACATTTAGAACATGTAAATGGTTTATCTCCTGTGTGAATACTCAGATGTCTAACAAGATGTGACTTACTGGAAAAACACTTGCTACATTCAGAACATGTAAATGGTTTCTCTCCTGTGTGAATCATCTGATGTGTAACAAGCTGTGACTTAAGGGAGAAACATTTGCTACATTCAGAACATGTAAATGGTTTCTCTCCTGTGTGACTCCTCTGATGTGTGAGAAGCTCTGATTTATATCTAAAGCTTTTGTCACACTCAGAGCACAGAAGCGATTTCTCTCCTATGAGACTCATGATGTATTAGATGAGAAACAAATTAGTTGTTGAATGTTTCTTCTATCCAGAAAATTAGAATAATTTGTGAGAATCCTCCAGAGGTGTAAGAATAAATGACGTCTGTAGTTGGCTTGGACTAAGAACAATGTCCCTTTCCACAGCGTCTTCTATTATTCTTTGTGTGAATCCTGCTCAACAGTCCTGTAAGAAAGTTAATATGTAAAAGCATAAAGGTTACTGGGATTAGTCTACTTTTAATGGTAGAATTGTTATATTGCATAACGAACATGTATCAGGATCCCGGGTTGCCAGATCATCTCTTTAGTAAGAAACACATGTATTACACAGGTTCTGTTGATGGCTGACTTCTAGGGGTATAGCCACAGAATCTGTGTAATTCATGTGTTGCTTTTTAAAGGGACGATCTGGCACCCTTGGTTTCAAGCTGTGAAAAAAGTGGAGAAGTTGCCCATAGCAACCAATCAGCTTTGAGGTAGCAGTTATTATGTACTTTCTATAAAATGATGATAGGTACAAGCTGATTGGTTTCTATGGGCAGCTTTTTCACTGTTTTCACTGCTTGGCACATTAACCCCTAAGTCACTGACCATTGTTTTTTTTTTATTTGTGAATGTTGTCAAATTGCTATGACTCTATTTCTAGTTAGATGTGCAGCACAGAGACCTCTGCCCTCCTGCAACAGATACCAATACTTATATAGTACACTAGCTGTTGCCCACAGCTTCACCCACAATGAAATCACCTCTGCCAAAAAAAATAATTATATTTGGGGTGTTCTAGTTTTATCACTTTGCTTAGGGGTCCTGTTGCGGGATTAACCCACGTGACCAGCAGCGCTAAACTGACTGATGGCAGCAACGCCTTCACCCACCACTCATACCAATGTCACTGTGTACCCTGTGCACAGACTTCTATGTAGTCTATCCTATATAAGTGAGGGTGGGACCAAAGCACATTCCCCACCTCCACCCCTTACTAGCAGTGCATGGTGTCACACCTATCTCTTGCATTGATGATGTGTCCATACATATTGTTATTGCTCAGCTTTAACTGGATGGATTAAGATGAGACAAAGAGCAGGTTATTCTATGAGTTTCCACTACAAGGATTCAGATGAGAAAGTGCAGGTTATATCTAGGCATTTCCACTACAAAATGATGAAGTTTTCATTAAAATTGGTTGTTTTTACACCAACATGGAACAGACACTACATTCTTATAATGTAAGTATAGATATGGTCTATTAATGCTTCTATACAACTTGTACAATCATCATACTGTGACCTCAGAATGTGCAGATTATACATTACTCACCCCCTGCACTGACCATAGATGGGTAACACATGCTACCGATCCTGTCACACCTACTGTCAGCTGATGCACCAGGATGCCACCATTATCTCTGCACACACCACGGGAATGGGGATAATGTCACCATCTCACAGTCACTTACCTCAGTGTGATGTGTGCAGAGGAATCAGTGATCATTGTTGTATGAGATAAGCAGGTTTTTAAAAGGTAAATAAGAATATTTGTGTTAGAGACATGGGTAGGTTTGGTGTATGGGCCTCGGGTACATCACAAAAGGTGGAGAAAACTATGGTCAACAAACTTGACTTAATAGTGTGTATTAAAAACCAAATATGCATGTGCCCAGCAGCATATGTGCGATTGTCTAAGACTGAGGGGCAGATTTAATTTGACACAATATTTACTCCTGAAATTCAGATGCTGCCTCAGGTGAGTAAAGATATATCTGAGTTAGATGCACCTTTTGGGGATTAAAACCACAGATTCAAACACTTATTACTGAGTCTATGGGTTACCACATGCTGCCTCCATCCTTCACATACTGGAGAACTAATATCTAGTCATGGGAATAACTACCATAGTTACAATAGGTGCAGCTGCTATGGGGACAGAAATGAGGGGGCCATCATTCTTGTCAAAGTTAAAAGTGTTATATACTTGTTTCACCAGTGGGTGGTACATAGGGGCCCTTACACACTTTTGCTATGGAGCCTTTAAATACGTATTTAAGCCCCTGTTACTAAATGAACAGCTGTGAGCATTAAATTCAGAGTTTTATCCACATGAAAAACAGTGTGGGTAATTGAATATACCTATTAGTGCACCCAAACTATATATAACAGTAAATAAATATAGTAACGTTATGCACTGAGCAATATGTAAAATACTATGGCCATATTCAATTTGAAGCGTTAAGTCCGGATCCACGATAAGTTAATGCGGATGACATCATTATCACCTGTTTTGGTTTACCTCCATATTCAATTTGAAAGACTTACCGCGTATGCGGAAAGTCAATGCAATGGAATAGGCGGTGAAGCATCGCCTATGAATGGCAGGCTGTAAAAAGTGCAGAATTGGGGTTTTGGGGTGCAATGTTTCGGGAACCCCCCTGCAGCCTTCAGACAGCCCCACAAAGGTAATCTGTGTCAAAAAAATCTCAAAAAACACTTAAGGACAACCCAAAATTTGACTTTGAAAAAAAGGGTGGAAGAAAAAAAGGTGGGGTACAAACTTAAAAACTAGCGAACTTGACTCTGGGGGGGTCCCCAAGTATGCCCCAAGTGTTTTTTGGATTGCAGTGCTTGAGTCAGGTGGATTTTGAAAGAATTACAAACTTCACTTCAGCAACTTCAAAAAATGATGACCCCCACATTCAAGTACCCCAAATTTGCTGGGATAACTTATTTTCAAGAAAAAATACTCCAAAAAACTTTTCTGCATCAGGTATTGAGAAAAGCTATTTATCAGCAATTGTGCCCATTTGAACACACCAAATACCTTCAGCAAGCCAAATCGGGGGGTCCCATAGTGAACCCCCATGTCAGAACATATTTTGTGGGGTGTCAGGCTGATTTCCAAAAAAATGACAAGACTTACCGCTTGCAAAAGTATCGCCGGGTCCAGTTAACGCGTACTTTCAAATTGAATATGGGGTAAAGCGTGCACGTGCACGATACTTTAATGCCTACCAAACACGCGATGTCGGCGTTAAGTCCGGGCCACGTTAAGTTAACGCGGCTCGGCTCAAATTGAATACGGGCCTATGTTGGAACAGCCACTGAAATATCCATTTATATATACTTACCTTATGTACATAGTGATATATAATAACCTGATGCACAGAGTATATGTAAGATACTATGATGGAGCTGTCACCTAGATACCCCTTTATATATACTAACCTGATGCACAGAGTAATATGTAAGATACTGTGATGGAGCTGTCACCTAGATACCCCTTTATATATACTACCCTAATGCACAGAGTAATATGTAAGATACTAGGATGGAGCTGTCACCTAGATACCCCTTTCTATATACTAACCTAATGCACAGAGTAATATGCAAGATACTATGATGGAGATGTCACCTAGATACCCCTTTATATATACTAACCTGATGCACAGAGTAATATGTAAGATACTAGGATGGAGCTGTCACCTAGATACTCCTTTATATATACTAACCTGATGCACAGAGTAATATGTAAGATACTATGATGGAGCTGTCACCTAGATACCCCTTTATATATATTAACCTGTTGCACATAGTGATATGTAAGATACTGTGATGGAGCTGCTACCTAGATACCCTTTATATATACTAACCTGATACACAGAGTAACATGTAAGATACTGTGATGGAGCTGCCACCTAGATACCCCTTCATATATACTAACCTGATCCACATAGTAATATATAAAATACTATGAAGGAGTTAAAACCTTAATAAGCTTATAAACTTTAGATTGTAAACTTGTGGGCAGGGCCCTCTTTTCTTTATGTCTGTCTGTTACTACCCAGTTTGGTTCTATTAATGTTATTTCCATTTGTAAAGCACAACAGTATATGCTGCGCTATTTAAGAAACTGTTAATAATAAATAAAAGTTATATAACACTTTATATATAGCAACCAGATACGCAGAGTAATATGTAAAATATTATTACAATTTAATTATACTAATAAAAAAATAGTACTTTGTAATTATTTTGGAATACAACTATAAAGATTATTTAGAATTGTTAGCCACATAAAACCACTGAATTGGTAGTGAGCAATGAGATGTATAGTTTGATAGATAAAATTTATCTCACATAATGACAAAATAAAAGGAGATATAAATCACATACTATGAATTATATTGTTGACAGAATATATAGATACAGTATACATAACTGATACAATATTTCTGATAGAGAACATATAGATTTATTAAATAGATGATCCCTAAATTTTAGTAACTTACAAAAAGTTATATATGCAATGTATATGTAGGTGTCAATATATTCTTATGTATAATATAATTACCTTATTTTGGAGATTTTTTTGCCTGTATGTTTCTTATTTCTTTCTCTTTCCAGCTCCAACCAGCAACTAAAGCAGCAGCTTCTCCATCAGCTATCAGTAGCCTGATACATCCTATTTATACTCATTCCTCCCCCATCTCTCTCCATAGTTCCCAGGATGACCAGTCAGAATTCTTACACTAGGAGGTGACACATAAACACAGCAGCTTCCCGTGCCTGGTTCATTGTCTTGTAAATGAGGTGTAAATATTCCTAAGGTCACTTACTACAATGGGAAATGCTAATTACACATTGGCAGGGGAACACCTTGTATTCTAATCAGATCATAGCAGCCTCTGGCCTCCTGTTATGTCAACAAAGGAGGCTTTTTGTATAGGAGTCCCTATTGTCTGGGCAGAGTTTCAGAAGAAAGACCTGTTCTATATATCAGCAGGAACTTCACATTGATTCATTGTACATAATAACACACACACTGATAATGATGCATTAAAGTGGCATCGAAATGTTGACATTAATTTCCTGCTTCTATGATTTACTATATTGAGACCTGACTGCCGCCACCACTGATATTGTATGTCTTGGGCCCATTGATTGGGATCATCTATGGAGGGCACCAAGGATGTTGATATGCTTCCATGAAACTACTGATTGATGGTAAAATATGTATATATATATATATATATATATATATATAAGTCCAAAGGTCCGGCACTCATTAAGACAAAATTGAACTTTGACCAGGTGCCCCCACATGGATAAACTCACAAGACCCCAAAGGTGCGGCACTCTGGTACACAAAATACAGACAACAAAATGTGGCTGTTATCTTCAAAGTTTCAGTTTATCCACCAAACTGTTCTCGAGAAGTACAAAAGATAAAAGAAACAACATACCTTGAAATACCATCACCCAATACCATATGTACCTCCCCCTGCTTGGCATCCTGTGTCCAGCGCCCACTGATGGCCTCACTGGAACATTCCACTAATGTCATCATGTTCCTATGGAGCCGCGCACACCACGTGACACATATAAACAATCCCATCACCAGGCAAAAGAATACCTAATTGGACTGTAATAATAAGTATAGTTTCCTTATAAAAATGTCTGAGCACAACACTCTGTAATATCCTGTTAACCTACTGTAACTAAACATTGGATATGTAATAAATAGATATTTAATCCATAGCCAATAAACCCGAATTAACCATGAATGTAAGATCTTAGAAGTCACTAAATGAATCATCACTCTTTGATTACTGAATTTCCCATAAATTTGCACTAATATTCAAATGTAACTTATATCCTGTTCGCAAATTACATTAAAGCATTTTTTAACAAATGATCTATCTATGACTAACACTATATATATATATATATATATATATATATAATTATGGCTCTAAAATAATTAAATACATTTAAATAGTGAATCATCTAAGTTAGAAGACAATCATATGGGGAATTCAATTCCACATATAACTAAATGTTACAACAGTAGATACCCAAAGGGTCCTTTGATCTATCTACCCTGTTACACCTATATAAAGAAACAAAGACAATTAAAGGAAACATGATAAGGGTAAGTTCTCATTTAACCTCCGTGGTGAAATTACATTTAATTTGTGAATCCAAAATGCCTCTCATTGTATGAGGGCCTTGTTACGATCTCCACCATGTGTCAATGCTGGCACAAACTCGATCATTCTATATCTCAAGGTGGTTAATGGATGATTGAACTCTAAAAAATGGCGAGCTACCAGTTGGTCACTGGTCACTTGTTTTATTAGTCAACACTAATTTAATAGATGATCAATGGGTCGCCATCCTCTCTTTGAACTTTCTTTTGGTTTTTCCCACATACGACAAACCACATAGGCAAAGAATTTGATAAATTACATGATTACTATTACAAGTGAGGTGATGGCGAATCATGAATTTTTTATCAGTGTGGGGATGAAAAAAAGTTGAACCTTGGATCAATTATTTAAATGTAACGCATCCACATTTAAAGCAACCGTTCTGTTTTAATGATAAAAAATGTTTCTGTCTTAACAGATCTTTTGAATTAAAGTCTGTTTTCAACAAGATATCCCGCAGATTTTTAGCTCTGGAATAGCAGCGCATTAAGTCTGTATCACTTAATCCCAAAACGGGATCAGAGGAAATCAGAGGCCATCATTTTTTGGATGCTTTATTAATCTCAGGGGAAAGAGTATTATATTGAGATACCCATATAAATTAATTGTCCTTTAGTTTATTTTTCTTTTTATTCAATAGCTGTTCCCTATTCAAATTCAATACTCTTTGTTTAATGGTTTCCAAATGTCATCTGTTGTAATCCCGTTTTTCTAATTTTTTAATCAGATCATCAATTTGTGCAATGGCCGTTTCATAATCACTATCGATCCTAAGGACCTAAATCATCTGAGAATAAGGCACTCCGAGTTTTAAACTCGTAGGGTGGCAACTTTGATATTGTATTAATGTATTTCTTTTGGTTAATTTTGAGAATAATGTAGTAGTAATGCTACCATTATTCTTGCCAATCCTCACATCTAGAAAGTCTATGCTTTCCTGGCTCATGACATATGTAAATTTCATCGGGCAATTGCTCAAATTGTGTGAGTTCATAAACTCAATGAAGGTCTATTGGTGACCTCTCCATAGAATTAATAAATCATCAATAAAACATGCATAGAAAGTAGGGATGTGCAGGCTCGGATAGGTTCGAGTTTGCACGTTGAGTTCGGATTTTTCCCTCCAAAAAAACGGAACTCAGAAAGAGGCAAAATGTCATCTTACATGGACGAACATCATCATTCCTGGACAAAAGTCCAGGAATGATGTTCGTCCTATCCGAGCCTGCACATCCCTAATAAAAAGCAATGATACACATGATCTCATCCCTGCCAAAAAAAACTTCTTCCTCTACATAAAACAAATATGCATTAGCATATGCCAGGGCTACGATTGATTGTTACAATCTTACTATATGATGCATAGAAGTGTATTACACATTGTACTCAAGATCGTAGATCTTACTGTTTTGCAGTAAGCTCTACGATCCAACTATATGACTACGGGGATAAGCACCGGCATCGTATACACACAGAAACTACACACGATGTGCACTATTGATCATTACGATTGATCAAAATCATTTACATTGTGTAAAAAATCACACCGTGTATGGGCCGCTTTACTGGTAAGTCTGTGGTGCTCCCCAGAGTCAATTTGTAATGCATGAACAATTAAAGAAAAAAGAAAAAAGCAGACTCTTTTTGAAAAAGATACAGGAGAGATCGAAGTGGTGTTGGTGCACAGAGTTGGGGACTCCTTTCAGGACTTATAAAGGGACTGTTTTTAATGGGATGGAAGTATGCATGACTCCTTATAAAAGGTTTTCAAAGTCCGGACATTTTTTCACCTGTTTGGGGGAGTCATTTTTTGCATACTTTTCTGTTTGCATCTTCCCACTCCTATTGTGATTTGGACTATGTTTATGGACTTCTTTCATTAGTTCTTGTTTTAGTATATTACACACAATTTTTATCCATTTTTGTATTTAATATATATTGTTTACATCACCTCAACTATGGGATTCATTACATCGGTAACCTTAAAGAAACTTTTAAGGGTGGAGCCTGACCATTACACATGTGAGTTGGGGTACATTATCTCCTCGTAGATCATACATGGTGATGTAAAGATACTTCCCACATATAATTGAAGTGAGTCTACAGTACACCATACTAGATTGAATAGCGGTGGCAAGGATCTATTCTACTTCTGGGAGAATTTTAAATCACAATTCTATTTCCATAAGCACATAAAAGGAATTTGTACCTTTAATTGCACTGAAAATACTACTCATTAGTCCTTTTTGTTGTCTTTTCTTTTGTTTGACATTTATTGATCAACACTGAAAAATATCGATCAAGCATACAGAACATCGATTTAAGTGGTGACATTTGGGTATAAGTATTATTTCCCATAACCTCAATCTGCATATGTTTCATCTTTGATATTATGTATGATGTCATTGCTGGTTTAGTTTTATATGTCGCCTTTGATCACCTCAACTCTGTAAATATTCATCTCTTATTGAGGGCACACTTGTAGGTTTACAACAATTGGATAGGGTTAAATGCTAGGCAAAATTTATCAATCAATTAGGGGTAATGCAGTTATATCTACCACCTATTATAACAATCACCTACTCACTGGCAGTCTTATGCTGGCCATACACGCTACAATTATTGGTGCGATCCCTCCGATATTCGCGCATCACCTCGATAATTGTAGCATATTTGGGTGACTGAGGGTTAAATATCACATTGGTCGGGCATGCCAGATTGTCCAGCATGCCCGTCTGATGCGATGTTTATGAGTTAAAATCTCAACCGCATCAGGCAGTGTATGCCCAGCCACGGCAGACAGGGAAATGTCTACTTCTTCGGGGACAGAGCCCAGATTTCAGGGCTAATACACTGTGAGATATCTCACAGTATATGCCGTGGGCATCTGTGGGCTGGCAGGCTGTCAGATAAAATGTCTGTCGGTCTGACAGACATTTTATCTGGCAGTATATTCCAAGCTTTAGGAACATATGTTATTTGTTTTATGTCACCAGAAAAAGTAAATTTCAATACGTAAGCTGCATACACACGTAAAGATTTTCTGTCCAACCATCCAACTAGTTGATTGGATGGAATGAAAATCTGGTACGGTATGAAAGCAAATGACAATGAGCAATTTGCTCCCAAATGCCGGAAAATGGCGAAAAACTGTTGTTTGAACAAATTGTTTAGATCAAACATTTAACAAACTTGTCTAACGACCATTTTCATCTGTTTTCTGGCATTTAGGAGCAAATTGCTGATCATCATTTACTCCCATATGTTACCAGATTTTCATTCCAAACAATCAACTAGTTGGCTGTTTGAACAGAAATCTTTACATGTGTATGCAGCTATAGTAATACAATTGCATTCATCTCCAATGAACATGTAAACAGAGAAAACACAAAAGAGGGCTATTTTCAATACTGTAATTCACATATGGATATTTGCAATGATCTCAAATGGACATGCAACTGTATAAAAAAAGAATACATACATCTATGCACAATATATTCAAAGATAATTTATTTATTATTTATTAACAGTTTCTTATATAGCACAGCAAATTCTGTCACACTTTACAATTTGAATCAACATTAACATTATACTGGGTTGTAAAAGACATACATACATAAAATACATACATAAGGGTAAGAGGGCCTGCTCTCATGCTTACAATCTATAGGGAAATAGGTGTTGATACACAAGGATAGGTGCTACATATTGCAAATTGGTCCAGCCTGTTTGTAGATATTCTTGGTGGGCTGTATAATCCAATCACACTGGACAGTTGGCCTAGGGTTAGAAGGATGTTAAATTGAAGAAAGAGAAGATGTGATAGGTGTTTACTATAAGAAGAGAGTTGGATAGGAGCTATAAAAGGTTAGGTGGGCGGTTCTGGAATCTGATAAGCTTGTCTTATTAGTTTTCAGAGAACACTTTAATGTTTGGAAACTAGTGGAAAGTCTTATTGTGCATGGGAGGGCATTCCACATGGTGGGTGCAGCCCCAAAAAAGTCCTGTAACCGTGCATGGGAACAAATAATGTGCGGGGATGAGAGATGCAGATCTTGTACAGAGCGGAGATGTCGGGTTGGAAGATATTTTGAGATAAGTGAAGAGATGTATGTTGGTGTGGTTTGGTTAATAGCTTTATGTGTGAGTGTAAGTATTTTAAATTGAATATGGTAGAAGACCGGCCGCCAATGGAGGGACTGACAGAGTGGATCAGCAGACACTGAATGTTTGGTGAGAAAGATCAACCTTGCAGCTGCATTCAAAATGGAGAGCCTGTTTTTGGGAAGACCAATAATGAGACTAATGCAATAGTCAATGCAGGAAATTATGAGTGCGTGTATTAGATTTTTGCAGTGTCTTGCGTAAGATATGGTCGAATTTTTGGCTGTTTTTTAGATGTATGTAACAGGATTTAGAGACAGATTGAATGTGGGCAAGCAAAAGACAGTTCAGAGTCAAGGATGCCACCTAGGCAGCGAGCTTGTGGGGTGGGGTTGATTGTCGAGTTGTCAACAGTAATAGAGATATCAGGTTGGTAACTACTATTGGCCGGTGGAAATATAATTAATTCTATTTTGGATATGTTAAGTTTGAAGGGGCGAGATGACATCCAAGATGAAATGGCAGAGACATTCACTTACACGGACCAGCACAGATGGTGACAAATCTGGAGAGGATAGGTAAATTAGAGTGTCGTCCATGTACAGATGATACTGAAAACCAAATGAGCTGATTAGTTTGCCAAGAGAGGTGGTATATATTGAGAAAAGCAGATGACCTAATACTGAACCTTGTGGTTCTCCAACTGATAGAGGTAGTGAAGTAGAGGTAGACTCAGAAAAGCGAACAGTGAAAGAGCGATTAGATAGGTAGGATGAGAACCAAGAAAGGGCTGTATCTTGAAGACCTAGGGATTGTAGTGTTTGTATGAGAAGAGAGTGGTCAACAGTGTCAATAGAACAATACATTAAATATTACATTGCAAAACAATATGTATGTTGTAGTAAAAATAGGGAAAAGTATATAGAGAATGGTCAAGGGTATTGCACTAAATTATAGCATGCAATAGCATCGAATTATCTCGAATGACACATAAATTTTAACGATAATAAAGTGCATATAGAAGAAAGATGAGAGCAGGGGTATGATAAAAATGAGCCTAAAATCATTGCTTAATACTTAAAATAAGACAATAAAAACTCTAAAGACAAGAAAGTGCAGTAATTATGTCACATGATAGTAAAAAACATAAAATTACATGTTGATTTGAAGGTAAAAAGGTAGGACAGTACATGCATTATAGGAACGGGGCTATTTCATAGCTGTCATTTAGGCTGTTTGATAGGAGAGTATTTAGGCCCTCATTCAGAGCCGGATGCTCTGAGCAGAGCGCACGCTCAGAATGAGGGCCGTCCTCCATAATTATGGAGCGTCCTCCTGGACGCTCGTATAGCTGTGGGTCACCACCCACAGCCTATACGAGCGTGCAGGTTGATGGCCGCGATGGTCTTGACCATCGCGACCATCGCCACTGCGAGCCGGAGCCTGCGGTTGAGTTTTTCAACTGCAAGGCCCGGAGTGATTTTGGCTCTTTCAGATGTCTGTGGGCCGGCTTCTGACGGTAGGCGTTCCCTTGGGAACGCCCCTGTCTGGGAGGCACGCCCCGTCACGCCCACCAAAGGGGGCGTGCTGTCAATCAACATCGACAGCATGCCCCTTTTGATCAGACACAACAAGCGAAGGAAAGTCCTTCGCTCGTCGCGTCTGGCGCATGCGCACGACGGAGCTCCCGCCGTCGTGCGTATGTGCAGTGCACACCATCGACCCACTTGCGAGCGGACAGCTGCTTGCGAGTGGGTCTGAATCAGGCCCTTAGTTTGAATATCCAATACATTTCTTGTTGTGAGAGTTTATTTGCCAGGTCTCCACTTTTTGGGCCTAACTTCATATGATCAATGCCTATAAAAGTTAAACATTTTGGGTTTGAGACATGGGAGGTTTTGAAATGCTTGGATACTGAATGACTTTCGATTTTGTTGCTAATGTTCCTTACATGTTCCTGGATTCTGTGTTTTTTAGGTTCCTTTTCATGTTGCCTACGTATTTTAGTCCACATTGGGATTCTAGTACATAAATAACAGAAAAGTGTTCAATTAATAAATTTTTTTATGTTGTACATTTTTGAACTGTGTAAGTTGGTGAACGATTTCCTGTTTGGATGTAAATGTTTGCACATGTTGCATTTTCCACATTTGTATGATCCGACACATTTCAAAAGGTCTTTTTTGTTTGGGTCAGTATGCCTGAGCATACTGGGAGCCAGGATATCTTTTAAATTTCTTGCTTTTTTAAAAATAATCGATGGTTTCTGGGGTAGGATATTTGCTAGGCCTGGGTCCATTTTGAGTATTCCCCAGTGTTTAGTCAGAACTTGTCTGATTCTTCTCTCCTAATTGCTAAATTGGGTGATGAAGGGAACCATATCCTCTCTTTTCCTTTTAGTTTTATAATTTAAAAGATTCTCCCTTACTGTAGCTGCTGTTTTTATTAATGGCTTAGAGATGAGTGGTTATGGGTAGTTATGGTCCTTAAACCTCTCTGCAGAAATATCTAATTGTTTTGAGCATTCTTCTTTACTACTACAGTTTCTTTTGATACAGTGAAATTGTGAGTAGAGAATATTATCCTTCCAGCTCTTGACATGTCTGCTGTTGTAGTGAAGATAAATATTTGTGTCTATGGACTTGATAAATGTTCTAGTTGAGATGTTATTTTCAGTACCTTTGAGGATGATATCTAAGAATTCAATTTAGTTTTTTTGTAGGTTGGAGGTAAATTTGAGGTTAAAATCATTTACATTGATGAAATCCATAAAATCCTTAAAATCCTCCTGACTGATCTAGGTGTGTCCCATGGATATACTGGTCTGTTTCTAGTTTTCAATTTGTACATTGTTCAAACAATAAAATTATTTGAAGAGACATTATCCTATATCGATCATATGGTGCAAGTTCCCCCTAGAATTGTCCTTACCTCTGGCCAATGTGTTTCAAAAATTCTTTTCTCTTTTTTAAGAGATTATGGTGTTGCTCCCAGACTAGATTTAAATAGTCTGTATGGTTACAACATGGCAACACTTCCAGCACCTGAACGTGGACCAGAAGTATCCACCACTATGTACAAACAATATCTCTCAAAGTGTTTTGCATTAGTAGAAACAAGAATCCCTCTAGGGCAGTGATTCCCAAGCTTTTTTTGAGTCACGGTGCCATAGAGTATCAGCATCATTTTCACGGCACCCCTAAGTATAAGATTTTAATTCAGAAATTCATAAAAAAATATAGTAAAGTAATAAAGTTAATTGTGCTTATCTATCATGAATAGGTTCATTTATGTTAGGTTTGTGCTTCTGTTTGCCCACATATTTACATTACATTGACCATAAATAAATTGATTTGGTGTGGGAGCAACAACCTGAGGCACCCCTACAAGTGTCCTCAGGCACCCCAGGGTGCCATGGTGCACAGTTTAGTAACCACTGCTCTAGGGGTTTCTTCCCATGATCGGCGCTTCTTGTGTTAGTCTGTAGGACTAAGTCATGGCCAGGAGTGGTAACACTGCTACACTGTTACATGGGAAATGTAGTCTTCTGGTCCATTATGATCTTTATATGTTGTACCAGATATTTCAGAACATAAGTTGCCCTCTTTATACATGGGAGATGTAGTCTTATTTTCTTGAGAGGAAAAACTTTTGATATTTATTTTGAATATATAGTTCAAATTCATAGTGGAAGGATATGTGTGCTGTAAGTCCCATATGAATATATTCATGCAGAGCATACTAGATGTTGGTTTTTAAATAATACTTTGTATACTAAAAATAGAGCTTAGAAAATATTTTTTTTGAAAAACATACATATAATAAAACTTTAGGTATAAAAATGTTTTCATTTTTTTCTGTTGCGCATATATAGCCTAGTAAAAATAATTTCTCATATACCCACATTATTTGACATTTTTAAAGACCTTTAAAATGTACTGAAATTTCAATAAAATAGGAATAAGAATGGATGTAATGAAGTAATTACAATTGGTTGAGCCCTGTGAGCTTTAAGGTTAAACAAAGTTTTCATGTCTATCTATATTTTTATCTCTCCATTTGGCCTTCATGTGTTGGATTCTGTGGAATTTTTGGATATGTTCGTCATGATGTCATAGGCAGAAGTCCTTCCTCACATGAATATAGGGGTCTTATATAATTAATCAGGAGTGTCATAACATTATCACTGGCCAAACAAGAAAAATACATAACTGTAAGTGGATTTGTGTCCTGATGGATCCAGTCTTGCTAAACTCTGCCCAAATTTAGAATACATGCCAGGGACCTGATCAAACTAGTTAATACATTTCCCCTATGCTACACACTTACATGTGGTATGAAATAACACAATTTATTGCTGAAATCTCTGAATCAACTACATGGGCTGAATATATGCCTGGAGTTAATAATCAAACAAGCATTTAAAGATCAATATTGGACTTATACTATATATTTAAGGCTTAATGTATTCCAGCAGCCATCATTAATTAGGAAGATATAAGGTTGTTTAATTTTGAGATCACTGTGGGTATGTGAAACATAATGCATGCTGAAAAATACAAATCCAGACAGCTTGTGATTATACTGGTAAAACAGAGCTGAATGTTATTCTCACACCATTTACAATATTTTCATTAAGAAACATTCCTTTGTTCCTATTTTGTTTATTAAATGGTTTATCAAAAACCTGTAGCATTTATATATTACTTTTTTTTTTCTATTTTAATATTTCACCTCTTTATGGGTTATATGTTTATGTTATAATTTTATGTGGAATTTAATAAAGGTTATATTTTATTTCTATGTGTACCTCATCACTATACTTGTTTTGTGATACCTAATATATTGGGGACACTTTCATGGGTGTTTGACCACATAACACTCCAAAAAAGATTAAATGCCTTCCTCAGTTTAAAAATGATAAGTTGAGTATCCCAGTGCAGAGTATGACATCACTTAGGACCTGATTCAGACCCGGACGCTAAGCAGCAATCGCTCGATATGGGTGACTGTCGTCTGTCTGCACATGCCTATGCAGCAAAATATGCATGCACAAATCAATCTGTGCAATGGGAAGTGCTCGCTCAACGCCCGCAGACGGGCCGCTCCTTTGAGTGACAGAAAGTGCCGTTGGTGGGTGGTAACAGGGGAAGGTCCTGGAAAAAAGTTTTTTGTTTGAAATGCTTTAATAGATGAAGTTTGAACTATAAATGTCTATTTTTTCTTTGATTAACCTTAGCTTTTTCTATTGATGCACTGCAGTGAGCCACAAAAGTCATGCAACTAAAGACCCCCATATATCAGAGATTGATTGCAGCAATCGTGAAATTTGCAATCGATTGTGTATAAAAATCTTTCCCTTTTTCAATCGATTGTGGCAAATCTGCAATCTGCAATTGATTGAAAAAGGAAAAGATTTTTATACACAATCGACTACAAATTGGAGGATTGCTGCAATCAATCTCTGATGTATGGGGGCCTTAAGAAACTCCTGTGATATACCTTATCTCAGTCAGCTGGCTGTCAATTGAGCACAGCCTGACATTGCTCTATGTCATCAGGCAAACTGTATCAGCTGAGCTGCAATGCTGCTGGATTAATAACACAGGGCCTGATTCAGACCCGGTCGCAAGCGCTGTGCGCTCGCAACTGGGACAATGGTGGGCCAGTACACATGCGCACGACGGAGCCGGCTCCGTCGTGCGCATGCGTGAGACCCAAATAGCAACAGGCACTCCGTCGCTCCTGGTCTTGCAACAAAGCGGGCCAGCTGTCGATGGTGAGTGACAGCTCACCACCTTTGGTGGGCGGGCCAGGGGAGAGGCTGCCCAAATGGAGGCATTCCCATGTGAAAGCCTCCGTTTGGGGCGGCCCCACTGACATCATGAGTGATGTCAGTGGGAGAGATTTCGGCTCTGTTAGATCCGAAATCTCTCTGGGGCTTGCTGCAACGTTAGACCCTACCACAAGGGTCTCGTCGCAAGCCCGATGGTTGTGATGGTCTTGACCAAAACTTGGCATGGTCTCTTAATAGTAATGATAATAAAACAAAAATATGCTAAAACAGCCAAATCAATTACAAAGCATCTTTATCCATGCATGGATTTGTTTTAATATATGTAAGTATACTTGTAAAGATATGTTTTACACCCCTTTGTATATGTATGTATTTCTACATTTCCATTTCCCCCTTAGATATATGCAACTTTTAGCATTCAGATTACCACTACTGCATGTACAAAAACTATAATCTTAGTATATAGAGACCATCTGAACAGATCTTCATGTTCATAACCTACAAAATGATGCACATAAAAAAAGAAAAGTAAAAAAATATATGTAAAGGAACAGAATATGTAGACTATTGGAGTAGTTAAGGGTAAGAGGGGGGGTGTTGAAGGTATAGGGACCTATACTTCACAATAACCTACTGCCCCTTTATGTTAATAACATTGGTAAGATCTAAGGTTTCATTATGTCTAGTAGGTACTAGACTATTAAGCTGGTAAATCCAAGCACCCTATTACTAGCAACTATGAGGGTGGATCCAAAAATCTGTGTCCTAACCATGAATAACAGAGAATTTTAAGTACAAATGACATTTATTTTTTTACATCATTTCCATTTACTTCAAAACATGTTTCCCATCGATGCTCTAACCTCTTGATTTCATTCGGGAAAAAGTCCAGTGATTGGTCTTCAAACCATTCCTGTATAGCAGTAATGACATTGACATCAGATGTAAAAATCTTACCACAAATGTGTTCCTTGAGCTTGAGTGTGAATTTCAGAAGGCGTCATCTTAATCTTCTTCGTTTGCAGATATTTAATGTTGGCTCATATTTCAGGTCTTTCAGTTTCTTAGTATTCTCCAGTTTTAAACATTTTGTGATGTTGCTCCATTTATTTTTTAACATATGCAAAAGTAAAAGTAGAAATTGTGCTGTAATTTGACCTCTAGTACATACATACAGAAAATCAATACAGGCCAACATCTACTACTACCTCAGGGCATGGAATTTTAGATCCACCCTCATATATGTTGTGTAGGGAAAATAAGGTATAATCCATGTAAGAAGTTTTTCTATCTGTTCATAGAATTTGTAGGAAAGAGGGGAAGTAAAAATTTGTTGAGTATGATATCCCAGCTGTCGGGATGCCGCTGTTCAGAATACCGACAGTGGCATCCCGACAGCTGGAATCCCAACACCCATTGGAATGCAAGGTATGTATTTTCTCTATCCATACACTAACCCTCCCCAGTGCCTAAACCTAACCAACCCATCATAGTGCCTAAACTTAACCTCCCCCTCTCCCCATTCTAATCCTACCCCTCCCTCCAGATGCCTAAACATAACCACCGCGCTAGTGCCTAAACCTAACCCCCACATCCCCGCACCCTAATCCTAATCCTCTTTCCCCAGTGCTTAACCCTTCCCCTAATGCCTAAACCTAACCCTGATACCTAACACTAAGCTCCCCCTACACCCCGATACTTACCCTTTGGGATTCCGGTGGTTGGGATTTTGGTGCTGGGATCCCGACATATCTGGATTTCAGCACCGATATTAAAACCATTGGAATCCCACATGCCAGGATGCTGGCTACATCCCAGTGAAAATATCCATCTATCTGCACCACTTCCACTGTATACAAGAGTCTGTCAAATAGAAACAATGAAATTAGCTGGTCGAGCAGTTTGGGGCAGGATGATTGTTTTAGTCCAAAAGGTAAACAATGCAAAAAAATACAGAACACCCTACAGACTATACCAGACTCCAAAGACACCCTTATATTAACACTGTATCAATTTATTCCAGAGATAATTCAATAAGCATGAATTGATAAACATTTATATAAAAATCACAATACACTGTACATATAAATGACACACCTGAATGAAAGATACCATCATGTATGTAATGAAGAATAATGAGTAAATTAACATATTACAAATAGAAGCATGAGCTGAATAAATTCCAGTCCCAGGGAATATCAGTATAAAGAATATAGTATAGAGGGCACTGTCATGTGTCACTTGTCCAAGCTGCTGCTGCTGCTGAAAAAAGAGGTAGTCAACCTCTAACAAGACAATATAAATGTACAATAGGCAGCACTGATATAAAAATTTAAACAATTTATTACAATAATGAATAATGAACATAAGTGATAAAACAATAAAACACCAGTACTGGGTATATAGCCATTGAAAAAATTGATGTCAGTAGTCGGTATAAAACATCGATTCATGCATAGAACAATCTAAAAGCTCAAAAATGTAAATCCATGTAGGCACTAATTGGGTCAGCTAGTTGAATGGAAAACACCAATTTAGGAGATACGTGGTAGTTGAAAATCCAGTTTTTTTGTATATTACCAGCTTGTTTCAAGATGGAGAGGATCCTTAATTAGCGGTGGTATCATAATCAGCAATAGTCCAAATGCAAATTGATACAGTCTCTTATGACCGGTACTGGAAATGCTGCACAAAGTCCCAAATCCAAAGCACGGTGTTCTAATGGGAAGATGAAGTAGCTGATGTCCAAATGCACAAGTGCCAATGAAAATATCAGGGTAAAAAGCCACCAACGCATTTCGCTACACAGGAGCAGCTTTTTCAAGGTGTCCACATGGCTATAGGGCAGCCTTTAAATACTGCCTCTTATTTGTGCCAAATAATCATCAGGTGTATTCAATTAAAATGTCATACAATCAAATTCATAATTTTATAAAGGACATGATTAAACATAAAATAAAACATAGTAGAAGGCAAACATTTATCTAAACATTAGCAGAAATAGAGTAGCAATAAAACTCCACTTACTGTCTTATAGATCAGACCTAATGAGGAAACCTTTGTTTATTTATTATTCCCCACTGATCCATTATTGGACATATGTAATCACATGATCAGGATAGACAAGGAGAATGCGGCATCCCCGAATGCCGTGTTCCAAGCCTCCAACTGAAATCACATGTCCAAAATTGATAGCTTGGTATGGCATCATTGCACTCCGCGTTCCAAGCCTCCAAAAGAATGTGGTTCATCTATATTCTGAGATATAAGTCATATCCTATTGGCCAATTGGATAGTGAGCAAAACAGAGTTTATTGGAACAGACAATATGTTACCAAGCCGCAGATTGGAACTAAGGGAAAAACATTGTTATGGTAAAAGTAAGTTCAACACATTAATACTGACATCCAATCAGACACTCTTCTGCTAGAAAGCAATCTAAGGCCCTGATTCAGAGCCGGACGCTCTGACAGAGCGCTCGCTCTGAATCAGGGCTGGGCTTTTGTTTTTTTAGAATGGCCTCCTGGCCGCTCACATAGCTGTGGGTGACCACCCACAGCTATTGCAAGCAGCTATGATGATGGTCGCGATGGTCACTACCAACATGACCATTGGGCTTGTGACCTGACCCTTGTGGTAGGTTCTCGTGGCCACAAGCCCCAGAAAGCTTTCGGCTCAAATTGAGCCAGAAGCTCTCCCACTGACATCACGGGTGATGTCAGTGGGGCCGCCCCAAAATGGTAGGCATTCCCTCGGGAATGCCTCCATTTGGGCAGCCACCCCCCTGGCCCGCCCACCAAAAGGGGCGAGCTGTCACTCAACATCGACAGCTTGCCCCATTTGGTGCGAGACCCGGAGCGACGGATTGCCCATCGCTAGCCGGATGTCGTGCATATGAACGACGGAGCTGGCTCCATCGTGCGCATGCGCTGTGGGCTACCATCGACCCAGTTGCGAGCACTCAGCGCTTGCGACCGGGTCTGAATCAGGCCCTAAATTCTGACATATGTCAGAATAAATAATGAAAACTAATGAAATATCATAGAATAATTAAATATATAATCCTAAAGGAATATACACAATGATTGGTATCGGTAAATACAAAGGAACTATATAAATGAACACTAATCTGTAATTAGTATATAGATGCTCTGAAAGAATTCTAAAGCATTATAAATTAATAATTAAATGGAAAAATAATTCTAGATATTTTCAAATAAACATGTAGAATGGATGGATTTGATCCAAAGTCATCAATAGGATACTGAACAAACATCCCAAATAAAACTGGTTGTAGTCCCAACCCAAAATTAAAAAAAAAAAAAAAACAGAAGAATCCAAAAGGTATGAAGGAGAATGAACCCACTGAACACAGCTGATTATAGGATGACATTTAATTCTCAGGCTTCATTTAATCCACTGGGGAATGCAGAGATGCAGGAGGGATAGTGCTGGAGACTTAGAGGGAGGACGAGACTGCAGAGCGGATGGTGCTAGAGAGATGCTGGAGGCACAGGGGGGTTGATGATGTAGAAATACAGAAGGATGGTGCTGGAGACACAGGGGGATTGAGGATGTAGAGATAGAGGATGATGCTGTAGAGATGCTGGAGACACAGAGTTGGATAAGGATACAGAGATACAGGAGGATGCTGCTGGAGACACTGGGAGAATGAGAATGCAGAGAAGCAGGGAGATGGTGCATGAGCAATGCTGGAGACACACTGGGGGGTTGAGGATGTATAGATAGATTATGATGCTGGAGACACTTAGGGGTGGATGAAATGAGGAAAGTTATTTCAAAATAGGCAGAATAAGAAAGAAAAGTCTGGAGCAGATTAACAAGTTCCCATTTTGTCCTGCCCCAAAATATGTTATTACTACATATTATCTGGTTCTACCTTGTATGATGACAACATGGTTATATTTCTACTCAAACAGGCAGCCTTCTTACAACCTCCTATATGGATAGTGAGTACGGGCTCAAGACACTGTCTGCCACGAAAGGCTCAATTTCCTCAGGTTCCCCATTGTGGAGAAAGCACCACATAGATTCAAGCACCTGGTATACATTGAGGTTGCAGAAATAAACATGGGGCACTCAAGTGAAAAAAACTTGCCTAAAGAGAACCCATAAATACTCAGCTGGTGGTGGGAGTGTTAAAAAAAGCATCTAAAATGTATTTCACACTATCATAGTCCCTAAAGCTTCTAGGGGCATAAGTGTCCCCCAGGTCCTCGGTCATTCATTTGATATTTTCCTATATAAAAAAAAAGTGTGTGCGCATGTGGTATTCATTCCAGCCATACTGAGGTTTTACCTAACTCTTATGCTTCCCTTATTTGTTTCCAATTTGTGTCAGTACCAATATACAACAAAGTGTCAAAAATCATGTATGCAAAGGTCATGGTAGGTTTTGCTACTGTACTGTGGCATCATGGAAATGCCCAGTCCTGCAGCAGTTGTAATTTGACAACTGCAGCCTGCAGTCTGAACACTGGCTAGGCTGCTCATGGCAAGGTATTGTGAAGTATCGCAGTTCGAATGTGGCATCATAGTGGGTGCCCGACAGATGGGTCATTCATTTTCCAAAGTTGTGCAGATATACAACATTCCTCAATCTATGGTGACACATGTGCACTGGTAATACCTCATGGAGGGCATTACCACCCATGGTGGACAGCACAGTGGCCGACAATCAGTGCTTAATGATCGTGACCAGTGGCATCTCGCCAGCATTGTCTGTGGTAATAGACAAGTGACACTGGATCAAATCACATTCAATGCAGGAGGTACCAGATGCATATCAAGGTCAGTGCAGCTTCCTTTAGCTTCCATGGGAAATGGGAGCAGAAGACCCACCAGAGTGCCCCTGTTAACACTATGACACCAGACACATCACCTCACCTGGGCTGATGACATCACTATTTGGACTGTTAATGTGTCGTGGTCCAATGAGTCAGTTCCATTTGTTTTGGGTTTGATGGTAGGGTTCTGGTATGGCACACCCCATAAGGCCATGGACCCGCTGTCAACAAGGCACCATTTAGACTGTTGGTGGTTTCATAATGGTGAGGGGTGTGTTCATGTGCCATGGTTTCTTCCACTGGTCAACAAATCCAGAAGCCTTCTGTTCACTTGTGGAATCAATGCCATGTTGAGATGCTGAACTTCTCCAATATAGAGGGGGTCCTATACAATACTAGGCCCCAATCCCATGACTATTGTAAGTAGAGCTAAAATATTAAAAGTTTTTCTGTGACTTAAAAAAAAAAAAAATGAGCAGCGCACCATCTCAGAATTGCTCCACCTAACAGGGTGGGGTGTGGCAGGTAAGATGAGTTTCAAAAACCTACATAGGGCAACTTTGAACCCTGTTTATATGCACTATGGCTCTTACCATTTCTGCATGTGTAAGGGATCCAGCAATGCCTCCTTCCTCCAGCTTTCATGGAGGAATAAAAAAACCAGATGGACCACACCCCAGGGCAGGGAATACATCCAATATACTGGGAGTGGAGTCGTCTAAAAATGAAATGTGCAAATCCCATAGATATTGTTTTCTGTGTATGGGGAGTATTTGGCACTGTGAGGAGCACTGCATTGTGCTCTCAGCAATACTATGCAGATGCAGGGGAGAAGGCTGTACATTTGCAGTGGTAGCAGAATCCAGAGTTCCGGGCAGTGGATGGTGTGTAAGAAATATACAGCCATGGCCAATATTTTGAGAACACAAGTTTTGGTTTTCACAAAGTTTGCTGCTTCAGTGTTTTTAGACCTTTTTGTCAGATGTTACTGTGGTATACTGGAGTAAAATTACAAGCATTTCATAAGTGTCATAGGCTTTTATTGACAATGACATTAATATTATGCAAAGAGTCAATATTTGCAGTGTTGACCATTTTTTTTCAAGACCTCTGCAATTCGCCCTGACATGCTGTCAATCAACTTCTGGCCCACATACGGACTGATGGCCGCCTAATTAATGCTCAGAGTTTATAAGAATTTGTGAGATTTTGTTTGTCCACCTGCCTCTTGAGGATTGACGACAAGTTCTCAATGGGATTAAGGTCTGGGGAGTTTCATGGCCATGGACCCAAATTTTGATGTTTTGCTCCCTGAGCCACTTAGTTATCACTTTTGCCTTATAACAAGGTGCTCCATCATGCTAGAAAAGGCAGTGTTCGATACTAAGATGTTCTTTGATGGTTGGAAGAAGCTGCTCTTGGAGGATGTTTTGGTATCATTCTTTATTCATGGTTGTTTTTAGGCAAAATTGTGAGAAGCTACTCCACACATGAATGGTCTCAGGATGCTTTATTGTTGGCATGACACAGGACTTATGGTAGCACTCACCTTTCCATCTCTGGACAAGCATTTTTTCCAGATGCCCCAAACAATCTGAAAGGGAATTCATCAGAGAAAATAACTTTAACCCAGTTCTCAGCAGTCCAATCCCTGTACCTACTGCAGAATATTAGTTTGTCCCTGATGTTTTTCCTGGGGAGAAGTGGCTTCTTTGCTGCCCTTCTTGACACCAGGCCATCCTCCAAAAGTCATTGCCTCACTGTGCATGCAGATGCACTCATACCTGCCAGCTGCCATTCCTGAGCAAGCTCTGCACAGTCCTGGTGCTTGCTGGATGTTTTTGGGCACCCAAAGCATTCTTCTTAACTATTGAATCTCTCTCTTTGAAGTTATTGATGATCCAATAAATGGTTGATTAGGTGCAAACTTACTAGCAGAAATATCCTTTCCTGTGAAGCCCATTTTGTGCAAAGCAATAATGACAGCACGTGTTTCCTTGCAGGTAACCATGGTTAACAGAAGTACAATGATTTCAAGCAACACCCTCCTTTTAAAGCTTTCAGTCTGTTCTAACACAATCAGCATTAGTGATCTCCAGCCTTGTCCTTGTCAACACTCACCTGAGTTAACGAGGGAATCACTGACATGATGTCAGCTGGTCCTTTTGTGGCAGGGCTGAGATGCAGTGGAAATGTTGCTTTAGGGATTAAGTTTATTGTCATGGTAAAAAGAGACTTTGCAATTAATTGCAATTAATCTGATCACTCTTCAAGACATTCTGGTGCATATGCAAATAGCCATCATAAAAACTGAAGCAGCAGACTTTGTGAAAACCAATACTTGTGTCATTCTCAAAACTTTTGGCCATGGCTGTACTTAACATGGGACATATACATATGAGAGGTTTTCTCTCCCAACATGATGGTGGAAGGATATGGCAGTGGTGGGTAAAATAACCTGGAGGAATATTTTATTACTGGGCACTAGATATGGTGTAGGAAAAGGTCAGCCATATAAGCAGTTTCTCAAGCTGTTAATGCAATGTGAACCAGGGAAATGGGGTAGCAAAGAAATCCATTAACCTCTATACTCCACCACCTGTGTGGTAGTAATACATAGTCTATCAGTGAGACATCAGATTAGCTGTTTGAGGCAGAAAGATTGGTTTAGTCCAAGTTGTGCCTCTAGAGGACAGGAGACAATGGAGGACAGCAGCCAGCAGGGAATCCCATGGGGGGAACTCAATTAGCCGCTTTTCAGTTAGTGCAAAATACTTAGCACACAATCCTATTAGCTGCTATTTTTACAGGTGCGAATCCTACATAGAATTTGGCATGAAATGTTTTCACCATCTCCTGAGGTGAAAAGTTGGGGAAAATCCCTATTTTTAGGTAAAAATGACAGGACTTAGGGCCTGTTTCAGCATGGATCGCTATCCTGGTTATACACACGCAACTGCTTTGCTAATATCAGCTGTGAATCGCATTGCAAACAATAAGTAACATCGGACCCATATGCAGTTAAGGCAGGTCAGACCTCCCTCGGGAATTGCTGAATTCTGCACAAGCTGAGACCACAGGAGGCATCTGGTATCGCAGTGGCTAATTTATGCACACCCACACAACAGCATTGCAATGCACTGGCATGCCTGCGTTCACCTGACCACCCCCCCTTCACCACCCACAAAAGGCACTTCCCGTCAATCACTCTGCTCTGGGTCTGCATAGCCTATGTAATCGCAGTTCCCATCGCAACCACTAGTTCGCACTGCAATGCATACGCATTCATAGAATGCAACAATCGCCCAATTGTGTGCATATCAGCAACTGCACTTTCGTTGCTGAATCAGTCCCTTAGTTCAGAACAAAGACAAAAAATAGCAGGTGCGCTGTCATTACTAGTTCAGGACCACAGGGAAACCACCCTTAGTGACTAATTAGGCAAAAATATTTTCTTAACTTCATATGGTCAATAATGACATCAGTTTTGGGGTGAAAAAGTAGAAAATGCAGGAAAATGGGTTAATCGATGTGGACTAGGGATATAGGGGTGCTCTATGAGTGGAACAGGTATATGCCTTTTTTTGGGGTGGTACAGGATGATTTCCCAATTTTTACCCTATACTTATCCGAGGTAAAAAACTTTTGGAATTGAATTGTGCAAAAAAAGGGTAGTGCGCATACAGGCAATTATCGAAATTGTGAAGTCTCCAATACTATAACTTACAAAAGGTGATTGCATTATCGCAGCTAATTGAATTCCCCCCAATGCATCTTTTCTGCTACCGAGCAATCCCTGATTGGCAGGAATACCCTGTGTTTACATTTCACCATCATCTATAAAGAGACAAATATAAATGACGTAGTAGATGTCGCCCCCTATTGATTTTCTATATGTATGTACTAGAGGCCTTAGTAGAACACTGTGGAAAGTTACAGCACAATTCTTT
Source organism: Taudactylus pleione (assembly GCA_031769625.1). Lineage (NCBI taxonomy): Eukaryota > Metazoa > Chordata > Amphibia > Anura > Myobatrachidae > Taudactylus > Taudactylus pleione. The sequence continues at coordinate 4,813,955 of JAUIMM010000144.1, read as the reverse complement.
TATTTTTGCAGTTACTGAATAATAAACAGAACAATTTAGAAGTTGAGATCATCACTAAAAACAAATAAAAAGGGCGAATACTGAGTAATGGCGAAAACCGAAATTTATATCTGCAAATGAAGATGGCATCTGCTGACATTTATACGCAAGCTCAAGGAACACATTCATCACCAGACTTTTTCCTGATTGGAATCAAGAGGTTGGAGCACTGGTGGTAGAAGTGTATCAAAGTAAATGCAGACTATGTTGAAAAATAAATGCCATTTGTACTTATATTTCTGTTATTCATGGTCTGGACACCAACATTTGGCTATTTAGCTATTAGTTGTCTAGGAACAGCAAAAAAATGTTGTTATGATTGATTACTATGAGATACGGGTGACCAGTGTCTTAGTTGCACCATTATATATATATATATATATATATATATATAAATAATTTATCCAAGGTCTAGCACTTCAATGTCCATACTCAGCTTCAGCCGGTGTCCTGAATTACTGGCTCATCATGGCTGCAGCACGATTCAGAATTCAAACACCAACTGTCATCCCAAGTACTGCCAAACATCACTGGCAGTTGGTGTGGCTCCCATAATTAAATAATGAGGGACGGGAATGTGTTAGTACAGAGATGTGAGCAAAAAGGTTTACAGGTGAGGGAGTGGAATATGTTACTACAGGGGTGAGGGAGGGAAATGAATTACTACAGGTCCGAGTAGGAAATGAGTTACTACAGCTGAGGAAGTGAATGAATTTCTACACGGGTGAGGAAGGGGGATTTATAATGTGTTACAACACTGGGGAGGGAAAGGTGTTGCTACAGGTGAGGAAGGGAATGTCTTATAGCAGTGTTGCATTATTATAGAGGTGAAGGATTATTGTGTTATTGGAGTGGCGATATGGAAATTGAAACAGTAAATATCTAACGTCTACCCAAGTGAAACCAGGTACATGACCTAGCAATAAATATGCCCAGATTTATCAACAAGTGATATTCTTGTTATCAATCCTAGAAGTATTCTCTTATGTGCAATGATAAATATAATAAGCAGCTCTGAGAATTCTGTGGTACTATTGTAAACATGTGAGCACTGCACTGAGTATAAATGTTTAAAAATAAATAAATAAAAAACAATTGTCAAATGCAATACAGTGTTGCATTTGACAATTCTGTTTTATTTTCTTTTTAAAACATTTACACACAGTGGGGCTTACTTAAATGGGTCTCCAACCAATCAGCTCCAGTCATTTTTCAAACATATGAAAGTTAGGAGCGGATTGGTTGGAGCACTACTTAAGTTTCGTAACAAATGATAACAAGAATATTATATCGTTGATAAATCCTGGCCATAGTATGCAAAGTAGAGGAAAGTGAGGCAACAATAGACAGGTATAAGGGAAATAAGGAGGTATAACAGAGAGTCTATCCCAGAGGGAAAGTGCGCCTTGGTCATTTTGTTAGACATCTCCTGTCTTTATCAAGACTGATTTATATAAAACACCTCCCACATTCAGAAAATAAAAAAAATTGTCCCCCCCCCCCCCCCTCGAATACATATTGTGGTGATACAACAGGGGTTTCCTAACCACGGTCCTCAAGGCACACTAACAGTCCAGGTTTTAGGGATAGCCATACTTGAGCACAAGTGACTTAATTAGTACCTCAGTTATTTTGATTTAACCATCTGTGCACAATCATGGATATCACTAAACCCAGGACTGTTAGTGTGTCTTGAGGACTGAGGTTGGGAATCACTGTGAGACAAGTTATCTTATGGTGCATACACATGGTCAGATTTTTCTTCAGATCTGAACGATAACGATTTAAAAAATCATTCAATCGTTCATATCTGAAGGAAAATCTGACATATCTGACATGCCTGAACGATGGACGATGAACGATGCGCGTTCCTGTTGATCAGATAACGATATCTGACTTCTGATGTGTTTGCAGACAGACTTGGATGATTCCATTCATTTTAATGCAGTCGAAAATCGTTCAATCATTCAAATCTTTGGTAAAATCGTTCATCTGACAGATCTGAGAAATCTGACTGTGTGTATGCACCATTACTTAGGAAAAACATGATACAGGTCCTCAGTGACTACTCATGTGATTAATAAATGTCAACTTTCTAGTAAAACCCTATCTTCTTACAGAGCATTTAATTGTTTTTTTCTACTGTGTGAATCGTCTGATGTCTAACAAGAATTGACTTCCTGGAAAAACATTTGCCACATTCAGAGCATTTAAATGGTTTCTCTTCTGTGTGACCCCTCTGGTGATTAACAAGAGATGACTTCTGGGAAAAACATTTGCCACATTCAGAACATGTATATGGTTTCTCTCCTGTATGGATCCTCTGGTGTGAAACAAGCTGTGACTTCTGGGAAAAACATTTGTCACATTCAGAACATATAAATGTTTTTTCTCCTGTATAAATCTTCTGGTGTGTAACAAGCTGTGACTTAAGAAAAAAACATTTGCTACATTTAGAACATGTAAATGGTTTATCTCCTGTGTGAATACTCAGATGTCTAACAAGATGTGACTTACTGGAAAAACACTTGCTACATTCAGAACATGTAAATGGTTTCTCTCCTGTGTGAATCATCTGATGTGTAACAAGCTGTGACTTAAGGGAGAAACATTTGCTACATTCAGAACATGTAAATGGTTTCTCTCCTGTGTGACTCCTCTGATGTCTAACAAGCTGTGACTTAAGGGAGAAACATTTGCTACATTCAGAACATGGAAATGGTTTCTCTCCTGTGTGACTCCTCTGATGTGTGAGAAGCTCTGATTTAAATCTAAAGCTTTTGTCACACTCAGAGCACAGATGCGATTTCTCTCCTATGAGACTCATGGTGTATTAGATGAGAAACAAATTAGTTGTTGAATGTTTCTTCTATCCAGAAAATTAGAATAATTTGTGAGAATCCTCCAGAGGTGTAAGAAGAAATGACGTCTGTAGTTGGCTTGGACTAAGAACAATGTCCCTTTCCACAGCGTCTTCTATTATTCTTAGTGTGAATCCTGCTCAACAGTCCTGTAAGAAAGTTAATATGTAAAAGCATAAAGGTTACTGGGATTAGTCTACTTTTAATGGTAGAATTGTTATATTGCATAACGAACATGTATCAGGATCCCGGGTTGCCAGATCATCTCTTTAGTAAGAAACACATGTATTGCACAGGTTCTGTTGATGGCTGACTTCTAGGGGTATAGCCACAGAATCTGTGTAATTCATGTGTTGCTTTTTAAAGGGACGATCTGGCAACCTTGGTTTCAAGCGGTGAAAAAAGTGGAGAAGTTGCCCATAGCAACCAATCAGCTTTGAGGTAGCAGTTATTATGTACTTTCTATAAAATGATGATAGGTACAAGCTGATTGGTTGCTATGGGCAGCTTTTTCACTGTTTTCACTGCTTGGCACATTAACCCCTAAGTCACCGACCATTGTTTTTTTTTTATTTGTGAATGTAGTCAAATTACTAGGACTCTATTTCTAGTTAGATGTGCAGCACAGAGACCTCTGCCCTCCTGCAACAGATACCAATACTTATATAGTACATTAGCTGTTGCCCACAGCTTCACCCACAATGAAATCACCTCTTCCAAAAAAAAAAATATTATATTTGGGGTGTTCTAGTTTTATCGCTTTGCATAGGGGTCCTGTCGTGGGATTAACCCACGTGACCAGCAGCGCTAAACTGACTGACGGCAGCAACGCCTTCACCCACCACTCATACCAATGTCACTGTGTACCCTCTGCACAGACTGCTATGTAGTCTATCCTATATAAATTAGGGTGGTACCAAAGCACATTCCCCACCTCCACCCCTTACAAGCAGTGCATGGTGTCACACCTATCTCTTGCATTGATGATATCTCCATACATTTTGTTACTGCTCAGCTTTAACTGGATGGATTAAGATGAGACAAATAGCAGGTTATTCTATGAGTTTCCACTACAAGGATTCAGAAGAGAAAGTGCAGGTTATATCTAGGCATTTCCACTACAAAATGATGAAGTTTTCATTAAAATTGGTTGTTTTTACACCAACATGGAACAGACACTACATTCTTATAATGTAAGAATATATATGGTCTATTAATGCTTCTATACAACTTGTACAATCATCATACTGTGACCTCAGAATGTGCAGATTATACTTTACTCACCCCCTGCACTGACCATAGATGGGTAACACATGCTACCGATCCTGTCATACCTACTGTCAGCTGATGCACCAGGATGCCGCCATTATCTCTGCACACACCACGGGAATGGGGATAATGTCACCATCTCACAGTCACTTACCTCAGTGTGATGTGTGCAGAGGAATCAGTGATCATTGTTGTATGAGATAAGCAGGTTTTTAAAAGGTAAATAAGAATATTTGTGTTAGAGACATGGGTAGGTTTGGTGTATGGGCCTCGGGTACATCACAAAAGGTGGAGAAAACTATGGTCAACAAACTTGACTTAATAGTGTGTATTAAAAACCAAATATGCATGTGCCCAGCAGCATATGTGCGATTGTCTAAGACTGAGGGGCAGATTTAATTTGACACAATATTTACTCCTGAAATTCAGATGCTGCCTCAGGTGAGTAAAGATATATCTGATTTAGATGCACCTTTTGGGGATTAAAACCACAGATTCAAACACTTATTACTGAGTCTATGGGTTACCACATGCTGCCTCCATCCTTCACATACTGGAGAACTAATATCTAGTCATGGGAATAACTACCATAGTTACAATAGGTGCAGCTGCTATGGGGACAGAAATGAGGGGGCCATCATTCTTGTCAAAGTTAAAAGTGTTATATACTTGTTTCACCAGTGGGTGGTACATAGGGGCCCTTACACACTTTTGCTATGGAGCCTTTAAATACGTATTTAAGCCCCTGTTACTAAATGAACAGCTGTGAGCATTAAATTCAGAGTTTTATCCACATGAAAAACATTGTGGGTAATTGAATATACCTATTAGTGCACCCAAACTATATATAACAGTAAATAAATATAGTAACGTTATGCACTGAGCAATATGTAAAATACTATGGGCCATATTCAATTTGAAGCGTTAAGTCCGGATCCATGATAAGTTAACGCGGATGACGTCATTATCGCCTGTTTTGGTTTACCTCCATATTCAATTTGAAAGACTTACCGCGTATGCGGAAAGTCAATGCAATGGAATAGGCGGTGAAGCATCGCCTATGAATGGCAGGCTGTAAAAAGTGTAGAATTGGGGTTTTGGGGTGCAATGATTCGGGAACCCCCCTGCAGCCTTCAGACAGCCCCCAAAGGTAATCTGTGTCAAAAAAATCTCAAAAAACACCCCAAAATTTGACTTTGAAAAAAAGGGTGGAAAAAAAAAGTTGGGGTACAAACTTAAAAGCTAGCGAACTTGACTCTGGAGGGGTCCCCAAGTATGCTCCAGGTGTTTCTTGGATTGCAGGTGCTTGCGTCAGGTAGATTTTGAAAGAATTTAAAACTTCACATTAGCAACTTCAAAATATGCTGACCCCCATTTTCAAGTACCCCAAATTTGCTGGGATAACTTATTTTCATGAAAAAATACTCCAAAAAACTTTTCTGCATCAGGTATTGAAAAACGCTATTTAGCAGCAATTGTGCCCATTTAAACACACCAAATACCTTCAGCAAGCCAAATCGGGAGGTCCCATATTGAACCCCCATGTCAGAGCATCTTTTGAGGGGTGTCAGGCTGATTTCTCAAAAAATGACAAGACTTACCGCTTGCAAAAGTATCGCCGGGTCCCGTTAACGCGTACTTTCAAATTGAATACGGGGTAAAGCGTGCACGCACGCAATACTTTAATGCCTATCAAACACCAGATGTCGGCATTAAGTCCGGGCTGCGTTAAGTTAACGCGGCTCAGCTCAAATTGAATACGGGCCTATGTTGGAACAGCCACTGAAATATCCATTTATATAAACTTACCTTATGCAGATAGTGATATGTAAGATACTGTAATGGAGCTGTCACCTAGATACCCCTTTATATATAATAACCTCAAGCATAGAGTAATATGTAAAATACTATGATGGAGATGGCACCTAGATACTCCTTAATAAATACTAACCTGATGCACATAGTAATATATAAAATACTATGAAGGGGCTAAAACCTTAATAAGCTTATAAACTTTAGATTGTAAACTTGCGGGCAGGGCCCTTTTTCCTTTATGTCTGTCTATTACTACCCAGTTTGGTTCTATTAATGTTATCTCCATTTGTAAAGCACAATGGAATATGCTGCGCTATATAAGCAAATGTTAATAATAAATAATAATAGTTATGTAACACTTTATATATAGCAACCAGATGCACAGAGTAATATGTAAAATATTATTACATTTTAATTATACTAATAAAAAAATAAAACATTGTAATAATTTTGGATACAATTATAAAGATTATTTTGAATTGTTAGCCACATAAAACCACTGTATTGGTAGGAAGCAATGAGATGTATAGATTGATAAATTTTATCTATCTCACATAATAAGAAAAGAAAAGGAGATATAAATTACATACTATGAATGATATTGTTGACAGAGAATATATAGATACAGTACACATATCTGATACAATATTTCTGATAGAGAACATATAGATTTATTAAATAGATGATCCCTAAATTTTAGTAACTTACAAAAAGTTATATATGCAATGTCTGTGTATGTATCAATATATTCTTATGTATAATATAATTACCTTATTTTGGAGATTTTTTCGTCTGTATGTTTCTTACTTCTTTCTCTTTCCAGCTCCAACCAGTAACTAAACCAGCAGCTTCTCCATCAGCTATCAGTAGCCTGATACATCCTATTTATAGTCATTCCTCCCCCATCTCTCCCCATAGTTCCCAGGATGACCAGTCAGAATTCTTACACTGAGAGGTGACACATAAACACAGCAGCTTCCCGTGCCTGGTTCATTGTCTTGTAAATGAGGTGTAAATATTCCTAAGGTCACTTACTACAATTGGAAATGCTAATTACACATTGGCAGGGGAACACCTTGCATTCTAATCAGATCATAGCAGCCTCTGGCCTCCTGTTATGTCAACAAAGGAGGCTTTTGTATAGGAGTCCCTATTGTCTTCGCAGAGTTTCAGAAGAAAGACCTGTTCTACATATCAGCAGGAATTTCACATTGATTCATTGTACATAATAACACACACACACTGATGATGATGCATTAAAGTGGCATCGAAATGTTGACATTAATTTCCTGCTTCTATGATTTACTGTATTGAGAACTGAGTGCCGCCACCACTGATATTGTATGTCTCGGGACCACTGATTGGGATCATCTACAGAGGGCACCAAGGATGTTGATATGCTTCCATGAAACAGCTGATTGATGGTAAAATATATAATTATATATATATATATATATTATATATATATATATATATATATATACACGACAGGCTCAATCCACGGCACTCAACCATCTGGGGTGCCCTTGGTATGTGACCACACCATCTACATAAAAAAATATCATACAAACTCGGCACTCACATGCTTTTCAAACTGCAACTCCTTTGAACATAGGGAATGTTGGTTCCAAAATATTGCAATAATTTGTTAAGCTGACCACCGCTTCACGGTCATTCCCATTTAGCCAGTCCCTACACTGATTCTCAGATAAATGAACTTGATCTGCCATCTTGGGCTCAAGCTTACATACATTTTAAACATGAAACTGGGTCCTGCCTTAAAGAGACAGGACCACACCCAGGGCTATCAGTTAATAAGCACCTGGAAAAAGAAAAAAGTTTGTCTTAAATTTGAAAAACAGGGTGCCCTAGCAAGTGTGACCACAAAATTTAAATTAACAACAGGCTCAATCCACGGCACTCAACCATCTGGGGTTTGTATGATATGTTTGGATATATATATATATATATATATATATATATCCAAAGGTCCGGCCCTCATTAAGACAAAATTGAACTTTGACCAGGTGCCCCCACATGGATAAACTCACAAGACCCCAAAGGTGTGGCACTCTGGTACACAAAATACAGACAAGGAAATGTGTCTGTTATCTTCAAAGTTTCAGTTTATCCACCAAACTGTTCTCAAGAAGTACAAAAGATCAAAGAAACAACATACCTTGAAATACCATCACCCAACACCATGTGTACCTCCCCCCGCTTGGCATCTTGTGTCCAGCGTCCACTGATGGCCTCACCGGAACATTCCACCAATGTCATCACTTTCCTCCGAAGCCACGCACACCACGTGACACATATAAACAATCCCATCACCAGGCAACTGAATACCTAATAGGACTGTAATAATAAGCATAGTTTCCTTATAAAAATGTCTGAGCACAATATCCTGTTAACCTACTGTAACTAAACATTGGATATTTAATAAATAGATATTTAATCCATAACCAATAAACCCGACTTAACCATGAATGTAAGATCTTAGAAGTCACTAAATGAACCATCACTCTTTGATTACTGAATATCCAAGAAATTTGCACTAATATTCAAATGTAACTTATATCCTGTTCGCAAATTACGTTAAAACATTTTTTAACAAATTATCTATCTAAGACTAACACTATACTAATATATATATATATATATATATATATATATATGATTATGGCTCTAAAATAATGAAATACATTTAAATAGTGAACCATCTAAGTTAGAAGACAATCTTATGGGGAATTAAATTCCACATATTACTAAATGTCACAACAGTAGATCCCAAAGGGACCTCTGATCTATCTATTCTGTTACACCTATATAAAGAAACAAAGACAATTAAAGGAAACATGATAAGGGTAAGTTCTCATTTAACCCCCATGGTGAAATTACATTTAATTTGTGAATCCAAAATGCCTCTCATTGTATGAGAGCCATGTTACGATCACCACCACATGTCAATGCTGGCACAAAATTGATCATTCTGTATCTCGAGGTGGTTAATGGATGACTAAACTCTAAAAAATGGTGAGCTACCAGTTGGTCACTTGTTTTATTAGTCAGTGCTAATTTAATAGACGATTGATGGGTCACCATCCTCTCCTTGAACTTTCTTTTGTTTTTTCCCACATACGACAAAACACATGGGCAAAGAATTTGATAAATTACATATTTACTATTACAAGTGAGGTGATGGCAAATAATTATTTTTTTATCAGTGGGGGGGATGAAAAAAAGAATTACCTTGGATCAAATATTTACATGTAGTGCATCAATATTTAAAGCATATTTATGTTTTAATGATAAAAAATATTGTTTCTGTCTTAACAGATGTTTTGAATTAAAGTCTGTTTTCCCTAATATATCCCGCAGATTTTTAGCTCTGGAATAGCAGGACATTAAGTCTGTATCATTTAATTCCAAATCAGGATCTTAGGAAATCAGAGGCCATAATTTTTTGGATGCTTTATTAATCTCAGGGGAAAGAGTATTATATTGAGATACCTATATAAATTAATTTTCCTTTAGTTTATTTTTCTTTTAATTCAATAGCTGTTCCCTATTCAAATTCAATACTCTTTGTTTAGTGGTTTCCGAATGTCGTCTGTTGTAATCCCATTTTTACAATTTTTTAATCATATCATCAATTTGTGCAATGGCCGTTTCAAACTCACTATTAATCCTAAGGACCCGAATCATTTGAGAATAAGGCATTCCGAGTTTTAAACTTGTAGGGTGGCAACTTTGATTTTGATATTGTATTAATGTATTTCTTTTGGTTAATTTTGAGAATAATGTAGTAGTAATGCTACCATTATTCTTGCCAATCCTCACATCTTGAAAATCTATGCTTTCCTGACTCATGACATATGTAAATTTCATCTGACAATTGTTCAAATTGTGTGAGTTCATAAACTCAATGAAAGTCTGTTGGGGACCTCTCCATAGAATTAATAAATCAATAAAATATGCATAAAATACAATGTTACACTTGATCTCGTCCCTACCAAAAAATACTTCTTCTTCTATATAAAACATATATGCATTAGCATACACCAGGGCTACTGAGAAGCCCATAGCACAACCGTATTTTTGTTGCTAAAAAAAACAATCAAAAAGACAGATGTTTTTAGTCAGGATAAGTTCAAGCAATTGAATGTAGATGTCTATATGACATGAGTCAAGACCACTACCTTCAATAAGAAAACTTCTTATTGAAGGTAGTGGTCTTGACTCTTGTACGATTGATTGTTACGAACTTACTCTATGATGCATAGAAGTGTATTACACATTGTACTCAAGATCTTACTGTTTTGCAGTGAGCTCTACAATCCAACTATATGACTACGGGGATGAGCATCGGCATCGTATACACACAGAAACTACACATGATGTGCACTACTGATCGTTATGATTGATCAAAATCATGCATATTGTGTAAAAAATCACACCATGTATGGGCCGCTTTACTGGTAAGTCTGTGGTGCTCCCCAGAGTCAATTTGTAATACATGAACAATTAAAGAAAAAAGCAGACTCTTTTTGAAAAAGATCCAGGAGAGATCGAAATGGTGTTGGTGCACAGAGTTGAGGGCTCCTTTCAGGACTTATAAAGGGACTGTTTATCATGGGATGGAGGTATGCATGGCTCCTTATAACAGGTTTTCAAAGTCCGGACCTTTTTTTACCTGTTTGGGGGAGTCATTTTTTGCATATTTTTCTGTTTGCATCTTCCCACTCCTATTGTGATTTGGACTCTGTTTATGGACTTCTTTCATTAGTTCTTGTTTTATTGTATTACACACAATTTTTATCCATTTTTGTATTTAATATATATTGTTTACATCACCTCAACTATGGGATTCATTACATCGTAACCTTAAAGAAACTTTTAAGGGTGGAGCCCGACCATTACACATGTGAGTTGGGGTACATTATCTCCTCTGTAGATCACACATGGTGATGTAAAGATACTTCCCACATATAATTGAAGTGAGTCTACAGTACACCATACTAGATTGAATAGCGGTGGCAAGGATCTATTCTACTTCTGGGAGAATTTGAATTGACAATTCTATTTCCATAAGCACGTAAAAGGAATTTGTACCTTTAATTGCACTGCAAATACTACACATTGGTCCTTTTTGTTGTCTTTTCTTTTGTTTGCCATTTATTGATCATCACTGAAAAATATCGATCAAGCATACAGAACATCGATTTTAAGTGGTGACATTTGGGTATAAGTATTATTTCCCATAACCTCAATCTGCATATGTTTCATCTTTGATATTATGTATGATGTCATTGCTGGTTTAGATTTTTATGTCACCTTTGATCACCTCCACTCTGTAAATATTCATCTCTTATTGAGGGCACACTTGTAGGTTTACAACAATTGGATAGGGTTTAATGCTAGGCAAAATTTATCAATCAATTAGGGGTAATGCAGTATATATACCACCTATTATAACAATCACCTACTCACTGGCAGTCTTATGCTGGCCATACACGCTACAATTATTGGGGCAATCCCTCCGATATCCGCGGGTCACCTCGATAATTGTAGCATGTTCGGGTGACTGAGGGTTAAAAATCACATCGGTCGGGCATGCCAGATTGTCCAGCTTGCCCGTCTGATGTGATATTTATGAGTTAAAATGTTCACCGCATCAGGCAGTGTATGCCCAGCCACGGCAGACAGGGAGATGTCTCCTTCTTCAGGGATGGAGCCCAGATGTTGGGGCTAATACACTGTGAGATATCTTCCAGCATGTGCCGTAGGCATCTGTGGGCTGGCAGGCTGCCAGATAAAATGTCTGTTGGTCTGACAGACATTTTATCTAGCCGTGTATTCCTAGCTTTAGGAACATATGTTATTTGTTTTATGTCACCAGAAAAAATAAATTTCAATACATAAGCTGCATACACACAAAGATTTTCTGTCCAACCATCCAACTAGTTGATTGGTTGGAATGGAAGTCTGGTAAGGTATGATAGCAAATGACACTCAGCATTTTGCTCCCAAATGCCAGAAAATGGACAAAAACTGTTGTTTGAACAAATTATTTAGATCAAACATTTAACAAACTTGTCTGAACGACTATTTTCATCTGTTTCTGGCATTTAGGAGCAAATTGCTGATCATCATTTACTCACATACATTACCAGATTTTCATTCCAACCAATCAACTAGTTGGATGGTTGGACAGAAAATCTTTATGTGTGTATGCAGCTTATGTATTGAAATTTATTTTTTCTGGTGACATAAAACAAATAACATATGTTCCTAAAGCTAGGAATACACGGCTAGATAAAATGTCTGTCAGACCAACAGACATTTTATCTGGCAGCCTGCCAGCCCACAGATGCTTACGGCACATGCTGTAAGATATCTCACAGTGTATTAGCCCCAACATCTGGGCTCCATCCCCGAAGAAGGAGACATCTCCCTGTCGGCCGCGGCTGGGCATACACTGCCTGATGCGGTGAACATTTTAACTCATAAATATCGCATCAGACGGGCATGCTGGACAAGCTATGCAGCTATAGTAATACAATTGCATTCATCTCCAATGAACATGTAAACAGAGAAAACCCAAAAGTGGGCTATTTTCAATACTGTAATTCACATATGGATATTTGCAATGATCTCAAATGGACATGCAACTGTATAAAAAAAGAATACATACATCTATGCACAATATAATCAAAGATAATTTATTTATTTATTATTTATTAACAGTTTCTTATATAGCGCAGCAAATTCTGTCACGCGTTACAATTTGAATCAACATTAACATTATACTGGGTTGTAAAAGACATACATACATAAAATACATACATAAGGGTAAGAGGGCCTGCTCTCATGCTTACAATCTATAGGGAAATAGGTGTTGATACACAAGGATAGGTGCTACATATTGCAAATTGGTCCAGCCTGATTGCAGATATTCTTGGTGGGCTGTATAATCAAATCACACTGTTGGCCTAGGGTTAGAAGGATGTTAAATTGAAGAAAAGATGTGTTAGGTGTTTACTATAAGAAAAGAGTTGGATAGGGAGCTATAAAAGGATAGGTGGGTGGTTCTGGAATCTGATAAGCTTGTCTAAAGAGGTGAGTTTTCAGAGAACGCTTGAATGTTTGGAAACTAGTGGAAAGTCTTATTGTGCATGGGTGGGCATTCCACAGGGTGGGTACAACCCGAAAAAAGTCGTGTAATCATGCATGGGAACAAGTCATACGTGGGGATGAGAGATGCAGGTCTTGTGCAGAGCGGAGGAAGCAAGACCTTGTGCATTGATAGTAGTAGGTAGGTTGGGTGATGAAGAGGTAAAAAGTGACTTAAATGTATTAAAAAGTCGCTTGGGGTTAGAGGCTTGGGCAGAGATAACAGATTGGAAATATGTCTGTTTGGCATGATCCAGTGCATTACGATAAGAGTGTTAGATCGTCTTATATGTGAGGAAGTCATTTGGAGTATGAAACTTTCGCCACTGACGTTCTACTTTACGTGAGAGTTTTTGTAGGTGTCTTGTGAATTTAGAATGCCACAGTTGACGTCTAAGTCTACGTGGAATGTGATGGGTAGCTGGAGCTACTTCATCAAGGGCTAGTTCTAGGGTCTGGTTCAGGTGTGATACAGCATTCTCAGGAGAAGTGAAATTAGAAATAGGTAAGAATGATTGTTGCAGAGAGGTGGATAGTTGTTCAAAATTAATAGCATTAATATCTCTGCAGGTTTGAGGAGGTTTGGTTGATTTGCTTGGCATTGAGGTTGACGTAATGGAGGAGAGTGTGCAGGTGATATGGTTGTGATCTGAGAGAGGGAAAGGAGAATTAGTGAAATCAGAGACTAAGCATAGTCTGGTAAATACAAGATCAAGGCAGTGGCCATCTTGATAAGTAGAGGAGTCAGTCCATTGGGAGAGGCTAAGAGAGGATGTTAAGGTGAGTAGTTTGGAGGCATGAGGAGATTGTGGACTGTCAATGGGGATATTGAAATCACCCATAATAATCGTGGAGATGTCAGAGGATAGGAAGTGAGGGAACCAGGCAGAAAAATATTCCAGAAATTGATTGGGTCGTCCAGGTGGATAATAGATAGCAGCAATGCGCAGAGAGAATGGAGTGAAAGTCCTAATAGAATGTACTTCAAATTATGTAAATGTAAGGGATGGTACCTGTGGAATAACTGTGTATGTAAAAGATTGGGACATTAGTATTCCTACTCCACCTCCTTTACTATTATCAGGCCTGGGGATGTGTGTGAAGTGTAGACCACCATGTGAGAGCACTGCAGGGGAGGAAGTGTCTGTTTGTGTAAGCCATATTTCTGTTAATGCCAGAAGATTGAGGTTATTTGAAATAAAGAGGTCATGAGTGGATGTTAGTTTGTTGCAGACAGAGCGTGCATTCCATAAGGCACATTTCAATGTTTTGTAGGGTGATGGGAGGCATGTGATGTGTCTGAGGTTTGCTGGATTTATATTCCGTTATGAGTAGGGCATGTGTGTAGGGCCTGGATTTGGTGATATGTCACCAGCTAATAGAAGTAGAAGGATAGAGATATAAATAGAGTTCTGTGTTTTGTATGAAAGTTTATTATGGTGACAGGTTATGGATGTTATGGTCAATTTAGAAATATAAGTAAATAGCTCATGTGTGTTCACAAGAGAGGAGCAGATTATTGAGGCTGCAATGTGTACAGAGGGGTGAGCTGCAGGGAGAGTAAAGGATGTAATAGCCATGGAGAAGATGCCCTGGAGTAAAATAAGAATGAATAATATTTGGTACATGATGATTTAGAATAAAAATAGAAAATCCTTAGAATACAAATACTTATAGTTTGCATTTAGAAATTACCTGCTTTTTGATGTTGTTCAATGTTTGTTCAACTGTTTTTTAACTGCTCATTTTTGATACTTCATGCATGTGATGCCCAGCTCTCTTAGATCTGACTAGTAAGATATACTGTGGCTGATTAACAAAGGCTACATCAGAGACATGTCCAGCTGACCTAAGGTGTAAAATTGCCTTGTGTTTGACTATGTAAACAATAGCCCAGCATGCCATTATAAACTATGCTTCACTAACAACATCTTAAAAAAGGTAATGACTATTGCAACAATTTAAGATATCACATACAGGAGGGTGGATCACATACATTTAAATAAGTTGAATGAATAAAGTAATTAGGTAATCAGCACAAATGTCATTAGGATTTTCTAACATTGAGGGTTACATTTGTGAAGCAGTAGCAATCATTTAAAATGCATTAGAGGTAAATTGCAGAGCAAAAGCATATGTAGTCACTCATTATAGGCTAGGTAACCCAGTACCTACGTTTTTAAGCCTAAATTGTTTTTAGAATCTTAATATATAACTGGTGAAATATATATATTCTGCCATGTGTGCACCATTGACATTAGACCGTATGAATAAATTAACCACACTTAAAAATAATGATTATGGAGTAAATTTACTAAGATGGGAGTTCTATTTACTAAGATGTGATGTTTCCCATTGCAACCAATCAGATTCCAGATATTATCTTCTATAAGGTGCTACATAAATGAGAAGTAGAATTTGATTGGTTGCTATGGGCAACATCACTTCTTAAATAGAACTTCCATCTTAGTAAATTTACCCCTATATCTTATGAAATTTCTCCCATGTTATTGGTGTTCCTGAGAACATGAGTTCAACATGAGTATCATGTCCCACCACAGCCCTAACTGTGCAGAGTTTGTATATTCTCCCTGTGCTTGTGTGGGTTTCCTCCGGGTACTCCGGTTTCCTCCCACACTCCAAAAAATATACTGGTAGGTTAATTGGCTCCCAAACAAAAATTAACCCTAGTATGTATGTGTGTGTGCATGTGATAGGGAATATAGATTGTAAGCTCCACTGGGGCAGGGACTGATGTGAATGGCCAACTATTCTCTGTAAAGCGCTGCGGAATATGTGTGTACTGTATAAATAACTGGTAATAATAATAATAATATTGTGCTAATGAGACCAATAGGTGAATAAAGATATCATTTTCCCTCTGCTGAGTGTGTTTCCCTGCTTTTGATGATATCAGTGAGGCACTATATTAGTGGGCTGAAAATTACAGCAGGTGGCCAGCATAGGAGTGAGAAGACTAGAAGGTGGATGTATCAAGATGTGAGGGTTAATGGCCATCTGCCCTGATGTGCTGGGCAGTGCAGAGGGTATGCACCACTTACCTGTTCCAGCGATACAGTTCCTTAAATTGGGGAGAGTGTGTTGCAGTCAAGTTTGTAGGTGCAACCTGACTTAAGCTGGGACTGTGAACAAGCCACTATCAGCAAAGCACGTGTCAGACCTTAGACATTCTGGGTGACATGATGCGCACATATGATCCAGGCTTCCTGACATCATGCAGCAGCTTACGGAATCGGTATGAAATACCGCCGGACACATGGCCGGCAGTTCAATTCCCGGCAGCAGCAGCCTGACAGATCAGCAGAGCCCAGCAGCAGAAGCCCGACAGCACTGGAAACCTGATCGTCCCTAAGGTAAGTATAACCTAACCTCACCCCCTAACCCTAACCCTCCTTAGGGTGCCTAACCCTAAACTCCCCCCAAGCGCCTAACCCTAAACCCCCCTTCCCTGCTGCATATGCTTCGTAAACCTAAGTCCCCCGGGGGGTGCATAACCCTAACCTGCCCCCGGGGGTGCCTAACCCTAACCCCCATCCCCCTAGCCTGACCTTAACCCTCCCGGGGGCGTGCCTAATGCTAAGTCCCCCCCGGGTGACCTAAACCTAACCCTCCCCCCTCACTCGCGGTACCCAGCATCCCTTCGATTGGGATGCCGGGTGCCGGTCTCCCGGCGTCGGGAAAATGACAGGTGTCTAGATATAGAAGCCGGTCATTTATCCCATGCCAGGATAAAGCAGTCGGGAAGCCAGCTGTCGGTATTAAGGCAGCCGGTTTCTCAACTACATAGTGCAGCTTACACCTACTACCTTGACGGTCACACACAGAGAAAACTATTTTGTGAATAAATATGTAGATGATAATACATGTGTTCAATTTTGCTTGTATTTTTTATTAGATAACATTAAAATTAAAGTTTTATAGTATAGTAAACTCAGGCTTGCGACTATCTGGCTGCCTCTTCCGGGAGAGCTGGGGGGACTGTCACAGTTTTGAGGATGGGCCGGGGGCATGACATTGCAATCATGTCATCACCGCCCCACCCCTGGCAACATAATGCCTGTAATTTTGCCATTGTGTTGCCGGGGGCGGGGCCACGATGACACGATTTAGGTTGAATATCATCATCAGCTTCCCCATCCCCCTCTGCCACTGCTGCAGGTATATTTTTTCTACTATATCCAGCAGGAGAGGGAGGGAAAATAACCGGGACAAGTTCCTACTTTTCCAGGAGGTCGAGAGTGGCACATGATTTTTGGGAGGCTCGCGGCCAAACTGGGAAAGTAGGCATGTATGACTAATCTATCCAATTGTTGTACACTTACAAGGGTGCCACAATAACAGTCCATTATTTCTATTTTCTTTAATTGTTCTTGCAATACAAAGGCTTATCAAAAAGATCTTTTGGACAGAAGCCAAAAAGAACTAAAAGAAATCCCTTTATAGGGAGCACTCTTATGTAAACATAGATAATATAATGAAAATTATGTCAAGGAATATGATATTTATTAAAACATACCTTTTATTCGTATCACTAAAATATAGGGCAACCGGGCTCTTTTGATATAGTGAGTCCACCCAAGAACATTTCTAGTATAGTGAATCAACCTAAAAACACTAAATATAATAAGAATTTCTTAACACTTCAACTACTTTTGTGAAAACAGAGCGATAAGATTCTACTAGGAATAAGTTAATGCAGTGGCAAAATAATAAGAGGTTCATAAGGCATATAATATGTGCTAATGACTGGCAGCTATGAAAACAAAATAAATAAGATATCTTTCTCACAAATCATTATCACAGGTATTGGTAAATAACATGACTTGTCTATGAAACTGCTGGTTGTTAAGTATATACAATCTTCAAAGTGCTGCAGTTCTAATCACTCAGATACAAAAATAATTGCATATATCATTGAATGGTAATCATAAACATATATATATATACATTGAAAGAGGTTGCAGTATGTTGGATGAATTTAGTAGAAAGAACCCAAAAGAAACATGTTCATATATACAGAAATCTGTTGAGGGTTTAAAGTATAGATAGTGAAAAGTACAGCACACAGATGCTCTGGCACCTTCTGCTTTTCAGTCTTTTCTAGGAGAGGGGGCACTGAATGAGAGAGGGGCCGATTGTTGTGCTGACAGAAATAACAGAAAGGTACAGGCTATCACTCACATGCCTGGTGTTAGGTGACTGCTGGTATCACACAGGGACATTGTAGGAGTCAGATGCGCCGTGTGAGGACTGTCTGTACTGAAAGGAAATACCTGATAGTCAGTGGTAAGAGAAGGTCTCTAATAGCTCCAGAGTGGCTGCTCCCCACTTGTATGACGGAGAGGGAAGGAGGATGCACATATCGCAGGGTAGGCTTGTTCACCTGTAACCTGATGCCGTTACTAGGGAGCGTCATCTTGTAGCAGAATTTGACCAATCACTGGGTATGTAGGTTAGACTGATTTCTCATTAGGCCACTCATGGCTTGTTTATCAGCGGCAGGCAATGGTCAATCATCCAGCATCTATCATATACTGATCAAATCCTCTCCTACACACATGGAAACAGCTGGTATTTGCATACCTGAGCTGATTGGTTACTTCATTCTACTATTCAGTTCAGAGTAAAGAAACGGAGCAGTATGCATCTGATATCTATCAAGCGTATAAGCGATGTATCATTTCTCTAAACAGCCAGACTTGCTGACATTCCTTTTAGGGATATCAGGCACTGCAGACTGTCACCATTATAACAAAAATATATAAATAAATATATGTTTACAAACTAGAAGATAAAGTGATGGCACTGTAGGCACAATAACAGAAACATATTCCAAACATCTTTGAAGACTCATATATTGAATAATTAATGATTTATGTAAATAGACAATTTATATTAATAGAAAAAGATTTTATATATATATATATATATATATATATAAATATATATATATATATATAAACAGTAAAAAAGAAGACTAATCTGTGGTGGTTGTGATAAACATAAATAATTGCGCAAATGAGTGTAACACTAATTTATTATGATAATGTATGATAAATGTGAAGAAAAATTATTATATATATAGGTAAAAGTGAAAAATAAAAATAAGATTCTTGAATAGAATGAACATTGTGTAGGATAGTTGTATGGTGAAAACTTAGTGTTGCGTACGTGACCAGGGTCATGTATGTGAAGAACTAATGTGAAAAATGGTAAAAAAAGGATTACGGGGAAAGCTCATTTGTGAATAGTAAGTGACATAGGACGATGTAGACTAGCCATTGATATATTATGCTATATAAGTGAAAAACATGAACACAAACAAAAATAAAAAGTATATAGATATAAAATGATAAACAATAATAAATGAGTAATAAGAAACATACAGAAAGGGGGGAGAGGGTCAAGTTTCAGGGAGGGGGGAGGAAGAAAAGGGGGGGAAGAACAGGGGAGTTTTTGGGATGCAAAATAAATGTATTAACTTGAATATATATACAATATAAATATAGATTCTAATATTAATGTGCACAGAAATAAAAAATAGAATGGATTAAGAATCCAAACTCTAAGAATAATTATTTAAAAATGTACGAATGGTAACTACCTATTCTAATAAGAATTAGTTATAAGAAGATTGTTAGGTTTTCTTATCATCATAAAAAGGATGTGTATAAAAAGTTTATTATATAAAAATGAACAGTGGAGTATACCAAATGAAAAAGATTATTAAAGTGTGAGTAATGTCACTCATATATTTAATCCTCTAGTTAGCAAATTATTTTTTTTATAGACAGTTGTGAATACTGCCATAGAAAACTTCTCAGGTTGATTCATTTAAAAATGTAGAATAATTAATATATTCATTAAGACTACCTGGGGTAAGAGCTCCCAATTTAAAAGTCCATTCGCTTTCTTTCCTTAGCAACATTTTCATGGTATCTCCTCCTCTGATACCTAGTTTAATTTTTTCCAAACCAAAAACTTTCATTTGGTGTGCACTATCCTGTCTGTGTATATGGAAGTGTCTGGCAACCGTGGTTAATTGCCTCATATTATCCAGGTCTCTTGAGGCATTACATATGTTTCCTGCATGTTCCAGGATGCATTGTTTCAGCATCCTGGTAGAAATGCCTACATATTGTTTTTCACTGGGGCAGGTGATACAGTATACCATTTTAGTGGTTCTGCAATTGAAATACTCATTTATGTGTATAATGGTTCCATATTTGTCCATAACCTCTTTTGTATTAATAATATATTTACATGCTTTGCAAGAACCACATGTAAATGTACCATTTATAATCTGTGGTTTGTGAATGTTCTTGCAGAAATGTCTTTGGACAAAAAGATCTTGTAGATTAGGGGATCGTTGTTTTTAATTTCTTAGCTAAATCTAATTTCTTAGCTAAATCTGAGTCAGATAGCAGGATTGCCCAGTGTTTTTGTATCACCCACTTTATCTCTCTCCGTTCGTTACAGAAATCTCCCACGAATCTTATTTCATTTGACTCATCCTTCTGTTTAGTTGAAAAATTGAGAGTGTCTCTCCTGACTGAGGTAACCTGAGTCTTTGCTCTTTTTATAGATCTATGACTATAACCTCTTTCTATCAGATCCTGACATTTTTCTTTGAATATTTCAGGATCCGAGCAGTTCCGTTTGAGTCTCAGGAACTCTATTTTAGGTATATTAGAATTGTGGGAAGAAAATGGGAGCTTGTGTGGTGCAGCAAGCTGTTGGTTACTGTTTTTTGCAATATAATTCAGTGGCCAACATATTATGTTATGTTCATCACGGAGCCAGGTGACAAATGTGTGATGTAAGTGATTCATGCACAAGCCGCCCCCATCGCCGTACCTCTTACCTGGAGGTAGTGGCGGTCATCAAATAGGAAATAATTTTTAGTTAGAACATATTTCAATTGCTCGAAGTCCCAGATTGTGCAAAATAGATGTATATAGGTATTTAACATCCATGCTGACCAAAAACTGATTATCTTCTAATCTTACGTCATCAATTTTTTTGATAACATCTGCCGTGTCTCTAATGTAAGATGTAGCTCTAATACAAAGAGTCTCAATTGAGTGTCCACAAAGATGTTCACCTTCTCTGATAGGCCACCAATCCCTGAGACAATTGGCCTACCAGGGGGATTATTAGCATTCTGGTGGACTTTGTGGAGTAAGTAGAAGGTGTGTGTTTTGGGGTTATCAGTTTTTAAAAATGCATGTTCTTGCTTCGTAATTATTTCATTTCCTACTGCTTGACCAATGATTTTGTTGTAAATTTCTTTGAAATCTTCGGTGGGATTGGAAAACAGTTGTTGATAACAGGATGTGTCCTTGAGTTGTTTTAGGGCCTCCTTTACATACATGTCTTTGGGCCAGAGTACTGTATGCCACCCTTATCTGAAGGTTTGATAACAAGTTCATCCCACTTTTTTATATTCTCTATTGCTTTTATTTAGTTGAAAGTTAGCATGTGCGGTAGTGTGTAATGTTTATTCCTTTTGTATATCAAATCTAATTCCTTAGAAACAATATTCATTAAAATCCTGGTTTTTGGTTATATAGTATCTGGTGGAAAAAAGGAAGAATTCTTTTTACACATGGGTCTTTTTATAGTTCCTGTATCATTTGTCCCCATATTTTCAATTGCCAAATCTTCCAAAATTTCCAGATTTATCCTTTCTTGGGTGTTCATGCACCAATTTGTATCAGATTCATCCACTTGTTGGGATTGTTGATTAGTAATTTCTAGAGTGTTCTCTTTATTGGAGAAAAATTTAGTTAATAATAATCTCCTCCCAAATACCCGTTAGATTTTTTTCAAATTGGAAGCGATTATATTTCTTAGATGGGGGAAATTTCTTTTTGTTCTTTTTGTCTACTGTCCAAAAGATCTTTTTGAGTAGCTTTACTTTATCCCTGGTAGCACCTCCAATTAAGCATACAAATAGATTGATCTTTTCAATCAATTATTAGCATCTATTTCTTTTTTTTTATAAATTATTAGTTATTTTAGTCCAGTGCCGGATCACAATATTTGTCTTTTGCAGTGATACAAAGGCTTAATAAGAGTTTCTTAGCCAACTATAAATAGGCATCAACTAAACTAAGTAATTTTTTACAAATGCACCCTAAAAAGAACTTTAGAACTTGAGTGAAAGTTATAGGTGGTAAATATTAACTCACAATGAATTTATCATAATTTTTTGCTTGCTAATGCCTAAGGTCAATCACTAGTGTTATTAGAGGGTATTGTCAATAACAGCTCAAATTAGCACAGACAGTCCATCATTATTTTAAGATTTTAATGTCCTACAATCTGGGAAATTGCAAAAACTTTGAAAGTTCCATCAAGTGCAGGTGCAAACACCATACAGCGCTATGATGTAACAGGCTCCCATGAAGGATGAAAGACAGAGGATACATTTAATATAGTCACTGCCTTTAGAAATCACCTGTTAATAGAACTTCAGACTAGAGGCCAAATGAATAATAAACTTAGTACAAGCAGCAGACACATCTCACCGCTTACAGTTCAGAAGAGATCTAAATCAGATCTTTAATGTAGAATTGCTGCAAAGTAAACACTACTATAGGAGAGAAATAAAAAGACTCTTGCTTAGGCCAAGGAATACAGGCTGCAGTCATCATCCCATTTCCAAATTGAACGTGTCTGATTCCACCTGCTTTATCGTACCACTGCAGGTGATATAAGGGATGTTAGCTACCATATCTTATATTTAGTAACAAAGCAATGCATTAACCATTAACTTCCCCTGACTACTGAAAAAAGCTAAGATTCTATATGAGATTGTTTTGGATTTAAAATATACTTTATTACACTTTCCCAAATATCTTTATAGACTAGTAGATGTTGACAAAGTGTTATTACTGCTAATAGAGATGTGATACTCCGGTCCCTTAGACTGACAACATAGACTGATCCTTGATTGACTACAGGAAAAAAGATCATGATAATACAACAGGTGATCACACAGTGATACAGGGAATGTAGGAGCTGTCACCTTGCAATTTAGTCTCTGTCTCTCAATTTCATATAAAATCAAAATGAAACTATACACCCCAACAATATGGAGTTTATATGGGGCTGAAGATCAGTCACTAATATTAGGAAAGTCTTAACTGTGCTTCAATCTCTACACAATGCCACGATGGACAATTTCATTCATCCCAGGGTCCAATGATATTCAGATGCTGAAAAAGCATTTGATCTGATAACCTGGGAGCATCTGTTTGAGTCACTCAACTGCTTTGGCCTAACCCCACTCTTTATTGAACTATTAGCCTCTCTATAATATTCCCCCATTATTCGAGTCCTCATTGATAAATATTTGTCACCACTATTTGTGCCATAGCAACCAATCAGATTCCAGGTATTATCTTCTAGAAGGTGCTAAATAAATGAAAATTAAAATCTGATTGGTTGCTATGGGCAACATCACTTCTTAAATTGAACTCCCATCTTAGTAAATTTACCCCCAGGAGAGCAGAATCTGCTACACCTTGGAGTATCTGCTAGAGATGCTGTAGATGTCAAGGGCAACATTGAGCTCAGCTCTAAGGTGATGGAGGACTTGCTGACCTGCCTAGGGGTTTGCTTCATGGTATGCTCTGACACTATGCTAGGGTTGAAGAAGTGTGAAAGTGCCTGGAGCAGGAATCCCTCTTATATAACTGAGCTGGTTATTCACTGCTTGTCTTGCATTCTTCCTATATCACCATGCTAGTCCCCACTACAGGTGAGGTCCAGCCCACCCTTCTCCATGTCCCTTTAGGTCCAGCTCCCTTTGCCCTTTTAGGGTCTGTCAATTGTGCCCTTTCAGAATCAGACCTCCCTACCCTCCCTGCACCTTTAAGTCCAGCCCTCCTAACCGCCCTGCTCCATTAAGTACATCCCTTCCTGCCCTTTTTGGTCCAGTTCTCCTTGCCCCTATAGGTTCAGTAATCCCTGCACTGTGCCACTTCAAGTCCTGCCTACTCTGCCCTGTGGCCTCTAGTTCCTACCTTCCCTGCCTTGCTTTACTCTCCCAGGTACAACCCTCCCTGTTGTGTGCTTGTACAATGTCTAGCCACAAAGAGAGAAAGGTGCGCCTCTCAACCAATCAATATATAAATATATGTTTTTCTTAATCTGGCAGTTGCAAACAGCAGGATCTGCAACCTGCTAATAAGAAAAGACTGCTGCAAAATATGTTGAAGCACTTGTTTGAAAAGAAACAATGGATACTATAAAAGCTATTTAATAAAACACTATAAACATGTTACAAATGATTACAAAAATATGGTATTCAGTATTGTGAATTATATGTATCAACTCTTAGTGCTAATACAATATGTTTAGCTCTCTGTATAGTAGGATAGTACACAGAAAATTATCTATAGGGAAGTCTGAATCCTCATAAACCAAGGATTATGCAATGTCTGAAACAGCTGGTATGTGTTCACAATGTATGCAGACAGATTAATACTCACTGTCCTGATATCTGTGTCATAATGGATATTTTCCAAATACAAAGGGCATCCTTTTACTCTCAAGTGAGCTGTAAACTAATATATCCTCCAGGATGCAAATGTTGAATAGTTCACCAAAGGTAAAAGTTATTGACACAGTGGTCAGCCGTATGTGTTAATGGCACAATACCTTGAGAACACACACACCCCAGATAGTTCACCATCCAACAATGGGAGCGGAAACTCTGTGTGTGTTAATAGAAGGCACAATCTGTCTAATTCTCAAATTGCCGGTTACCTGAGCATTGACTTTCAGGTGTCTATACGGTGCAGTGCTCTGCCGCCGTTGACAGCAGTGCCCCTTATGCAGCCCCCCTGCAGCAGTGTCCCTTATGCAGCCCCCATGTAGCAGTGTCCCTTATGCAGCCCCCCTGTAGCAGTGTCCCTTATGCAGCCCCCCTGTAGCAGTGTCCCTTATGCAGCCTCCCTTGTACGGTAGCAGTGCCGCTTATGCAGGCCCCCCCTGTAGCAGTGTCCCTTATGCAGCCCCCCTGTAGCAGTGTATCTTATGCAGCCTCCCTTGTACGGTAGCAGTGCCGCTTATGCAGGCCCCCCCTGTAGCAGTGTCCCTTATGCAGCCCCCTGTAGCAGTGTATCTTATGCAGCCTCCCTAGTACGGTAGCAGTGCCGCTTATGCATGCCCCCCCTGTAGCAGTGTCCCTTATGCAGCCCCCCTGTAGCAGTGTATCTTATGCAGCCTCCCTTGTACGGTAGCAGTGCCGCTTATGCAGGCCCCCCCTGTAGCACTGTCCCTTATACAGCCCCCATGTAGCAGTGTCCCTTATGCAGCCTCCCTTGTATGGTAGCAGTGCCGGTTATGCAGGCCCCCCCTGTAGCACTGTCACTTATGCAGCCCCCCTGTAGCACTGTCCCTTATGCAGCCCCCATGTAGCACTGTCCCTTATGCAGCCCCCCTGTAGCACTGTCCCTTATGCAGGCCCCCCTGTAGCACTGTCCCTTATGCAGGCCCCCCCTGTAGCAGTGTTCCTTATGCAGCCCCCCTGTAGCAGTGTATCTTATGCAGCCTCCATTGTACGGTAGCAGTGCCACTTATGCAGGCCCCCCCCTGTAGCAGTGTCCTTTATGCAGCCCCCCTGTAGCAGTGTCCCTTATGCAGCCTCCCTTGTACGGTAGCAGTGCCGCTTATGCAGGTCCCCCCTGTAGCAGTGTCCCTTATGCAGCCTCCCTTATTGCAGTGCAAGCCCCCCTGTAATTGATCCCCTACCCACCAGTACAGTACGGTACTTACCTGACTCGCCGCCATCCAAGATGTCCCTCTCATTTGCGCGCTGACTGGATTTAACATGATCCAGCAGGTGCGGTCATGCAGGATCCTCAGTGCGCGGGTGACTTCACCCGCGCACTGCATGACTGGGAATGCTGGCCTCTGAAGCATTCCCAGCTCAAAATGGGGATTTTGGTAGGTCTTATTTTCGGGGTAGGTCTTAATTTGGACCGGGTTTCTAAAGTAAGGGTAGGGCTTATATTCGGGGTAGGTCTTATTATCGGGGAAATACAGTAACCTCATGCATACAGTAATATGTAAGGTACTATGATGGAGCTGTCACCTAGATACCCCTTTATATATACTAACCTGATGCACAGAGAAATATGTAAGATATTATGATGGAGAAGTCACCTAGATACCCCATTATATATACTAACCTGATGCACAGAGTAATATGTAAGATACTATGAAGGAGCTGTCACTTAGATACCCCTTTATATATACTAACCTGATGCATAATTATAATATTAATTACTATGATGGTGCTGTCACCTAGATAAAACTTTATATAAATATTAACCTGATGCACATAGTATAATATTAGTTACTATGATGGTGCTGTCACCTACATACCCCTTTATATATATTAACCTGATGCACATAGTGATATGTTAGCTACTATGATGGAGCTGTCACCTAGATTCCCCTTTATATATTCTAGCCTGAGTAATAAAGTAATATATTAGTTACTATGAAGGAGCTCCCACCTAGATACTCCTTTATAAATCTAATTTTATGCACAGAGTAATATATAAGATACTATGATGGAGCTGCCACCTATATACCCCTTTATATATAGTAACCTGATGCACACAGTAATATATAAAATACTATTAGTGCGCTAAATACTTTATAAGCTTGTATGCTTTAGATTGTAAACTTGCGGTCAGGGCCCTCTTTCCTTTCTGTCTGTCTATTGCTACCCAGTTTGGTTCTATTAATGTTATTTATATTTGTAAAACACAACGGAATATGCTGCACTGTACAAGAAACTGTTAATAATAAATAATAATTATATAACACTTTATATATAGCAATCAGATGCACAGAGTCAAATGTAAAATACTATTAAAGTTTAATTATACAAATAAAAAAAGAATATATTGTAATAATTTTGGATACAATTATAAAGATTATCTAGAATTATTAGCCACATAAAACCACTGTATTGGTAGGGAGCAATGTGATGTATAGATTTATAGATATAAATTATCTCACATAATAGCAAAAAGAAAAGGAGATATAAATTACATACTGTGGATTATATTGTTGACAGAGAATATATAGATACAGTACACATAACTGATACAATATTTCTGATAGAGAACATATAGATTTATTACATAGATGATCATTAAATTGTATTAACTTACAAAAAGTTATATATGCAATGTATATGTATGTATCAATATATTTTTGTGTATAATATAATTATAAATACCTTATTTTGGAGATTCTTTCATCTGTTTGTTTCTTATTTCTTTCTTTTTTCAGCTCCAACCAGCAACTAAACCAGCAGCTCCTCCATCAGCTATCAGTAGCCTGATACAGACTATTTATAGTCATTCCTCCCCCATCTCTCCCCATAGTTCCCAAGATGACCAGTCAGAATTCTTACACTACGAGGTGACACATAAACACAGCAGTTTCTCGTGCCTAGTTCCTTGTCTTGTAAATGAGGTGTAAATATTCTTAAGGTCACTAACTACAATGGAAATTGCTAATTACACATTGGCAGGGGTAACACCTTGCATTCTAATTAGATCATAGCAGCCTCTGGCATCCTGGTATGTCACCAAAGAAGGCTTTTGTTTAGGAGTCACCTATTGTCTGGGCAGAGTTTCAGTAGAAAGACCTGTTCTATATATCAGCAGGAACCTCACAATGATTCATTGTACATAATAACACACACACTGATGATGATGCATTAAAGTGGCATCGAAATGTTGACATTCATTTCCTGCTTCTGTGATTCATTATCTTGAGACCTAAGTGCCACCACCACTGATATTGTATGTCTAAGGACCATTGATAGTGATCTTCAATGAAGGGCACCAGTGATGTTGATATGCTTGCACGAGAGTGCCGCTCAACAGTGACATATATATATTAAAAGTCAAATGTTTGCAATCTGAATAAAATTATGCTTCTCATGATCTTAAAGACATTGTGATATAAAGGCTTATTATGAGTTTCTTAGACACATATAAAAAGTGTAGTTAATGACCATGTGTGAATTTATTTTTTAATGGGGAATCTTAATGTAATATATCTTTTTAATTCCACCCAACAAATAGTTTTATTTTGAGTCAAAGTTAGAGGTAGTAAATAATTATGTTTATCATGATCTTAAAGATATTGTGATACAAAGGCTTACAAGTAAACCCAGGGGAGTAGCGAGGGTGGTTCCAGTGGAGCACGACCTCCAGGTGCCAAAATAGACAGAGGGTGCCATCCAGGGCTCTGGAATTCATGGAGCGCTACATAGTATGACTGCCGCCTGTTAGTTTTATCGCGGTTTGTTTGCTCTATGTTCTAAATAAATTACGGATCTGAGTTTTGTTTTCAAATTTAATGGCCCCTCAAGCTGCCCAGATTGCCTCCCCTCCAGCCCTCCCTCCTCTGTGATCATCTTCTGTCACCTCCCCTTTCCTGTCATATTGATTACATTCACTTCTCATCTCTTTAATTCCATCCCCTCTCTACCCTGCGATTGTCTCTTTGCCCCTCCCCTCTCCTTTTCTTATTGGCCTCTGTCAATGGCCCTCGCTGATTGGCACTTACCTCTCCCCTCTCCTCTTTGATCCCCTTCCTCCTCTCCTCATTCTGTGCTTCAATGGATTTAATAGTTATACATCTGACGTAAAATCCTAAACTTCAATTATAAGGTATGAGATTAAAAAGAGTCACTGCTTTGCTATATAAAGTAATGAGGTGTTCCCAGGTATGACCACAAAGTGTTATTTGAAAGGTCTTTTAAAAACTATTAGGAGACCAGAAATAATAATAATGGTGGTAGACAGAACATGACATGGTTAGTAGTATGCACATTATTATAGATGCAAGGTATATTTGGGAAGTAGGAGCATAGCTGAGAAGGGAGCTTCCCATAAGTGTTCCCACTCCAGTGACAGCTGCTTGGGGCAGTAATTGCAGTAATAAGCTGTGCACCCTGTGGAATCTTACTCTAGCACATTTATTCTGTCTATTTAAGTTAAATTATCAGAATATTGTAATACAATCTGCTCTATTGACTAATAACAATGATTTAAAGGAGATAATTCAGATCCTAGGTGCTAAACATAAATACAGCCATGCCAAATGAGCTACCCCTTAATGTCAGATCACTGAAGCATTCTACTCCCCCAATGGTACCTCAACGCTCAGCATAATACTGCCACTGTTTGCTGTTTTTCTCTTCACCTCAATATTGACCAGCAGGCTGGCCATACCCCACTGGCACAGTTCAGTACATGGAGGGGGCGCTATGACATGCCCTTCTCCGGGCATCATGGTTCCATGCTACTCCTCTGAGTAAACCTTAAAGGAATTCTGCACTGGATAATATACTCCCATATGTAATAAAAATTTCTGTGTGTGTGTGTAACCTACTACAGACTAATTGGTGTTGTAAAAGATTCAGTTTATTCCCATGTAGTCATATGACCTCATTCAAAAAGGAGACCTTATTACTGGTAAGTCTGTGGTGCTCCCTAGAGTCAATTTGTAATGCATGAACAATTAAAGAAAAAAAAACTCTTGGATAGTTTAGTGTACTATAAAACTTAACTTTTAATGTTATCTAATAAAAATGTGAGCAAAACTAAACACATGTATTAACATCTACATATTTATTCACAAAATTGTTTTCTCCATTGAGAAAGAAAAAAAGGTTAAATGCTAGGCAAAATATTATCAATGAATTAGGGGTAATGCAGTATATCTAGCACCTTTTATAACAATTTCTGACTCACTGGCAGTCTTATGCTGGTCATACACGCTTCAATTTTCGGGGTGATCTGCCAGAGATCCACGGATCGCCTCAATAATTTAAGCTTGTGTGCGGGCAACCAAGTGTTAAATATTGCTCAGTCAGGCATGCTGGATTGTTCAGCATGCTCATCCTATTTGATATTTATGAGATAAAATGTTGGCCGCATCAGGCAGTATATACCCAGCACAGCTGACAGACAGACATTTCCTGTGTTCCTTTCCATGGAAGGAACAGGGAAATGTAACCTCCCCAGGGGGCAGAGCACAGATGTTGGGACTAATACACTGTGAGATATCTCACAGTATATACCGTGGACATCAACGGGCTGGCAGGCTGCCAGATAAAATGTCTGTTATTCAGACAGGCATTTTATCTGGGCGTGTATGCCCAGCTTTAAGAAAATATGTTATTTAAACAATCCCATCACCAGGCAACAGAATACCTAATTGGACTGTAAAAATAAGCATAGTTTCCTTAGAAAAATGTCTGAGCACAACACTCTGTAATATCCTGTTAACCTATTGTAATTAAACATTGGATTTTTAATAAATAGATATTTAATCCATAACCAATAGACCCGACTTAACCATGAATATAAGATCTTATAAGTCACTAAATGAATTATCACTCTTTGATTACTGAATTTCCAAGAAATTTGCACTAATATTCAAATGTAAGTTACGTCCTGGTCGAAAATTATGTTATATCATTTTTTTACAAATTATCTATGACTAACACTATACTATATATATATGATTATGGCTCTAAAAAATTAAATACATTTAAGTAGAGAAACATATAAGTTACAAGACAATCATACGGGGAATTAAATTTCACATATTACTAAATGTCACAACAGTAGATACCCAAATGGACCTCTGATCTATCTACCATGTTACACCTATATAAAGAAACAAAGACAATTAAAGGAAACATGATAAGGGCAAGTTCTCATTTAACCCCTGTGGTGAAATTACATTTCATTTGTGAATCCAAAATGCCTCTCATTGTAAGAGAACCTTGTTATGATCACCACCACGTATCAATGCATTATTATTACAATATCAAAGTTGCCAACCTAAGAGTTTAAAACTCGGGTTGCCTTATTCTCAGATGATTCGGGTCCATAGGATCAATAATGATTATGAAATGGCCATTGCACAAATTGATGATATGATTCAAAAATTAGAAAAATGAATTTACAGCAGCCGACATTGGAAACAACTAAACATGGAGTATTGAATTTGAATAGGGAACAGCTATTGAATAAAAAGAAAAATAAACAAAAGGAAAATAAATTTATATGGGTACCTGAATATAATACTCTTTCCCATGAGATTAATAAAGCATCCAAAAAATTATGGCCTCTGATTTCCTCAGAACCCGTTTTGGGATTAAGTGATACAGACTTAATGCCCTGCTATTCCAGAGCTAAAAATCTGCGGGATATCTTGGTGAAAACAGACTTTAATTCAAAAGATCTGTTAGGACAGAAACAACATTTTTTTAATCATTAAAACAGAATGGATGCTTTAAATATGGATGCGTTACATTTAAATATTTGATCCAAGGTAATTCTTTTTGTCATCCCCACACTGATAAAAATTTCATGATTCGCCATCACCTCACTTGTGGTTTGTTGCATGTGGGAAAAACCAAAAGAAAGTTCAAGAAGAGGATGGCGACCCATCGATCATCTATTAAATTAGTTTTGTCTTTTAAATCAAGTGACCAACTGGTAGCTTGCCATTTTTTAGAGTTCAATCATCCATTAACCACCTTGACTTATAGAATGATCGATTTTGTGCCATGGTGGTGATTGTAACAAGGCCCTCAAACAACGAGAGGCATTTTGGATTAACAAATTAAATGTAATTTCACCACAGAGGTTAAATGAGAACTTACCCTTATCATGTTTCCTTTAAATGTCTTTGTTTCTTTATATAGGTGTAACAGGATAGATAGATCAGAGGTCCCTTTGTGTATCTACTGTTGTGACACTTAGTAATATGTGGAATTTAATTCCCCAAATGATTGTCTTCTTACTTAGATGGTCCACTATTTAAATGTATTTAATTATTTTAGAGCCATAATTATATATATAATATACTGTTAGTCATAGATAGATAATTGGTCAAAAAATGTTTTAACGTTATTTGTGAACAGGATGTAAGTTACAATTGAATCTTAGTGCAAATTTCTTGGAAATTGAGTAATCAAAGAGTGAAGATTCATTTAGTGACTTATAAGATTTTATATTCATGGTTAAGTTGGGTATATTGGTTATGGATTAAATATCAATTAATTAAATATCCAATGTTTTAGAAGGAGGTACACGTGGTGTCGGGTGATGGTATTTCAAGGTATGGTGTTTCTTTTATCTTTTGTACTTCTTGAGAACAGTTTGGTGGATAAACTAAAACGTTGAAGATAGCAGCCACGTTTCCTTGTCTGTATTTTGTGTACCGGAGTGCCGCACCTTTGGGGTCATATATATATATATATATATATATATATACTCCAAAATGTCCACACTCCAATGTATAGGGATATAGACGGGGTACTCAAGTTAAAGGCAGAAAAAACTGTCCATTTGTACATAGAAAAAATAATCGGCACTACCAAATATAGAGGCAAAACACTTTTTATATGAAAAAAGGTTTAAATACCCATTACAACAAGGTGCATAAGTTCAGTCCAGTCGACGTTTCGATCCTCATCCAGGATCTTTATCAAGACTCAGCAGCAGTGTAACAGCAGTTCCCAATTACAAGACAACCAAGTGCATAATGTACACCATCACCATTAGCCAGACTGAATACCCTCATCAATTAACTTAAGGACTCCACCCAAGCTATATAGCCTGCTGGTTAACCATACTAGCAAAATTGCAATAATGCCATCAATACACATTAAAAAAGTTCCAAAAGATGAATAGAAGTGCCCCTACCCAAATGGGGACAGCGCTGAAGATCTAGCACTGCTCACAGAAGTGCATACACCAATCCTAACATCACAAACATGACCACCGGAAGTGGCATGCGTTCCACCTCCGTGGAATGCACATCCAAACTGGAAGCTACGTGTCTGGCCAGAACTGCAGTTGGAAACCATGATAATCAGCATTCCATCACACTGGAACGCATAGCAGCAATTTAGTGTCTCCAAGCGCCATCTAGTGGAATGCAAGCATATTGCATATGTAGAAATGAAAGCCATCCTCTATGTCCAGCCAATTATTGTGGTAAATAGTATGGCTATTGCTAATTGCCACCAAATATACTGTGAAGAAACTGACATATAAACCAAACTAACAATAAAATATTATAGAAAATTTAATCAAAAAAATATATATTTTATGTAATAAAATAATTTTTTTTCAATTATTATATATATGTGCAGGGTCATAAAAATCAGCAGCAGCTGAAAAATGCTACTACAAAAATTACTACTTCAAAAAATGTTGTAAGGATTGGACTCGTTAAGTCTCCTTGGAGCCAATGTATCGAGCTCAAAAATCCACCTAGCTTTGCATTTGCGCAAAGCTAATTCACGATCTCCCCCCCTAACAGAGACTGGTATGTGATCGATGATCATACAGTTTAGACTTGCAACAGAGTGTCCTTGTTCAAGGAAATGGACTGCTACTGGCTTGTCTGATCTCTTCAGCTCCAATGCCACCCTAATCGTTGATCGATGATTGGCCATCCATTCACGGAAGCATCTCTTAGTCATCCCCACATAGTGGAGGCCACAAGGGCAAATCAAAATATACACCACAAAGTCCATCATACAGTGTAATCAATGCTTGATCTTAATTCTTCTTCCACTATGTGGATGAGAGAAGGTATTGCCAGTTAGTAGTGATCTGCATGTTGTACAATCAGCGCATTTAAAGCACCCAATTTTCATGCGTGGAAACCATGTAGTTGTATTAGATGTTGGTTTCACAGTGGGTCACATAAGGAGGTACCATAGGTTTAGACCACACTTATAAGTGCATACCGGTGGTGTCTTGCCGAGTGCACCCAGATTAGGGTCTGTTTCAATGACAGGCCAAAGCTTGTTATTTTCCTCGAATGCTGTGATGTGACATCAAACATACTGGAAAAAAGAATCCTGGTAGGATCAAGTCTGGAGCCCCTAATGTGTTTGACCT
Organism: Taudactylus pleione; assembly: GCA_031769625.1. NCBI lineage: Eukaryota > Metazoa > Chordata > Amphibia > Anura > Myobatrachidae > Taudactylus > Taudactylus pleione. The sequence goes on along the minus strand of JAUIMM010000144.1, from coordinate 4,779,793 downwards.
CTGAGTGCCGTTTAGTAACTTTATGCAAACATCTCTGTATGGTGCTAGGAGAATATCCCCTGGCCAAAATACGTTCAGACATCTCTTCAATCTGAGCAGTAGCTATGCTGCTAGAGAAAATATTCCTCAATATATGTAGGAATTGGGAGATCAGTAAATTCTCTTTTAGGTGGCTTGAATGTTGGCTCCTTGAATGTAAGAGGGAGCTCCAATCCGTCTCCTTTCTATATAAAGTAGTCCCAAGGGTATTACCTTTACGAAACACTGTAATGTCCAAGAAATTCATTTTGGTTTGATGAATATTACTGGTGAACTTAATGGGAGAATCTACATCATAAGATAATGAACCATGTCCATGAACTGGGCCTCAGTTCCTGACCAAATCATAAACAGATCATCTATGAAACGTCTATAAAACACTATATTGTCAGCAAATTTTGACAAAATGTTTGATTGTTCATATAGTGCCATACAAATTGGCATATGCCGGAGCAAGATTTTACCCCATGGTGGTCCCGGTGTTTTGCATATAAAAACTACCGCCATATTGGAAATAATTGTTGGTCAAAGCCAGCTCAGTGAGTTCAACTATGAATTCAATGGGGGGCCAGAGTGGTTAATATCAATCAGTGCTTGTATTATTGCATGATGTCAACCATCATGTGGAATTACGGTATAGAGTGAGGATACATCTAATGTTGCCAACCAAATTGGCCCTGCTGGTAGAATCACAGATCTAAGATTATACAAAAAATCATTAGTATCTCTCAGGAAGCTAGGCATTTGAATGACTGCCACCTGGAGAAATTAGTCAATAAATTGAGCCACCGTTTGTAGTGTTGAATTGCGTGCAGAGATTATTGGTCTCCCTGGTGGGTCCACCAGTTGCTTGTGGACTTTGGGAAGAGTGTAAAGAATAGAACACACTGGCTGTTCCACTACCAAGCAACTGGCGACCCTATCATCAATCCAACCTTGTTGGCAAGCACGGTTAATAGTTGCATCAACCTTACATTTAACTGAAGGTAATGGGTTGACCTCAACTGTCGTGTAAGTAGAAGTGTTAGATAATTGATGTAATATCTCCTTATTATAGGTGGTCGAATCCTGAACATCTGTTGCTCCACCCTTGTCTGCTTGACTAACAACAATTTGTAATTTTTAATCAAAGATTTAAGTGCCAATCTCTGAGCCGGGATCAGGTTATCATATTTGGGCTTAGAGGGAACTGACACCATATCATGTGCAGTAAGTCACAAAAAGGTTTTGATACTAGCATTCGAGCTCTGGGGATCAAAACTTCTGGGAGATTTAAATAATTGGTCTGGTACAGTAATATTGGTGTTACCAAAATACTCACGTAATCTCATTTTCCTACCGAGCTTATAATGGTCAACTGACCATTCAAACTTGTCATGTGCACAGGTGGGTACAAAAGAAAGGCCTAGCGAAAGCACTTCCAGCTCGGCCTCAGATACTACATGACTAGAGAGATTAAATACTGTATCTAATATTGGCTGCCCCTGCTTCTCTTTCTTCTTGTGTTGCCCTCTCCTCGTAGGAAATCTAGGCCTCATCTGGTGGATCTGGTCACTCTGCCTAAAAAAGAACCACTGGGAGGTCTAGAATCACTGAAATTCCTTTGACTAGAGTCAGTATTATCACCTTCGGATTGGGACTGAGATGAGGAGGAATCATAAACATGGGGTGACCATGAATAAAATCTCTGGTAACATCTAGACTTATTGCCACCCATCTCACTCTTAAGCCACTTGTATACCTGGTGATTGGCATAATCATAATTGACAGCACTCAATTTTTTCCTTTTAAAATATATATAAAGAAAAAGTCAAATGTTTGAAATCTGAATAAATTATGTTTCTCATGTTCTTAAGAGCATTGTGGTATAAAGGCTTAATATGAGTTTCTTAGACACATATAATAAGTGTAGTTAATGAACATGTGTGAATTTATTTTTTAAAGGATAATTTTAATGTAATATATCTTTAAAATTTCCCCCAACAATTAGTTTTAGTTTAGAACTTGTGTCAAAGTTAGAGGTAGTAAATAATTATGCTTCTCATGATCTTAAATATATTGTAATACAAAGGCTTACAAGTAAACTTTAAAGAAATTCTGCAATGGATAATATACTGCCAGTAGTAATAAATATCTCTGTGTGTGTAACCTACTATAGACTAATTGGTGTTGAAAAATATTCACTATATTCCCATTTAGTCATATGACCTCAGTCAAAAAGGAGACCTTATTAAGGGCCCCATACACAGTGCGATTCAAAGTTGGTAAGATGTGTAGTACGATTACCTTTGAAATTCCTTCCTTGAAATTCTTCATACGATGTGGTCAAATGGTGTACGATTTATTGTCAATCTTACTATACGGTGCATAGAAGTTTATTACACATTGTACTCAAGATCATAGATCTTACTGTTTTGCAGTAAGCTCTACGATCCAACTATATGACTACAGGGATGAGCATCAGCATCGTATACACACAGAAACTACACACGATGTGCACTACTGATAGTTATGATTGATCAAAATCGTGCACATTGTGTAAAAAATCACACCGTGAATGGGCAGCTTTACTGGTAAAATACAAAGGAAGAAACACACAAGCGCAAAAACTAGAGTGTGAGAAAAATATTATGGGTAAATTAAACATCCAATCCAAATATATCAAGTCAGTAGTTCATGTTCAAGTTCAAAAAGAGTACTTAAAGAAAAGGGTAGTTTTTGGGATGCAAAATAAATGTATTAACTTGAATATATACACAATATAAATATATATTCTAATATTAATGGGCACAGAAATAAAAAATAGAATGGATTAAGAATCCAAACTCTAAGAATAATTATTTAAACATGTACGAATGGTAACTACCTATTCTAATAAGAATTAGTTATAAGAAGATTGTTAGGTTTTCTTATCATCATAAAAAGGATGTGTATAAAAAGTTTATTATATAAAAATGAACAGTGGAGTATACCAAATGAAAAAGATTATTAAATGGTGAGTAATGTCACTCATATATTTAATCCTCTAGTTAGCAAATTATTTTTAATAGATAGTTGTGAATACTGCCGTAGAAAACTTCTCAGGTTGATTAAAATTCAGAATAATTAATATATTCATTAAGACCACCTGGGGTAAGAGCTCCCAATTTAAAAGTCCATTCGCTTTATTTCCTTAGCAACATTTTCATGGTATCTCCTCCTCTGATACCTAGTTTAATTTTTTCCAAACCAAAAACTTTCATTTGGTGTGCACTATCCTGTCTGTGTATATGGAAGTGTCTGACAACCGTGGTTAATTGCCTCATATTATCCAGGTCTCTTGAGGCATTATGTATGTTTCCTGCATGTTCCAGAATGCATTGTTTCAGCATCCTGGTAGTAATGCCTACATACTTTTTTTCACAGGCTAGGTGATACAGTATACCATTTTAGTGGTTCTGCAATTGAAATACTCATTTATGTGTATAATGGTTCCATATTTGTCCATAACCTCTCTTGTATTAATAATATATTTACATGCTTTGCATGAACCACATGTAAATGTACCATTTATAATCTGTGGTTTGCGAATGTTCTTGCAGAAATGGCTTTGGACAAAAAGATCTTGTAGATTAGGGGATCGTTTCCAACTCAGTGAGACCTTTATTTTCAATTTCTTAGCTAAATCTGAGTCAGATAGCAGGATGCCCAGTGTTTTTGTATCGCCCACTTTATCTCTCTCCATTCGTTACAGAAATCTCCCACAAATCTTATTTCATTTGATTCATCCTTCTGTTTAGTTGAAAAATTGAGTGTCTCTCCTGACTGAGGTAACCTGAGTCTTTGCTCTTTTTATAGATCTATGACTATAACCTCTTTCTCTCAGCCTTTTTGTCAAAGCCTGACATTTTTCTTTGAATATTTTAGGATCCGAGCAGTTCCGTTTGAGTCTCAGGAACTCTCTTTTAGGTATATTAGAATTGTGGGAGGAAAATGGGCACTTGTGTGGTACAGCAAGCTATTGGTTGCTGCTTTTTTGAGATATAATTCAGTGGCCAACAATATTATGTTCATCACGGAGCCAGGTGACAATATGTGATGTAAGTGATTCATCAGTATCTTTGAAGACCCATTCTCATTCCCACCACCCCAGGAAGAGGTTGGCATACATGGGGCACAAGCCGCCCCCATCACCATACCTCTTACCTGGAGGTAGTGGCGGTCGTCGAATAGGATATAATTTTTAGTTAGAACAAATTTTAGTAACCTCAAAATGAAAGTTTCAAAATCCCTTTCATGGACAGAAAATATTCAATTGCTCAAAGTCCCAGATTGTGCATAATAGATGTATATAGGTATTCAACATCCATACTGACCAAAAACTGATTATCTTCTAATCTTGCGTCATCAATTTTTTTGATGACGTCTGCCGTGTCTCTAATGTAAGATGGTATCTCTAATACAAAAGGTCTCAAATGAGTGTCCACAAAGGTGCTCTCCTTCTCTGATAGGCCACCAATCCCTGAGACGATTGGGCTACCAGGGGGATTATTAGCATTCTTGTGGACTTTGGGGAGTAAGTAGAAGGTGGGTGTTTTGGGGTTATCAGTTTTTAAAAATGCATGTTCTTCCTTCGTAATTATTCCATTTCCTACTGCCTGACCAATGATTTTGTTGTAAATTTCTTTGAAATCTTCGGTGGGATTGGAAAACAGTTGTTGATAACAGGATGTGTCCTTGAGTTGTATTAGGCCCTCCTTTACATACATGTCTATAGGCCAGAGTACTGTATTGCCACCCTTATCTGAAGGTTTGATAACAAGATCCTCCCACTTTTTAATACTCTTTATTGCTTTTCTTTCTTTCCAAGTTAGCTTGTGCGGTAGTGTGTAATGTTTCTTCCTTTTGTATACCTCGTCTAATTCCTTAGAAACCATATCCATAAAAATCCTGGTTTTTGTTGATATAGTATCTGGTGCAAAAAAGGAAGAATTCTTTTTACACATGGGTCTTTTTATAGTTCCTGTATCATTTGTCCCCATATTTTCAATTGCCAAATCTTCCAAAATTTCCTTTCTTGGGTGTTCATGCTCCAATTTGTATCAGATTAATCCTCTTGTTGGGATTGTTGATTAGTAATTTCTAGAGTGTTCTCTTTATTGGAGAAAAATTTAGTTAATAATAATCTCCTCCCAAATACGCGTTAGATTTTTTTTCCCATTGGAAGCGAATACATTTCTTAGATGGGGAGAAATTTATTTTTGTTCTTTTTGGCTTCTGTCCAAAAGATCTTTTTGAGTAGCTTTACTTTATCCCTGGGAGCACCACCAATTAAGCATACAAATAGATTGATCTTTTCAATCAATTATTAGCATTTATTTGTTTTTTTGATAAATGATTAGTTATGCTAGTCCAGTGCTGGATCACAATATTTGTCTTTTGCAGTGATACAAAGGCTTAATAAGAGTTTCTTAGTCAACTATAAAAAGTGTAATTGATGCCTATGTATTTTTTTAAAAAATAATGTTAATGTAATTGTTTACAAATGCACCCTAAAAAGAACTTTATAACTTGAGTGAAAGTTATAGGTGGTAAATATTAACTCACAATTAATTTATCATAATTTTTTGCTTGCTAATGCCTAAGGCCAATCACTAGTGCTATTAGAGGGTATTGTCAATAACAGCTCAAATTAGCATAGACAGTCCATCATTATTTTAAGATTTTAATGTCCTACAATCTGGGAACATGCAAAAACTTTGAAAGTTCCACCAAGTGCAGGTGCAAACACCATACAATGCTATGATGTAACAGGATCTCATGAAGGATGAAAGACAGAGGATACATTTATTATAGTCACTGCCCTTAGAAATCACCTATTAATAGCACTTCAGACTAGAGGCCAAATGAATGATAAACTGAGTACAAGCAGCAGACACATCTCACCGCTTACTATTCAGAAGAGATCTAAATCAGATCTTTATTATAGAATTGCTGCAAAGTAAACACTACTATAGGAGAGAAATAAAAAGACTCTTGCTTAGGCCAAGGAATACAGGCTGCAGTCATCAGCCCATTTCCAAATTGAACGTGTCTGATTCCACCTGTCATATTGTGCCACTGCAGGTGGTATAAGGGATGTTAGCTTTTTTCTAATTAGTAACAAAGCAATGCATTAACCATTAACTTCCCCTGACTACTGAAAAAAGAGCTAAGATTCTATATGAGATTGTCAAACACTGTTTAGATTTGAAATGTCCTTTATTACACTTTCCCAAATATCTTTATAGACTAGTAGATGTTGACAAAGTTCTATTACTGCTAATAGAGGTGTGATACTCCTGTTCCATAGACTGACAACATAGACTGATCCTTGATTGACTACAGGATAAAAAATCCTTGATAATACAACAGGTGATCACACAGTGATACAGGGAATGTAGGAACTGTCACCTTGCAATTTAGACTCTGTCTCTCAATTTCATGTAAAATCAAAATGATACTATATACCCCAACAATATGGGGTTTATATGGGGCCGAAGATCAGTCACTAATAATAGGAAAGTCTTAACTGTGCTACAATCCCTACACAATGCCATGATGGACAATCTCATTGATCCCAGGGTCCTATGATCTTCAGATGCTGAAAAAGCATTTGATCTGATAACCTGGGATCATCTGTTTGAGTCACTCAACCGCTTTGGCCTAACCCCACTCTTTATTGAACTAGTAACCTCTCTATATTATTCCCCCATTATTCGAGTCCTCACTCATAAATATTTGTCATCACTATTTGTGCCATAGCAACCAATCAGATTCCAGGTATTATCTTCTAGAAGGTGCTAGATAAATGAAAAGTGGAATCTGATTGGTTGCTATGGGCAACATCACTTCTTAAATTGAACTCCCATCTTAGTAAATTTACCCCCAGAAGAGCATAACCTGCTACACCTTGGAGAATCTGCTAGAGATGCTGTAGGTGTCTGACCAGGACTTCATCAAGGGCAACATTGAGCTCAGCTCCAAGGTGATGGAGGACTTGCTGACCTGCCTAGTGCTCTCTTCTCCGTGAACAAGCCTGGTCAGTGAAATGTGCGTCGGACGTCAAAGAAAGACGTGTGCCTGTGTGTGCACAGCACAGGACACCCCAACTATTAGTTTGTATACTCACCTTATTCATTCCATTCACTTTGATTTGGAGCATCACAATTGATTCAGCACGAACCTGTCTTACTCACTTGTTTATATATGCTCAGCTTGCATTCAGTGGCTCCTATGTGTCAGCATATGTTTTCCTTTAATCAGTACTATTTAGTATTCTCAGCACTTGGATTATTACAATCAGGAATTATATAGTGTAGCAAGTTATAGATCTATCAACAAGTGAGTGTATTATTTATTATTTATTGTTTATCAGCAATCAACAGAACAATTATATTTATTTCTGTATATTCTCATTTTAGTGAGGAGATTATTCTCATAAATACTTATGTGTACCTTGCCAATAGATCGCTTTTGGTCCTATTTATTCTTTGTTCATTTAGAACAACTGATTCAGCAGAGATAAATAGAGTTTTCATAACAATGAATGTTGAGGTATTATTATTTTGTTACTAATGGTCTATGGGAGGATTATCATATCTTTATATCAATTCTCATATACCTTCTCCTGCACAGAATATTACTTATACTTCATGCAAGACATATCCTGGAATTGCAGGTTTCTGTTTAAATTTCATGTGTGCTTTACAACAAATGTGCATGGTAATCAGAGTTAGAGACTGAGATTAAGTGTCTATGACATTACCTACCAGATTGTTAAGAGGTAATCAGAAGAGGTTTGTTCTTTTTATGTATTGATGCAAGAAGTATATGTTCTCATGTGTGACTAATTGATTAACTAATTTGATTCTTGGGATATAGTTTCTATCCCTTTATTAGTCTTCAAGGCATTTAAAAACAAACAAAATATCAGGTGCATATTATTTGTTATTCTAGATTATTAAATTTATCGTTAATATATGTTTAATATGTCTTATATGTATATGTATGATATATGCAGCCAGTTTTAAGATACTTACCCTTGATTCTCTTGATTTTCTGAACTGTAAATTTTGGTGATACTAAACAATGGTAATAGAATATCACTGCAATCATTAATACGGTGTGTACCTACTATCCTCTCTATTAACTGATGACTATCTCAATCACAGTAACTCTCTCATTGGGGGTTCTATGCAGTATGTAAGACCCACAACAGTAGAAGTGAAAAATTGAGCAACATTACAGTTATACTGTTGTTTCTAGGGGCTAAACTGTTCTCAGATGATCTCTCACTCCTCATTGATGGCTGTATGCTAAGTGAGGAGAAGCAGAATTAAGAGTGACAGTGTCTTTACCCCAACTTTTCTGATATATCAATAGTATATGGTATACCTAAATAAAATAAAATTGTTTGCTCTGTGTTTTTTAAGGTGATATATGAGTATTCATGGAATAAATAATTATTATACAAACTAATAAGAATATAATCTTGCTATTACAGCCAAATAATAAAAATTATGCTGCTTAATATATTTTTGCCAACAAAATTGATAGACATGAATTAATGCTAATTTAAGACTGGATTTATTTGTTAGATAGTGTATTCATTGAATATTTATTAAAGGAGGCACTAATATATATTTTTTTATCTGATTGTATGTCTGATTATCATATATTTTCCAGTTAAGCAATCAACTTTGCCTGTTCCCAGGACATAATTAATTGATATACTTAGCTGGATGTGATGACATAAATAGATTTACATTGTGAGTGTTTGTTCACATTATATGATGGGTATTAAAATGCCAATAAAAGTTATGTTTTAAAAAATTACTAAATTAATAATTCAAGAGTGCTCACAAAACAGAGTTTCTTTCCTCTTCTATATTTGTACTATGACCTGCCTAGGGGTCTGCTTCATGGTATGCTCTGACACTATGCTGGAGTTGAAGAAGTGTGAAATTGCCTGAAGCATGAATCCCTCTTATATAACTGAGCTGGTTATTCACTGCTTGTCTTGCATTCTTCCTATATCACCATGCTAGTCCCCACTACAGGTGTGGTCCAGCCCACCCTTCTCCATGTCCCTTTAGGTCCAGCTCCCTTTGCCCTTTTAGGGTCTGTCAATTGTGCCCTTTCAGAATCAGACCTCCCTACCCTCCCTGCACCTTTAAGTCCAGCCCTCCTAACCACCCTGCTCCTATAGGTCCAGTTCTCCTTGCCCCTTTAGGTTCAGTAATCCCTGCACTGTGCCACTTCAAGTCCTGCCAACTCTGCCTTGTGGCCCCTAATTCCTACCTTTCCTGCCTTGCTTTACTCTCCCAGGTACAACCCTCCCTGCTGTGTGCTTTTACAATATCTAGCCACAAAGAGAGAAAGATGAGCCTCTCAACCAATCAATATATAAATATATGTTTTTCTTAATCTGGCAGCTGCAAACAGCAAGATCTGCAACCTGCTAATAAGAAAAGACTGCGCAAAATATGTTGAAGCGCTTGGTTGAAAAAGAACAATGGATACTATAAAAGCTATTTAATAAAACACTATAAACATGTTACAAATGATTACAACAATATGGTATTCAGTATTCTAAATTATATGTATCAACTCTTAATGCTAACACAATATGTTTAACTCTCTTTGTTGTAGGACAGGAAGTCCGAGTCCTCATAAACCGAGGATTATGCAATACCTGACACAGCTGGTACGTGTGCAAAATGTCTGCAGACAGATTAATACTCACTGTCCTGATATCTGTGTCATTATGCAGCACTTCACCATCCGACAATGTGTGTGCTAATAGAAGGCACAATCTGTCTCAATCTCAAATTGCCAGTTACCTGAGCATTGACTTTCAGATGTCTGTATGGTGCAATGCTCTGCCATCTGTTAGCAGGAACACCAGACTCCCATGGTAGCTATTGGTATTTTCCATCTCCGTTCACAGTTCGCTACCTGATGATCTATGCTAGTCTGGTTGCAGATCAAACAACAGTTCCCAGAGAACTCGATGTTGGGGAGGTGTGCAGGTGGTGAACAGAGGGCCTGATAATGACCCGGTCATAAGCACTGTGTGCTCGCAACCGGGTCTATGGTGGGCCAGTGCGCATGCGCACGACGGAGCCGGCTCCGTCGTGCTCATGCGCAAGACCCGGATAGAGCCGAATTCTCTCTGGGGCTTGCGGCAACAAGACCCTACCACAAGGGTCTCATCGCAAGCCCGATGGTCGTGATGGTCTTGACCATCGCGACCATCTTCCTGGCCACTCACTACAGCTGTTGGTGGTCACCCACAGCTATGCGAGTGGCCAGGAGGCCATTCTGAAAAAAAAAAAAGAACGGCCCTGATTAAGAGTGAGCACTCTGTCAGTGCATCCGGCTCTGAATCAGGGCCAGAGTTCCGTGGGTTCAATATGGAGACAGCAATCTCATGGACATTATGCAAATGCCTATTGAGTGCACAAATGGTCCAAAAGAGCTGGTATGATATTACTTGATGAATTTCTCCAGGTTTGGGGGTCTCAGTTTCTTCAGAAGGTGTGTTTGTACAATGTCTAGCCAACCTTGTCATGTGCTTCTAATACACTTTCTATACTGACATGAAAATCGGGGGTTGATGCATGTGAGCATGCATCAACCCAGGATTTTTGTCAGTGTAAATGGATCCACCCTGGTCCAGGAGCCTGGGGTTCCAACTTGGGTAGCCTACAGGGTTGGCAAAGAGTAGTTCCCTTGTCAACCTGTAGTGTAAATTGTGCAATCCAGGTCACGATGACTCAGATCGTGCAGCATGCTGCTCGATTGGTTTCAGTGGTGCTTGGAGATTACATCATCTACAAGTGTCCACTGCAACCAGGGCCAGCCCAACTAGCATGGAGCAGCACTACATAGTGAGATGAAAGAGAGGGGGAGTGGGAGGGGGGCAATCAGAGTGCTGACTACCTGTGCCGGAAGAGCCGGGTCACTGTAGACACGGCTCTGGTGTGGATGGTGTATATCAACATTCTTAAGACTATAAGAATAAACACATAATATGCCAGGATACCGGAGTATGGAAGCAGGGAAAGGAACAACCAGGGCTAGAAAGTACATACATATATACTGGAGGAAACAAGACACCTTATTTGCAATTTTATCATACACTGTTTCCCATAGAAAGAATCCCAGTACTGAGAGGTTCCTGCTGGTACTTGGATAGAAATCTCTACTACTAGTCCCAGCACCTGCATGAGCAGGACAACTGTATATTAAAGAGATCAGACACAACATCGGAAACACAATCCACACTTGTTCCAGTTTCATTTATATTTTCTTTATCACTTCCACATACCTATTTGTCCCTTTCTTATATACTGTATTTTTTGTTCTAATATTTTGATGGTATATTTTAACATGTATAATATTAATTTTATAAAAAAAATTATAAAAGTTAAGTTTTAAACCAGACAAATATTTCAAGATAAATACTATTTTCTGTCTTGTTTGTTGTATACTATAGTATTAGGTGTCAGTAGTAGCACCGCCTTATGCCATAATAGTGAATTTCAAAAAAATAAATAGTCATTTTAGGCAATTTTGGGGGGGTTCCCCATACACATTGTTTATTACACTGGTGCAGAGGATCAACTATAGATGTTTCTCATCTCCAGCCTTTAACAAGAATGATTTATATAAAACACTTGTCACATTCAGAAAACTAAAATGTCCTCACAGTAACATATAGAAGTTATACAAGTTAACCTACTTAAGAAACATATACTACATTCAGGCCCTTAGAGTGATTCATACATGTTATTTTACTATTAAAACAATTGCTGCACTCAGAGCATTTATATGGTTTCTCTCCTGTGTGACTCCTCTGATGTATGATAAGATATGATTTATGTGTAAAGCTTTGGTCACACTCAGAGCATAGATGAGCTTTCTTTCCTATGAGACTCATTATGTATTAGATGAGAAATTAATTAGCTGTAAATGTTTTTCTATTCAGAAAATGATAGTAGCTTTAGCAAATCCTCCAGTAGAATAATATATGTTTCTAACTTGCTCAATCAGAGAAAAAATTTACTTTTCACAACGTCTTCTAATATTCCTAGTGCAGATTCTGTTCCTTATTTGTCCTATAAGGAATTATGTAATGTTTTAAAAGCATAAAATTTACTAGGTTACATCTATTATTAGATTATATTGTTATATTATACATTATTAGGAACATGATATATATGCTCCTACAGCAGATTATAATTGATACAATATACACTGTATTTTATTGTTTAAATAAATACACTATAATCCTCATACTGTGACCTTAGAATGTGCAGATTATACATTACTCACCCCCTGCACTGACCATAGATGGGTAACACATGCTACCGATCCTGTCACACCTACTGTCATCTGATGCACCAGGATGTCACCATTATCTCTGCACACACCATGGGAATGGGGATAATGTCACCATCTCACAGTTACTTACCTCAGATTGATGTGTGCAGAGGAATCAGTGATCAATGTTGTATGAGATAAGCAGGTTTTTAAAAGGTTATTAAGAGATAATTGTGTTAGAGAGAAGGGTAGTTTTGATGTAAGGGCCGCGGGTACATCACAAAAGGTGGAGAAAACTATGGTAAACAAACTTGACTTAAAAGTGTGTATTAATAACCAATTATGCATGTTCCCAGCAGCATATGTGCGTTTGTCTAAGACTAAGGGGGGAAATTTTATTTAGCACAATATTTAACCCTGAAATTCAGATGCTGCCTCAGGTGAGTAAAGATATATCTGAGTTAGATGCACCCTCTGGGAATTAAACCCACCGATGAAAACACTTATTACTGAGTCTATGGGTTACCACATGCTGCCTCCGGGCTTCACACACTTGGAAACTGATAACTAATCATAGGAATAACTACCATAGGTGTAAGAGGTGCACTTGCTATGGGTCCAGAGCTGAGGGGGCCCATCATTCTTGGAAAAGTTAAAAAAGTGTTATATACTTGTTTCACTAGTGGGTGGTACATAGGGGCCCTTACAAACTTTTGCTATGAAGCCTTAAAATACCTAGTTATGCCCTGCAACTAAATGAATAACTCTGAGCATTATATTCAGAGTTTTATCCACATGGAAAACATTGTGGGTAACTGAATATACATATTAGTGTCCCCAAACTATATATAACAGTAAAAAAATATAGTAATGTTATGCACTGAGCAATATGTAAAATACTATGTTAGACATGACACATAAATATCCCTTAATATATACAAACCTTATGCAGAGTTATATCTAATAAATTATGCAGGAGCTGCCACCTAGATACCCCTTTTATATAATAACCTGATGCACAATGTACTATGTAATAAACTATTATGGAGTTTCCACCTAGATACCCCTTTATATATACTAACCTAATGCACAATGTACTATGTAATAAACTATTATGGAGCTTCCACCTAGATACCCCATTATATATACTAACCTGATGCACAATGTACTATGTAATAAACTATTATGGAGCTGCCACCTAGATACCCCTTTATATATACTAACCTGATGCACAGAGTAATATGTAATATGTAAGATACTATGATGGAAATGCCACCTAGATAGCCCTTTATATATACTAACCTTATGCACAGAGTTATATGTAAGACACTATGATGGAGATGCCACCTAGATACCCCTTTATATATACTAGCCTGATGTACAGAGTAATATGTAAGATACTATGAAGGAGCTGCCACCTAGATACCCCTCTATATATACTGTCCTGATACACAGAGTAATGTAATATGGGGGGGTATTCAATTTGAAGCGAAAAGTCCATGCCGGACTTTTTGCTCCACATCAGAGGTTTCATGGGGATAAAGTATCGGGTGCATGCCTACTTTCTCCCCATATTCAATTTGGAATCAGTGAAAATGGGAGGCGGTGGATAGGTAAGTATTGAAATAAAAATTGGAAATTTTCGGAAAATTTCCTGAGACCCCCTAAACATGTCCAGTCATGGGGGATAACTATGGGTTCCCCCATTTTTTCCTGCAGAAGGAAGTAGGGGTTTGTAATAGCCGTGGCAGGTGCATAAATGCGGCTTAAGAAGAAGGGGTGAAGAATAGCATTTAGATTTTATTTATTTTTTAAAATAAATATTTCCATCAAATTAAGGTACAAGCATATTTTTAAGTCCCTATAGTAATCTTTTTAAATTTAGCAAAAATGCGCCTGCTGAAACCACCCACAATGATAAAAACCATCTGCTATTGATTTAGCTACTTTAGAAGTTTGTCCCCCATTTTTTTTTTACCCCAAAAATTAAAGTCAATTTTTTGGGGTGTCCCAATTTTTTTTTAAACTTTTTTTGACACAATTCATTTTTAGAAGACACTATCAGGGGTGCAGGGTAATTTTTTTAACCCTGCACTCCTAAACCCCAATTCTGCTCTTTTTTTCACCATGTAAAACATGGTGAAAACTTATCCCTGTTTTTTTACAAAGTCTTTTTGCACCGGCGAAAAGTCTTTGTAATTGAATATGGGGATAATTGAAACATGCGAAAATGATAACAGCTTTTCGCAGCCAAATTGATGGAGATGCCACCTAGAAACCCCTTTATATATACTTACCTAATGCACAGAGTAATATGTAAGATACCATGATGGAGCTGTCACCTAGATACCCATTTATATATACTAACCTGATGTACAGAGTAATATGTAAGATACTATGATGGAGATGCCACCTAGAAACCCCTTTATATATACTTACCTAATGCACAGAGTAATATGTAAGATACTGTGATGGAGCTGTCACCTAGATACTCCTTTATATATACTAACCTGATGTACAGAGTAATATGTAATATACTATGATGGAGCTGTCACCTAGATATCCCTTTATATAAACTAACCTGATGTACAGAGTAATATGTAAGATACTATGATGGAGCTGTCACCTAGATACCCGTTTATATATACTAACCTGATGTACAGAGTAATATGTAATATACTATGATGGAGATGCCACCTATATACACCTTTATATATACTAACCTGATGTATAGAGTAATATGTAAGATACAATGATGGAGATGTCACCTAGATACCCCTTTATATATACTAACCTGATGCACAGAGTAATATGTATGATACTGTGATGGAGCTGCCACCTAGATACCTCTTTATATATACTAACCTGATGCACAGAGTAATATGTACAATACTATGATGGAGCTGTCACCTAGGTACCCATTTATATATACTAACCTGATCCACAGAGTAATATGTAAGATACAATGATGGATCTGCCACCTATATATCCCTTTATATATACTAACTTGATGCACAGAGTAATATGTATTTTACTGTGATAGAGCTGACACCTAGATACCTCTTTAGATATACTAACCTGATGTACAGAGTAATATGTAATATACAATGATGGAGCTGCCCCTAGATACGCCTTTATATATACTGACCTGATTCACAGAGTAATATGTAAGAAACTATGATGGATCTGCCACCTAGATACCACTTTATAAACAAACCTGATGCACAGAGTAATATGTAAGATATTGTGATGGAGATGCCACCTAGATACCTCTTTAAATATACTTACCTGATGCACAGAGTAATGTGTAAGATACTATGATGGAGATTCCTCCTAGATACCCATTTATATATACTAACCTTGTGCACAGAATAATATGTAAGATACTATGATGGAGCTATCACCTAGATATCCCTTTATATATACTAACCTAATGCACAGAGTAATATGTAAGACACTATGATGGAGCTGCCACCTAGATACCCCTTAATATATACTAACCTGATCCACATAGTAATATGTGAGATACTATGATGGAGTTGCTACCTAGACAACCCTTAATAAATTCTAACCTGATGCACAGAGTTATATGTACAATACTATAATGCAGCTGCCACCTAGATACCCCTTTATATATACTGACCTGATGTACAGAGTAATATGTAATATACAATGATGGAGCTGCCCCTAGATACTCCTTTATATATACTGACCTGATTCACAGAGTAATATGTAAGATACTATGATGGATCTGTCAGCTAGATACTCCTTTATATATACTAACCTGATGTACAGAGTAATATGTAATATACAATGATGAAGCTGCCCCTAGATACTCCTTTATATATACTGACCTGATTCACAGAGTAATATGTAATATACTATGAATGAGCTGCCACCTTTATCAGCTTATAAGCTTTAGATTGTAAGCTTACGGGCATTGCCCTCTTTCCTTTATTTATGTTATTTCCATTTGTAAAGCACAACAGAATATGCTGCGCTATATAAGAAAATGTTATTTTTAAAGAATAGTTGTATAACACTTTATATAGAGCAACCAGATGCTCAGAGTAATATGTAAAATACTATAAAATTTTAATTATACTAATAAAAAAAAGAAAATATTGTAATAATTTTGGATACAATTAAAAAGATTATCTAGAATTGTTAGCCACATAAAACCACTGTATTGGTAGGAATATGTAAGATACTATGATGGAGCTGTCACTTAGATACCCCTTTATATATACTGACCTAATGCACAGACCTAATGAGATGTATAGATAGATAGATAAAATTATCTCATATAATGACAAAAGGAGATATAAATTACATACTGTGGATTATATTGTGGACAGAGAATATATAGATACAGTATACATTACTGATACAATAATTATGACAGAGGACATATAGATTTATTACATAGACGATCCCTAAATTTTAGTAACTTACAAAAGAAATATATGCAATGTCTTTGTATGTATTAATATATTCTTATGTATAATATAATTACCTTAGTTTGGAGATTCTTTCATCTGTATGTTTCTTATTTCTTTCTCCTTCTAGCTCTAACCAGCAACTAAACCAGCAGCTCCTCCATCAGATATCAGTAGCCTGATACATCCTATTTATAGTCATTCCTCTCCCATCTCTCTCCATAGTTCCCAGGATGACCTGTCAGAATTCTTACACTACGAGGTGACACATAAACACAGCAGCTTCCCGTGCCTAGCTCCTTGTCTTGTAAATGAGGTGTAAATATTCCTACGGTCACTTACTACAATGGGAAATGCTAATTACACTTTAGGAGGAGGTAACACCTTGTATTCTAATTAGATTAGAGCAACCTCTGGTCTCCTGTTATGTCACCAAAGTGAGCTTTTGTTTAGGAGTCACATATTGTCCAGGCAGAGTGTCAGCAGAAAGTCTTATTCTATATAACAGAAGGAACCTCACAATGATTCATTGTACATAATAACACACACACACCCTGATGATGATTCATTAAAGTGGCATCGAAATATTGGCATTAATTTTGTGGTTTTGTGATTTACTATATTGAGACCACTGATATTATATGTCTTGGGTCCCCTGATTGGGATCATCTACAGAAAGCACCAGGGATGTTGATATACTTGCATGAGAGTGCCGCTTGCCAATGATATATTTATATATATATATATATAGAGAGAGAGAGAGAGAGAGAGAGAGAGAGAGAGAGAGAGAGAGAGAAAGTCAAGTGTTTGAAATCTAAATACAATTATATTTCTCATGATTTTAAAGACATTGATATAAGGGGTTAATATGAGTTTCTTAGACACATATAAAAAGTATGGTTAATGGCCATGTGTGAATTTATTTTTTAAAGGAGAATTTTTATGTAATATATCTTTTAAATTCCCCCCAACAAGTAGTTTTATTTTAGAACTTGAGTCAAAGTTAGAGGTAGTAAATAATTATGTTTCTCATGATCTTAAAGATATTGTGATATAATACTTACAAGCAAACCTTAAAGTAATTATGCACTGGATAATATAATGCCAGTATGTAATAAATATCTATGTGTGTATGTGTCACCTACTACCGACTAATTGGTGTTGTAAAATATTCACTATATTCCCATCTAGTCATATGACCTCAGTCAAAAAGGCTACCTTATTACTGGTAAGTCTGTGGGGTTCCCCAGAGTCAATTTGTAATGCATGAACAATTAATGAAAAAAAAGAAGCAGACTCTTATTGAGGGCACTCTTTTACAGTACCAGTCAAAAGTTTGGACACACTTTCTCATTCAATGGTTTTTGTTTATTTAAATTATTTTCAACATAGTAGATTAATACTGAAGACATCAAAACTATGAAAGAACACATATGGAATTATGTTGTAAACAAAAAAGTGTTAAATCAAAATATGTTTTATATTTTAGATTCCTCAAAGTAACCCCATTTTGCTTGGATGACACTCTTGGCATTCTCTCAATCAGCCTCATGAGGTAGTCTCCTGGAATGCTTTTTAATTAACATGTGTGCCTTGTCAAGAGTCAATCTGTGTAATTACTTGCCTTCTTAATGTGTTTGAGACCATCAGTTGTGCTGTGCAGAGGTAGGATTAGTAAACAGTGAACATCACTACTTGATTACTGTTGTAATCCATATTATGGCACCAACCACTCAACTCAGTAAAGACAAATGACAGTCCATCATTACTTTAGGACATGTAGGTCAGTCAATATGGAACATTTCAAGAACTTTGAATGTATCCTCAAGTGAAGTTGCAAAAACCATCAAACACTATGATGTAACTGGCTCTCATCAGGACCGACCCAAGAAAGGAAGACAAAGAGTTACCTCTGCTGCAGACGATACGTTTATTAGAGTTACCAGCCTCAGAAACCATTACTTAACAGCACCTTAGATTAGAGACCACAAAGTCTTCACAGTGTTCAAGTAGCAGACAATTCTCAACATCAACTGTTCAGAGCAGACAGCGTGAATCAGGCCTTCATGGTAATAATGCTGCAAAGAAGCCACTACTGAGGATGAACAACAAGAAGAAGAGAATTGTTTGGGCCAAAAACCCAAGGAATGGACATTAGACCATTGGAAATCTGTACTTTAGTCTGATGAGTCCAAATTTGAGATTTTTGGTTCCAACCAGAGTGACTTTGTGAGACGCAGAGAAGGTGAGTGGATGGTTTCCACATGTGTGGTGCCCACTATGAAGCATGGAGGAGGAAGTATGATGGTGTGGGGGTGCTTTGCTGGAGACACTGTTGGTGATTTATTCAAAATTCAAGGCATACTTAAGCAGCATGGCTACCATAGCATTCTATAGCGCCATGCCATCCCATCTGGTTTGCACTTACTGTGACCATCATTTGTTTTTCAACAAGACAATTACCCCAAATACACCTCCAGGCTATGTAAGGGCTACTTGACCAAGAAGGAAAGTAATGGAAAGCTGTGTCAGATGACCTGGCCTCCACAATCACTTGACCTAAACCCAATTGAGCTGATTTGGGATGAGTTGGACCGCAGAGTGAAGGAAAAGCAGCAAACAAATGCTCAGCACCTCTGGGAACTCTTTCAAGACTGTTGGAAAACCATTCCAGGAGACTACCTCATGAAGCTGATTGAGAGAATGCCAAGAGTGTGCAATTCTGTCATCCAAGCAAAAGGGAGATACTTTGAGGAATCTAAAATATAAAACATGTTTTGATTTGTTTAACACTTTTTTGTTTACAACATAATTCCATATGTGTTCTTTCATAGTTTTGATGTCTTCAGTATTAATCTACTATGTTGAAAATAATTTAAATAAACTAAAACCATTGAATGAGAAGGTGGAAAAGGTGTGAAATAGAGCAATCTATGATATAGAGAATAAATATCACACTGATTGAACAATTGACGATAAAGTAATTATACAATAGAACAATTGCGGATAAAAAATAAAATAGTAAATGTATTCACATATTGTGATAAAACGATGGGACTATGATGAAGAAACCATCATGTGTATAGCTGATAAATAACATACATTTATAAAAGTCCCAATATAATGGAATGACAGTTAAAAAATATTTTATTGTATAATAAGTCCAAGTAAAAACATGCACGTGTCCAAGAATAAATGGATTGAAAAAGCACACTGGAACACAATGATACTGATGACTTAACCTGCAGGTAGGTGGATCCCGTATGATGTCCAATCGATAGAAAAAACCCTTTTCATCAGATGACCTTTTTTAGATAACTGCATCTACACCCATTTGCCCACAACATTGCATTTTGTATTTTGTATATTGCACATTTTCAGGTGACCTAGATAGCACAGTCCCCTCTTTCTTTCCATTGAATGAGAAGGTGTATCCAAACTTTTGACTGGTACTGTAGGTTTACAACAATTGGAATGCTTAGTATACTATAAATCTTAACTTTTAATGTTATCAAATAAAAAATGTGAGCAAACCTGAACACATAAATTAACATCTACATATATATACACAAAATTTGTTTTCTCCATTGAGAAAAAAAAAGGTTAAATGCTAGGCAAAATATTATCAATCAATTAGGGGTAATGCAGTATATCTACAGCTTATTATAACAATCACCGACTCACTGGCAGTCTTATGCTGGCCATACATGCTACAATTTTCGGGGCGATCCACCAGATATCCGCAGATCGCTTCGATAATTGTAGCATGTGCGGGTGACTGAGGGTTAAACATCACTTGGTCGGGCATGCCGGATTGTCCAGCATGCCCATCTGATTTTATATTTATGAGTTAAAATGTCGGCCACATCAGGCAGTGTATGCCCAGCCACAGCCGACAGACAGACATTTCCTGTGTTCCTTCCCATGGAACAGGGAAATGTCTCCTCCCCGGGGGTGGAGCGCAGATGTTGGGGCTAATACACTGTGAGATATCTCTGAGTGTATGCCGCGGACATCTGCGGCCTGGTAGACAGCCAGATAAAGTGTCTGTCTGTCTGACAGGCATTTTATCTGGCCGTGTATGCCCAGCTTTAGGAACATATGTTATTTGTTTTATGTCACCAGAAAAAGTAAATATAAATACATATGAATACAACTGCATTCATCTCCAATGAACATGCAAACAAATACTGTAATTCACATATGGATATTTGCAATGCTCTCAAATGGACATGCAAATGTAAAAAAAAGAATAAATACATCTATGCACAATATATTCAAAGGTAATCAGCACAGATGTCATTAGGATTTTCTAAAGGGCCCCATACACCTGCAATGAACTGCCACAAACCTGCGATGCTGCAACCCGGCATCGCAAGATCGCAGAAATCCAACATGTTTGTCTAATCAGGGACATTTAACATATTAAATTTCAGCGATTCTGTGACGGATCACTGAAAATCGATGGTGGCCGATCAGAAATTTCTGACTGGCAGGTCGGCATTTCCGATTGCATTGCGATGATCCGTCGCATTTTTATGGCCAGCTTAACATTAAGGGTCACGTGTGAAGCAGTAGCCATCGTTTAAAATGCATTAGAGGTAAATTGCAGAGCAAAAGCATACAGTATGTAGTCACTCATTATAGGCTAGGTAACCCAGTACCTACAATTTTAAGCCTAAATTGTTTTCAGAATCTAAATTTATAACTGGTGAAGTACATATATTCTGCCATGTGTGACCCATTGACATTAGACCTTATGAATTTACAAGTATAAATTAATTACACTAAAAATAATGATTATATCTTATGACATTTCTCCATTGTCAATGGGTATTCCTGAGAACAGGAGAACAACATGAGTATCATGTGCTAATGAGACCAATGGGTGAAGATAGATATCAGTTTCCCTCTGCTGAGTGTGTTTCCCTGCTTATCAGTGAGGCACTACTGTACGTTAGTTGGCTGAAAAGTACAGTAAGTGATCAGCAGAGGAGTTAGAAGACTAGAAGGTGGATGTATCAAGCTGTTAGGGTTAGAGGCCATCTGCCCTGATGTGCTGGGCAGTGCAGGGGGTATGCGCCACTTACCTGTGCCAACGATACAGCTCCAGAAGTTGGGGAGAGTGTGTGGCAGGCAAGGTAGTAGGTGCAACCTGACTCAGGCTGGGACTGTGAACAAGCCAATATCAGCAAAGCGCATGTCAGACCCTAGACCTTCCAGGTCACATGATGCTTACTCATGATCCAGGCTTCCTGGCATCACACAGCAGCTTGCACCTACTACCATGACTTCCACACACAGAGAAAACCATTCTATGAATAAATATGTAGATGATAATACATGTGTTCAGTTTTGCTCATATTTTTTATTACATAACATTAAAAGTTAAGTTTCATAGTATATTAAACTCAGGCTTGCTGACTATCTGGCTGCCTCTTCCGGGAAAGGCCGCTAGCTGGGACAACCGGGACAAGTTCCTACCTTTCCAGGAGGTCAGGAGTGGCATCTGATTTTCGGGAGGCTCCCGGCCAAAACGGGAAAGTAGGCATGTATGTCTGAACTATGCAATTGTTGTAAACCTACAAGAGGGCACCAATAACAGTCCATTTCCTGATTTTTTATTTAATTGTTCATGCGATGCAAAGGCTTAATAAGAGTTTCTAAACCAAATATAAATAGTGTAATTGATGCCTATGTATTTTGTTTTTAAAATAATGTTAATGTAATTGTTTTACAAATGCACCCTAAAAAGAACTTTAGAACTTGAGTGAAAGTGGTAAATATTAACTCACAATGAGTTTATCATAATTTTTCACTTGCTAATATCTAAGGCCAAACACTAGTGCTATTAGAGGGTATTGTCAAGAACAGCTCAATTAGCAAAGAGAAAAGACAGTTCATCATTATTTTAAGATTTTAAGGTCATACAATCTGGGAAATTGCAACAACTTTGAAAGTTCCACCAAGTACAGGTACAAACACCATACAGCGCTGTGATGTAACAGGATCTCATGAGGATGAAAGACAGAGGATACATTTATTATAGTCACTGCCCTCAGTAATCACCTATTAATAGCACTTCAGAATAGAGGCCAAATTAATGATAAATTGAGTACAAGCAGCAGACACATCTCACCGCTTACTATTCAGGAGAGACCTAAATCAGATCTTTATTGTAGAATTGCTGCAAGTAAACACTACTATAGGAGAGAAATACAAAGACTCTTGCTTAGGCCAAGGAATACAGGCTGCAGTCATCAGCCCATTTGCAAATTGAACGTGTCTGTTTCCACCTGTCATATTGTGCCACTGCAGGTGGTATAAGGGATGTTAGCTATTTTATATTTATACCCCTTTTCCACCTAAATTCTGTGTCTGACCTGGAGTTGGAACAAAATTCCTATCCCGATCAGATCCGGAATTTTTCAGGCGCCGACTCGGGATATTCCCGAGTCAGCGCCACTCACACCTCAGTCTGGTCTGCATAGACCCGGCTTTTGCGGAGTGAAAGTGGTCGCTTGGAGATGATGTAATCTCCAAGCGCCACTGAAGCCGGACCAATCGGCCGGCTAGCAGCGCACTCCAGGTCATCATGACCCAGAGTGCGCTGTTCTCACAGCAGGGTTTCACAGGCTGCACCCGTGTTAAACCCTGCTAGTTGCCTGGGTTGGATTGCCGGGTCACTCGACCCGGCGATCCAACCCTCTCCCCTTTTACACCAGGGAGCTGCCCGGGTTAACCCTTCAAAAACCCAGATTTTAGCTCCGGTGTAAAAGGGGTATTAGTAACAAAGCAATGCAATAACCATTAACTTCCCCTGACTACTGAAAAAAAGAGCTAAGATTCTATATGAGATTGTCAAACACTGTTTGGATTTGAAATGTCCTTTATTACACTTTCCCAAATATCTTTATAGACTACTAGATGTTGACAAAGTGCTATTACTGCTAATAGATTTGTGATTCTCCTGTTCCATAGACTGACAACATAGACTGACCCTTGATTGACAACAGGAAAAAAGATGATTACACAGTGATACAGGGAAAGTAGGAACTGTCACCTTGCAATTTAGACTCTGTCTCTCAATTTCATGTAAAATCAAAATTATATTATACACCCCAATTAAATGGGGTTTATATGGGGCCGAAGATCAGTCACTAATATTAGGAAAGTCTTAACTGTGCTACAATCACTACACAATGCCATGATGGATGATCTCATTGATCCCAGAGTCCTATGATCTTTAGATGCTGAAAAAGCATTTGATCTGATAACCTGGGATCATCTGTTTGACTCACTTAACCGCTTTTGCCTACCCCCACTCTTTAATGAACTATTACACTCTCTATATTCTTCCCCCATTATTTGAGTCCTCAATGATAAATATTAGTCGGGTAGTGGAGATCCAAACGCAGGCATGCCAAACGGTCAAAACGGGCGTTTTAAGGGCGTGCATAATTAACAAAGCAGCGTCATCGACCACGTCACTTGGTTGTCTTTTAGCCTGAACTGCTCGCATGATTGCGGGAGGAAAATGCTACCACAAGAATTGTGAGCAGTTCATACGCCTTTCGATGCATTCGATTAATCAAATAAATAGCGGAGATGACGTATGATGCGAGCGGCCAAGGGCGTCTTTACAAAGTAGCGAGCGCACGTTTTGTTCGCTCGATCAGACATAGAGGCATCAACAGACCGCAAAGAGCGAGCGCTCAATTTAAATAGCCAGCCCCTTTTTCTGAACGAGCGTCCGCAAATAGCTTCCGGCTCTGAATCAGGCCCTGTGCCCCTTCAAGTCCTGCCTATTTTGCTCTGTGGCCCCTAGATCCTACCTTCCCTGCCTTGCTTTACCATCCTAGATACAACCCTCCCTGCTGTGTGCTTGTACAATGTGTAGCCACAAAGAGAGAAAGATGAGCCTCTCAACCAATCAATATATAAATATATGTTTTTCTTAATCTGGCAGCTGCAAACAGCAGGATCTGCAACCTGCTAATAAGAAAAGACTGCGCAAAATATGTTGAAGCGCTTGGTTGAAAAAGAACAATGGATACTATAAAAGCTATTTAATAAAACACTATAAACATGATACAAATGATTACAAAAATATTGTATTCAGTATTCTAAATTATATGTATCAACTCTTAGTGCTAATACAATATGTATAACTCTGTGTATTAGGGCAGTGCACAGATAATTATCTATAGGGAAGTCCGAGTCATCATAAACCGAGGATTATGCAATGCCTGATACAGCTGGTATGCACACACAATGGCCCTGATTCAGAGCCGGACGCTCTGGCCAGAGCGCTCGCTCTGAATCAGGGCCCACCTCCATTAAAAAGGAGCATCCTCCTGGACACTCATATAGCTGTGGGTCACCACCCACAGCATATACGAGCGTCCAACAAGATGGTCGCCATAGTCTTGACCATCGCGACCATCGGACTTGCGAGTGAAACCCTGTGGTCGGGTTTCTCAACCGCAAGCCCTGGAGTGATTTTGGCTCTATCAGAACCAAAATCACTCCCACTGACATCACTAGTGATGTCAGTGGGGCCGGCTTCAGATGGTAGGCGTTCCCATAGGAACGCCTCCGTCTGGCAGGCACGCCCCCGGCATGCCCACCAAAGGGGGCGTGCTGTCAATCAACATTGACAGCACGCCCCCTTTGGTGCGAGACCCAGAGCGATGGAAAGTCCTTCGCTCGCCGGGTCTCGCGCATGCGCACGACGGAGCTCCCTCCATCGTGCGCATGTGCAGTGGGGAGCATCGACCCACTTGTGAGCGTACTGCCGCTCGCGAGTGGGTCTGAATGACCCCCAATGTCTGTAGATAGATTATTACTTATTGTCATTGTATCTGTGTCATTATGGATATTTTCCAAATACAAAGGGCGTCCTTTTACTCTCAAGTGAACTTTAAACTAATATATTCTCTGGGATGCAAATGTTGAATAGTTCACCAAAGGTATAAGTTATTGACACTGTAGTCAGCAGGGCTGGATTAAGGCTTGTGGGGGCCCTGGGGCAACTAAGTTGTGGGGGCCCCCACCAAGCCACATGGAGCCTACCCTCTCTCCCCCGCCACACAGAGCCTACCCCCACCCTCCCTGATTACTTACCTTCTGGGTCTGTGTTGTGAATGCAGCAGCACAGTCAGCGCTGCTGCATAGAGCGCAGAGCGGCTACTGAGGCCCGATATCAGTGATCAGCGTCATGTACTTGATGTGTCACGCGATGCTGATGAGGGGACTTGGGAGCCCCTCTGCACTCTATGTGGCATCGCTGACTGTGCTGTTGCATTCAGAACACAGGTCAGTGCTCAGCCCCCATCAGTGGACACTGGACACCTGTTCTCCACAGGGTTACCCCAACCCTGTGTGGGCAGGAGCAAATACAGGATTTTCCGGGGGGGGGTTATATACAATATATATATATATACATATATATATATATATATTTTGCAAATGGTGCGGCACTCACGGACAGGAACAATGTCAATGATCAGTGGACACGTCAATAACGTTTCAGTTGCTTTATCCAACTGTCTTCAGAAAGTACAGTTGGATAAAGCAACTGAAACGTTATTGACGTGTCCACTGATCATTGACATTGTTCCTGTCCGTGAGTGCCGCACCATTTGCAAAATATCTAGTTGTTCTGTGGGGGCACCGGGCGAAGTTAACATTTTTTGAGCGGAGTGCCGGTCCATTGCGATATTATATATATATATATATATATAAATGGGTAACATGGACCCCGGCACTCCAGTGCTCCACAGAGTATACTGCTCTGGTACCCTCACCAAGGGACATTACCTCCACAATCCAACAAAGTAACTGATTGGCGGCACTCGGAGACTGTTCAATGGTGAATAACATACCCCATAACTGGGGGCTTTATTAAAGAGTCTATGTTTCGGGGATCGAACCACCTTCCTCAGGACTGATATATATATATATATTTTTGTATTATTTTTTTTTTACTATTTCTGCACGTATGTATTGAACACTCATATACATATAAATGTAGCAAACATATATAATATATATATAAAATACACACATACATACACACTAACACACATATACAGTATACCATACATACACACTAATACATATACAGTATATACACACACATAAACTAATACATACACACATATGCAGTATACACACACATAAACACATACATACACACTAACATACACACAGCCATATACACAAACACTACCACATATATACACATTAACACATACATACACATATATACACAATTAAACAGTAAACATATACAGTATACAAGCACATACATACACACATAGCAGTATACACACACATTAACACAAACATACACATATATACACAATAAAACAGTACACATACACTTACTTTATATGCAGCTGCTGGTCACATCCTTAGGCTACGCCCCCTCGTGCCGTAATGCCACGATTTTTGGGTAATTTGGGGGCGGGGCTTGTCATATTGGCTCTGTCCCCTCCGGTCATGTTAGCAGGGGGAATTGGTCCTTCAGGGGGGGTTTCTAGCTTCTCAGAACCCCCCCTTGCATGCTCTAGAGGTGGGGTCCCCTCTGTGTGTGGGGGCCCCTGGACAACTGCCTTTGTCGGCCCCCCTTAATCCAGCCCTGGTAGTCAGCCATATGTGTTAATGGCACAATACCTGTTGAGAACACACACTCACCCCAGATAGTCCTGTGTGGGGTGCAGCGCTTCATCATCTGACAATGAGAGCACATTCTGTGTGTTTTGATAGAAGGCACAATCTGTCTCAATCTCAAATTGCCGGTTACCCGAGCAATGACTTTCAGATGTCTGTATGGTGCAGCACTCTGCAGCCTGTCAGCGGGAATGCCAGCCTCCGATGGTGGCTATTGGTATATTTTATCTCAATTAACAGTTTAGCAGCTACCTGATTATCTATGGTAGTCCGGCTGCAGATCAAACACCTGTTCCCGGAGAGCTCAATGTCGGGGAGGTGTGCAGGTGGTGAACAGTTTTCTATCGGCTCAATATGAAGATGGCAATCTCATAGACAGTATGCAAATGCATATCCTGTGCACAAATGGTCCAACAGAGCTGTTATGATATTACCTGATGCATTTCTCCAGGTTTGGGGGTCTGGGTTTCTTTAGAAGGTATGTTTGTACAATGTCTAGCCAACCTTGTCATGTGCTTCTAATAAACTTTTTATACCAACATGAAAATCGTGGGTTGGTGCATGTGAACATGCATCAACCCAGGATTTTTTCAGTGTAAATGGATCCACCCAGGTCCAGGAACCTGGGGTCAAACTCTGGTAGCTTAGGAGGTTGGCAAAGGATAGTTCCCATGTCACACTGTAGTGTATATTGTGCAATCCAGGTCACGATGACCCTTGTCATGCCGCATGCTGCTCGATTGGTTTCAGTGGCGTTTGGAGATTACATCATCTCCAAGTGTCCACTGCAACCAGGGCCAGCCCAACTAGCATGGAGCAGCACTACATAGTGAGGTGAGAGGGAGGGGGAGCGGGAGGGGGAGATCAGAGTGCAGATTACCTGTGCCAGAAGTGCCAGGTCATTGTAGACATGGCTTTGGTGTGGATGGTGTATATCAACATTCCTAAGTCCAT
This sequence comes from Taudactylus pleione, assembly GCA_031769625.1. Taxonomy (NCBI): domain Eukaryota; kingdom Metazoa; phylum Chordata; class Amphibia; order Anura; family Myobatrachidae; genus Taudactylus; species Taudactylus pleione. The sequence goes on along the minus strand of JAUIMM010000144.1, from coordinate 4,751,336 downwards.
AAGGATAAACACATAATATGCCAGGATACCAGAGTATGGAAGCTGGGAAGGTAATAGCCAGGGCTAGAAAGTACATACATATATACTGGAGGTAACAATGCACCTTATTTACAGTTTTATCATACACTGTTTCCCATAGAAAGAATCCCAGTACTGAGAGGTTCCTGCTAAAACTTGGATAGAAATCTCTACTACTAGTCCCAGCACCTGCATGAGCAGGACACCTGTATATTACAGAGATCAGTCACAGCATCGGAAGCACAATCAACACTTGTTCCAGTTCCATTTTGTTTTTTTTATCACTTCCACAGACCTATTTGTGCCTTTCTTTTATACTGTATTTTATGTTCTAATATTTTGATGGTATATTTTAACATGGATGATATTAATTTTATTAAAAAACAGATAAAATTTATATTTTAAACCAGACAAATATTCTAAGATAAATGGTATTTTCTCTCTTGTTTGTTGTATACTATAGTATTAGGTGTCGGTAGTAGCACAGCCTTATGCCATGATAGTAACATATAAAGTTTCAAAAATGTAAATAATCATTTCAGGCAATTTTTGGGGGGTTTCCACATACACATTGTTTATTACACTGGTGCAGAGGATAAGCTATAGATGTTTCTCCTCTCCTGTCCTTAACAAGATTAATTTATGTAAAACACTTGTCACATTCAAAAAATTAAAATGTTCTCACATGTAAACATACAGAAGTTATACAAGTTAACCCACTTAAGAAACATTTGCTACATTCAGGCCCTTAGAGTGATTCCTGATGTGATTCATATGTGTTATTTTGCTATTAAAACACTTGCTGCATTCAGAGCATTTAAATGTCTTCTCTCCTGTGTGAATCCTCTGATGTCTAACAAGTACTTGCTTGGTGGTAAAACACTTGCGACATTCAGAGCATTTATGTGGTTTCTCTCCTGTGTGAATCCTCTGATGTGTAGAAAGATTTAACTTGGTGATAAAACACTTGCTACATTCAGAACATTTATGTGGCCTCTCTCCTGTGTGAATCTTCTGATGTGTAACAAGATTTGACTTGTTAGCAAAACACTTGCTACATTCAGAGCATTTATATGGTTTCTCTCCTGTGTGAATCATCTGATGTATGACAAGTTGTTGCTTGGTTGTAAAACACTTGCTACATTCAGAGCAATTAAACAGCTTTACTCCAGTATGAATCATCTGATGTCTAACAAGTAGGTGCTTGGTGATAAAACACTTGCTGCACTCAGAACATGTAAATGGTTTCTCTCCTGTGTGACTCCTCTGATGTATGATAAGATATGATTTATGTGTAAAGCTTTGGTCACACTCAGAGCATAGATGAGCTTTCTTTCCTATGAGACTCATCATGTATTAGATGAGAAATTAATTAGCTGTAAAGGTTTTTCTTTTCAGAAAATGATAGTAGCTTTATCAAATCCTCCAGTAGAATAAAATAATGTTTTTATTTTGCTTGATCAGAGAAAAATGTTACTTTTCACAACGTCTTCTAATATTCATAGTGCAGATTCTGCTCCGTATTTGACCTATAAGGAAAAATGTAAATTATTAAAAGAATAAAATTTACTAGGTTACATCTATTATTAGAGTTATAGTGTTATATTTTATTAGGAACATTATATATATATATATATATATATATATATAAACAAACCTAAAAACTATGACCCGATCATTTAAAATTGTTCTAAAATTGTAATATGTTATTAAATTGCTATATCCTAATTTCCAGTCAGATGTGCAGCACAGAGACCTCTACACTCCTGCAGCAGATAAATACTTGATATAAAATACACAGTCTATTATTGTTTCAATAACCATACTGTAATCCTCATACTGTGACCTTAGAATGTGCAGATTATACATTGCTCATCCCCTGCACTGACCATAGATGGGTAACACATGCTACTCATACTGTCACACCTACTGTCAGCTGATGCACCAGGATGTCACCATTATCTCTGCACACACCATAGGAATGGGGATAATGTGACCATCTCACAGTCACTGCTCAGTGTGATATGTGCAGTGGAATAAGTGATCATTGTTATAGGAGATAAGCAGGTTTTAAAAGGTAAATAAGAATATTTGTGTTAGAGACATGGGGAGGTTTGGTGTAAGGGCCTAGGGTACATCACAAAAGGTGGAGAAACTATGATAAACAAACTTGACTTAATAGTTTGTATTAAAAACCAAATATGCATGTGCCCAGCAGCATATGTGCATTTGTGTAAGACTGAGGGGCAGGTTTAATTTGACACAATATTATCCCTTAAATTCAGATGCTGCCTCAGGTGAATAAAGATATATCTGAGTTAGATGGACCCTTTGGGGATTAAACCCACAGATTCAAACACTTATTACTGAGTCTATGGGTTACCACATGCTACCTCCGGCCTTCTCACACTGGGAAACTGATATTTAGTCATGGAAATAACTACCACAGGTACAATAGGTGCAGCTGCTATGGGGCCAGAGCTCAGGGGGCTCATCATTCTTGTCAAAGCTAAAAGTGATATATACTTGTTTCACCAGAGGGTGGTACATTAGGGCCCTTACACACTTTTGCTGTGGAGCCTTTAAATACCTAGTTATGCCCCTCCAACTAAATGAATAGCTCTGGCTAGAGCTTTATCTACATGGAAAACATTGTGGGTAATTGAATATGCCTATTAGTGTACCCAAACTATATATAACAGTAACAAATATATAGTAACATTATGCACTGAGCAATATGTAAAATACTTTGTTAGAACTGCCACCTAAATATCCCTTTATAAATACTTACCTTATGCACAGAGTAATATCATATAAACTATAAAGGAGCTGCCACCTAGATACCTCTTTATATATACTAACCTGATGCACAGAGTAATATGTAAGATACTATGATGGAGCTGCCACCTAGATACCCCTTTATATATACTAACCTGATGCACAAAGTATATGTAAGATACTATGATGGAGCTGCCACCTAGATACCTCACATCTGCGCATTCGTATGGGTTGTAATGCGCATGCGCCAACTAGTCAGTGCAGTCGGAAATCGTGTGCTCGCAAAATAGCGAGTGCCTGCTAATTTGAGTGACAGAATGAGGCGTTTGTGGGTGGTAACAGGGGAAGGTGCTTGAAAACGGGTAGTGGAGATCCAAACGCAGGCATGCCAAACGGTCAAAACGGGCGTTTTAAGGGCGTGCATAATTAACAAAGCAGCGTCATCGACCACGTCACTTGGTTGTCTTTTAGTCTGAACTGCTCACATGATTGCGGGAGGAAAATGCTACCACAAGAATTGTGAGCAGTTCATACGCCTTTCGATGCACTCGATTAATCAAATAAATAGCGGAGATGACGTATGATGCGAGCGGCCAAGGGCGTCTTTACAAAGTAGCGAGCGCATGTTTTGTTCGCTCGATCAGACATAGAGGCATCAACAGACCGCAAAGAGCGAGCGCTCAATTTAAATAGCCAGCCCCTTTTTCTGAACGAGCGTCCGCAAATAGCGTCCGGCTCTGAATCAGGCCCTGTGCCCCTTCAAGTCCTGCCTACTTTGCTCTGTGGCCCCTAGATCCTACCTTCCCAGCCTTGCTTTACCATCCTAGATACAACCCTCCCTGCTGTGTGCTTGTACAATGTGTAGCCACAAAGAGAGAAAGATGAGCCTCTCAACCAATCAATATATAAATATATGTTTTTCTTAATCTGGCAGCTGCAAACAGCAGGATCTGCAACCTGCTAATAAGAAAAGACTGCGCAAAATATGTTGAAGCGCTTGGTTGAAAAAGAACAATGGATACTATAAAAGCTATTTAATAAAACACTATAAACATGATACAAATGATTACAAAAATATTGTATTCAGTATTCTAAATTATATGTATCAACTCTTAGTGCTAATACAATATGTATAACTCTGTGTATTAGGGCAGTGCACAGATAATTATCTATAGGGAAGTCCGAGTCATCATAAACCGAGGATTATGCAATGCCTGATACAGCTGGTATGCACACACAATGGCCCTGATTCAGAGCCGGACGCTCTGACCAGAGCGCTCGCTCTGAATCAGGGCCCACCTCCATTAAAAAGGAGCATCCTCCTGGACACTCGTATAGCTGTGGGTCACCACCCACAGCATATACGAGCGTCCAACAAGATGGTCGCCATAGTCTTGACCATCGCGACCATCAGACTTGCGAGTGAAACCCTGTGGTCGGGTTTCTCAACCGCAAGCCCTGGAGTGATTTTGGCTCTATCAGAACCAAAATCACTCCCACTGACATCACTAGTGATGTCAGTGGGGCCGGCTTCAGATGGTAGGCGTTCCCATAGGAACGCCTCCGTCTGGCAGGCACGCCCCCGGCATGCCCACCAAAGGGGGCGTGCTGTCAATCAACCCAGAGCGATGGAAAGTCCTTCGCTCGCCGGGTCTCGCGCATGCGCACGACGGAGCTCCCTCCATCGTGCACATGTGCAGTGGGGAGCATTGACCCACTTGCGAGCGTACTGCCGCTCGCGAGTGGGTCTGAATGACCCCCAATGTCTGTAGATAGATTATTACTTATTATCATTGTATCTGTGTCATTATGGATATTTTCCAAATACAAAGGGCGTCCTTTTACTCTCAAGTGAACTTTAAACTAATATATTCTCTGGGATGCAAATGTTGAATAGTTCACCAAAGGTATAAGTTATTGACACTGTAGTCAGCAGGGCTGGATTAAGGCTTGTGGGGGCCCTGGGGCAACTAAGTTGTGGGGGCCCCCACCAAGCCACATGGAGCCTACCCTCTCTCCCCCGCCACACGGAGCCTACCCCCACCCTCCCTGATTACTTACCTTCTGGGTCTGTGTTGTGAATGCAGCAGCACAGTCAGCGCTGCTGCATAGAGCGCAGAGCGGCTACTGAGGCCCGATATCAGTGATCAGCGTCATGTACTTGATGTGTCACGCGATGCTGATGAGGGGACTTGGGAGCCCCTCTGCACTCTATGTGGCATCGCTGACTGTGCTGTTGCATTCAGAACACAGGTCAGTGCTCAGCCCCCATCAGTGGACACTGGACACCTGTTCTCCACAGGGTTACCCCAACCCTGTGTGGGCAGGAGCAAATACCGGATTTTCCGGGGGGGGTTATATACAATATATATATATATATATATATATATATATTTTGCAAATGGTGCGGCACTCACGGACAGGAACAATGTCAATGATCAGTGGACACGTCAAAAACGTTTCAGTTGCTTTATCCAACTGTCTTCAGAAAGTACAGTTGGATAAAGCAACTGAAACGTTATTGACGTGTCCACTGATCATTGACATTGTTCCTGTCCGTGAGTGCCGCACCATTTGCAAAATATCTAGTTGTTCTGTGGGGGCACCGGGCGAAGTTAACATTTTTTGAGCGGAGTGCCGGTCCATTGCGATATTATATATATATATATATATATATATATGGGTAACATGGACCCCGGCACTCCAGTGCTCCACAGAGTATACTGCTCTGGTACCCTCACCAAGGGACATTACCTCCACAATCCAACAAAGTAACTGATTGGCGGCACTCGGAGACTGTTCAATGGTGAATACCATACCCCATAACTGGGGGCTTTATTAAAGAGTCTATGTTTCGGGGATCGAACCACCTTCCTCAGGACTGATATATATATATATATTTTTGTATTATTTTTTTTTTACTATTTCTGCACGTATGTATTGAACACTCATATACATATAAATGTAGCAAACATATATAATATATATATAAAATACACACATACATACACACTAACACACATATACAGTATACCATACATACACACTAATACATATACAGTATATACACACACATAAACTAATACATACACACATATGCAGTATACACACACATAAACACATACATACACACTAACATACACACAGCCATATACACAAACACTACCACATATATACACATTAACACATACATACACATATATACACAATTAAACAGTAAACATATACAGTATACAAGCACATACATACACACATAGCAGTATACACACACATTAACACAAACATACACATATATACACAATAAAACAGTACACATACACTTACTTTATATGCAGCTGCTGGTCACATCCTTAGGCTACGCCCCCTCGTGCCGTAATGCCACGATTTTTGGGTAATTTGGGGGCGGGGCTTGTCATATTGGCTCTGTCCCCTCCGGTCATGTTAGCAGGGGGAATTGGTCCTTCAGGGGGGGTTTCTAGCTTCTCAGAACCCCCCCTTGCATGCTCTAGAGGTGGGGTCCCCTCTGTGTGTGGGGGCCCCTGGACAACTGCCTTTGTCGGCCCCCCTTAATCCAGCCCTGGTAGTCAGCCATATGTGTTAATGGCACAATACCTGTTGAGAACACACACTCACCCCAGATAGTCCTGTGTGGGGTGCAGCGCTTCATCATCTGACAATGAGAGCACATTCTGTGTGCTTTGATAGAAGGCACAATCTGTCTCAATCTCAAATTGCCGGTTACCCAAGCAATGACTTTCAGATGTCTGTATGGTGCAGCACTCTGCAGCCTGTCAGCGGGAATGCCAGCCTCCGATGGTGGCTATTGGTATATTTTATCTCAATTAACAGTTTAGCAGCTACCTGATTATCTATGGTAGTCCGGCTGCAGATCAAACACCTGTTCCCGGAGAGCTCAATGTCGGGGAGGTGTGCAGGTGGTGAACAGTTTTCTATCGGCTCAATATGAAGATGGCAATCTCATAGACAGTATGCAAATGCATATCCTGTGCACAAATGGTCCAACAGAGCTGTTATGATATTACCTGATGCATTTCTCCAGGTTTGGGGGTCTGGGTTTCTTTAGAAGGTATGTTTGTACAATGTCTAGCCAACCTTGTCATGTGCTTCTAATAAACTTTTTATACCAACATGAAAATCGTGGGTTGGTGCATGTGAACATGCATCAACCCAGGATGTTTTCAGTGTAAATGGATCCACCCAGGTCCAGGAACCTGGGGTCAAACTCTGGTAGCTTAGGAGGTTGGCAAAGGATAGTTCCCATGTCACACTGTAGTGTATATTGTGCAATCCAGGTCACGATGACCCTTGTCATGCCGCATGCTGCTCGATTGGTTTCAGTGGCGTTTGGAGATTACATCATCTCCAAGTGTCCACTGCAACCAGGGCCAGCCCAACTAGCATGGAGCAGCACTACATAGTGAGGTGAGAGGGAGGGGGAGCGGGAGGGGGAGATCAGAGTGCAGATTACCTGTGCCAGAAGTGCCAGGTCATTGTAGACATGGCTTTGGTGTGGATGGTGTATATCAACATTCCTAAGTCCATAAGGATAAACACATAATATGCCAGGATACCAGAGTATGGAAGCTGGGAAGGTAATAGCCAGGGCTAGAAAGTACATACATATATACTGGAGGTAACAATGCACCTTATTTACAGTTTTATCATACACTGTTTCCCATAGAAAGAATCCCAGTACTGAGAGGTTCCTGCTAAAACTTGGATAGAAATCTCTACTACTAGTCCCAGCACCTGCATGAGCAGGACACCTGTATATTACAGAGATCAGTCACAGCATCGGAAGCACAATCAACACTTGTTCCAGTTCCATTTTGTTTTTTTTATCACTTCCACAGACCTATTTGTGCCTTTCTTTTATACTGTATTTTATGTTCTAATATTTTGATGGTATATTTTAACATGGATGATATTAATTTTATTAAAAAACAGATAAAATTTATATTTTAAACCAGACAAATATTCTAAGATAAATGGTATTTTCTCTCTTGTTTGTTGTATACTATAGTATTAGGTGTCGGTAGTAGCACAGCCTTATGCCATGATAGTAACATATAAAGTTTCAAAAATGTAAATAATCATTTCAGGCAATTTTTGGGGGGTTTCCACATACACATTGTTTATTACACTGGTGCAGAGGATAAGCTATAGATGTTTCTCCTCTCCTGTCCTTAACAAGATTAATTTATGTAAAACACTTGTCACATTCAAAAAATTAAAATGTTCTCACATGTAAACATACAGAAGTTATACAAGTTAACCCACTTAAGAAACATTTGCTACATTCAGGCCCTTAGAGTGATTCCTGATGTGATTCATATGTGTTATTTTGCTATTAAAACACTTGCTGCATTCAGAGCATTTAAATGTCTTCTCTCCTGTGTGAATCCTCTGATGTCTAACAAGTACTTGCTTGGTGGTAAAACACTTGCGACATTCAGAGCATTTATGTGGTTTCTCTCCTGTGTGAATCCTCTGATGTGTAGAAAGATTTAACTTGGTGATAAAACACTTGCTACATTCAGAACATTTATGTGGCCTCTCTCCTGTGTGAATCTTCTGATGTGTAACAAGATTTGACTTGTTAGCAAAACACTTGCTACATTCAGAGCATTTATATGGTTTCTCTCCTGTGTGAATCATCTGATGTATGACAAGTTGTTGCTTGGTTGTAAAACACTTGCTACATTCAGAGCAATTAAACAGCTTTACTCCAGTATGAATCATCTGATGTCTAACAAGTAGGTGCTTGGTGATAAAACACTTGCTGCACTCAGAACATGTAAATGGTTTCTCTCCTGTGTGACTCCTCTGATGTATGATAAGATATGATTTATGTGTAAAGCTTTGGTCACACTCAGAGCATAGATGAGCTTTCTTTCCTATGAGACTCATCATGTATTAGATGAGAAATTAATTAGCTGTAAAGGTTTTTCTTTTCAGAAAATGATAGTAGCTTTATCAAATCCTCCAGTAGAATAAAATAATGTTTTTATTTTGCTTGATCAGAGAAAAATGTTACTTTTCACAACGTCTTCTAATATTCATAGTGCAGATTCTGCTCCGTATTTGACCTATAAGGAAAAATGTAAATTATTAAAAGAATAAAATTTACTAGGTTACATCTATTATTAGAGTTATAGTGTTATATTTTATTAGGAACATTATATATATATATATATATATATATATATTAACAAACCTAAAAACTATGACCCGATCATTTAAAATTGTTCTAAAATTGTAATATGTTATTAAATTGCTATATCCTAATTTCCAGTCAGATGTGCAGCACAGAGACCTCTACACTCCTGCAGCAGATAAATACTTGATATAAAATACACAGTCTATTATTGTTTCAATAACCATACTGTAATCCTCATACTGTGACCTTAGAATGTGCAGATTATACATTGCTCATCCCCTGCACTGACCATAGATGGGTAACACATGCTACTCATACTGTCACACCTACTGTCAGCTGATGCACCAGGATGCCGCCATTATCTCTGCACACACCATAGGAATGGGGATAATGTGACCATCTCACAGTCACTGCTCAGTGTGATATGTGCAGTGGAATAAGTGATCATTGTTATAGGAGATAAGCAGGTTTTAAAAGGTAAATAAGAATATTTGTGTTAGAGACATGGGGAGGTTTGGTGTAAGGGCCTAGGGTACATCACAAAAGGTGGAGAAACTATGATAAACAAACTTGACTTAATAGTTTGTATTAAAAACCAAATATGCATGTGCCCAGCAGCATATGTGCATTTGTGTAAGACTGAGGGGCAGGTTTAATTTGACACAATATTATCCCTTAAATTCAGATGCTGCCTCAGGTGAATAAAGATATATCTGAGTTAGATGGACCCTTTGGGGATTAAACCCACAGATTCAAACACTTATTACTGAGTCTATGGGTTACCACATGCTACCTCCGGCCTTCTCACACTGGGAAACTGATATTTAGTCATGGAAATAACTACCACAGGTACAATAGGTGCAGCTGCTATGGGGCCAGAACTCAGGGGGCTCATCATTCTTGTCAAAGCTAAAAGTGATATATACTTGTTTCACCAGAGGGTGGTACATTAGGGCCCTTACACACTTTTGCTGTGGAGCCTTTAAATACCTAGTTATGCCCCTCCAACTAAATGAATAGCTCTGGCTAGAGCTTTATCTACATGGAAAACATTGTGGGTAATTGAATATGCCTATTAGTGTACCCAAACTATATATAACAGTAACAAATATATAGTAACATTATGCACTGAGCAATATGTAAAATACTTTGTTAGAACTGCCACCTAAATATCCCTTTATAAATACTTACCTTATGCACAGAGTAATATCTAATAAACTATAAAGGAGCTGCCACCTAGATACCTCTTTATATATACTAACCTGATGCACAGAGTAATATGTAAGATACTATGATGGAGCTGCCACCTATATACCTCTTTATATATACTAACCTGATGAACAGAGTAATATGTAAGATAATATGATGGAGCTGCCACCCCGATACCCCTTAGTAAATACTAACCTGATGCACAGTTATATGTACGATTCTATAAAGCAGCTGCCACCTAGATACCCCTTTTTATATACTAGCCTAATGCAATAAGTAATATATTATTTGCTATTAAGGAGCTTCCAACTAGATACCCCTTTATTAATTCTAAACTGATTCACATAGTAATATATTAGATACTATGAAGGAGCTGTTACCTAGATACCCCTTTATATATATTCTACTGACCTGATGTACAGAGTAATATGTAGAATATTGTGATGGAGCTGCACCTAGATACCCCTTTATATATAATGACCTGATGCACAGTGTTCTATATAAGATACTATGATGGAGATGTCACCTAGATACTCCTTTATATATACTAACCTGATGCACAGAGTAATATATTAGATACTATGAAGGAGCTGTTACCTCGATACCTCTTTGTGTGTCTATGACTTTTACTCTTTTTTTCTCCATTAGAATATTTTTTTATTATTTTTTATTATTTGCTGTGGAGATTCTATGAATGGTCATACATGAATTAATAATAATAATGATATTCTTTAGTTATATTGAAAACTATTCCTTGAAAATATTAATACATTTATTTAAAATTAAATTAGATTAAGATTAAAATAATATATAACAAAATTATTTGTAGTATGATATAATAAATAGTATTTTGATCATTAATCATATTCAAAAGACAGTTACTAATAGTGATGTTTGTGACTGTCATATATAAGGTTTAATTGGTGTTATATTCACTCATTATAATTAATAATTTTTATCAAGTGTAATAATAGGAAAAATATGGAAAAAATATGGAAAAAAAATGTAAAATATTTTTGTGTAATATTAGTGACATAAATCATTTCAAAAGTGCTAAAATCAGTGAAAGTGTTAAAATGTTAAGACAATAGGATAGTGTTTGAGGAAAGCATAGGATCTTAGGGTCTCATTCAGACCCGCTCGCAAGCGCCTGAGCACTCACAATTGGGTAAAAGTTTTGCTTTGCGCATGCGCCACGGCCACACTGTGCGTGCGCAAGCCCCAGAGTGAGAGAGAAATTCTCTCGCTCCAGGGCACACTACAAAAGGGGCGGCTGTTGATGTTGATCGACAGCTCGCCCCATTTTGTAGGTGCAGTGGGGGGTGGTTTCACAAACGGAGGCGTTCCCAAGCTAATGCCTGCCATTTGTGAGCGAGATCACCAGTGATGTCAGTGGGAGAGCTTCCGGCTCTATTAGAGCCAGAAGCTTTCTGGGGCTTGTGGCAGATGAGACCCTACCACAAGGGTCTCGTTGCAAGCCCCGATGGTCGCGAGGGTCTTGACCTTCGCGACCGTCAACCTGGTCGCTCGTTAAGGCTCTGGGTGGTAACCCACAGCCTAGTGAGTGGCCAGGAGGCCGGATCAATGTTTAGATGCGGCCGTCCTCATTCAGAGCGAGTGCTCGCATTTTGCGAGCGGCTCTGAATGAGGTCCTTAGTCCTATGCATATATCCTGTGTAAATATAAGACTAAATAAAAGTGTTTATATCAAATCTCATATCCTTGTGGATGTGATAAACTGTTGTGACTGTGAGTGATATCCCCATAATTGAATATTACTGATAGAGTAACATTAAAGTGGACAAAAGGTCTATGATCTTTGATTTATGTTTCATAAATCAGAATATTTTGTAAATGCAGATTCCCTTTATACCCATAAAATACAACATTTAGTAAAATAATAATTTTAATATTGTGATATGAGATGGAAGTTTATATCTGAGATAATCCCTCTAAAAAAGTTTAAAAACAAAAATAAAATAAATGAGAAAGTGCTAGTGCAAATATGTAATAATCAAAAATGTATCTAAATATTAAAATTCTTATATTGAATGTGTGTTGGATAGTGAGTTTCCAAGTGTATCAAGGTCCTAAGAATGGTATTCAGATCCCCGTTCTTTAGGGGGAATAAGTATACTGTTAATTAATCTAAAAAGACTGTAGAATTATTGTTTTCATTCAGTTCTTTGGTGATGATTGTGTTCATCATGTAAATCATTTTTGGTTCTCTTTGTGCTAACTCTTTCTTCAAATCTCCTCTTCTGATCCCCAGCTGGACCTTTTCCATTCCAAAAGCTTTCAGATATTTTGGATTACCTCTTCGTTCCATCAGAAAATGTTAAGCCATGCTGGTAAATTGTTTCATTTTAGTTCTCTTTCTCAGCATTCCTGATGTTTCCCACATGTTCTAGTATTCTTTATTTTAGTTTTCTACTTCTCATTCCTATGTATCTTTTTTGAGATTCACATTCCAAGCAGTATATTACACCTTGGATATTGCAATTGATATATCCCTTTATTTTGTTGAAATATCCGCATCTGTCTATATACTTTTTGGTCTTTTTCATGTAACTGCAAGCTTTGCAGTGACCACATGAATAACTTCCTTCAAGTTTATCTTTTTTCTTTAAAATGTACTAGTCTAACACCAATATTTTGTGATTTTCTCCAACTTATGTTAATTTGATTTCCTATTTGTTTGGCAAGTTCTTCGTCGGTAAGTAATACATGCCAATGTTTTTGTAGTATGTCACATATATCTTTCCATTGGTTGCAATATGTACCAATGAAACTAGTTTTTTTCAGTTGTAGATTCCTCACTTTTTATCCTTGGTACTAATAGATCTTTTATGTTTTTTTGCTTTGCCTATTTGTGTGCTCTCTTGATGTTTCTTCTGCTATATCCCTATTTAATAGGCATGTTTCAAGTTCTTTTGTTCTTACTTCAAAGGTTTCCATAGCCAAGCAATTCCTCTGTGTTCTTAGCATCTCTCCTTTGGGGATTCCATTTCTGGTTGCTATATTGTGAGAGCTCTCAAAATTTAATATATTATTCGTAGCAGTGGGTTTTCGAAAGACATCTGTTTCTATGTTTCCTAATTCTGTAATTTTTATGGTGAGATCCAGGAAAGTAATTTTTTTTTGGCTCATCTCCATTGTGAGTTTAAGATTGAAGGGGTTATTGTTTAGTTCTTCTATGAATTCTTTAAACAGATCTTGTGGTCCCTCCCAAATTATTAGGAGGTCATCAATGTAGCGATTCCAGGCTATAATTATTATAATTAATGTATGACCATTCATAGAATCTCCATAGCAAATAATAAAAAATAATAAAAAAATATTCTAATAGAGAAAAAAAGAGTAAAATTCCTAGATATACTCCCTATTGATGATTGCTAAGTTTGAGGTACTTAAACCAAGGTAGGGCAGCGACTCGGCTTGCCCTAAGGAAGATGGACATCTGGCAAAATAAATATTGGCTCTTGCACATCCATACTGCTGAATTACAGTATTGATGGTCTATACATGCAGTGAACCTGTCTGCACCAGCTCGCTATTATAGTGCACGAGTCCAGAGTACAGGGGACTCCTGAGAATCAGCAGCAGGCAGTGTCAAACCCACAGTGGACAATACCAGAACCATGAGGCTGCATTCTCATATGGCAATCACAGTCTAAGATAGGGAGGGGGATCAACAGTGGTGGGCAATATCAGACCCGCATCTGCATTCTCACACTGCCTATGATAGGAAGGGGGATTATTACACCAGCGAAGAATTTTATTTACAATAACCGCATGAAATGGGATTAACACCATATGAAACAGGGACATTGTAAAAGATCAATCACATCTCATGTTACCATCATCAAAGGGGGAATAACAATCTATAAAATAGATGTTACCCATTCTATGCAGAAAATGACCAGATGGATAATAAGTGTGTAATATTATCCTCATGTTGTTATAGACATATGAATAAATAGGTAACACTAAGGAATGTTACAAACATCTTATATTTGTATCATACCATCACCAATCAACCTGTCCCCCCATCCTCTCTTCCTGAATTCTAACTTTTTCAAATATCAACTTGAAAAGGAAACAGTAACATTAATATCATTTGTGGACCTCAGTAACATTGAAACAATACATAGTTTACAATGTTACAATTGCTCTGATATTGCATTAATAAATAAATTAACTAATGTTCAAAGAAGACAGTAATGCATAACTATACTGATAAATTACATCAATAATATATCGATAAATTCCATGTGAAAAGTAGAGTACCAAAAATCATATGGTTCTGCACACTGCCCTAACTAAAGGATATACAAAAACATGATAAAATACAGAGCAATTAATACAAATAGTACTGTGATTCAGCTGAATGGATTTTTCCATTTAAATATTAATACACTTTTTCCATTCTACCAGCACCGTTTCTACTATATATATATTTAATATATGCTTGTGATCTTAATTAAACATTTAATAAAGGTTATATTTTAACTACTATTCAAGGAGCATCCAATTTCCAATAAGGTCCTGGAGTGCACGTTTGAAGTCTCACACTATATATTTTTTCTTTTGAACCTTTATAAGCTTATAAATTTTAGATTATAAGCTTGCGGGTAGGGCCCTCTTTCCTTTATGTCTGTTACTACCCAGTTTGGTTCTATTAATGTTATTTCCATTTGTAAAGCACAATGGAATATGCTGCGTTAATAATGAAACTGTTAATAATAAATAATAATTACATAACACTTTATATATAGCAACCAGATGCACAGAGTAATATGTAAACTACTATTAAATTTTAATTATACTAATAAAAAAAGAAAATATTGTAAATATTTTGGATACAATTATAAAGATTATCTAGAATTGTTAGCCACATAAAACCACTGTATTGGTAGGGAGCAATGAGATGTGTAAATTGATAGATAAAAAAAATCTCACATAATAACAAAAGAAAAAGAAATATAAATTGCATACTGTGGATTATATTGTTGACAGAGAATATATAGATACATAATACATAACAGATACAATAATTCTAATAGAGAACATATAAGTTTATTACATAGATGATCCCTAAATTTTACTAACATACAAAAAGTAATATATGCAATGTCTATGTGTGTATCAATATATTCTTATGTATGATATAATTACCTTATTTTGGAGATTATTTCATTTGTATGTTTCTTATTTCTTTCTTCTTCCAGCTCCAACATGCAACTAAACCAGTAGCTCCTCCATCAATTATCAGTAGTCTGATACAGCCTATTTATAGTCATTCCTCCCCCATCTCTCTCCAGTAGTTCCCAGGATGACCAGAAGGATTTCTTACACTAGGAGGTGACATGTAAATTAGGGTCTTATAAAATTAGTACATTTTCATTTAGCAAAGCAGCTTCCCGTGCCTAGCTCATTGTCTTGAAAAAGAGGTGTAAATATTCCTAAAGTAACTTACTACAATGGGAAATGCTAATTACACCTTAGCAGGGGTAACACCTTGTATTCTAATTAGCTCATAGAAGCCTCTGGCCTCCCGTTATGTCACCAAAGGGACCTTTTGTATAGGAGTCCCTATTGTCTGGGCAGAGTTTCAGCAGAAAAACCTGTTCTATATATCAGCAGGAACCTCACAATGATTCATTGTACATAATAACACACACACACACACCCTGATGACGATGCATTAAAATGGCATCAAAATGTTGGAATTAGATTCCTGACTAAAAGTCAAATGTTTTAAATCTAAATAAAATTATATTTCTCATTATCTTAAAGACATTGTGATATAAAGGCTTATTATAAGTTTCTTAGACACATAAAAAAAGTGTTGTTAATGTGTGAATTTATTTTTGAAAGGAGAATTTTAATGTAATATAACTTTTAAATCCCCCCCCCAACAAGTAGTTTTATTTTAGTACTTGAGTCAAAGTTAGAGGTAATAATTAATTATGTTTCTCATTATCTTAAATATATTGTAATACAAAGGCTTACATGTAAACCTTAAAGGAATTCCGCACTGGATAATATACTGCCATTATGTAATAGATATCTCTGTGTGTGTAACTTACTAGAGACTAATTGGTGTTGTAAAATATTCACTATATTCCCATTTAGTCATATGACCTCAGTCACAAAGGAGGCCTGAGTAGGTTCTGGACACATACAAACGGTTACCCGTGGCACTATAAATCAGGCATTTTATATCATATATGCTAATTCAGGGGTGTCATGCTATAGATAGCATCAGTGTACTACTCACAACTTGATACCAGGTGTATCATTCTGGATATTCGCTTCCATTACATGTGTTATTTATAACAATATTATGGTTTAAATGTATCCAGCGGTATGAGGATGTCACTTTATTGGTGCTATGAAACAACATGATTATATAGATCTACCTATTCTATTTCTCTATTGACTGTGGCCAATCTCAATCAGTAATTCTCTCATCAAGTGTCCAATGCTGATGTATGACACTTGACAGTAGAAATGAACACTTGAGTAACGTCCCTGTCAGTCTGGTGTTTCCAAGGGTAACTGTGCTCTGGAAGTCACTCACTCCTCTCAGATAGCTACGGCACAAGTGGGGAGCAGCAGATTTAGGAATAACAGTTCTTTACCCTGACTTTCCTTATTTCATCTGGGTTACATCCTGAGACCTATATGCCACATATTGTAAAAAAAATCCTTGACATCATTGAGGGTGCAACCTGTTGAACATACAATTTTTTATCATTTAAAGATATTACATATGAAGAATTCAATCATAATATTTCGCCAAGAGGGAGGAGATTGAAGTTTTCTATTGTTTGCTCCTAAAATAAGAATTTACTATACTCAACAAATGATTAGGAGCATGATTTTTGCTGCAAAAATCTATCTTATGTATGTACCAAGACATTGATTTCTTTTCTGTGTGTATATTTTTGTTTGTTCTGGTGTGTCGATACTAGGTGGCCTATATTTTACTAGATTAATAAAAGTTATATTTTAAATATTTCCACGTCATACTTATTTATTTAGAAACAAGAGTGCTCACATAATAGAGTTTTCTTTTCCTTTTTAATTTTATAGATGTATTGTACCCTAGTGAGCACCGCAACTACCCAGCATAATTTGTAGATATAGATTCTCCCTTATAGATATCAAGGGAATAGTGGCTTAGATATAATATTTGACAATGTAAGTAACCACTACATATTTGGCCTGTGCGACATCATCTCCTCATCCCCTTTCCCCTTCTGTTTTGTTTTGCAGTAAGATCTACGATCCAACTATACGACTGCGGGGATGTGCATCAGCATTGTATACACACAGATACTACACACGATGTGCACGATTGATCATTGCGATTGATCAAAATCCTAAACATCGTGTATAAAAATTGCACTGTCTATGGGCCGCTTTACTGGTAAGTCTGTGGTGCTCCTCAGAGCCAATTTGTAATGCATGAACAATTAAAGAAAAAAAGAAAGAAGCAGACTCTTATTGAAAAAGATCCAGGAGAGATCAAAACGGCTATGGTGCAGAGAGTTGAGGGCTTCTTTCAGGACTTATAAAAGGGAGTGTTTCTCTAGTATGGATTGGAGGTATGCATGACTCCTTATAACAGGTTTTCAAAGTCCGGACCTTTTTTCACCTGTTTGGGGGAGTAATTTTTTGCATACTTTTCAGTTTCCATCTTCCCACTCCTATTGTGATTTGGACTCTGTTTATGGATTTCTTTCATTAGTTCCTGTTTTAGTGTATTACACACAATTTTTATCCATTTTTGTATTTAATAAATATTTTTTTCATCACCTCAACTATGGGATTCATTACATCGGTAACCTTAAAGAAACTTTTAAGGGTGGAGCCCGACCATTACACATGTGAGTTGGGGTAAGTTATCTCCTCTGTAGATCACACATAGTGATGTAAAGATAATTCCCACATATAATTGTAGTGAGTCTACGGTACGCCATACTGTGTGAATAGCGGTGGCAAGGATCTATTCTACCTCTGGGAGAATTTGAATTCACAATTCTATTTCCATAATCACATGAAAGGAATTTGTACCTTTAATTGCACTGCAAATACTACACATTGGTCGTTTTTGTTGTATTTTCTTTTGTTTGACATTTATTGATCATCACTGAAAAATATCAATCAAGTATACAGAACATCGATTTTAAATGGTGACATTTGGGTATAAGTATTATTTCCCATAACCTCGATCTGCATATGTTTCATATGTGATATTATGTATGATGTCTTTGCTGGTTTAGTTTTATATATTGCCTTTGATCCCATCCACTCTGTAAATATTCAGCTCTTATTGAGGGCATCCTTTTAGGTTTACAACAATTGGATAGTTTAGTATACTATAAAACTTATCTTACAATGTTATCTAATAAAAAATATGAGCAAAACTAAACATATGTATTAACATCTACATATTTATTCACAAAATAGTTTTCTCCACTGAGAAAGAAAAAAAGGTTAAATTCTAGGCGAAATATTATCAATCAATTAGGGGTAATACAGTATATCTACCACCTATTATAACAATCACTGACTCACTGGCAGTCTTATGCTGGCCATACACACTATAATTATTGGGGGAATCCACCCAATATCTGCAGATCACCTCATTAATTTTAGCATGTGTGCAGGCGTCCGAGGGTTAAATATTGCTTGGATGGGCATGCTGGATTGTCCAGCATGCCCGTTCAGTTTGATATTTATGAGTTAAAATGTCGGCCGCATCAGGTAGTGTAAGCCCAGCCACAGCCGATAGACAGACATTTCCTATGTTCCTTTCAATGGAGGGAACAGGGAAATGTCTCCCCCCCGGGGGGCGGAGCACAGATGTCGGGGCTAATACACTGTGAGATATCTCACAGTATATGCCGCGGACATCTGTGGGCAGGCGGGCTGCCAGATAAAATGTATGTTGGTCTGACAGGCATTTAATCTGGACGTGTATGCCCAGCTTTAGGAACATATGTTCATTGTTTTATGTCACCAGAAAAAGTAAATTTCAATACATTTGAATACACTTGCATTCATCTCCAATGAACATGCAAATAGAGAAAACCCAAAAGAGGGCTATTTTCAATACTGTAATTCACATATGGATATTTGCAATGATCTCAAATGGACATGCAAATGTAAAAAACAGAATAAACACATCTAAGCACAATATATTCAAAGGTAATCAGCACAGATGTCATTAGGATTTTCTAACATTGAGGGTCACATGTGAAGTAGTAGCAATCATTTCAAATGCATTATAGTATACTAAACTACAACTAAAGACAATATGGAAACTTTGATTTTACACAAATCACTAACACTATCAACCTGGCACCCACAGCCAAAGGGTGCCGGGGTAGCCCCGGGCTATCAGTCTAGGCCTGGGGTGCCCTGGAGAGGGGTACCCCTTTATTGGGGGGGTACCCAAGTCCCCAGGGATCCCCGGCCTGGACTGACTTGCGGTCAGGGATAATGCTTTGGCCGGGGACACCGGTGAAAGGTTTTCCCTGGCTGTGGCATTATCCCCCTGCTAGAAAGAGTTCGGTGCTGGTTTTGGAATTTTCAGGGGACCCCTACTCGTTTTGTCCCCTGATTTTCCAGAACCAGGACAAGCTCAACAAAGCCCTGTGCTGGTTCTTACTATACAGGGGCCCCCTACGCATTTTGGCCCCTGTATTTTTAGAACCAGAACAGGTTTTATAAAGCCCGGTGCTGGTTATGCTTTTGGGGAGGGGGTGCACGTAATTTTTTTTTTATTTAAAAACATTTTACATAAGTACACACAGAAACATGTACATATTTCATGGATATGTGCATGTTTCTGTGTTAATCTGACCTGCTCAGGATGTACTCGCTAGCCTGAAGCAGGTCTATTATTTGGGGACTTTTGGTAATCTTTTTTTTGTGAGTCTGAAACAGACACTCTATTACATTGGGCGAGTTGATTGTTTTCAATGTGAAAACATCTGGATGCGAGTTTGAGAATGGGGAGTTTTAGTAACTCTGAAAAATGCGAGTTTTTGTGAACAGACACCCTATTACATTGGAGAGTTGTGAAAAATTGCGAGTTTAGCACCCTATTACATTTGGCCCAATGTGCCTATGAGATGCCTCAATGGAGTATTGGGACCAGTGGAAAATTCAATCCCCTCTATATATCTTATATGGAGTTGATCACATATACAGTCAGGTGCATAAATATTGGGACATTGACAGAATTTTCATATTTTGGCCTCTATTCACCACCACAATGGCTTTGAAATGAAACAAACAAGATGTGCTTTAACTGCAGACTTTCAGATTTAATTTGAGGATAATTGCATCCAAATCAGGTGAACAGTGTATGAATTACAATGGTTTCTATATGTGCCTCCCACTTTTTAAGGGGCCAAAAGTAATGGGGCAAACTAAACAATCCTATATCAAACTTTCACTTTTTATTACTTTGTTGCAAATCCTTTGCAGGCAATTACAGCCTGAAGTCTGGAACGCATAGACATAACCAGACGCTGGGTTTCGTCCCTGGTGATGCTCTGCCAGGCCTCTACTGCAGATGTCTTCAGTTCCTACTTCTTCTTGGGGCATTTTCCCTTCAGTTTGTCTTCATCAAGTGAAATGCATGCTCAATCGGATTCAGGTCAGGAGATTGACTTGGCCATTGCATAACATTCCACTTTTTAGTATTAAAAAACTCTTTGGTTGCTTTTGCAGTATGCTTTGGGTCATTGTCCATCTGCATTGTGAAGCACCGCCTAATGAGTTCTGAAGCATTTGACTGAATATGAGCATATAATATTGCCCAAAACACTTCAGAATTCATTCTGCTGCTTTTGTCAGCAGTCACATCATCAATAAATACAAGGGAACCAGTTCCATTGGCAGCCATACATGCCTACGCCATGACACTACCACCGCCATGCTTCACTGATTAGGTGGTATGTTTTGGATCATGAGCAGTTCCTTTCCTTCTCCATACTCTTCTCTTCCCATCACTCTGGTACAAGTTGGCCTTTGTCTCATCTGTCCATAGGATGTTGTTCCAGAACTGTAATGGCTTTTTTAGATGTTGTTTGGCAAACTCTAATCTGGTCTTCCTGTTTTTGAGGCTCACCAATGGTTTACATCTTGTGGTGAACCCTCTTTATTCACTCTTGTGAAGTCTTCTCTTGATTGTTGACTTTGATACATATACACCTACCTCCTGGAGAGTGTTCTTGATTTGGCCAACTGTTGTGAAGGAGTTTTTCTTCACCAGGGAAATAATTCTTCTGTCATCCACCACAGTTGTTTTCCGTGGTCTTCCGGGTCTTTTGGAGTTGCTGAGCTCTCCGATGCGTTCTTTCTTTTTAAGAATGTTACAAACAGTTGATTTGGATACACCTAATGTTTTTGCTATCTCTCTGATGGGTTTGTTTTGATTTTTCAGCCTTATGATGGCTTGCTTCACTGATAGTGACAGCTCTTTGGATCTCATATTGAGAGTCGACAGCAACTGATTCCAAATGCAAATGTCAAACCTAGAATCAACTCCAGACCTTTTACCTGCTTAATTGATAATGAAATAACGAGGGAATAGCCCACACCTGTCCATGAAATAGCTTTTGAGTTGATAGTCCCATTACTTTTGGTCCCTTAAAAAGTGGGAGGCACATATAGAAACCGTTGTAATTCCTACACCGTTCACCTGATTTGGATGTAATTACCCTCAAATTAAATCTGAAAGTCTGCAGTTAAAGCACATCTTGTTTGTTTCATTTCAAGCCATTGTGGTGGTGAATAGAGGCCAAAATATGACAATTATGTCAATGTCCCGATATTTATGCACCTGCCTGTACATAAGAAAAAGAAAGGTTTTAGGTGTGAAACAATATACTGATGTATAATCACCATACAAGATCGTTTGAGGAATGAGCCGCCTGTCCAATGCAAAAGTTCATGTGTATATTGTTTGACCGCAATGCATTAACTCCATATCATAAAAAAGCCAGGAATCAACCTGACTATTACACAATCCTGCATCACATTCTGGATCACAGAGCTCCAGCTTCTGTGTTACGTTACTCACAATAGATCCACGTTCTGGCGTCTCCTTATGGTGGCACCAGACCAGGCCAAGGGAGTAAATGTGACAATGTCCTTAGTTTAACGTCGCCCCAGCGACTTGCAACCAGGTAATAGAGGTGAATATAGCAATGTCCAGTAAAGGATGTATAGTGACTGAAAGCAGTATGATTGGTTATGAGTGGAGAAAATGGATACCTGTATACTACAACTCTATGTAGTGTGTCGCTTCTCCACTGATAATAAGATGGCTCTGCCCCTGATGATGATAGGCAGTTCTCCAAATTCTGGGATGCCGGTGATAGCCACAGAAGTAATTTCCCATTATTAGGAGGTATGCAGAAAGTATGAGAGCAGTCCACTGTATAGCCTTGACCAGGCCTGCCGAGAGCCATGGCAGGCATGGGTAATAGGGGGCGTGCCCTAATTACGGGGGGTGTGGCCATGCCCCCTTCCCGGAAAAAATTTTTTTGCACGCTTGGGATGGGGGACACTTTGAACTCCCTCAGCCCGGCACAAACCCAGGGGGGGCATGATCAGTGTGATCGCTTCCCCCCACTGGCATAGGAGACTGCTCAGCAGCCACAAGCAGTCTGCCACTTCAGCTCAGCACACACTGTATATGGGCTGCTGTGAGGGAGGGTGGGTGGCGCCACTATCTTGCCGACTATCTGGCTGCCGACTATCTGGCTGCCTTTTCTGGGAGAGCTGGGGGGCATGTCACAGTTTTGAGGCTGGGCCGGGGGCGTGATCTTGCAATCATGTCATCATGGCCCCACCCCTGGCAACATGATGCCTTTAATCTTGCCATTGTGTTGCTGGGGGCGGGGATACAATGAAATGATTTAACTCAAATAGCGTCATCAGCCCCCCATCCCCCCACCCCTGCTGCAGGTATATTTTTTCTTCTATATCCGGCAGGCGGGGAGGAGGGAAAATAACTGGGACAAGTCCCTACTATTCCAGGAGGTCAGGAGTGGAACACGATTTTTTCAAGAGGCTCCCAGCCAAATCGGGAAAGTAGGCATGTATGACTAATCTATCCAATTGTGGTAAACCTACAAGAGGGCCACAATAACAGTCTGTTTCTTTGTTTATTCTTTAATTGTTCATGTGATACAAAGGCTTAATAAGAGTTTCTTAGCCAAATATAGTGTAATTGTTGCCTATGTATTTTGTTTTTAAAATCATTTTAATATAATTATTTTACAAATGCACCCTAAAAAGAACTTTAGAACTTGAGTGAAAGTTATAGGTGGTAAATATTAACTCACAATGAGTTTTTCATCATTTTTGGCTTGCTAATACCTAAGGCCAATCACTAGTGCTATTAGAGGGAATTGTCAAGAACAGCTCAAATTAGCACAGAGAAAAGACAGTCCATCATTACTTTAAGATTTTAAGGTCATACAATCTGGGAAATTGCAACAACTTTGAAAGTTCCACCAAGTGCAGGTGCAAACACCATACAGCGCTGTGATGTAACAGGCTCCCATGCGGATTATAGACAGAGGATACATTTATTATAGTCACTGCCCTCAGTAATCACCTATTAATAGCATTTCAGAATAGAGGCCAAATTAATGATAAATTGAGTACAAGCAGCAGACACATCTCACCGCTTATGATTCAGAAGAGATCAAACTCAGATCTTTATTGTAGAATTGCTGCAAAGTAAACACTACTATAGGAGAGAAATAAAAAGACTCTTGCTTGGGCCAAGGAATACAGGCTGCAGTCATCATCCCATTTCCAAATTGAACGTGTCTGTTTCCACCTTTTTTACAGATTTATCATACACTGTTTCCCATAGAAATAATCCCAGTACTAAGAGGTTCCTGCTGGAACTTGGATAGAAATCTCTACTACTAGTCCCAGCACCTGCATGAGCAGGACAGCTGTATATTACAGAGATCAGTCACAGCATCAGAAGCTCAATCCACACTTGTTCCAGTTCCATTTAGTTTTTCTTTATCACTTCCACAGACCTATTTGTCCATTTCTTATATACTATATTTTATTTTATAATATTTTGATGGTATATAACATGGATAATATTAATTTTATTAAAAAATGATAAAATGTTTTAAGCCAGACAAATATTTCAAGATAAATGCTATTTTCTCTCTTGTTTGTTGTATACTATAGTATTAGGTGTCAGTAGTAGCACCGCCTTATGCCATGATAGTGACAAATTACATTTCAAAAATATAAATAATCATTTTAGGCAATTTTTGGTGGGGTTCCCCATATAGACTTTGTTTATTACACAGGTGCAGAGGATCAACTATAGATGTTTCTCCTCTGAAGTCTTTAACAAGATTAATTTATATAAAATACTTGTCACATTCAGAAAATAAAAATGTCCTCACATGTAACATATAGAAGTTATACAAGTTAACCCACTTAAGAAACATTTGCTACATTCAGGCGCTTAAAGTGATTCCTCATGTGATTCATACATGTTATTTTACTATTAAAACAATTGCTGCACTCAGAGCATTTAAATGGCTTCTCTCCTGTGTGACTCCTCTGATGTACAACAAGTTCAGGCTTGGTGATAAAACACTTGCAGCGTTGAGAGCATTTATGTGGTTTCTCTCCTATGTGAATCATCTGATGTATAAAAAGTTCTTGCTTGATGATAAAACACTTGCTACATTCAGAGCATGTAAATTTGTTCGTCAGGAGGCTTGTCACCTAGCAACAGCTGATGGTGGGTTAAGTGCAAGCCTCCCGATGATCGCGGAGAAGGTAAAGTGAAAAAAAAGTTTCACTTACCTTCTCCACAGCCAGGGGGGAAAGCGGGGCTCAGGAGACCCGCGAATCGCAGATCTTAGGCACTATAAACACACGCGCGTCAAGACACACGTGCGCACGCCGGGGACGTGCACGCGCTCAGTATAAAGGGCTGAGCCATGCCCCCCATGTTAGATTTTATCTCAGCGCGATGGAGGACACAGTGTCTGTGTCTGCCACAGACACGCTGCTGGTATCCCCATCTATCAGCAAAAGAGGTAGGCAGTCCACCAGGCATAACCTGGATGAGGCTACTACTACTTCTTCCTCAGAGGAAGAAATTACTTTCAAAAGAAGAAAATTAATGAACCCTGTCAGGTCGGAGGACAGCAGGGACAGCTCTGAAGAGGGGGAGATTAGTCAGGCTGCAGAGACTCCTTCCGCTCCTGCATATTCTCACAGAGTGGTAAGAAAATGCTCATATAAAAAGAAACATACTGACCGTGTTTCTTCAAGAGATGCCTGTCCAGGCAAAAACATCTCTTTCCCAGGTATTGTCCATGGCTGGAATACCTCTAAGGTCCACAGCTGACCTCTCTCTCCTGCCCATGGTCGGCACATATTTCCTGCCTCAGACCGGCAGGTCACACCACAGCGTGCTCATAAGGGGGCTAGTCACCATCGCACACCACCCCTGACTCACTCACATAGGGATGCTAGCTACCTTCCAGTAGATTGGGAGTCAGAGAAGGTAACTAGGACTAGCACGTCCTCTCGCAGAGGTGAGTATAGTGACTTACAAATGGCCCGGGTAGCATTAGATGGTAGAATGCCCCCATCCAAAATTCATTCTTCTCACTGGGCCCTGAGCAAGCGGTCCCAGGTATACAATTTTGCTCAGCTAGCCTTTAGACTGGCTCTCATTAAAGAGGACGAAATGGTTCTCTGCAACCATACTGGCATCCCTGACATTCCCACTCTGTTTGCCCCAGAAGGGATCCAGCCCTTTTGTCACTCATTGGGGAGAAGGCCCAGAGTGATTCTATAGATAAACTATTTAGGAAAATTCAGCTTAAAGTTGCGGATGCGGCTGGTCCTCTGTTACTTGTCCTAGACAAAGCAGAAAAAGATGGAGTCTCAGGGGGCTCCCTAGATTCCCAGGTAGCTTCCAAGATGGCCCTTTTAAAAGCTATAAGCAGGACTACCCTAATGATTGGCCAGACTTTTGATTTAATTTCAAATTCCTGTAGAACTCGCTGGCTGACTAGTGCAGGTCTGACTAACCTAGCCTCCAGGCCACTAGACGTTCCTAACTTAACATATGCTGACCTGTTTGGCCCTGACTTCATAGATGAAGGAAAAGTCTGCTATGAGGCCCGTAAGTCATTTGCAGACCTGAAGGGCCCCAAGCCTTCCAAGTGGCCCTTTCCCTTTCGTCAGGAGGGTCATTCTTTAGGAGCCAGCAGTTCGACCTGTGACCAGCAGGGTGCCCCCAGAGCTCCCAGAGGAGGATTCTCCTGGACACAGATTGTGAGAGGCACCGGATCCAGCAATGCATACTCCTCCAGGAAAAACAGAAGATACAGTAAGTCAGTTGCCTTCACTTCCTCCTCCTCGTCTTTCCCAAACAATAGTTTCCTGGAGGCAGATCACCACAGACAGGTGGTTGCTAAGGATTGTGGAGAAAGGTTTGTCCCTTCCACTTTTCAATTTTCCACATCAGGTATATCCCTGCTCAAAAAAAGCCAGTCCGTTATTAAAGGGTGTCCTAACACTTGTCCTACAGCAGGGCAAAATAGAATTGGCAGAAACTGTACTTCCAGGAGAGGCTGGATCAGTCACCTATTCCCTGTCAAAAAACAGAAAGGTTCATACAGGCTAGTTTTAAATGTCAAAACCCTAAACCAATATATAAAACCTCGATCTTTCCATATGGAGGGCTTAGCGGATGTACCCTTCCTACTCGCCAAGAACAATTTCTGTATCAAAATAGACCTCAAAGAGGCCTTTCACACAATTCAAATGCATCCATGTCACAGGAGACTCTTAAGATTCCTATGGAACGGCGTCCTTTATCAGTGGACAGTAATGGTTTTCGGGCTATCCAATGCCCCTTACACATTCACACGCCTTATGAAGGCAGTAGTTACACACCTCTGTCAGATGGGAGTCCACTGTATAATTTACCTGGACGATCTCCTGGTGGCCCACTTGGACAAGGACTCCCTTTTACTCCACAGGAACCTTATACTGTCGCTCCTACGGAATCTGGGGTTTACCATAAATCTCAACAAATCCATGTTAATCCCTTCACAGGCAATCATATTTCTGGTATTCTTAATAGAAACCCCTTCTTTATCAATAGCATTTCCCCCAGACAAGTGGAGGGATATTCAAAACTTTGTGTCTTAAACCCTCGAACACCAATTCTTAATGAGGGATTTAGCCAAAGTTATTGGCAAAATGAAAGCCTTAGATCCAGGGTTTCTCCATGCTCCCCTAGTATGCAGGCACTCTCAGAACCTCCTCTCAACTCTCCTTTGACAGGGTTGGGATTGGACGGACAAAATCCTCCTAGATCCCAGAGTTCGCAGAGAGATCCGCAGCTGGACAGCCCTTCACCTACCCTCTCCCAGACTTCTGCTTCCTCCTCCACCAGACATAGTCATCACATCAGATGCATCTCTTTCAGGCTGGGGAGTGTATACAAAACACAAAGCAGTAAGGGCAGGGAGGTTGGCTCAAGAATCAACAGCTCATATCAATCTCTTGGAATTGAGGGCTGCCAGGTTAGCTCTTTCTGCACTGGTCCCACCGAATTCCCGGGGGATATCTGTCCAGCTCTGCCTGGACAACAGGACCACAGTTTCTTATCTCAACAGAATGGGAGGTACTCGATCCCTGATTGTCTGCCAAGAGGCATAGACATCTGGAACTGGGTGGTGGAGCGAGCCATACTCCTATGCGCAATATACGTTCCAGGAGAGCTAAACGAGTTAGCCAATTCCTTATCCAGGAAAAAACTCACACTGGATCGGGCAACTCTGAAACTGGAGGTGTTTCTCAACATTGTAAAGACCTTTGGACAACGACAGGTGGACCTGTTTGCAACTCCATCAGACACTCAGGTTCCAACCTTCGTCTCCAGAATCTGGACTGAAGGGCCATGCACATGGATGCAATGTCCTTCCCATGGACAGACCTTCCTTTTCCTTATGCCTTTCCCCCTTTGGCCATGCTACTGAAGGTCCTTCACAAGATCAAAGTGGACAAGATATTGCAACTCATTCTAGCATATCCCGTCTGGCCCTCCAGAGTTTGGTTTCCTTTGATCACCCCTCTCCGCAAAGTTCCCAAACTTCCCCTAGGCATGTCCAGAGACTGCTTCCAGGGGACTCCAGACCTCCTACAGGAGCTTCCCCATTGCATGTGGATAGAGACATTACTCGGTTGTTGATCGCTACTAACCTCTTCACTTCATCTATGGCCTTGATAAATGCATCTCTTAGACCCAGAACAAGGTCCAGATACCAATCCATAATTGATGAGTTTAAGTCCTGGCGGGCTGCTCAGGCTCTGCCCTCCATCTCTCTTTCCTAACCTAACTTAGCACTAGATTTCCTAGCTACTAAGTTTGAGTCATGCCTCGCTTCTGCTACAATATGTTCATATGGCTCAGCACTGGCTCTTCTTATTCTAGGCCTCACAGAAAATAAACTATACCTTAGACTACTTCAGGGTATTTTCTTGTCCAGGCCTCCATGTCCACGTTACTCTACCACCTGGGACATTAATCCCTTTTTGAATTTTCTTGCCACTATTCCTTCTAAGGCTGACATCAATAACCTTTCAAAAAAGCTAACTTCACTCCTACCACTGGCATTTGCAGCCAGAGGAGCAGAACTCTCCTTAATACACACATCCGAACTGTGGATGACAACCACTCCACTGGGTTTCCATATTGTTTTGAGTGGACACACAAAGACCAATTCCATTCAGTAACCTCTGGTGGAGTTTGATCTACTTAGAAACCAGTCAGACCCGGATCTTTGCATAGTCGACTGCTTATCTACCTACCTAACACTCACAGCCCAATTGAGAGACAACATTTCTAACCTCTTTATCACTTGCCATAAACCCTTTCATCACGCCAGACTTTCCACAATCAGGGGTTGGATAGTTTCTGCTATGCAGAGTTCAGGAATAGACACCTCCAACTTCAAGGGTCAATCCCTTCGTGGGGCTGCCATCACATCGGCAGGGGCTAGGGGCTTGCCATTACAGTCCATAATGCAATCTGCTCGTTGGTCTTCCATGAATACCTTCGTTACACACTATGGGAGGCCTTCCAATATGCAAAGGATAGAATTCCTTAGAGCAACCACCAGGAATGTGGTAGTCTACCCACCAGCTGTTGCTAGGTGGCAAACCTCCCGATAAACAAACACTAGTTTACCTGGAATCTATGATCTGCAAACTCTCTTTGTTCTAAAGAATAGGATTGCCACCTAGCAACAGCTCCCACCCAACCCACCCTATACCTTGCTAGGTCTGCTGGCTTTAAGCTCTAATGTCAGTTATCTGACCTCTCCTTTACTTTCAGGCACTCCAAAGGTCCAGAAGAAGCAGTAGCAGTCACAGCTACCTAAGATCAGAAGTAGTTTCATCTTTATCTTCTACACTCACCACAAGTTCGCAGGATTTTAAGACTATGTTCCAGTTTCAAGGCAATATAGGAGATCGTTCTTCCTCCATTCCCAGTTTCCTTCCAGATTACTTTATATTACAGTTTGCTGATTTTTAGTAAACATATTTTTTCTGCATCAACATAGTCTCCTGTATCCTTTGATCTTAGGTTACAGGAATTAGGGTAATTTTACCCTTCCCTACTTCTCTCTGGTTCTAGTCGGGATTGCCATCTGTAAGCTTCCATAAAATCTAACATGGGGGGGCGTGGCTCAGTTCTTTATACTGAGCATGCAAAAGTGCCCAGCATGGGCGCGTGTGACCGGCGTTCACGCGTGCATCATGACGTCCGTGCGCTTATAGCATCTAGGACCCATGATTTGCAGGTCTCCTGAGCCCCGCTTTCCCCCCTGGCTGTGGTGAAGGTAAGTGAAAGTTTTTTTTCAACCTTCTCCGTGATCATCGGGAGGCTTGCAACTATCCCACCAACAGCTGTTGCTAGGTGGCAATCCTATTCCCTAGAACAAAGAGAGTTTACAGGTCATAGATTCCTGCAAACTAGTGTGGCTTCTCTCCTGTATGAATCATCTGATGTATAACAAGTTGTTGCTTGGTGATAAAACACTTGGTACATTCAGAGCAATCAAACAGCTTTTCTCCAGTATGAATCCTCTGATGTCTAACAAGTAGTTGCTTGTTGATAAAACTCTTGCTGCACTCAGAACATGTAAATGGTTTCTCTCCTGTGTGACTCCTCTGATGTATTATAAGATATCATTTATGTGTAAAGCTTTTGTCACACTGAGAGCAAAGATGTGCTTTCTTTCCTATGAGACTCATTATGTATTAGATGAGAAATTAATTAGCTTTAAATGTTTTTCTATTCAGAAAATGATAGTAGCATTAGCAAATCCTCCAGTAGAAAAAAAAATATGTTTCTTTTGCTTGATCAGAGAAAAATGTTACTTCTCACAATGTCTTCTAATATTCCTAGTGCAGATTCTGCTCCGTATTTGTTCAATAAGGAAAAATTTTAATTATTAAAAGCATTATTAAAATTATTAAAAGCATAAAACTAGGTTACATAAATTTTTAGATTTATAGTGTTATATTATATCAGGAACAATATATATATATATATATATATATATATATTGTTAAATAAACTAACAAATATGACCCAGTCATTTAAAATTGTTTTAAAATTGTAATATGATATTAAATTGCAATATCCTAATTTCCAGTCAGATGTGCAGCACAGAGACATCTACGCTCCTGCAGGAGATAAATGCTTGATATAAAATACACAGTCTATTATTGTTTCAATAAAAATACTGTAATCCTCATACTGTGACCATAGAATGTGCAGATTATACACCCCCTGCACTGACCATAAATGGGTAACACATGCTACCGATCCTGTCACACCTACTGTCATCTGATGCACCAGGATGCCACCATTATCTCTGCACACACCATGGGAATGGGGATAATGTCACCATCTCACAGTCACACTGCTCAGTGTGATGTGTGCAGAGGAATCAGTGATCATTGTCATATGAGATAAGCAGGTTTTCAAAAGGTAAATAAGAATATTTGTGTTATAGACATGGGCAGGTTTGGTGTAAGGGCCTAGGGTACATCACATAAGGTGGAGAAAACTATGGTAAACAAACTTGACTTAAAAGTTTGTATTAAAAACCAAATATGCATGTGCACAGCAGCATATGTGCGATTGTCTAAGACTGTGGGGCAGATTTAATTTGACACAATATTTAGCCCTTTAATACAGATGCTGCCTAAGGTGAGTAAAGATATATCTGCGTTAAGGTGCCCATCCACTTGCCAATAATATTGAGATATTACACAATTACGACACTGTAATAGTGCAATCATTTAGTTATCAGCTGCAAATCAAGCATTTAAATGTCTAAAACGAAAAGCGAGGTGAGCACCCGCTGGTTGTTTCTGACATCTATTATCACCCGAACAAGCCGGTCAACCGGACGACGTCGTCAGTTTGCCCATGTTCGGGGATGATTTATGTGCATAAACTGAACATCTGAACATTCAGTGTCTACACTTCAACCCTAAGGAGATGTCGGCACAATTACAATGTCATAATAATGCCATCATCCCCGAATCTACAAGTGGATGTTCATCACATAAATGCACCCTCTGTAGTTTAAACCCACAGATTCAAACACTTATTACTGAGTCTATGGGTTACCACATGCTACCTCTGGGCTTCTCACACTGGGAAATAGACAATTAATCATGGGAATAACTACCATAGGTGCAGGAGGTACAACTGTTATAGGGCCCAGAGTTGAGGGGGCCATCATTCTTGTCAAAGTTAAAAGTGTTATTTACTTGTTTCACCAGTGGGTGGTACATAGGGGCCCTTACACACTTTTGCTATGGAGCCTTTAAATACCTAGTTATGCCCCTGCATCTAAATGAATAGCTCTATACATTAAACTCAGAGCTTTATCCACATGGAAAACATTGTGGGTAATTGAATATACCTATTAGCGTACCCAAACTATATATAACAGTAAAAAAAAAATATATAGAAACCTTATATACTGGGCAAAATGTAATATACTTTGTTGGATCTTCCACCGAAATATCACTTTATATATACTAACCTTATGCACACAGTAATATGTAAGATACTATGATGGAGCTGTCACCTGTATCCCTCTTTATATATACTAACCTGATGTACAGAGTAATATGTAAGATACTATGGCCTTATTCAATTTGAGCCGAGTCGCGTTAACTTAATGTGGCCCGGACTTAACGCAGACTTCGCCTGTTTTGTAGGCGTTAAAGTATCGCATGCGTGCACACTTTACCCGATAATCAATTTGAAAGTACGCGTAAACGGCACCTGGCGATACTGTAACAAGCGGAAAGTACTGTCATTTTTGGGGAAATCAGCCTGTTACTCCACAAATGATGCTCTGACATGGGGGTTCACTATTGTACCCCCGATTTGGCTTGCTGAAGGTATTTGGTGTTTTTAAATGGGCTCAATAGCTGCTAAATTGTGTTTTTCTATACCAGTGTCAAAGCCGGATAATTGGCTGAGACAGGATCGGTTTAAAATTAGATCTGCGCGACGCCATTTTGCGAATGGCAATGAGACGCCATTTTGCGACTGGCTGCTCAGCGCCATTTTAGTGAAACTTGCCATTATAAGTACATACGGCGATGCTATTATTAGCATCATGCAATCGCATATCTCATCATACCCCATATACACATTAAATCCGCACAGTTGCGCTGTTAACACGACGCACATTAGCGAATGCATAATACCCCGCATGCGAACATTGTTTATTAGCTTCATGTGTATGCATCTGCCCCAAGTTAAAAGTCCTCACTACATAAATACAGAAGCGCCCTTTTTCCCAAACCCCTCATACTTACACACTGCACACTTACATAAAAGGTTCCATAGTTTCAAAGTGTAATATTCAAGGTTTATTCATTTATTACTAATGTTGTGAAATAAAGACTATTTGGTATCTAATGTTTAGTACATGATAAGCAGATCATGTTTGGTGTTGTACTGATCTACTGTGTCTCAACAGATTTCTGGTATCATCGTTGAGAAGATCACAACATGCATCTGCAAGTTATGGATTATGAAGATATTAGGTGATAGAAATGTACTATGTATGTTAGTATTTCCCTTTAGATTAGCATACCAAGAGTGGGAAGACCAAGGAACTGTTGAATACTACTCCAATGAGATTGTGTTTGCCTGTTTGCATTTTGTACAGAGGCTAAGAGTCACAGTTTCCTGCCTGAGGCTCTACACAACACAATAAGGTTTGGGATGCCATTGTATAGGAAACAGCCTCACAGGTGAGGGGGGGAGGAGTATGGCATTCACACTGGGGACACTCCCAGAGAAAATAGGCTGAGAACACACATGCTGGCAGACACTTGGAGCAGGGAACTGAGAGAGAGAGGTCTTCCTCTCACAAGACAACCAAAAATGGGACTTTGTACCCCTGGAATATGGCTAAGTATATTGTTGTTAACTGTACAGAAGTTAGTCTATTTGGGTCTCTGTAGCTAGTTGTGTGTAAATCTGTAAATGTAGCTTATAAAGATTGTATGTAACAAGTTTGTAGTTAAAGGAGTTCATAAGTCTGTGATAGCATACAGTGGATGATATAGTATGATCTAGCCTGTAAGATCAGCATGCAGGAAAAGGATTGATTATGGAGTTTTTTGTAGTATGTGAAACAGATCTATGGTATTTGTAATGATTGGTGCTGGTTGATATAATTGTTTGAGATCCGCTGGCGAGCTGTGTTAGGGCCTGGAACCAAGTACTTGATTCATTGGTATGGTGAATTACTAGTAGTGTGATCATGGCTATAAGACTGGCATAGGTTTGGTGTTATTTCAGTGTTATGATAGAATTGTGTACTGTGAGTACTGGTATTTTGGCTACTATATGATAATTATTATCTGAATAAGTTTGTATAGTATCATGAATGTAATCCTAGGCTGGTATCAGTGTTATATCATGGAAGTTTAATTAATAACAGCTTTGAATGGTATAAGTAATAACCATGTGTAAGATAGAGACTGCAGTTTTGTTAAAGATGGCTGCCAGCAAGTGGGTTAGACAATGGCATTACATGTGATACTCCCCTTCCCCCATTGAAACATGTGCTTGATTCATGGAAGTTGTGAATTAATAGTCTTGTGTTTATAGTTATAATTCTACTCAGTTTTGTTGTTGTATAGTACAAATAGGTTGTTGTAGTTATTATAATTGTGATATTTAATGGATATATGATTTACAGAGTTACAACATAATGTGAGTTTTCTTACTTTCAAAATGGAGTGTATTATGTGAGTTTTCAAAATGGAGTTTGTCTAGAGACCATGCGGTTTGGACAATAGGGCATGTGTCATTCACAACCCCCCACACACACACACACCCTCATCAGCCATCTTGGACATGTGCTCTCAGCAGACATCTCTCTCTCTCATTGTATTTTGAAGTTTAATCACTGCTTTATGTATATCAACTGTACCTAGTCATTGTATACATTTATTTGCGCTTATTGTATTTAGATCACAGCATGTAACTATCTGTACTTTTCTTGAATAATAACTTTTGTGCATTGGACCACAAGGGCCAAAGTCTGAGAGCATTTATTGGGGTGTGCGACTGGTCATAGCGCTACTTAGCGCCATCAATGTTTAGAGTTTTATAGGCAGGATTGTAGTAAGGGTTAATCAGGATATAACACCAGATGCAGAATAATATGTAGGAGTATTTTTTTTTGACACAGATTACCTTTGGGGGACTGTCTGAAGGCTGCACGGGGGTTCCCAAAACATTGCACCCCAAAACCCCAATTCTGCACTTTTTAATGCCTGCCATTCGTAGGCGATACTTTACCGCATATTACATTGCATTGACTTAACGCCTAGGCGGAAAGTATTTCAAATAGAATACAGGGGAAAAATAAAACAGGCGATAATTACATCATCGGCGGTAAATTACCGCGAATCCGGACTTAACGCCTCAAATTGAATATGGCCTTAAGTTGGAGCTGTCACCTAGATACCTCTTTATATATACTAACCTGATGTAGAGAGTAATATGTAAGATACTATGAAGGAGCTGCTACCTAGAAACCCCTTTATATAAACTGACCTGATGCACAGAGTAATATGTAAGATACTATGAAGGAGCTGTCACCTAGATATCCCTTTATATATATACTAAACTGATGCACAGAGTAATATGTAAGATACTATGATGGAGTTGCTACCTAGATGCCCCTTTATATATACTAACCTGACGCACAGAGTAATATGTAAGATACTATGATGGAGCTGCCACCTAGATACCCCTTTATATATACTGACCTGATGCACAGAGTAACATGTAAGATACTATGAAGTAGCTGCCACCTAGATACCCCTTTATATATACTAACCTGATGTACAGAGTAATATGTAAGATACTATGATGGAGCTGCCACCTAGATACCCCTTTGTATATACTAACCTGACAAACAGAATAATATGTAAAATACTATGAAGGAGCTGCTACCTAGAAACCCCTTTATATAAACTGACCTGATGCACAGAGTAATATGTAAGATACTATGAAGGAGCTGCCACCTAGATATCCCTTTATATATATACTAAACTGATGCACAGAGTAATATGTAAGATACTATGATGGAGCTGCTACCTAGATGCCCCTTTATATATACTAACCTGACAAACAGAGTAATATGTAAGTTACTATGATGGAGCTGCCACCTAGATACCCCTTTATATATACTAACCTGACAAACAGAGTAATATGTAAGATACTATGATGGAGCTGCCACCTAGATACCCCTTTATATATATATACTAACCTGATGCACAGAGTAATATGTAATATACTATGATGAAGCTGCCACCTAGATACCCCTTTATATATACTAACCTGATGCACAGAGTAATATGTAATATACTATGATGAAGCTGCCACCTAGATACCACTTTATATATACTAACCTGATGTACAGAGTAATATGTAAGATACTATGATGAAGCTGCCACCTAGATACCCTTTATATATACTAACCTGATGCACAGAGTAATATGTAATATACTATGATGAAGCTGCCACCTAGATACCCTTTATATATACTAACCTGATGCACAGAGTAATATGTAATATACTATGATGAAGCTGCCACCTAGATACCTTTTATATATACTAACCTGATGTACAGAGTAATATGTAAGATACTATGAAGTAGCTGCCACCTAGATACCCCTTTATATATACTGACCTGATGCACAGAGTAACATGTAAGATACTATGAAGTAGCTGCCACCTAGATACCCCTTTATATATACTAACCTGATGTACAGAGTAATATGTAAGATACTATGATGGAGCTGCCACCTAGATACCCCTTTATATATACTAACCTGATGCACAGAGTAATATGTAATATACTATGATGAAGCTGCCACCTAGATACCCTTTATATATACTAACCTGATGCACAGAGTAATATGTAATATACTATGATGAAGCTGCCACCTAGATACCTTTTATATATACTAACCTGATGTACAGAGTAATATGTAAGATACTATGAAGTAGCTGCCACCTAGATACCCCTTTATATATACTGACCTGATGCACAGAGTAACATGTAAGATACTATGAAGTAGCTGCCACCTAGATACCCCTTTATATATACTAACCTGATGTACAGAGTAATATGTAAGATACTATGATGGAGCTGCCACCTAGATACCCCTTTATATATACTAACCTGATGCACAGAGTAATATGTAAGATACTATGATGGAGCTGCCACCTAGATACCCCTTTATATATATATACTAACCTGATGCACAGAGTAATATGTAATATACTATGATGGAACTGCCACCTAGATGCCCCTTTATATATACTAACCTGATGCACAGAGTAATATGTAAGATACTATGATGGAGCTGGCACATAGATACCCATTTATATATATATACTAACCTGATGCACAGAGTAATATGTAAGATACTATGATGGAGCTGCCACCTAGATACCCCTTTATATATACTAACCTGATGCACAGAGTAATATGCAAGATACTATGATGGAGCTGCCACTTAGATACCCCTTTATATATATATACTAACCTGATGCACAGAGTAATATGTAAGATACTATGATGGAGC
The DNA here is from genome assembly GCA_031769625.1 of Taudactylus pleione. Taxonomy (NCBI): domain Eukaryota; kingdom Metazoa; phylum Chordata; class Amphibia; order Anura; family Myobatrachidae; genus Taudactylus; species Taudactylus pleione. The sequence goes on along the minus strand of JAUIMM010000144.1, from coordinate 4,713,880 downwards.
TGCCACCTAGATACCCCTTTATATATACTAACCTGATGTACAGAGTAATATGTAAGATACTATGATGGATCTGCCTCCTAGATACCCCTTTATATATACTAACCTGAAGCACAAACTAATATATTAGATACAATGAAGGAGCTTCACCTGAATATCCCTTTATATATACTAACCTGATGCACAGAGTAATATGTAATATACTATTAAGTAGCTAATACCTTTATAAGCTTATAAACTTTAGATTGCTAGCTTGCAGGCAGGGCCCTCTTTCCTTTATGTCTGTCTGTTACAACCCAGTCTGGTTCTATTAATGTTATTTCCATTTGTAAAGCACAATGGAATATGCTGCGCTATATAAGAAACTGTTAATAATAAATAATAGTTATATAACACTTTATATATAGCAACCAGATGCACAGAGTAATATGTAAAATATTATTACATTTTAAGTATACTAATAAAAAAAGAAAACATTGTAATAATTTTGGATACAATTATAAAGATTATCTAGAATTGTTAGCAACATAAAACCACTGTATTGGTAGGAAGCAATGAGATGTATAGATTGATAGATAAAAATTATCTCACATAAAGACAAAAGAAAAGGAGACATAAATTACATACTGTGGATTATATTGTTGACAGAGAATATATAGATACAGTATACATAATGGATACAATAAATCTGATAGAGAGCATATAGTTTTATTACATAGATGATCCCTAAATTTTAGTGACTTACAAAAAGTAATTTATGCAAAGTCTGTGTATGTATCAATATATTCTTATGTATAATATAATTACCTTATTTTGGAGATTCTTTCGTCTGTTTTTTTCTTATTTCTTTCTCCTTCTAGCTCCAACCAGTAACTAAACCAGCAGCTCCTCCATCAGCTATCAGTAGCCTGATACAGCCTATTTATAGTCATTCCTCCCCCATCTCTCTCCATAGTTCCCATGATGACCAGTCAGAATTCTTACACTGAGAGGTGACATATAAACACATCAGTTTCCCATTCCTAGCTCCTTGTCTTGTAAATGAGGTGTAAATATTCCTAAAGTCACTTGCTACAATGGGAAATGCTAAGTACATGTTGGCAGGTGTAACACCTTGCATTCTAATTAGATCATAGGAGCCTAAGGCCTCCTGTTATGTCACAGCGCTTGCAAGCTGGTTGATGGCCGGGCAGTGCACATGCGTGAGCCCTGGAGTGAGCCAGAAATCACTCGTTCCAGCGCTCGCATCCAAAAAGGGGTGGCTGTCGATAATGATTGACAGCTCACCCCGTTTGGTAAGCGGGCCGGAGGGGGGTGGCTGGCCAAATGTTGGCGTTCCCAAGGAATGCCTGCCATTTGGGGGCAGCCCTACTGACATCACGAGTGATGTCAGTAGTGAGCTTCCGGCTCTATTACAGCTGGAAGCTCACTGGGGGCTTGCGACAGATGAGACCCTACCACAAGGTTAGCTTAGCGAGTGGCCAGGAGGCTGGCTCCTTAAAAAAAAAAAGACGCCCTGATTCAGAGCAAGCACTCTGAAAGAGCGTCCGGCTCTGAATCAGGCCCAGAGTTTCAGCAGAAAGAACTGTTCTATATATCAGTAGGAACCTCACATGATTCATTGTACATAATAACACACACACACGCACACCATGATGACGATGCATTAAAGTGGCATCAAAATGTTACCATTAATGTCTTGCTTCTGTGATTTACTATATTGAGACCTGAGTGCCACCACCACTGATATTGTATGTCTTGGGACCACTGATTAGGATCATCTACAGACGGCACCAGGGATGTTGATATGCTTGCACAAAGAGAGAAGCTACAAGTGCACAACTCCAACACTACCGATTATATATAAATAATACATTTTGCAATAAATAAATTGAGGGTTTCAGCATAATTATGGCCTACCCTTCACATCCAGGTAACCTCTGGAGGGTACATCCCTAACATAATAGGGTTAAAATCTCAAACGCAGGACACCTCCAAAACAGTCCAGCTGAGCCACCCCAGGGCATCGCTATAGTGAGAAAGGTGAAGTGTAAAGGAGTGTTAGATAGGAGCAGCTGCTGCATAGATTAGAAGTAATGTGAAAAATAGAGGTGTGAAAATATTACATATATAATAAACAACAATAAAGGTGCTAAAAGTGAAAAAAAGGAAAAGTTTGTTATAATGTGATGCCCTGAAGTAGCCCAACCAAAGCAATCCAGGGGACCCATGCCCCAAAAATCAACCCATAACTGCACTATATAAACTGGTAGGACTCAAAGTGTAATCAAAATGCCAGAATCCCTGTTTAAAACCAATAGGGGACAGGTGGGAAGGGGTGCTAGCTTAGGCTGAAGTAGTCTCATGCCTTCAGGTGTGAGTATACCTATCTCCTGAAATGTAGATATAACATTTCACAGGAAATGGTAAATGACATTCATCCTTCCAAATCAATCAGTTTGGCATTCCCAACCTTAACACATTCAGGTTTTAGAAAGTACCATTCAAAAGTACGGATGAGCGGGTTCGGTTCCCCGAACTATGGGGATCCAAGGCAGATCCGAATTGGCTCGGGTTTTCCCGCCTGACTCACATCTGAAAATGAGGCAAAACATCATCACCCGCTGGAGGATTCTCACGGGTTTCGGATTCTATAAAGGTCCCGTGACTGCCGCCATTTTTTCATTCTGGCTGTGGAGAGTGAAGAGGGATGGAGCTGGGACCTGTGATCTGTGCTGTTGTTGCACGCTGGCACTGTGCATAGGGGCTGGCTACTGTTGCCCATATAGGGGCTGGCTGTTGTCCTGTCCATAAGAGCTGGCTGTTGTGTTTAGAGGGGCTGGCTGGCTGCTCTCCTGTCCATAAGGGCTAGTTGGCTATTGTGTTTAGAGGGGCTGGCTGGCTGTTGTCCTGTCCATAGGGAAGTAAAAAATAAATAAAGGGAGAGCGCTGGACAGAGGTGTAATCTCTAAATTGTATTTATTAGATCAATATAAATAATAAAAACACAATATAAATAACAAACACACAATGGCAAGTAGATATAACTAGAACCAGGATTGACCAATTGTATAAATAGAAATGTTAGTAGTCATGAGCACATCAAAGCTGGAGTGTAACAGCAGGTTAGTGCAAATCAATGGATGAAAAATTAAGCAGCAGTTGTTAGTAGGAGCAAAGCTGGATAGAAGCGTCATGCATTCAGAGAATCTATATCAGTAAAAAGCATATAAATGGAGCTGCATTAGTAGGGAGCAACAGACCTTGCACACATGGCCAGACTCGAGTTAGTTAATGGTGGGACTCCAACAGGAGAAAGAGCAGGGTATATTGTGCTAAAAGCCACACAGTGGTATCTCCATGGGGGATACTGAGCTCTAAATGTGTCTACTGTCTGCCGGCGTCACGGTCAGAACAGTGATGAATGAACTACCTGTGTTCCTGGAGTTTCCTGCAGTGTGATGGCTCTGCGTGAGCCGAGGGAATCAAGCCTCACAACCAGCATGTCCGGCAGGGTGCTGCCAACAATCAGGGAGCCGGCTGAGCTTCCATGAGCCACAATGTGTGAGCCGCAACAAGTGTGGGAGGGAGGCGGAAGAAAGTGGGCAGTGTCCCCGTCACCAATGCAGAGTCTCCGTATCCAGTGCCCCAGAGCCTCCAGCTGGAAGAAGCAAGGCAGGTATGCTGGGTCAGTGGATGCAGCCAGTCGAGTGCTCTCTAGGTCAGAATCCTGGAGAGGTCAACTGACGCGTTTCTTGGCCAATGAAAAAGGCCATTTCATCAGAGGTGGCAAATGTGTCCAGGTGGTCAGTATTTAAGCTTGTATCTAATTAGTTATTAATAACATATGGAGTAGTCAATTGGTAATTAATTAAACATAAATTAGCCCAAGTATCACAGAACTGAGCATACATTAATCAGACAATTATGTACAAAATATAAAAATTATACAATATATCAAAAAATATATAGAAAAATATAGAAGTATATAGAAATTGGACACTTATATAGGCAGTACAAAATACAGTCAAGTCCATAAATATTGGGACATTGACAGAATTTTCAGATTTTGGCCTCTATTCACCACCACAATGGTTTTGAAATGAAACAAACAAGATGTGCTTTAACTGCAGACTTTCAGGTTTAATTTGAGGGTAATTACATCCAAATCGGGTGAACGGTGTAGGAATTACAACAGTTTCAATATGTGCCTCCCACTTTTTAAGGGGCCAAAAGTAATGGGACTATCAACTCAAAAGCTATTTCATGGACAGGTGTGGGCTATTCCCTCATTATTTCATTATCAATTAAGCAGGTAAAAGGTCTGGAGTTGATTCTAGGTGTGACATTTGCATTTGGAATCAGTTGCTATCAACTCTCAATATGAGATCCAAAGAGCTGTCACTATCAGTGAAGCAAGCCATCATAAGGCTGAAAATGAAAACAAACCCATCAGAGAGATTGCAAAAACATTAGGTGTGGCCAAATCAACTGTTTGGAACATTCTTAAAAAGAAAGAACGCACCGGAGAGCTCAGCAACACCAAAAGACCCGGAAGACCACGGAAAACAACTGTGGTGGATGACAGAAGAATTATTTCCCTGGTGAAGAAAAACCCCTTCACAACAGTTGGCCAAATCAAGAACACTCTCCAGGAGGTAGATGTATATGTGTCAGAGTCAACAATCAAGAGAAGACTTCACAAGAGTGAATATAGAGGGTTCACCACAAGATGCAAACCATTGGTGAGCCTCAAAAAACAGGAAGACCAGATTAGAGTTTGCCAAACAACATCTAAAAAAGCCATTACAGTTCTGGAACAACATCCTATGGACAGATGAGACAAAGATCAACTTGTACCAGAGTGATGGGAAGAGAAGAGAAGGAAAGGAACTGCTCATGATCCAAAACATACCACCTCATAAGTGAAGCATGGTGGTGGTAGTGTCTTGGCGTGGGCATGTATGGCTGCCAAAGGAACTGGTTCCCTTGTATTTATTGATGATGTGACTACTGACAAAAGCAGCAGAATGAATTCTGAAGTGTTTCGGGCAATATTATATGCTCATATTCAGTCAACTGCTTCAGAACTCATTGGACAGCACTTCACAGTGCAGATGGACAATGACCCGAAGCATACTGCAAAAGCAACCAAAGAGTTTTTTAAGGCTAAAAAGGGGAATGTTATGCAATGGCCAAGTCAATCCCCTGACCTGAATCCGATTCAGCATGCATTTCACTTGATGAAGACAAAACTAAAGGGAAAATGTCCCAGTAGAGGCCTGGCAGAGCATCACCAGGGATGAAACCCAGCGTCTGGTGAGGTCTATGTGTTCCAGACTTCAGGCTGTAATTGCCTGCAAAGGATTTGCAACAAAGTATTAAAAAGTGAAAGTTAGATTTAGGATTGTTTAGTTTGCCCCATTACTTTTGGCCCCTTAAAAAGTGGGAGGCACATATAGAAACCGTTGTAATTCCTACACCGTTCACCTGATTGCTGTGGGTTAGGGGATGGCTCATTTTGTCACACTTCAGTTTTACCAAATCATTATATATTTGAGCTAACAAAGACTTATTAATACTGAATAACGTTCCTGAGATGTCTGCTAGAAGTTATTTTAGTCTGAGTCACTACTGAAATAATGGAGACTTCGGGCTGTGTTTATGCAGCAGCAGCTTTTGTGAGCCACCTCCTCCTCAGCCACCTCCCCCTCAGCTGCCTCCTCCTCAGCCGCCTCCTCCTCAGCCACCTCCCCCTCAGCCGCCTCCCCCTCAACCGCCTCCTCCTCAGCCGCCTCCTCCTCAGCCACCTCCCCCTCAGCCGCCTCCTCCTCAGCCATCTCCTCCTCAGCCGCCTCCCCCTCAGCCGCCTCCCCCTCAGCCGCCTCCCCCTCAGCCGCCTCCTCCTCAGCCGCCTCCCCCTCAGCCGCCTCCTCCTCAGCCGCCTCCCCCTCAGCCACCTCCCCCTCAGCCGCCTCCCCCTCAGCCACCTCCCCCTCAGCCGCCTCTTCCTCAGCCGCCTCCCCCTCAGCCGCCTCCCCCTCTACCGCCTCCTCCTCAGCCACCTCCCCCTCAGCCGCCTCCTCCTCAGCTGCCTCCCCCTCAGCCGCCGCTCTGTGAGTTGGAGCTGAAATTGTAAAGCAGCAATAACATTCTGCATAAGGCACAGCGCGCTCTACAGTAAGTATTGGTGCCACATTATATTTTTAGCTCCAACCCATGAAGAAGGGGTTTCATAACAATAGTCCCAGCCACTTTCTTAAAAGGATTGATAACTTGCCAAATGGTTTATTCTTTCCATACATACAAGGGTATGCATCGGCATCCTGGAGGTCTGGATGCCAATGGTCCTATTACCGTTGCTGAAATCCCACCGCCAGTCAGAAGCCCTGCACTGTCATCTCAACCACAAGGATACCGAAGGTAAGTATCAGGGTTTTGGGGGGGGTAAGGTTAGGTTTAGGGAGAGGGTTAGGGTTAGGCACCAGGGAGGGGGAGTTTAGGGTCAGGTACTAGAGAGAGGAGGTTAGAATACCGACCAACAAGTGTCGGTATGTTAACCCTGTTGGGATCCTGGCTTTGGGATTCTGACAGCCAGGATCCCGGCGGTCAGTATTTCATACCGAGTCTCATACAAGCAGCATAGCCCAAGCTATTCCCTGACCCATTCAGGGAACAGTGAATAAGACATAAGAAATTATACCTATTTATACACTTGTACCAGCCTATTTCTACTGACCACAGTTTGTGAAGGGCAATATAAAGGTACATTATAGAAGCAAACAGTGTAAAGGTAGGAAAAGGAGGGAACACATAACATAGGGGCAAATTTAATATCCTTCAAACTGCAGACATTGGCTGGTTCCTAGTGCGACTGGCCAATGTTTTAAAAGAACAATCATTTAAACGGTAATACCAGGTTATTGTTGCCGGTAACCCGCTGATGCCTACAATTCCCAGGCTATTACATTTACCCCATAGTCTGTGCATAGTTTCCCATTTTCATAAACAAGACAAGATGCATATTTCTGGCAATCCTGGAGAGGAGCTGCTGATTCCATGTAGAGGAGAATACAGTCACAGGGTTATATGTAATAGTGTGCGAGGTGCAGGCAGATGTCGGCTATTTAGCTGTTAGAACTATAGCTGCAATTTTGTAACAAGCTGTATAAGAATTGCCCCTGTAAATGTAGTGGATAAATCGCTGCCATCGCACTGTTGTACTTCTCTAATTGTGTGATGAGTTCTTAACAATATCTGTGAGATTAGAATAATAGTAATGCACACGCATATTGGATTATTTCAGTAATTACTCATTTGTGACTAATGAAATGGATTAATGTGTGTTGGTGTACTTCATTACATAGAAATTAAATCCTAACATGTTTATAAAGAAGGTAAAGAAGGGGCTGGAGAAAAACTAGGGGGTGAGCTGGAGAGAAGCAGGAGAATGATACTGGGGAGACTCAGTAGGGATGGCACTAGAGAGACACAGGGGGATGATGTTGGAGAGCTGCAAATGGATGGAGATGGTGCTGAAGAGTTGCTGGGGGGATGGTGCTGGAGAGATGCAGGAGGATGGTGCTGGAGAGATGCAGGAGGATGGTGTTGGAGATATGCAGGATGGTGCTGTAGAGATGCAGGAGGACGGTGCTGAAAAGATGCTGGGGGTAGCGTGCTGAAGAGATGCTGGTGGGATGGTGCTGAATACACTCTGGGAGTATGAGTATGTAGAGATACAGGGGGGATGGCGCTAGAGATGCTGAAGGCACACACGGGGATGCAGATGTAGAGATACAGGGGGATGAGGCTAGTGACTCCACAAGTGGTATAATTAGAAGGAAAAGTCTGGAGTAAAGTACTCTTAACTAAGACAACAATTCTAAGACAACAATTGTAAATAATCGTTACTGATACAAATGGTGCCAAATTGTTTAATACAAAATTGTTTGATCAGGGAAGTTCACATTTTGCCCTGTAACAAAACCTCTATTACTATGTATTATCTGGTTGTACCTCTGATGTTTTATGATGACCTTGTTATATTCCTACATTCCTCTGTACCATGTTATCTCCTGTATGGACAGTGATTACTGGCTCAAGACGCTGGGCCTGATTCAGCAAGGAATGCAAAGGAGAGAAAGCATGCACTTGGCCGATGTTGACGCACTGCACATGCGTACGTATCGTAGTGTGCGTGCGAGAACCAGCTATTGCGAAAGGAACTGCGATTGCAAAGGGTACACAGGCCCATTGCAGAGTGATTGACAGGAAGTGCTGGTTGTGGGTGATGATGGGGGGTGGTTGTGCAAATGCAGGCGTGCCTGTGCATGGCAATGCCATTGCAGTGGCGTGCATAAATTATTTACTACAATGCCCTACGCAGCCTGAGGCCCCATAGCGTGTGCTGAAGTTATCATTTCCTGAGTGAGGCCTGACCTGCCTTAAATGTGCATATGGGTCCGATGTTACTTCATGTTTCTAATTATTTTGCTATGTTGTCCAAGTATCCGGATGAGAGTAAGGGGAAGTGGGCATCTTTATATTAGGCTGTGATCGCAATGCAATTGCAAACATTTGCATTTCATTGCTGATATTAGCAACTGCGTAGTGTGTGTATTAGCAGAATAGCGATCCTTGCTGAATGAGACACACTGTCTGCTCAGGGAGGCTCAATTTCTTCACAGGTTCCCTACTGCAGAAAAAGCACCACATAGACTCAAGCACAGGGGATACACAGGGGGTTGGAAAAAAAAAATATAAAAAACATGGGGCACCCAAGTGACAAAAACTTGCTTGAAGGGACCCCAGCCGGTGGCAGGAGTGATAAAAAATGTATTTCACACTATTATAACCCTAAGTGGCCCTCAGGCCATCGTTCATTCACTTTAAGTTTTAATATACCAAAAAAATGTGTGTGCATGTGGTGTTCATTCCGGTCATATTGAGGTTTTACCTTCCTTTCATGCTTCCTTTATTTGTGTTTCCAATATACAGCCAGAATTTGAAAGAAAACAGGTTTCAATTGGTGACATTTTTTTTCTTTATTTGTCCTGGGCACAATATAACCTGGTTGCACCTATGTCAGTGGCAAGGTACCATCTCAGAGTTGCTCCCTCTAATGAAGGGGAGGTGGTGAGGAAGCTGAGCTCCACCACCTCCATAGGACAACTCTGAGCCCTGTTTACCTGCACTGCACATTTTAACCTTTTTGCTTATGTAACAAATGATCCGGCAATGGCTCCTTTCTCCGTCCTTCTAGGGGGATTAAAAACATCCATCCAGAAGAAGACTTCTTTGGTTGCATATGCACACCCCAGCACAGAGAATCCAAGCACTGTAATGGGAAGAGAAGTTTGGAAATGACAATAAAATGTGGACATCCCATAGACATTGTTTCCTGTGTGGGGTTGGGTGTCAGAATTGAGCACTGTGTGAAGCACTGCACTAGGCTGTGTACAGGCCACACTATGTAGCTGCAGGCGAGAAAGCTGTGGTAGCAGAAAATAGAGCTCCGGTCAGTTGATGGTGTGATAAGAAATATATATATAATATGGGACTGATACATATAAGGTTCTTTCCTTATAGGGAAAGTAGGGACATATAAGCAGTTTCTGAAGATGCTAATGCAATGTTAAACAGGGAAATGGGGAAACAATGAAATCCATTAATATCTATACTGCACCTCCTGTGCTGTCCACAAGGGCGGCAGTAATCCACTCTTGTGTCAGTGAGACATAAGATTAGGAACAATGACATAAAGTGGCCAAGCTGTTTGTGGCAGGGGATTAGTAAAGTCTGAGTTGTTCCTCTGGATGACAGGAGACAAAGGAATAAAGAATAAACAGTAAGTAAGAATGTGCTTCACCGTGGTGCAGCAATAAACCTAGTGATCACCATAAACACTATCAACAATGAAACTAAAACATATATGGTTAACAAAACCCTCGTGAGGATACAGGAAAAGGACCTACTAGTTCCTACAGTTACAGAAGTACATTAATACCACTCAGATGATTTTTCAATATAGTAAAAGAGTCCCAATGTTCATTTCATCCTAAATGTGATAAGATAATATCAGAAAATCTGAAAATCAAGCACAATATCCTTCATGTTTCTTTAGGTGCACGGTCTGTTTTTCTCTTGTTCACCAATAGAGTACCATCATGGGGATCAATAGAATCTATAGCACCCTATTTGTTACACCTTGAAAAAGGCTCCTTTAGAGCCGACACACATTGGTGGTGAGCCAGAGGAGGATAGACATTCCAGACATGTACATCTATGGTGGACTTCTGTTCCCGGGAGGTACCTGGTTACTGTCTTTATTTGGTGTGCATTATACACCAGATGATCTGGTACGTTAGCTACCTTTTGGGTGTTTTTTTATGTTTTTATCCACATTTCCAAAATAAACAGTGTTTGACTATTATGGGCCCCTACACAGGAATGATATTGCTAACAATTTGGCCAATTCTGATGCATCGGAACTACCAATCGTCCGTGTGTACGCACTATATCGTGCGGTGCACGCTCCCGTGGGGTCGTCAGCTGCATCACCTGATCTTTTGCACATGCAGGAAGATCATGCGATACGGCTGACAATCCCATGCAGCGCTATGTGGAGGGGTCCGGCTTACCGGGTGATCAGGTATCAGAACACCCCCTGTGTACGGACCACCCGATATGTCGGCCTGGGATTGTGGGTTGCATTGCTCAGTACACAATCGAGTGTAGGGGCCTTTAGAGTATGTTTTGCTTTCCCTTTTGTGTGTATATTTGGGTGGAAACCCACTTTTACAAGGGAACAAGAGAAAACCAGAAACAGACCATGTACTAAAGGAAGCATGAAGGATATTGTGCTGGATTTTCAGATATTAACTTATCATCACATTAAGGACGAAATGAACATTGGGACTCTTACTTTATTGAAAAATCATCTGTGGTATTAAGATACTTCTGTAACTGTAGGAACTAGTAGGTTCTTTTTTACTGCATCCTCACGAGGGTTGCACTAAACCATTTATACTTTAAGAGACAAGGGAAGACAGCAGCGAGCAGGGAACACTATGTATCTTACCTGCAACTGAGCAATCCCTGATTGGCTGGAAGACCCTGTGTTTACATTTCACAACAAGCTATAAAGAGACATAAATTATATATTTGCTAAATTCTATTAGTGATAAATGATTATTTGAGGTTATTTATTGTTATTTGATAGATTACCACCATTACATGGTTACCCAAGTGTCTCTCCTGGTTCTTTCTTCTAAAATGTTTACTGTACAATTTTTTTTTGTTTAAATAATGAGATATTTTAGTTCTACAATCAAAAACAGAGTCACATTTTTCCAGATCAGTTTGTATTGAACAAGCGTTATAGAGACAGCTGCTAGTAACATAAATGGTTATTACAGATATTATTTGATTACAGTTCTGTAGTCTAAATGCAGGAAAGATATATCTGGGTTACATCACTGTGTCATAGTTTATATCATAAATCCTTTTACTGTGATACTAGTTAAAATAATTTATTATGAAGGCTCTACATATTATTAGTCTGGTACACAATGTGCTCTCTTTGGGACTTATTTAAAGCATGAGGTGAAAAATAGGGATGTGTAATAACCATTAGCAACCAGATATCAGCTATTAGCTGTCTAGTGTGTGCAAGCTCAAACATATTATAATGATTGGTTACTATGGGATACAAGTAACCAGTGTCTTAGTTGCATCAGTTTACAATATAATACAAAGTATTAAAAAAGAGGGAGGTAAGGCATTAATGGGTAAAAACTGAAGGGTAATACAGGGCAGTGTGCAGGGTTCCTGTAGTAATATCCAGTACTCATAGCTCTGCCTGTCATAGAAGGAATCCCAGTACTGAGAGATGCTGCTGGGACTCTCTACTGGGCAGAAAGCTCTTTTTTTGGGAGACAGTTCCAGGGGGAAAGTGCCCTCAAGTCCACTTTTCAGACCTCTCCCGTCTGTATCAAGACTGATTTATAAAAAATACTTGTCAAATTCAGAAAATAAAAATTGCCTCCCTTGAATGCATTTTGTGGTGACACAAGTTATGGTTGTCATGAAACACATGTTATATTCAGGCCCTTACAGTGACTCCTCATGTGATTAATAAGTGTTATCTTTTTAGTAAATCTCTTCCTGCATTCAGAACATTTAAATGGTTTCTCTCCTGTGTGACTCCTCTGATGTATATCAAGATGTGACTTCTGGGAAAAACATTTCATACATTCAGAACATGCAAAAGGTTTCTCTCCTGTGTGACTCCTCTGATGACTAACAAGTTCTGACATACAGGAAAAACATTTGCTACATTCAGAGCGTTTAATTAGGTTTTCTCCTGTGTGACTCCTCTGATGTGTAACAAGACGTGACTTATGGGAAAAATATTTGCTACATTCAAAGCATTTAAATGGTTTCTTTCCTGTATGACCCCTCTGATGACTAACTAGAGAGTATATATTATAGAAACAATTGCTGCATTCAGAGCATTTAAATGGTTTCTCTCCTGTGTGAATCCTCTGATGTATAATGAGATGTGACTTCTGGGAAAAACATTTCATACATTCAGAACATGTAAATGGTTTCTCTCCTGTGTGACTTCTCTGATGTATGAGAAGCTGTGATTTATATGTAAAGCTTTTATTACACTCAGAGCACAGATGCGGTTTCTCTACTATGAGACTCATCATGTATTAGATATGAAAAAAATTAGTTGTTGATTGTTTCTTATATCAAGAAAATGAGAATAGTTTGTGTGAGTCCTCCAGAGGTGTAAGAAGAAATGATGTCTGTAGTTGGCTTTACCAGAGAACAATGTCCCGTTCCACAACGTTTTGTAATATTCTTAATGGGAATCCTGCTCAACTATCCTGAAAGAAAATAATGTAATAGCATAAAGGTTACCAGGGTAATTTTACTTTTATTGTAAAAATGTTATATTGAATAAGGAACATGATGTATATTTACATACAATAACAAATATCACTAAGTCACTCACCATAATTCTATACAGTTGTGCTTGAAAGTTTGTGAATCCTTCCGAATTTTCTACATTTCTGCTGAAATTTGGTCTAAAACTACCTCAGATTTTCACACAAGTCCTAAAAGTAGATAAGGAGAACTAAATCAAACAAATGAGACAAAAAACAGACATGCTCATTTGTTTTATTAAGGAAAATGATCCAATATCACATATCTTTAAGTGTCAAAAATATGAAACTTTAGACTTAGCAAGTATTTTGAAGGTGAAATTAGTGAGTGGATAACCAGTCTGTTTAAAAGAACAGGAATCTATCAAAGTCTGATGTTCACAACACATGTTTGTGGAAGTGTATCATGCCATGAACAAAGGAGATTTCTAAGGACCTTACTAGAAGAGTTTTTGATGTTCATCAGGCCTGGAAAAGGTTACAATACCCTCTCTACAGAGTTTGGACTCCACCAATCAACAGTCAGACAGATTGTGTACAAATGAAGGAAATTAAAGACCATTAATACCCTCCCCTGGAGTGGTCAACCAACAAAGATCATGCCAAGAGCGAGGTGTCTAATTGTTTGCAAGGTCACAAAGGACCCCAAGGTAACGTCTAAGCAACTGAAGGCCTTTCTCACATTAGCTAATATTAATGTTTATGAGTTAGCCATCAGGAGGACACTGACCAACAATGGTGTGCATGGCAGGATTGCAAGGAAAAAGCTGCTGCCTTCGAAAAAGAACATTGCTGCCCATCTGCAGTTTGCTGAAGATCACCTGGACAAGCCAGAAGAATATCGGAACAATGTTTTGTGCACAGATGAGTCCAAAATGAGCTGCATCTCAAGAGAATGTGGATCACACTGCAAGGCAACAGCCCGTAGCACACAAGTCATTCGACCAAAGAATGGTTAAATAAATTTAAAGTTTTGGAATGGCCAAGTCAAAGTCCCGACCTTAATCCAATTGAAATGTCATGGAAGGACTTGAAGCGAGGAGTTCATGGGAGGATGCATACCTTTGCTACTTACAGATATTTTATATTGGATCATTTTCCTCAAAAAAAATTTTTGTTTGTTTTATTTACTTCTCTTTATCTACTTTTAGGACTTGTGTGAAAATCTGAGGTAGTTTTATATAGAACATTCTGAAGAGTTCACAAACTTTCATGCACAACTGTATGATGTATGTATGTTGCTACATTGCTATATCCCCATTTCCAATTAGATATGCAGTACAGAGACCTCTATCCTCCTGCAGCAGATACCGATACTTATATAGTACACATGGTCTTTTAATGTTACTATGATAATTGTATAATCCTCATACTATGACCTGAGAATGTGCAGATTATACATTACTTACCCCCTACATTGACCATAGATGGGTAACACATGCTACCGATCCTGTCACACCTACTGTCAGCTGATGCACCAGGATGTCACTATTATCTCTGTACACACCATGGGAATGGGGATAATGTGACCATCTCACAGTCACTCTGCTCAGTTTAATGTATGAAAAAGTGTGAAAAAGACTCAAGTCAAAAGACGTTTGTAAATCAAGGAGGGAATACTGTCTTGCTGGATATATGTCACCTTGAAGCTACCTGAAGACAGCCACACACAATATGAGGCTATCCAGAATCCCTCAGACTGTTCATAAGGACATATAGAGTGACTTTATTCCCATTAAGTACAATCCCCTCATCTGTGGGGTTTTATTAACCCTTTGTTGGAATAAAATATTCTGTCTATACCTGGAAGGACTCTGACCAATCACTTATTGGGCCACTGATTGCCCCTTTAGATAGAAATACCAGGAATTATATACTTAAGACTCTTCCCCCTCTGAAAAAGGGACAGTGTGATTACCCACCCTTAAGAAGATATAATTTACCTTATACTATGTATTGTTTTCTTGTATATTGAAGTCTCAAGACAGCGTAAGTCATCTTTTTGTTCAGTATTGATGATCCCACCAGGAAACACTTTTTATGGTGGTGTTTTCACAAGGGAGAATACAGTGTGTGGAGTATTTTTAATACTTTGGTATGATGCCTGTACTATATTTATGTCGTTTCATCACAAAGAACACTGACACAATTTGCTGAATGCAAATGTTTAAGTATTTCACATCTTATTTGTGAAGCTAAGAGGTCAAATGGTTCTTGCATTAATCTTTCCGAAGTGAAATTTGCATTCTTTGCAATATCGAGGTGGTTTAAGTATGTACAACCCATAGCCATGCAGTGCTCAAGCAAAAGAAGAGGGGGTAGAAAGGTGACATAGGAGGAAAGTGAATGGTGAGGGCAGATAGGAGAAGTTGGGAGGACAGATGGGATGGGGAGAAAGATGGGATAATACAGGCCTGGGCAATCTGTGACTTTCCAGCTGTTGTGAAACAACAAGTCCTAGCATGCTTTACCAGATGACCAGTTGGAGAGTATGCTGGGACTTGTAGTTTCACAACAGCTGGAGAGCCACAAATTGGCCAGGCCTGGAATGTGACACAGGAAGAAATAAAGTGACAGAGGTCACAGGCACACAAGTAGAGTGGATGAGGGGCAGAGGCACTTAGAAGGGAGGGAAGGAGTGCATAGGCACAAATGGGGAGTGTAATGTCACACAGAGACACACATGGGGGTAGAAGGGGGCAGAGGCACACATAGGGGTAGAAAGGGGCAGAGGCACACAAAGGGGTAGAAGGGGGCAGAGGCACACATGGGGAGTGTAATGTCAGGCAGAGACACACATGGGGGTAGAAGGAGGCAGAGACACACATGGGGGTAGAAGGTGGCAGAGACACACATAGGGGTAGAAGGAGGCAGAGACACACATGGGAGTAGAAGGTGGCAGATGCACACATGGGGTAGAAGGGGCAGAGGCACACTTGGGGAGTGTAGTGTTAGGCAGAGATACATATAGGGTAGAAAGAGGCAGAGGCACACATGGGGAGTGTAGTGTTAGGCAGAGATACAGATAGGGTAGAAGGAGGCAGAGGCACACATGGGGTAGAAGGAGGCAGAGGCACACATGGGGAGTGTAGTGTCAGGCAGAGATACACATGGGGTAGGAGGCAGAGGCACACATGAGGAGTGTAGTGTTAGGCAGAGATACACATGAGGTAGAAGGAGGCAGAGGCACACATGAGGAGTGTAGTGTTAGGCAGAGATACACATGGGGTAGGAGGCAGAGGCACACATGAGGAGTGTAGTGTTAGACAGAGATACACATGGGGGTAGAAGGAGGCAGAGACACACATGGGGAGTGTAGTGTTAGGCAGAGACACATGTCAAAGCTGGATAATTGGCTGAGACAAGATCAGTTTAAAATTGAAGCGTGCGCAACGATATCTTGCGAATGGCAGATAGACTCCATTTTAGAAACAAGAATCTGCAAGACGCCATTTTGCGACCAGCGTCACTTTAAGCTACAACTCACGAGCTAAGAACAGATGGCAATGTTTTTGATAATCTAAATAGAATAGACAATGCACCAGAAACTGTGAGTGATTTACATACAAATTGGGAATCCCTGTTGGCAATTGTAATATAATCCAGGCATTGATCTACACAATTGGATTTGTCTGAATCCAAACAGGTTTTAGTTTCATACCCAGATAGGATGGTTTAGTTTCACAGCTGGAAGTCACATTTGCATTGTAGTCTGAAACTGTGAGTGAGGAATGATATGTGTGTGTATGTATGTATATATATATATATATAAAAATATGTTAAGTCCATCATAGATGGAATCTCATGCATAAACACCGCACATTACACACAATTGAGCTGCTAACATGACGCCCAGTAGCGAATGCACAATTATTAGCATCATGCGATTGCATCTTTCACCATTTTACATACACACATTATGCTTAAGACCCCGAATGAAAATACCGTTTAGTAGCTAAATGCGCACGCATCTGTCTCCAGTTAACTAGCATCTTCATATCAAACCCCGTACACTCACACATTACATATTCACTTACAAGGTTCCATTAGCTTTAAGATATAACATTTAAGTTTATTCAGTTAATATAAACGCTATGAAATAAAGATATTTGATAACTAAAGTTTTATACATGCTAAACAAGTCGTGTTTGGTTTTGTACTGATGCGTACTCTTTTTACAGTATTCTGGTGTTATCGGTGGGGAGATCGCATCATGCATTCTCGAGTTATGGATCGCAGAGGCTACAAGCAACAAAATGTATATTTCATGAACAACTGTTAGGATGTTACAGGGGGCGGGAAGGGAAAGACACCCAGCTGTTAGAGGTAGGGAGAGTCTATTTGAACCAGCCTGTTAAATGCTTTGTAACAGATGCTTCTCCCCTGGGAACCAATGACATCAGCAGCAAACTTCTCTATTATCCTGTCTATTCTGGGGGGGTATAAATATGTGTGCTCCAACACTGGGTCTTTGGTCTTCTTGCTGAATGCTGACTGAGGGGTTTCTTGCTGATGCCTAACATCTGGTACCAGAAGCGCTGTGTATGTATACTGTACTTGGGTCTGTATAATTCCTTTTGCGCCTAAATTGTGTCTGGATCAATTGCGTGTAACTGTCTGAACTTTTACTTGAATAACACTTGTGCTTTGGAACCACAGATTCCAGGTCTAAGTCTTTATTTGCTGTATGACTGCGTACGCAAATTAGCATCATCCTTAGAGGTTTATAGGAAGGATTTTAGAAGGTACAGGCAGGGGTATATAGAGGTTCTTTTTAATATCAGATGGGGGCTCGTCGAGTGAAGTCACTTACCTACTCACACGGCACATACGGCTATCGATATCTCAGCAAAGGGTGGAGTGGCCACATGCAGGGTTTTCCTGCAACCGCTTTGTGCTGAAAAATCGCTATCCGTTTTCGTGTGAGCAAAGGAAGCTGACTAGAATCCAGGGACAAGAAAGGAAAGTTTGTTTTCCTTTGTTGATAGAAGCTAGCGTTTAAAGGGGTGCCGCAGTATTGAGTATGCGGCTGAGTCGCAGTTTTGCGCACAGAAAAGACGCACTTTTGCGTACGCAGTTAAAAAGTCATTATACAGTTGTGTGGTAGTCGCATTATTTTATGTGGCTGGTTGCACAATAGCGTATACGTACTTCCGGTTGTGCTGCCACGTGTTTAAACAAAGCCGTTGAGGTTTACATTTTTTCAATTGTTACCAATATCTGGGTTAACGTTTATTTTTCTGCGCAGGAAAAAAGTGTGTAACAGTGAATATTTGTTGAACAAAGTTAAGGGTATCGTATGATCCTTAAGGGCTAGGTGCAAGGGTTAGTCTAGCCGCTCGGTAAGTAGCTTTACCGTTCTATACACAGTAGCAGGTGTACATGTTGTCTTTGTTGTAGTGAGATGCGTGGGAGTAGCCGACATATAAACTCTCATAGGTGTGGAAGATGCCTTACTAAATCTTATCCGGGTGGGTGGAGTAGCCTTTTTCAAATCTTATCCAGGTGTGTGGGCGCCGCCGACTTAAATCGTCCACAGGTAAGTGAAAGTATCTTGATTGTCTTTCACCAGTTTAAATCTTTATTGAAAAGCATAGGATTTTGTCTCAGAATGGGAGCCATGCAAACAGTAGAAGATGTTAGACAATGATGTGCTGCTAATGAAAGCTCCGATCGGATCGGCCCATCTTATTAGGCATACTAAGTACGGTACTTATGCAATAAGGTATTGTGATGTATGGTTTAAAATGACGATGAAGAGTGTTAGAACATTTCACCGAATTGGTAGTTTTGATAAAAATGTATTAGATAATGTCCGGGATCACATCGGTCTGATGCGCTCCCGAGAGAAAAAGGTTAAATATTTTGAATGTTTAAAACTGTGGCAGCATGAAGGGGATGCGTGGCTTAAAAATGTGCAAACGACGCAAACTAGCATCGTGAGCACATTGCCAGAAAATACATCCGCGACGCTGAATTGCAATACGGGCGAGCCGCAAAATGGCCCGCCCGTGCGGCAACCTTATGTGGATGGAGGTGCAAGTACAGTTACCAAAAATACCCATAAAAATGTAACAAGCAACTTGTACCCTCTCTTAAGCAACTATAAAGAAAATGTTCATGATGTGGATGATGAGCCTATTGTAATGTCTGCCATTTCCCATGCTGTACAAATGAGACATCACCACAATCACGAGTGGTGCCGCCATCTCCATCGGTAACAGCAAGGGAAGTGTTAATGCCCTCTGCACCCATAGAGGAAGTTGTTCATGCCATACGCAGCAGCAGCAAACTAAACCCCCAGCCAGGTAACCAGGTCAAAGGTAGCAGCGCTACCAGTCTGCATCCCATTCGGACAATAACTGTTCCAAATGGAAATGCAGATGCGAACAGTATAGTGCCCACGAGGGAAGTAGTAATGCATTGTCCTCGGACAAGAGCAGAACTAAATTCCATCATAAATGATTTCCCCGATCCCAAAAAGGAATTAGCCAAATGTCAAAGATTTTTGAGAAATTTGGGTAGTTCACATGAGCCCACTAATAAAGATTGGCGTGTGGTGTTAAAGGCCTGTTCTACCACGCAATACCGACGTGACAAAATTTATCACGGATTGTGTATTGGATAGTGATGTTCCGTTAACAGACCAAGTAAACCAAGGTAACATTTCCCGCATTGTAACTCAATTGGGTATATATTTTCCAGTAGTAGTTAACTGGAACAAAATTTTCACCATTAAGCAGAAGGAGAGTGAAACTGCAGAAGATTATTTCGCAGGCTCTGCAGGCTATCACCCAGTACACTGGGATAGAGGATATTAAAGATAGCACTCATCACCGGGGAATGATAGTCACGGTACTTGTGGACGGTCTGAAAGAGAGTTTAAAAACTCGGGTTCAGACCTCACAGCCTGGCTGGCGGGGACTCACAATAGATACCCTCATAGAAACTGCCATTGAACATGATAAAAACATCTCCAAGAAGAGAGAGAGACCCAGAGTGAAAAACTAATGGCTGTCAGTATCCAAGCTCTGGAGGGAATGACAATAACATCACAGCCAACAGACACACCTGCACCCACACACACACCTGAACAGTTACACGTCCTCACCAATCCCACACCACAGCAAACACATCCTTACCCCACATATCACACACAACCACAGGCCTCATACTACCCACAAACTTCATACCTCCCACCATACCCTTATCCTCCACATCCTTACCCATACCCACCACCTTTCCCTCTTGCTCAACTCCCACAACAATACTTTCATCCAACCTGTTCAAAAACATGGTTTAACTGCAACCAAGCGGGATACATAAGTAAGTACTGCAAAGTAAAGAACACCACACAGGAACACAAGTTTCCTATGGGTTCATAGGCAACCCCAGTATCTTTTCCCAGGCCTTATATGACTGTTTACAATCTTTTCAACCTGCCGATGGATCTGTTCTAGTGTAGAATGTGGACGATTTATTGTTGTATTTAGGTCATGTTTAAATTATATTAAACTGTTGTGCTTTGTCTCCCACTCACAGGACACAAGGTTGATAAGGATAAACGGCAGCCATGCCAGGCTAAGGTTGACTACTCGGAATATTATCCAACCCAGTGGCCAAGGCATTATTTAGAGCAGTAGCTATTAATAACAAAATTTAATTGCAGGAACCTGTATGCAGATACTATATCCCTAGAATTATAAAAAATGATATGGGGACTTATTTTACAGGTGACGTTTCCAAGAACATGTGTAAGGTGATGGGTAACAACACTAAGATTATCCCAGACTGTCTTTTCCATTATTTGCCCCCCTTTGAGATACTGTTCAAACAGGCAGCCTCATGTGAAAATATGATAATGAGGTTACTGTACAGGGTCTCATGAAGATGAATGCGAATAACAGAAATTGAAAGTGTTATTAACTAACATATTTAATGCAAACTGTCATGATGTCAAATCTGGAGAATTTGTTATGATCCAAATGTTTTTAGCTCAGGTTGTTTGACTGATCGGTGGAAAGGTCCGTATCTGATGATACAACATCCACAAAGGGTGGCCGAGGAAGATACGTGGGTCCATTCCACTCACTATAGGGAGGTTAACAAACCGGTGGAGATACAAGGCGGAGACAAGGCCGGTAATGTGGACCTGTCGATTGCGAGCTTGTGCCGGAAGGGTTAAAAAGGTGACGGTGAGATATCTGAGCTAAAGAAATGTGTAGATCAGTGCTTCCAGCAATGGAGTGGTCTGCTGTGGTCATCCTAGTTCTGGTTTCCAGAGTTTCTGTCATGATGATCTGTTTGGGGATACCCAGTGTCTGTGATGGAGGACCGATAAAGGAAATGTGAGCTGATGGCAGAGCTGATGGAGAGGAGTCAGGAGGAGGAGTGCTATACCAAACCAGGCGAGTGTCTGACCAGTCTTAGTATTGTAATTGTTATGTTATTTGGGAAGAATACTTCCAGAAGCTATGACCCTCACACATGTTGAAATGCTTGGTATACATAAAAATACACCATCACCATATCTTCACATGCAATATGAACACAGAGGCAATAGAAATATGATACCTGGTGATGTGCATAAAGCCGCTCAGTTAATTAGTGAGACAACTGGCTTTCAAGTTTTAGTCGCACTGGATCCCACCAGAATTGCTCGGGGTACATTAAATTTTAGATATATTCAGGAACTTGCTAAATTGATAGATAATATCACCGAAATGTACGATGACACATTCAGGTATACAGGGAGAGAATTGCAAACGTACAAGAAAGAACTGGTGCAACACAGACTAGTGCTGAATTATGTAACTGTTGTTACTGGAGGGTAAGACATAACGTTAGCCACCCAGTTCGGAGTAAAATGTTGCACCTATGTCACCAATGATACCAGCAACCCTAAGGAGGTGATAGACCGGAGGATGGATGAAATTCTGCATCTAAAATGGGAATTTCGTAAGAACCATAATGATTCAGTGGCTGAAGTAGGGGAGAAGATAGAAGGATGGGTGTCATGGCTGAACCCAGTGAAATGGTTCTCAGGTCTAGGGGAATGGGTCCAGGAAGTGATCGCCAGCATAGGCAAATTCTTGATCCTTATACTGATTGTCAACATAATAATTGGCATATGCGTCCAAGTTTTCCTGTTTTGTATACATATATGGCATTAATATTGCCATGCTGCTGGTACCATGTATGATATGGGTAAAACCGAGCGCGGGCATATTTCTTTTCTGTTTGGCATATGCGTCCGGTGTGTTCCTATTGTGTTGAAGTGTGGAAACAAGAATCTGCAAGATGCCATTTTGCGACCAGCGTCATTTTAAGCTACAACTCACGAGCTAAGAACAGATGGCAATGTTTTTGATAATCTAAATAGAATAGACAATGCACCAGAAACTGTGAGTGATTTACATACAAATTGGGAATCCCTGTTGGCAATTGTAATATAATCCAGACATTGATCTACACAATTGGATTTGTCTGAATCCAAACAGGTTTTAGTTTCATACTCAGACAGGATGGTTTAGTTTCACAGCTGGAAGTCACATTTGCATTGCAGTCTGAAACTGTGCATGAGGAATGATATGTGTGTGTATGTATGTATGTATATATATATATGTTAAGTCCATCATAGATGGAATCTCATGCATAAACACCGCACATTACGCACAATTGAGCTGCTAACATGATGCCCAGTAGCGAATGCACAATTATTAGCATCATGCAATTGCATCTTTCACCATTTTACATACACACATTATGCTTAAGACCCTGAATGAAAATACCGTTTAGTAGCTAAATGCGCACGCATCTGTCTCCAGTTAACTAGCATCTTCATATCAAACCCCGTACACTCACACATTACATATTCACTTACAAGGTTCCATTAGCTTTAAGATATAACATTTAAGTTTATTCAGTTAATATAAACGCTATGAAATAAAGATATTTGATAACTAAGGTTTTATACATGCTAAACAAGTCGTGTTTGGTTTTGTACTGATGCGTACTCTTTTTACAGTATTCCGGTGTTATCGGTGGGGAGGTCGCATCATGCATTCTCGAGTTATGGATCGCAGAGGCTACAAGCAACAAAATGTATATTTCATGAACAACTGTTAGGATGTTACAGGGGGCGGGAAGGGAAAGACACCCAGCTGTTAGAGGCAGGGAGAGTCTATTTGAACCAGCCTGTTAAATGCTTTGTAACAGATGCTTCTCCCCTGGGAACCAATGACATCAGAAAACTTCTCTATTGTCCTGTCTATTCTGGGGGGGTATAAATATGTGTGCTCCAACACTGGGTCTTTAGTCTTCTTGCTGAATGCTGACTGAGGGGTTTCTTGCTGATGCCTAACATCTGGTACCGGAAGCGCTGTCAGAGACTCATCCAGAGTCGCCGGCACCTCTGCTTCCTACAGCTCTAAAGAGCGCATCCCGAGACACTTCACTGAGCCATGGAGGTGAGCGGAGGGGAGGAGGCGGTGGTGGGGGACAGAGTTACCGCAGCTGTATGCAGTGCTGCACATATGCCACTATTGTGAATGGAACGGCGCATGCGCAGAACTGATTACAGCTGCAGTAAGTTAGAGCAGGTAGAGAAAAGTATCTATTTCCCGAAAAGCTGTCATTGCAAAATAACAGCTCATGGAGAGGGGGAATGATGAATTCCTGTGGTAATGCGAGCTCTAAACCTAATTACCATCAGAGAATTTTTAGTTATGATGAATAGGCCCCAAAGTGTTTATATACACCCACACATATACATACACACACATATACATACACACACATGTACATACACACATATACATACACACACATATACATACACACATATACACACACACATATACACACACACACATATACACACACACACATATACATATACACACACATATACACACACACACACATATAACCTTTAAAGAAAGGGGTGCACTCACCAGTCTTCTAAAAAAGTCCTTTATTCCAACATTTAAAAGTATATACAGGATCAACATTTCGGTCCCAACCATGGGCATACACATACACACACACATATATACATACACACACATACATATACATACACACACACATATACACACACACATATATACATACACACACATATACATACACACACACATATACATACACACACACATATACATACACACACACACACATATACATATACACACACACATATACACACATACATATACACACACAACCTTTTTTTTTACAAATTTCTCTAATGACCAATTATGGTAAAAAAACACTACATTTTTGTTTTGCCATTTCTTTCCTACGACAACAGCCAGCACTTCATCAAAGGTGTTGAGGCGAGCTGCAGTGCCCATCTCCCCCTCCCCAGAACCCTGAGAGACAAAAGCACAATTTTTTACAACTTAAAGTCTATTTTTTTTTTTTTAAATAAACAAATAAATAGATACAATTCCCCCCTCCCTCCCTCAGAGTTATATATATGCATTACTTGGCATATTTTTGATATTACTTGTCTGGACTAAAAATAATACAGACAATGGGTTTACACAGGTGGTCAAAAGATGCTTGATGAAATCACAAAGGTAAGGCTAGTTTGTTTAATCATCAGACTTAAAGACAATGGTTTATTTAGAATACAATTAATTTCTTCTTAACCACATCAGCATTAGATACCAGGTCTACAATGGCTAACGATAGCTTAAATTTCTAACAATTGTTTAAAAATCCACTCCTTCTGAGTATCTCAGTGTCTGTATTATAGTTCAAATTTCATAGGCATACTGTTCTGTATGCAGAGCAAACACTCACCATATCTTTGTGTATTCTTAATTGTCACAGACAAATCTACAAAACCTGTCTTGTCATCACTGAATATTTAATGTAAGGACTTTTAGTTGTAGCTAAAATGGTGTTTTGCGATCAGTCATAAAATGGCGTCTTGTTTGCCATTCGCAAGATGGCGTCGTGCAGATTCTGATTCTAACATTCTGTCTTAGCCAACTATCCAGCTTCGACAGTCCACCCTTTGATAGCCAATCAAACGCTATCACAACCTATGTTGAAACTGTTTAGCCATGCATGAGAATATACCGTTTAATGTTATTATGGTATGACACAGGTTGGTCATTTGAATCATTTAGATAATGCGTCTCAAGGAGGGTATAACAACCCTTATACGCCATCTGTGGGTCCTTAAGGGATCATTGGCAGGATGAGGGAATTCATCTAACCTATAAAGGAAGTTTTGAGAGGGAATTGGGACAGTATTACCTAGGATGTTTTAAAATAACATTATCAATATATATTCATGCACAACCAAATAAAATCTGGATCACATTATCATAGGGTACATTCTAATTCAGGGTTGTAATATAGCTCTTTCTTAACCTTGGTATCCATATCTCCATCGCTTACCACCACCATCTCGATTTCGCGGTTCACATTAGTACGTTTCCTGCACTTCAACACATTAGGAACACATTTGACACATAAGCCAATTACTAAGATGACACTGATTATGAGGATCAAAAGTTTACCCACTGTAGCAACCAATTTCTGGACCCACTCTCCTAGACCGGAGAACCATTTCACAGTTCAACCACATGAACCACTCCTCTACCTGTTCCTCAACTTCAGTCAATGAATCATTATGGTTCTTTTGGAATTCCCACTTTAACTGCAGAATTTCGTCCATCTTCCGGTCTATCACCTCCTTGGGATCACTGGTGTTATTTGTAATGTACGTGCAACACTTTACACCAAACTGGGTGGCCAATGTCACACAGAACCCTCCTGTGACAGCTGTTAAGTAATTTAACACTAGTCTGTTACACAAGCTCTTTCTTATAGGCTTGTAACTCTTTACCTGTATACCTAAATGTGTCATCATACATCTCGATGATATTATCTATTAATTTGGCAAGATCTTGGATATATCTAAAATTTAAAGTACCCCGAGTGATCCTGGTGGGATCTAGTGCTACCAAAACTTGGAAACCAGCTGTCTCACTAATCAACTGTGTAGCTGTACAGTATGTATGTCACCAGGTATCATGTTTCTTTTGTCACAATGTTCATAATGTGTATGAAGATATGGAGATGGGGTGTTTTTATGGATACCAAGCATTTCACCATGTGTAAGGGTCATAATTTCTGGAAGTACCCTTCCCAAATAACATAATCCTTCTGAACTCGGGGAGAGCCACTTATACGCTTTTCTTCCACATATAAAATATACATCATCAGGGAGAACATAAGGGATTGAAAACATCATAGTCATTAAACACATTTCTCTTGCATATAATCCTACTTCAGGTTCTCCCATCTGGTCAATACATGTCTATGGTTGTATAATCTTGGCACAGTACCCCTCTGGTACTCTACCAACCATTTTGTTCAGTATCACTGAGTGTATATCGATACCTAAAATGTCTCCTACTCAATCTAATAGTGTGTAAAAGTTAAAAGTTCACAGGCTCATTATCAGCTCTTAGTGAGAAGGTCATCATCTGATTATTCCCAGTTACCTCCCAACTCCCTGGTTTATTGGAGTTGGTAATGTTCAAACAAAAAAAAAAGATCTATCCACTTGGTACTGGTGTAACTTAAAATGAGGTGGTTTGGACAAAAGAAATCTCCCATGCAACGTTTTCCCTTTTTGCAATTCTAAGACTTCTGAGACATTCAATGGAAATGCAACAAAGCCCACATTATGCTGTCCTTGAGGCACATGTAAGCACACCCAACAATCAGTTTGATTTAAAACTTTGCCCACCATGTTATGATAATCCTCTAAAGGATACCCACCCCAATACGGGTTAAATTTAGGCTGGCATCGTTGGATACATTTTTCATCGACTAGGGACCCACAAAGTTCACAAATACAAAAATCTTCAGACGACAGACCTTCACACTGTCCCCGAGTTCCAGGTATAACAGATCACTTCACAATTACTGTATTGAGATTGGTCAGACACTCCCGATTGGTATAGCACTCCTCCTCTCGACTCCACTCCATCAATATTGCAAATAGCTCCCATCTCCTCTATTAGTCCTCCGTCACAGAAACCAGAAATCCCCGAACAAACCAGGATAATGGAAACTCTGGAAGAGAATACAAAAATGAACACAGCAGACCAGTCCATTGCCATAACAAGGATCTACAAATTTCTTTAGCTCAGATATCTCACAGCAACCTTTTAACCCTCCTGGAACAAGCTCGTGATTGACAGGTCCATGTTATCTGCCTCGTCTCTGCCTTGTATCTCCACCGGTTGGTTGACCTTCCAGCAGTGAGTGGAATGGACCCAGGTATCTCTCTTGGCCACCTTCAAAGATGTGGTACTCGTCAACAACACCTGATACGGACCTTCCCACCGATCAATCAGACAACCTGAATGTGAGAAATTTCTGATCATAACAAATTCTCCAGGTTTGACATCATGACAGTTTGTTTCTGGCATATTGGGTGACAACAATTTCAGTTTCTGCTGCTGCTGCTGCTGTTTCAACTGTTTACTCATTGTTATAAGATACTTTACAGTGACCTCGTTGTTACTTTTCAGATCTTCCTGTGGATTTATAATCAAATGAAGTTGCCTACCAAACAGTATTTCCAAGGGGGACAGATTAAGAGGAGGCCTAGGAGTAGTCCTTATGCTATGTAGGACCAACGGTAATGCTTCTGGCCATCACAGTCCAGTTTCTGCCATGATTTTACTTAATTTACTTTTGATAGTACCGTTCACCCTCTCCACCTTCGCACTGGCCTGTGGTCGATAGGCTGTGTGAAGTTTACTATCAATACCCATCAACTTACACATACTCTGGAAGACATCACCGGTGAAATGAGTACCACTATCACTTTCAATAACTCTAGGGATACCGTATCTGCATACAAACTCCTGTACGATCTTTTTAGCAGTGAACACAGCAGTATTAGTGGCAGCTGAATAAGCCTCTACCCAATTAGAGAATACATCTGTACAAACTAATACATACTGGAGATTCCTGCAGGGTGGTAATTGGATGAAATCAATTTGTATTACCTGAAAAGGTCCATCTGTCAGAGGGATGTGGGATGGTTCAGTTGGTATTGTTTTTCCAACATTCTTCCTTAAGCATGTCAAACAGGACATTGCTCTCTTTTCAGCTTGAGAAGAGAAGCCCAGTGCACACCAATACGCCCAGACCAACTTACACATACCTTGCTTTCCCAAGTAAGTCAGACCATGCGCTGCCACAGCCAAGCTTGGGTAGTATGCCTTGGGTGCCAACGGCTTACCTTATCCATCTCTCCAAAAACCAGAGGACTCCTGTTCACATCCCTTCGATCTCCAGACGGCCTTTTCCTGAATGGAACACAAATTTTGCATCTCAATTAATTTCTGCACATCAATCGTTTGAAAAACCATAACTTGTTCACTAGGTACATTTATTTTCAACCCTGCTGCCCATTTGGCAGCTTCATCTGCTCTATTATTTCCTAGTGACACTGGATCGTCCTCACATGTGTGAGCTTTACATTTAATGATGGCCACTGCCTTTGGCATTTGAATTGCTGTCAATAGTCCTTTTATATGTTTAGAATGGGCTACTGGTGTGCCCGCTGCTGTCATAAAATTTCTCAGATGCCATAAAGCTCCGAAATCGTGTACCACCCTGAACGCATACCTGGAGTCAGTGTAAATGTTAGCAAATTTGTCTGCCTCCAATTCACACGCTCTTCTTAGTGCTACTAACTCCACCACCTGGGCTGAGTGAGGAGGACCAAGGGGTTCTGCCTCTATGATGTCTTTGTCATTTACAACAGCATAACCTGTACATAACTCTCCTGTGTCAGTTTGTCTATGACAACTTCCGTCCGTGTAAAATGTAAAATCTGCTTTTTCTAAGAGTGTATCACGTATGTCAGGCCTAGCTGTAAAAGTTTGATTCAAATCCATACAATAATTTTCATCAGTACCCCTGCAAAACTCATCTTCTGCCAGAGACTCACCCTCCACCCTTTGTGCATTTATAAGCACATACGTTAAGTACGTTGCTGGATTTAACATGTTGCACCGCTTTATGGTGATGTTTGCAGGTGCTATCAGGGCTAGTTCCCATTTTGTGAACCTAGCTGAGGCATGTCTGGTTTGGGCTGAATTCAACAAGGCAGATACTGCATGGGGTGTATAGACAATTGTATCATGCCCTAACACTACATCCTTGCTCTTGTTTACCAACAGAGCGGTGGCAGCAACACTTCTTAAACACGTTGGGAGTCATCTTGCCACAGTGTCCAATTGGGCACTGTAGTATGCTACAGGTCTGCTAGCGTCACCATGTTTCTGAGTGAGGACACTTGCTGCACAACCATCAGCTTCTGTACAATACAATTCAAAGGGTTTTTCAGAGTCAGGTATTCCCAATGCAGGTGCTCTTGTCAGACTATCTTTAAGATTAAGGAAAGCCTGCTCTGTTTCCTCTGTGTTTATGACACGATCGGGCTTTGAGGAAGAGACTAAATCCTGTAAAGGTAAGGCCAAAATAGAAAAACCAGGGATCCACATTCTTTTGGTTCTGCGGCAGGGTCATGGTCTGTATGGCTTGGATTCTATCATTTGTCAGGTGTCATAGGCCCTGGGTTAGGCAGTGTCCTAAGTATTTAACTTTAGCCTGGCATGGCTGTAATTTGTCCTTAGCAACCTTGTGTCCTGTTTGTGAGAGATGAAGTAACAAAAGTTTAGTATCATTTAAACATGACATAAATGAATCAGAACA
Organism: Taudactylus pleione; assembly: GCA_031769625.1. Lineage (NCBI taxonomy): Eukaryota > Metazoa > Chordata > Amphibia > Anura > Myobatrachidae > Taudactylus > Taudactylus pleione. The sequence goes on along the minus strand of JAUIMM010000144.1, from coordinate 4,684,160 downwards.
CAACAATAAATCGTCCACATATTGTATTAGAACAGATCCATTGGCAGGTTGAAAAGATTGCAAACAGTCGTGTAAGGCCTGGGAGAAGGTACTGGGGCTGTCTATGAAACCCTGGGGCAATCGTGTCCATGTATATTGTACCCCCTTGTATGTAAAAGCAAGAGATACTGACAGTCAGGTTGTAAGGGGACAGAGAAGAAAGCTCAACAGAGGTCAATGACAGTAAAATGAGTGGCAGTTGTTGGGATCTGCATAAGGATGACAGCTGAATTTGGCACTACAGGAAATTGGCTCTCAACCACCTTATTAATTCCTCTAAGGTCTTGCACTAGCTTGTAACCCCGCCCCCCAGCCTTCTTTACTGGAAAAATGGGACTATTAGCTACACTTGCTGTACGTACTAAAATCCCCTGCTGGAATAACCGTTTAATTATGGGATAAACCCCTAATTCTACCTCTGGTTTTAATGGATACTGGGGAATTTTTGGAGCTTGCCTACCGATTTTTAGATGTACGGTACCAACGTTTGCCATTAATCCAGTGTCCTGTCCATCTTTAGTCCAAAGGAAACTCGGTATCTGTGCTAACATCTGTTCTACCTGTGCTGGAGTATTATCTATAACAGTAGAGTGAAACATTAGCCTTTGTGGAGTGTCCAGTATATCCCTCACCTCGTGCGCAACTCTCTCTGGGATATCCAGGAATATACCATCAGGGGTACAATAAATGACACATCCCATTTTACACAACAAATCCCTTCCCTATAAGTTAGTTGGGGCCGCTACAGCCAGGAGAAAAGAATGCCAGGTGTGTAGCAGTCCAACAGTAACTTCGGCAGATTCTGTTAAAGGATAATGCTGCACTTTACCCATTACACCCATTACTGGTACTGTCTTGTTGGTTACCTGTACATTGGATGGAAAAGTCAACACTGACCTGGTCGCCCCTGTCTACAAGAAAAGAATGTTTAGTACCAGCTACATCAACTGTCATTACAGGTTCTTTCCTAGTACTCCCAGTTAACCTGACTGGCTGTAGACTACAGGTATGACCTGACTCCTAGAGCTGACTGTCCTCTTCTAAAACAGCATTAACGGTCACGATGTGAGCAGGTGATAGCTGTGACTGTCCTGTTTGGTGTGGGTGCCCCTCCTGTTGGCACCTAGGGATTCCCTGGCTTACGTTACAAAAACTACTTATATGGCCCTCCTGATTACATCTAAAACATTTCCTTATGTGACATGTGTTGAAAGGCTGTTGTTGTGTAGGGGGAGAAGTATGAAAAGATTGAGATTGGGCATGAGGATATGAGTTTGGAGGTTGTGTGGGGTGTGTGTACTTTGGCCGTGTGTGATAGAAGCGTTGCGGTGGTATTTGCATTACTTCTAGAGCTTGTATACTAACGGCCATTAGTTTCTCGTTCTACATCTCTCTCTTCTTAAGGATTTTTTGTCATGCTCAATTGCAGCTTCCCTGAGTGCATCCACAGTAATTCCCCTCCACCCAGGAAGTGAGGTCTGAACCCTGCTCTTAAGGACGTCTTTAAGACCATCCATAAGCACTGTGACTGTCATTCCCTGTAATGGGTATTATCTTTAATATCTTTATTGCCTGTATATTGGGTAATAGTCTGCAGAGCTCAGTTAAAATAGTCTGCTGCAGACTCACTCTCCTGTTTAATGGTAAAAATTTTACTCCAATTAACTACTACAGGGAACAATATGGCTAATTGGTCTACAATATGAGTTATATTATTTTGATTGCCTTCATCAGTTATGGGTACATCTCCATCCAATACACAGGCCGTGATAAACTTTTTCACGTCGGTATTGTGTGGAAGACATGCCCATAATACCACTCGCCGATCCTTGTTGGTTGGCTCATAAGCAATACCCAAATCTTTTACAAATTTTTGGCAATTTGCTAAATCCTTCCTAGGGTCTGGGAAATCTACCATGGAATGTAACTCTGCCCTCGTCCATGGACAATGCATTGCTACATCCCTTGTGGTCACTATACCCTGTGCATCCGGATTCCCATTGGGAACGGTTACTGTCTGGACGGGGTGGATGCCTAATGCAATACTAGCCGTTGGTTTATTACCTGACTGAGAGTTCAGCCTCTGGCTACTACGTATGGGATTCTCTGTAACTATAGCTGTGGGAGTTAATATTTCCTGTACTATCAATGGTGAGGCTACCTCCCTTGTTGGTGCTGGTGGGGCAATGCTACTTTGCAGTGCGTGCTCGTTCCCTGGCACCACGTGCACAATGCTGTTTAGCGTTGTGCATGTGCTTCCTTGCGCCATGCTCGCACCGCTAATTTGCATCGCGTGCACTCCGCTTTGCCACATGTTCCCCTTATGCTGCCACATCTTCAAACAATCATTAAACTTTACCCTTTTGTTTAGAGACCTCACCAAGAAAATGCTGTCTCTAACATTGTTCAAAACCTCCACATCAAATCTACCTATCTTGGGAAAAGGCTTTCTACATTTCTTCGTCATTTTGACCCATATGTTACAATAAGCCGTAGCATATGCACCATGCTTTTTAAACATAACATACCTTGCCGACCCAAGCGGCCCTTCCATCCGCAGCACTTCATCGACCGTTACAAGAGATTGCTTAGCACCCATAGTAGGACAAATGCTTACCAATTTCCGGAAAACGTCGACCGGTGAACGATTTTCAGAGAGCTACGTTCATGGACTCCCTCCCGCTATGCACAACAAACCCGTCTGACGTTACAGTCGGCTTGCACAACGAGGAGCAGGATAAACCACCTATTATAAATTATCCTACTTGGGCTGTATTACCAAGCTTCAACTGGGTGCTTCTGCAAGCTATACACCGGTTTACCCTCTTAGGGATCGTTTGTATAGCCAAAAAGTGAGGAAAGAAAACAACTTGCTTTGTGAGTTATTTATTTTTCCTCGTGGTAAATCGACTCAAGCTTTACCACACCGCTTCCTACTTCGTGTTTACTCCTGCAGGTAGCATTTAGAAGTTCCAATAACTCCTAACCTTGCCAGCAGTTTCACTCCCATGACGACCCACCTCACAATCAGTTTACATAAAACTATGCGGTTCGATCGCTCTGCCCAAGGAACCTAACTGATCTATGGACTTTGCGATTAATGGGTGTTCGGACCGAGAACTCCTTGTTTCTATATAACTACAATGTACCTGCTTTGTACACTGGCCCAGTAGTTTGCTCGGCCTCCTCAGGCACCTACTGAGTTTACACTTTGAGGTTTGACCAGACAGTAACCTCCGCTAGGCTTAACCAGACAGTAGCCTTAGCTTTTCGGGCTTAACCAGACAGTAGCCCCCACACACATACACACTACAATCACATACCCTACTTCTGCGCAGAATAAAACCTTTTCCCAAAATATAGCAGTACAATTCAGAGGTTTGGACAGGTAATCACACTACAAAACACAATGACCTTTTTGAACATGCAGCAGCAATACACATGCAGACGCTAATGTGCGACTTACCCCCTAACACACTGTTTTAACACCGAAGGAAAACACACTTTTCCTTCTTCGTCCCTGGTTCTAATCAGCACTCCTTGATCTTACACTGTGATGGTAGCACTCTTTCAGCAACCAAGTGGTAGCAGGTTTTCGAAGGCAAAGCGTTCTTTCCTGCTTATGGCGTCTTTCCACCCTTTTGGTGAGAGATCGCTAACCATGCGTTACCGTGTGAGTGGCAGCGAGATTTCACTCTACAAGCCCCCAACTATGGAATCCTATTTAAACCTCTATACCTTAGATGACGCTATTCAGCATTATGAATAGTCGCACATAAAATAAATACTTTCAGACCTTGGTTGTGGTTCCGAAGCACAAAAGTTATTATTCACACAAGAAAAAGCTTCTTTAGCACCATGATCTAAACAATGAGTGCAAGGGTTACATTCATTATGGTACAGTCGATACATACGCAGGCGCTCTGAATCCAGATCCCGGCATCAAAGATTAAACCTCCGTCACAGGAACAAGAATATGACTAACTAGCTGGTTTCAGAGAGCCTGACTATACACCCGAACAGAGATAAGCAATACAATAGACATGAGCTGGCATAATCACATTGGTTCTTCTTCTTGGATCTGTTGTTACGATACAGTTCATTGGTCTGTTTGAACTTGAGTAGTTCAGCCTCCCAACGGCTCTTTGTGTAATGTAAATAAGTCTAAACTAGCTATTTCATTACAGCATTTCAATGGCTATCTCTCTATAATTCATAATCCGCAGATACATGTAGCGATCTCCCCACCGATGGAACCGGAGATCTGCAAATAAACAGCGGATCACAATGACACCAAACATGGTATGCTTATCATGTACTAAACCATAGATATCATATAACATACATTTTACATCATAATTAATAACTTTAATATAAACCATAATGTGCAGGAACCTTTTATGAGTGCAGGTATATTTATGATTATTTGTAAGTATGCGTTGTGCGTCTGAGCACAGCGTAAAAGGTGCGCTATGTGCAGGGGTTGTGTATAGAGCACAAATGCTCTGTGTGTATGTTTATATCCGAAATAGCAACTATATATATATATATATGCACGCATTGTGGATACACATGCGATTGTCTATGTGCATGCATGTATTTATTATGAATATATATATATATATATTTCCATACTTGGCATATTTTTGATATTACTTGTCTAGACTAAAAAAATGACAGTGGGTTAACACAGGTGGTCAAAAGATGCTTGATGAAATCACAAAGGTAAGGCTAGTTTGTTTAAGCATCAGACTTAAAGACAATGGTCTATTTAGAATACAATTAATTTCTTCTTAACCACATCGGCATTAGATACCAGGCCTACAATGGCTAACGATAGCTTAAATGTCTAACAATTGTTTCCAAATCCACTCCTTCTGAGTATATCAGTGTCTGTATTACACTTCAATTTTCATAGGCATACTGTTCTGTATGCAGAGCAAACGCTCACCATATCTTTGTGTATTCTTAATTATTTGTCACAGACAAATCTACAAAACCTGTCCTGTCATCACTGAATACTTAATGTAAGGACTTTTAGTTGTAGCTAAAATGGCGTTTTGCAATCAGTCGCAAAATGGCATCTTGTTTGCCATTCGCAAGATAGCATTGTGCAGATTCCGATTCTAACAGATTCTGTCTTAGCCAATTATCCGGCTTCAACACAGGAGATGGGTGCGCTAAGCAGCAGCACCATTCCAGTGTGCGGCACCAACATAAATTTCCTTTGACCAGACATCAGTGCTGCACAACTGCGCAGATCCGCCGGGTGGTGTCCATTACATCACCTTCCTGCTGTCTCACTACAGGCAGTGCAAGTAGCAGGCGTCTTTCTCAGGTCGGAAAGCCCATACCCCTTCCCAGCTTGTGGCCACAGAAACACATGTCGCCGGGGACAAGGTAAAAAGACAAAGACCTACAACACGAACACCTACACTGAAACTCTACTTCTAATAAACAGGAAAAGAGAAGAGCTACCTAATATGTTCTGATAGTGGCCATGATAATTGTCTAAACCTGCCTCTGCCTGCTAGGAAAGGGAAGTTACCCTCTATGTAATGGCTGCCATGGAGCACTCAAAAAGATAAAACTTCTATCCTCAGCCCGCTGATCTTTTCTCTGTACTCCTCCTCCCTCTGTGAACTCATCAGTTCTTTCAGCCTCCAGTATCATCTCAATTCCGGAGATACTCAACTCTACCTCTCCTGATCTCTCCCCATCCCTCATGTGTCTCCAGCTGCCTCTCTACCATCTCCTCCTGGATGACTGTACTGTATCCCAAATTTATCATGACCAAAACTGAACTGATTGATTTCCTTCCCTCAAGAGTTGCATCCCTTCCCAGCCTCTCACTGTTGACAACTCTCTTCCTGTTCCCCAACTCTGATGCTTGGGGGTCATTCTTGACTTCTTCCTCTCCTTGGCCCCCACATTCAATACCTTGCCCAATCTTGTCATTTCCAGCTCTCCTACATGGCTGGCATCAGACCCTACCTCTCCCAGGATGCCACCAAAACTATTCATCACTCACAAAATATTTCACATCTTGACTATTGCAACCTTCTCCTTAATGGCCTCCCCCTCTCCCATCTTGCTCCTCTCCAATCTGTACTGAATGCTGCAGCTAGGATAAGCTTCCTATCCAACTGCTCCATATCTGCTTCTCTTCTCTGCCAAGCCCTAAACAAGCTTCCCCTCCCTTATAGAACCCTCTACAAACTCCTCACTCTCACATACAAGGTCTTGTACAACTCCACTGCTCCCTACCCCTCCAACCTCATCTCCTTACATATTCCCCCTATCCGGTCGGCCAACGACTGTTGCCTTTCCGCCCATCTAGTTACCACTTCTCACTCCCGTCTCCAAGACTTTTTCTGCCCACCACTGCAATTATCTTCCTTGCTCCATCAGACTATCCCCTAGCATGCATAGCTTGAAAGAGCTACAAACCCACCTGATCATAAAAGCACACGCGCCTACAAGCTATCCATCTCTGTGTAGTTACCACACTCGTTCTTCCTTCTTTTCCTCTTGCTTCGTGCCCTCAGCTCCAGTGTCATCCATTTATCTGCCCATCCCATTGGTATGTAAGCTCTTCTGAGCAGGGACCTCCTCCCTCATCTACTCCTCCTCACCAGCTACACTCTTCACATCCTCCATTGGCTCTTTGGCACTTCTTTCTTTTGTACACACCTTTTAATGGATCTAAACTTTGTCCAGGTTCTAGGTTGCACTAAATATTTACCATCCCCCCTTCTTGCACCAGTGGCTGTGTTGAGTGTGATCTATTAATTTGTGTATGGTATCATACTCCTAATGTATTGTTCTGTCTTCTTGTTTCCCCTCTGTACGGAGCTGTGGACCACTTGTAGCACCATAACAATAATACAGGCAACCAGTTTTACTTGAAAATTTTTACTCAATAATACATAGTAGTCATATCAGAATATAAAAGGTATTAAAGAAAGAATAAGGAGGTATAACAGAGACCAGAGATGAGACTTGTAAGAGATATATTTACTAAAGATTTGTTTTTAAAGCTACTGATCCATCCAATGCTGCTGAGCACTAAATTGAAAAGGGCGATAGTAATACATGCAAATCAAGCCTGACTTTGTGGGTATTGCTACTTCTCTTTAATATCCAGAACTCAACTACACTACGGCTTTGAAAAACTGATGTTTAGTAAATATAACTCATTGGGTAATACAGGACAGCATGCAGGGTTCCTGTAGTAATATCCAGTACTCATAGTTCTGTCCATCATAGAAGGAATCCCAGTACTGAGAGGAGCTGCTAGGAGTCTCTGCTGGATAGAAAGCTCTTTCTTCTACTAGTCCCCAGCACCTGCATGAGCAGAGCACAGCTGTATATTAGGAATGGTAGTGACATACTGATGGCTCTTTAGCCGCCAGTTCAAATACCACATCCGGAAGCCCAACAGCACAAGATCCCGGCGTGATGAGGTAAGTAGTCTAACCCTCCCCAGCCCCCTAATCCACCCTTAGCGGTGCCTGAACCTAACCCCCCCTCCCCACACGCTAACACTCCCGGGGGGGGGCCTAATCCTAACCACCCCCGGCTTACCTTCATACTTACCCACCATCTGGACATTCGGGATTCCGCCGGTCAGGATGAGAACACATGTATCCTGATGTCAATAGGGATATATCAGCGTCGGCATTATACCCACACGGCGGAATTGCAGCTTCGGTATTCCGACTGCCGGCAACCCGTCCATTGGCATAACTACATCCCGTATATTACACAGCTCAGGAATGGCAGCACCATCACCATTGTCTATTATACTGCAGCTGTAGTTCCTAACAGAAATACCATCCTGGGGGAAACTGCCCCCAAATCTCCTCGCCAGACCTCTCCTGTTTTTAACTACATTTAAGTTTATAAAACACTTATCACATTCAGAAAATAAAAATGGTCTCCCTGGAATGCATATTGGGGCTTCAGAACTGAAAGAAAAAAAAAAAAACTGCAAGTAACTTTGCTCCTTGGCAAAACCATATTGTGCTACAGGTGGGGTGGATGTAAAATGTGCAGAAAGTGTTAGATGTGTGAGGGGGGTGTCAAAGCTTTACACTGCAGTGTAAAAATAAATCATTTGTGGGCTACATGCAAAAGCAGCCAGTATTTACCCTTTATGGACAAAGATATATTTGACCCCGTACATGGCATGGTTTGTCCATGTGCAAAGTTATTAGCTTTCTCATGCTTTGCTCCTAACTGTGAATCAGACCCATTGTCATAATACAAGTTAACTTAATTATGAAACACATGCAACATTCAGATCCTCAGAGTGACTCATGTGATTAATAAGTGTTCTCTTGTCAGTAAACCACTTGCTGCATTCAGAACATTTAAATGGCTTCTCTTCTGTATGACTCCTCTGATGTCTAATAAGTTCTGACTTACGGATAAAACACTTGCTGCATTCAGAACATGGAAATGGTTTCTCTCCTGTGTGACGCCTCTGATGTTTGACTAGGTCTTGCTGGCAAATAAAACACTTGCTGCATTCAGAACATGTAAATGGTTTCTCTCCTGTGTGATACCTGTGGTGTCTAACAAGATCTGACCTAGTGGAAAAACACTTGCTGCATTCAGAACATTTATATGGTTTCTCTCCAGTGTGACTCCTCTGATGACTTTCAAGTTGTGACTTATGGATAAAACACTTGCTGCATTCAGAACATTTATATGGCTTCTCTCCTGTGTGATGCCTCTGATGTATAATAAGTTTTAACTTACTGATAAAACACTTGCTGCATTCAGAACATGTAAACGGTTTCTCTCCTGTGTGATACCTGTGGTGTCTAACAAGACTGGACTTACTAGAAAAACACTTGCTGCATTCAGAACATGTATATGGTTTCTCTCCAGTGTGATTCCTCTGATGTATAATAAGTTCTAAGTTACCGAAAAAACACTTGCTGCATACAGAACATGTAAACGGTTTCTTATCTGTGTGATACCTGTGGTGTCTAACAAGATGTGACTTACTGGAAAAACACTTGCTGCATTCAGAACATTTATATGGTTTCTCTCCAGTGTGAAACCTCTGATGTATAATAAGGTTAAACTTACTGATAAAACATTTGCTGCATTCAGAACATGGAAATGGTTTCTCTCCTGTGTGACACCTGTGGTGTCTAACAAGATGTGACTTACTGGAAAAACACTTGCTGCATTCAGAACACTTATATGGCTGCTCCCCTGTGTGAATCCTCTGATGTCTAACAAGTTGTGATCTCTCTGTAAAACATTTGCTACATCCAGAACATTTATATGGATTTTCTCCTGTGTGAAACATCTGATGTTTAAAGAGAATGGACTTCCGGCCAAAACACTTGCTACATTCAGAGCATTTAAATGGCTTCTCTCCTGTGTGAATCCTCTGATGTCTAACAAGAATTGACTTTTGGGAAAAACACTTGCTGCATTCAGAACATGTAAATGGTCTCTCTCCTGTGTGAATCCTCTGATGTTTGAGAAGCTCTGATTTACGTGTAAAGCTTTTGTCACACTCAGAGCACAGATGCGATTTCTCTCCTGTGAGACTCATCATGTATCAGATGAGAAACAAATTGGCTGTAGGTTTCTCCTATCCTCCAAATAAAAATAGCTTTTGTGAACCCTACAGAGGTTTAAGAAGACATAATGTCTCTAGATGGCTTGATCAAGGAACAAGGCCCCTTTTCCACAGAGACTTCTATTCTTAGTGGGAATCCTGCTCCTTAATTCAGCTGTAAAAAAAAAAAAAAAAAAAGTATGTTAATATTTAAAAGCCTGGAGATTACTGTGATACATTTGCTTTTACAGTAGTGGTGTTATACTGTATAAGAAACTTCATGTATAGTTATATACAATTACATATCAGTCACTGACCGTTTTTATATTTATATATATTGCTAAATTGCTGGGACCCCTATTTCCAGTCATATATGCAGCACAGAGACCTCTACCCTCCTGCAACAGATACAATCTATATAATAAAATCTGCTGATGAGAAAAATGATGTCATCACACTGAAACGTACTCTGACCCCTCCCACCAGTGTTAGATGCACAGGAGAGTGAGGGGTCAGTGACAGACAGTGCTGGGGCGAGGAAGAGAAAACAAAATGGGGGGGGGGGGGTCAGAGATGGAGGGGTACATTTACTGAAGTGAGAGTTTTTAGAAGTGGAGATGTTGCCCATAGCAACCAGATTCTAGCTATTATCTTCTAGAAAGTGCTTGTACAATGTTAAACAGAATCTGATTGGTTGCTATGGACAACATCTCCACTTCTAAAGACTCTCACTTTAGTAAATATACCCCAGAAAGAAAAATCTAAATAAAAGCAACTTCATACATTTTAACTGGGTCACTCCATGTCAGTTCAACCAGATGTCCACCCACCCATCTCAGTTTTTCATGAAAATATTTTAGTTAAGAGGGGATGTAAAAAATATATATATTTCTGCCAAATCTCTCGACTGCCTGACCGTTATTTTCGGAAATATTGAATTCTCTGTTTATTAAAACTATTTACTAATTGCGGCTTATTTATTCCAGTTTATGTGATGTATCACAAGTGTTTGTAAAGGAATCACCATGAAATTTGGACCCCTAAGGTAACTTTTCCACTTGAATCCAAACTAGGGGTGTGCACCGGCCACTTTTCGTGTTTTGTTTTGGATCTGGATCTTTCTTCGTGTTTTGGATCTGGATTGATTTTGCCAAAACCACCCTTCCGTGTTTTGGGTTCTGGGTTTTGGATCTGTATATTTTAATTTTTTTAAAAGCATAAAAACAGCTAAAATCACATAATTTGTTGGTTTTTCTGCTCATATGCTATTATTAACCTCAATAACCTTAATTTCCAGTCTATTCTGAACACCTCAAACCTCACAATAGTGTTTTTATGTCCAAAAGGTTGCACCGAGGTAGCTGGATGACAATGCTAAGCGACACGAGTGGGCGGCACCAACACGTGGCCCATCTAGGAGTGACACTGCAGTGGCAGACAGGATGGCAGTTTGCATTATGTACTGTTTGGGGCCTAGTTTTTCAAAGAAAAAAAAGAGGTGCAAGATGGAATTGTCCTTGGGCCCTCCCACCCACTTTTATGTTGTATAAACAGGACATACACACTTTAACAAACCAATCATTTCAGTGCCAGGGTCTGCCACACGACTGTGGCTGAAATGATTGGTTCGTTTGGGCCCCCACAAAACAAGCTGGCAATTAATCTGTCCCTGCACAAACTGGCTCTACGGAGGCAAGATGTTGTGATCATCCTCCTCATCCACCGATTCCTCACCCTCTTCAGTGTTGTGTACATCCTCATCCTCACAGAGTATTAATTTGTCCCCGCTGGAATCCACCACCACAGGTCCTTCTGTACGTTCTGGAGGCTGGTCTCCCTGGAAGAGTTGATAATTCGTTTTTATGAACATCTTCTCCACATTTTGTGGAAGCAACCTCCTATGCCTTTCGCTGACAAGGTTCCCGGCTGCACTAAACACTCTTTCGGAGTACACACTGGAGGGGGGGGCAACTCAGGTAAAATAAAACCAGTTTGTAGAGGGGCCTCCAAATTGCCTCTTTTTCCTGCCAGTACAGGTACAGACTGTCTGACATGCCTACTTGGATGCTGTCACCGATGTAATCCTCCACCATTCTGTCAATGGTGACAGTATCATATGCAGTGACAGTAGACATGTCAGAAATTGTTGCCAGGTCCTTCAGTCCAGACCAGATGTCCAAACTTGGTCCTGCCTGCCCTGCATCACCGCCAGTGGGTAGCTTAGGATACCTAAGTTTTTCCTGGCAGCCCCAGTTGTGGGAGAAAATGAAGGAGCTGTTGACGCGTCACGTTCCGCTTCAGCTGACAGTGTTTTCACCAGCAGGTCTATGCACCTCTGCAGGCTTGTGTCGGCCGGAAAGAGAGACACCACATAGGCTTTAAACCTAGGATCGAACACGGTGGCCAAAATGTAGTGGTCTGATATCAACAGATTAACCACCCTGGAATCCTGGCAAAGCGAATGAAGGGCTTCATCCACAAGTCCCACATGCCGTGCGGAATCGCTCCGTCTTAGCTCCTCCTTCACTTTCTCCAGCTGCTTCTGCAAAAGCCTGATGAGGGGAATGACCTGACTCAAGCTGGCAGTGTCTGAACTGACTTCACGTGTGGCAAGTTCAAAGGGCTGGAGAACCTTGCACAACACGGAAATCATTCTCCACTGTGCTTGAATCAGGTGCATACCCCCCTCCTTTGCCTATGTCATAGGTGGATGTATAGGCTTGAATGGCCTTTTGCTGCTCCTCCATCCTCTGAAGCATATAGAGGGTTGAGTTCCACCATGTCACAACCTCTTGCTTCAGGTGATGGCGGGGCAGGTTCAAGAGTGTTTGCTGGTGCTCCAGTCTTCGGCACGCAGTCGCTGAATGGCGAAAGTGGCCAGAAATTTTTCGGGCCACCCAAAGCATCTCCTGCACGCCCCTGTCGCTTTTCAGAAAATTCAGCACCACCAAATTTATTGTTTGAGCAAAACATGGGACATGCTGGAATTTGCCTAGATGTAATGCCCGCACAATATTGGTGGTGTTGTCAGATATCACAAATCCCCAGGAGAGTCTCAGTGGGGTAAGCCACTGGGCGATTATTTCCCTCAGTTTCTCTAAGAGGTTGTCGGCGGTGTGCCTCTTAATGAAACCGGTGATTCACAGCGTAGCCTGCCTTGGAACGAGCTGGCGTTTCTGCAATGCTGCTACTGGTGACGCTGCTGTTGTTGCTGCATAAGGTGATACATCTACCCAGTGGGCTGTCACAGTCATATAGTCCTTAGTCTGCCCTATTCCACTTGTCCACATGTCCGTGGTTAAGTGGACATTGGGTACAACCGCATTTTTCAGGACTCAGGGGACACTTTTTCTGACGTTTCTGTACAGTCTCTGTATCGCCTGCCTAGTGAAGTGGAATCTAGACGCGATTTGGAACCGGAGACACACTACCTCCATCAATTGTCTAAATCCCACTGCAATAATGGCGGATACCGGATGCACGTCTAACACCAACATAGCAGTCAAGGCCTCAGTTATACGTTTTGATTCAGGATGACTGCTGTCGTACTTCATCCTCCTCGCTAAAGACTGTTGGAGGGTCAATTGTTTAGTAAAAGTAGTGGTGTTCCTACTTCCTCTCTGGGATGATGAACGACTCCCAGCAGCGGCAGCAATAGGCGTAGCAATGCAGGATCCTCTGGAGGAATCCCGGATAGGAGAGTCAGTCATGCCAGTGACATGGCCTGCAGGACTACTTCCGATCCTAAGGAGGAAATTGACGAGGAGCGAGTTGACGGTGTGGTTTGCAGGCGCTTGGATACAACAGGACGAAGGGATTTATGTGTCCCTGGACTGCTTACGGTCTTAGCCAAAGTTTCTGAACTTGACAGCAACTTTTATGAACGCGCTGCAGGTGACGTATAAGGGAGGATGTTCCTAGGTGGTAAATGTCCCTATCACTACTTCACCTTTACATATGGTACATATGGCAAGACAGTTGTTGTCCGGCTTTGGACAGAAATATTGCCAGACCAAAGAGGTGGAATGTTTGGTCTTCTGCCCAGGCATGACCGTGATGGACTTTTTCATCCCACGGACAACAACTGTCTCCCCCGGAGCCTGATTTAAACAAACCACATTACCATCAGAATCCTCCTTGCCAACTTCCTCCTCAGCGCCAGCTACACCAGTATCCTCATCCTGTTGTACTTCAACAGTGACATCTTCAATTTGCATATCAGCAAGTGGACTGTGGGTGCTCCTTTCAGCACTTGCAGAGGGCGTGCAAATGGTGGAAAGAGCCACCTCTTCCCGTCCAGTGCTGGGAAGGTCAGGCATCGCAACCGCCACCATACTTGGACTCTCCTTGGGGATTTGTGATATCTTCTTAGAACGCACAGTTCTTCACTGTGCTTTTGCCAGCTTAACTCGTTTGATTTTTTTTAACGGGATGAGGACTTCCATCGTCATGTGAAGCTGAACCACTAGTCATGAACATAGGGAAAGACCTTAGCCGTTCCTTGCCACTCCGTGTCGTAAATGGCATATTGGCAAGTTTACGTTTCTCCTCAGATGTTTTTTTTAAGGTCATTTTCCTGAACTTTGTCATTTGGGATTGCATATGCCCTCTACTATGACATTGGGCCTTGGCAGACGACGTTGATGGCATGTTATCGTCTATGTCATGACTAGTGGCAGCAGCTTCAGCACTAGGAGGAAGTGGTTCTTGATCTTTCCCTATTTTATTTTTATCGGAGAAAGTTTGGTCCTCCATTTATGTTATATTGATATATACGTGCATCTAAGGTGCACACAAACACAGAAAATAATTTTTTATTATTGTTGGAGACTAGTGCAATTTGGGGGTTACACCACCCTTTAACAGACAGACGCACGCTTGGTGATGCTGCTTTGAGGATGCACGTACAGTGCAGACAATTCACAAACACAGAAGAAAATGTTTTATTTTTGTTGGAGTGCACTTTGGGGGTTACACCACCATTTAACAGACTTATGGGACACAGGCGCACGCTTGGCGCTGCTCGTTTGTTGATGCACGTGCGGCTACTGCGCATACATTTCGCACACAAACAGAAAAAAAGAAGAAATGTTTATTTTGTGTGGAGCGCACTTTGGGAGTTACACCACCCTTTAACAGACTTATGGGACACAGGCGCATGCTTGGTGCTGCTCCTTTATTGATGCACGTGCAGCCACAGTGCACAAATTCACAAAGACAGAAAATATTTTTTTATTTTTGTTTGGAGTTTACTTTGGGGGGTTACAGCACCCTTTAACAGACAGACGCACGCTTGTCGCTGCTGCTTTGAGGATGCAGGTGCGGCTACAGCCCACACAATTCACAAAGACAAAAAAATAAAGAATTTTTTATTTTTGTTGGAGCGCACTTTGGCGGTTACACCACCCTTTAACAGACAGACGCACGCTTGGCGCTGCTGCTTTGAGGATGCATGTACAGTGAAAAAAATTCACAAACACAGGAAAAAAACAATTTTTTTTGGAGTGCACTTTGGGGGAGCACCCTTGATGCACAGATCACCCCCTGGACAACACTACAGCAGCTATCTAGCACTACAGCTTTTATGCTACACTGCACAACACAGTCCAGCCAGCCCCTATAGACAACTGACTGCAAAGAGTGGACACAGCCCCTATGGACAACTGACTGCACAACACAGCCCAGCCAGCCCCTATGACAGCAGCACAACACAGCCTAGCCAGCCCCTATGGACAACAGCAGCACAACAAAGCCCAGTCAGCCCCTATGGACTGAGTGGACACAGCCCCTATGGACAACAGCAGCACAATACAGCCCAGCCAGCCCTAGCTCCCACCCTCCCTCTTTACTGTCCACAGCCAGAGTGAGAAATGGCGCCGACGCGGGACCTTTTATAGAATCCAAAACCCGCGATATCCAGAAGGCGGGATGATGACGTTTTGCCTCGATTTCAGATCTGAGTCAGGCGGGAAAAGTCGAGCCTGACTCGGACACGACTCGGATCGGGGGGGCTCGGTGGGGTTCGGATTTCAGAAATCCGAACCCGCTCATCCCTAATCCAAACCAAATTATCTGCTTTACGTTTCAGGTTACAGTGAAACGCAAGCTTTTGGAACAATTAAAAATGCTACATTAAATTAGATATCCCAATTTTTGTAGGTGATTAACAAAAGGTTTACATTACTATCACTGGAAAAAAAAATAAATAAACTGAAGTTGCTGTTCGATTAGTGTTGTACCGCACAGATAATTTACACAAAAAAAACATGAAATTTAAAAACTTAAACATAACTGAAGTTAGGTCTACAATCACATTATTTTCCCCATGTTTGGAACCTGTAGTAATGGTCTGTAATTTTCCTTAAAGTGTCAGCAGACCATGTATACTGCCTGCCAGTGCTTCCTTAGTACGCACTTTCGTTACACAGAGGAAGTGAATAAAAGGAACAAAACACTAATCTCTAGAAGGACAGGGATAACATATTTGTTCATTGGTCTGGTGCCAGAGTTAACATTATTACTACTATAGGGAGCACTGCTACTAAGGACATTGCATAAGGAGCACTACTACAGGGGTCACTGCATAAGAGGCACTACTACTAGGGCATTGTATAAGGGGAACATTATGTGTATAAGGGACACTAATGTGTGTTGTGATGTGAATAAGGGACACTACTGTGTGGTGTAATGTGAATCAGGGGCACTATGTGCTGTGTAATGTGAATAAGATTGTGCTGCTGTATGGCATAATTTGATTTGGGGATACTATTTGTGACTTCGTCAGGACAGACCCCACGCTCCTTGTTGCAAGGTCATGCCCCATTTTGCATGTTACGCCTCCAGAATCTTTTTAACTTTATAAGTAGATCAGAGTCCAAAAGTCTGGCCACCCTGAGTTAAACTCTTTATCGGGGATTCAACTTCTCCTGTTGGCATATATATGTGTGTTTGTTCTTTACAGTGTGACAGTTGAATTCTGCATTTTAGGCAGAGTTTCTGTCCTGGCCTAATAACAGTAAAAGGCTGAGGCTCACCATGTTCTGAGGCCACTTCAGTGACAAAACTCAATACATTCCTGTCTCCTTTTGTGTGAGACAAGAAAAGATTACAACATGCTTTCTGACACTCTTCATAGTGTAACAGCAATGCCTTTTCATGATGGTAACAGACTGAGGTTTCAGAATCAATGGTTACTGCATTTGAAACTTCACTTCTCAGAATCAAAGTGGTCCCAGCTATGTAATCCAGTGGTTTTTTGAGTAGATAGTAATGTGACAGTCAGTATTTAAAAGACTACCAAATGTGCACATTGGAGGAGCAGCTGCCACGATTGGACAGATTTCTGCCTGTTTCAGTTTAGAAAGAGAATCCCCTGCCCATCAGTTTCTGTTTAGTTTTGCTTTCTGTATAGGAGGGTTATCCCATTGCCTCAGTTTTGTTCACTTTTCTGGTATGGCTTTAACATCATGGTTTCTTGTGTAAATTATGTATGAGGTACTACAGCAGTGTTGGCTAACCTTGACACTCCAGTTGTTTGTGGAACTATATATCCCAGCATGCCCTGCCAGTTTTAGCATGCCCTAATAGCAAAACTGTAGCAGTGCATGCTGGGTTATGTAGTTCCATAACAGCTGGAGTGTCAAGGTTAGCCAACACTGCACTACAGTAATCAAACATCAACTTCATTATTTTTTTTTCTCCACTATGAAACTGTACCATGCTGATTTTTTTTTGTGGTAGTAATGTATACCTTTATATAGCACCTAAACAAACTGGGATATCTAATATTGATATAACCTAGTGTTTTTCATTCTGTTCTAAAAGCCTGTATGCTGTAACTGGAAACATGAGGCAGATAAAGTAATTTGGTTTGGATTTTGGAGGAAAAGTAACCTTAAGGGTCCAAATTTTGTGGCGATTCCTTTATAAACACTTGTGATACTTCATTTAAACTGGAATAAATAAACCGCGATTAATAGTTTAATACATTGAAAAGTCAATATTTCAGAAACAGACAGTCTAGCTATTTGTCAAAAATTGTTTTTTTGACATCTCGTAAAAATCTGAGATTGGTGGTGGATATTTAATTTTTTTGGGGGGGTGATCTGATGTGAGATGACTCAATTAGCACTTTATGTAATAAACACAGTTTATTAATGTGTCATAATAAAATCTGTTGAATCATCATATTCTGACCTCCTGTACAAAACATAGATCGGTAATGTATTGGTACCAAACCGGTCACACCTCTTGTCATCTAATGCACCAGGATACTGGCATGTGCGTTATGGAAATGGGATAATGTGGCCCCCTCCCCCATCAATCGCAGTAATCAGCGTGAGGCGAAGAAGAAACAGCAGCATTCCGGGGTCTGCAGCCTGAGCAACCAGTTTATGTCAGAGCAGAGAGGAGATGGTGATGTGAGAGACACGGGTAGCTTTGGGGTTTGTGTTTAGTATATATCAGGAAAATTAGAATTTTTATGTACTTGCCATAAAATCTGTTTCCCCTTGTCCAGTTGGGGGACACTGCTTACACTGTGCACGGCGGCCGGGATAAGGTCACAAAATGTGCAGGTGTAATGTCAAAAGAGTGGAGAGCTGGGAGAAAAGTCATGAGGGACTTACATGAAGAGGGAGAGGAAGGTAGAATATGAGAAAAATAAAAATGATCATAGACAGAGGGGGGGGGGATTCAATTAGCCATGAAAGGAGCCGAGTTGCCATGCAAGGCGCGGAAACAACGACAGCACCGCAAAGTACCACCCTCACGGCCCAATCTTCCAAGGACCTGCATTTTTTTGTACACAGCCCTATGAAGCTGCGCATAGAAAGACGCATGTCCACAGCTATTGTAAGTGCGGCATATAGTTGCACTCAGTCACGGCTAATTGAATCCCCCCCATAAGGAGAAGTCCCAAGAGGACCAAGATGCAATGACCTGGTGAGAGAAGGGATTGGAGGAGGAGATTGGTCCACGTTGTTATAGGCTGAAAAGAGGTCTACGTGACCCGCAGGTGGTCAAATCGGGAGGTTGAGGACCCCCACCGTCACAGCTGTGCGGCGATGCTGGACCCCAGAGTAGCTGAATGGATGCTGCGCGCATGGCGGGAGAGGGCTGGGGGAAGCCCAGCCAGTGACGGAGTGTTGGGCTTACCCCCAGCCTGACAATATTTGGAAGCGTGCGACTAGTGGGCACAATTACCAGAGCCGGCAAAAGGCGCACCGACTCCTGGAGCCTGCCCTGCTTACATACATAGATGTGTCCTCACACATCTTTGCGTCAGGTCGCGCCTAACAGCTCCTCTCAGCGTGCTAGGTCCCATGAGACACTGCCAGCTCTTGCTTTGGACATAATGCGTCTATGTCGCAATGAGAGGCAACTAGGGCGCACCAGGAGACTGTGCCGATTCATTTGCTATGTGGCACTTGTACATCTTTGTGTGACTGAGTCTCTGAATCAACATGCGAAGTGCCACGGATGCAGCAGCCACAGCCATTTTCCATTCCGAGTACCGTTGTGTTTCGTATACAGACTCAGTTGCACACAGATATACAGTATATATAGTGCTGCATATCACATTACAGTACAGTCTCCTGGTGCGCCCTAGTCATATCTCATTGCGATTAGGACACATTGTACCAGGCATGGCGACTCACTCATACCAGGCATGTCGCGCTGCATGGCATATTGAGGATAGCTGTAAGACACATACAAGCACACAAATAGCTTGCTGGCCATCATTCCTTGCTAGTACGGCCTGCTTGGCCCCGGGGCCCTTCCTGATAATAGCAGTAGCTGAAATATAATATGTGAAGTAATGGGGATGGCGCTTTCTTGGCTTTTGTTAAATAAACAGAAACTCCAGATAGGGTTCCAATGTTTCCTCAGAGACTGAAATAACATGAAAATGACCTTTATTCGCCCCACACGAGGTAAACATGGCGCCTTTCCCACATGCCGGCGATTAACCAGGTGTAGCCCATAGAAGTCAGCTAAGTGCGTCTGTCACCAAGGGTACAAGACAACGAAAATGAGGATAAAGTACGGCAGCCTGCACAGGTCATAGCAAGTAACTAATCACATCTCTTATGTTGTTCTTTAGGTTACCACAAATACGGCACTTTATGTACAGGTTATAAGTGGGACTTCCATCAGGTGTGCTCAACACTCTGTCCTAGCATATCATGTATATAACGTAGGGCAGTGTGTGTAGCAGAGGTGCCCAACGCAGTCCTCAAGGCTCCCCAACAGTTCAGGTTTTAGAGATATCCATGGTTGTGCACAGGGGACTTATTTGTTACCTCAGTCCAGGGACGCATTTATAATGGGTGCAGGGTGTGCTGTGCACACGGGCCCCTGGGTCCAGGGGGGACCCACATCGCACACCCAGCACCCATATTATACTTACCTCTCCAGAGTCTCACATCGGCGCCGGTGTCTGCGCTGTAAATACGGCTGGAAAGTTGCCACTGCGGCCACTTTCCTGTCGTTTTGTGCATTGCACAGCACAGGGAAAATGGCTGCCACGACACTCTAGTGCCCAGAACATATAAGTGCTGCGCTGCGCTCAGTGCGCACCCAGCCGCCATACCGAGAGGAGTTGACCCGTGATGGAGACTGCACATAGGCCCCCTCCGCTCTAGAAATACCCCTGCCTCAAATTGATATACCCCCTGTGCTAAACCATGGTTATTGAACTGAGCTATACTGGTGTTTTGGATTTTAGGAAAATTTTTGATACAATGAATCTTAAAGTATTTCCCATAAGGAAGGTTTATAGAACACCCTGACTATTTAACCCTTGCAACACTACAGCTACTTTTTCAACTAGTTACCAGTACGTCAAAATGAAGGGACATTGTCATGTATGCAAAAATGTTTTTTTGAGCACTCAAATGGGTCCTTTCTGCATGCCAGCTCGGGGGGGCTGCGAGTAGAAATGTCAGCGCCGACAGCTGCGCGCACCCTAACAGAGCAACAATTGAATTTCTACATCGGCTGCGATCTTGTGGCCGCCGGCGCAAAACACAATTGAATTCCCCCATATAGGTGAGGAGCAGCGCATAGCTGGGTACACACCTAATGCTGGCCAAACACTAGTACCACCAGCATAAGATGCGACTCACCATACGATTTCCCTTGAACTCTCCGGCAGCTCCCAGGCAGTCCTGGGAGGGATGGTTCAGTAAGAACCATCTGTGGGAGAAAAAAAAAAGTTGTTTTTTTTTTTTTTTTAAATGGTGTGTCCCAAAACAATGAGTACCCAGCCCCGATGCGTAGGGTCCCTCTGTATTTTCCAGAACCAGCCGTGGATCCTTGGGGACCCCTCCAATAAAGGGAGGTCCCTCCTCTCTAGGGCACCCCAGGCCTAGACTGATAGCCCGGGCTAACCCCGGCACCCCTGAGCGGTGGGTGCCAGGTTGATTATGTAGTTTAGTGGATTTCAAATAGTTACAAATATTGTCTTTTGCTGTGGAACGGCAGGTCCCAGCAAGCTTCCCCCGCATGCTTGTACTTGGAGAACCACAAGTACCAGCATTCGGGGCATTACAGGCCCTCTGGTACCTATAGTTCCACTGCAAAAGCAATATTAAAATAAACACAGGACACACACACAGTACAAAGTATCATACATACACACACATACACCTATGTATCCCTGTAGCCATCGGTCCCCTTTGGCCATATAGTTAATCCATCTATAGCCATATAGCCTTCTCCTATGCGAAGCTCGGGTCCTCCGATCCAAAGTAGACATCCCCGGACTTGGGGAAAAAAAACGAATAGTGCTGACCCGCGTACTTAAGTTCCTCCCAAATGAGAGCTTAGCAGCAGGATTTTCAACATGGAAACCATGCCGCTGAGCGTTCATTGGCTGAGAGAGGTTAGGCCCTCCACCTCTCACCAAATGAACAGTTCTCACCATTGAAGTCAATGGTGAAAACCGCAAAGGTAACTTAAGGTTACTTTCCCGGTTCCCACCTTTGACTTTAATGGTGGGACCCGCTAATTGGCTGAGAGGTGAAAGACTCGTCTCTCTTAGCCAATGAGCGCTCAGCGGCAGGTTTCCATAGTGATAACCCGCCGCTGAGCTCTCATTCAGGTAGTACTGTCTTTAAAGGACAGTACTACAGTGCGTGGGTCCATTTTTTCATTTTTTGGTTTTGTCAAGCCTGTGGCTTGCCTACTTTGAAACGAAGAGGACCGAGACACGCATAGGAGGAGGCGAGCATAGATTGTTATAAACAGGCCTATGGATTATCTACATGATCAAGGAGACCAATGGCTACAGGGATACATAGGTAAGTATGTGTGCATGTGTGCGTGTGTGATACCCCTAAAGTGTTTATGGCCCAAATGATATATGTACACGGTAATAAAATATATAGAGTGCATTGTCCTTTAATGTCATGATAGTTGATATATTTACACAGTATTTAAAAATGAAGCAGAATGGACAGTTTATTTAGTCATGTATTAACCCCCTCTCAAAGGTAAAAATGGTGCAGCCTGCCCTTGCTGGACTCAGAGACTGGTGGGCATGCGCCAGGGACAGGACACTGGCTTCCACAGCATAGGGGGAAAACAGTCTCTATAGAGCAGTGTTGGCTAACCTTGACACTCCAGCTGTTATGGAACTACATAACCCAGCATGCACTGCTACAGTTTTGCTATTAGGGCATGCTAAAACTGTGGCAGGGCATGCTGGGATATATAGTTCCACAACAGCTGGAGTGTCAAGGTTAGCCAACACTGCTATAGAGGAACAAGGGTGTGCAGGGGCAGAGAGGCACGAGCAGCTGGCGGGAAGGAGCCCGCACGCGACCTCTGGTGTGAGAAGAAGGACCGCGGGGGCCGCTGGGAATTGTGTGTGCCTGGGGTAAGGGAGCAGCGGGGGCAGCGCTGCGCTTACCAGAGAACCAAGAGCTGCCACTGAGCTGAGAGCGGGTCTCACCGGGTAACTGTGTGTGAGGCAATGATCGGGGGAGGCAGAGCAGGTCTGTGTGCTGAGTACCTGCACTCCTGGGGTGACTGATGAGCGGCAGATCGGTTTAAATGAAGTCCGGCTGACGGCTGTAGCAGGGATAGAGAGCCGAAAGTTTCCTTCAGTACATGCTGCAGAGGGCTGTGACAAAGCAGGCAGTCTCTCCTTCCCACAAGGCGGGCTGTGGGCGGCAGCCAGAGGAATGGACCCTCCCCAGTGAGCAGTAAGAAGAGGTACGCTGGCTGAGGTAAATGAAAGGAGGCAGGGCAGTGACTCCTTCAGTGACAGGCACTTGAGTCAGGACATCAGGAGCAAGCACCGGAGAGAGGTCGGTAATAAATGAATTAGAACAGAACAGCACAGCGGCCTTACACTTCAGCTGACAGGTGTAATGAGTCACTAATCTCCGGTGGGTTCAAGAGCCACATAGCTGTCACATACAGAGAGACTCTCATTCCTCCTAATAAACTTCCATACATTCAGTATCGGGTGCATATTCCCAAAGGACGGCTGTAGAGACACATAGCCATGCAACCTAACTAATTTATGACTAGAAGTTCAGAGTGCAGGTCAGACAGTTACACTGCATTCTTCTGCTCACGGTATTACAGCATCTCCGTATAGCCTAATAGCCTTTAAATTACTTTCTGCTACAGGACATGTGCAAACAGGGTAAGGCAGTCAGCATAAACTTTTACAGACCACTCAGGAAGGCCACGGAAAGAAATGCCCATGTAAAGCTATTAAGCATCACTGCAGGCAGGAAAACATTTGCTCAGTCAGTATACACGGTAAAAGCCAGGATTACCTCCAGCTAAAGGAAACTAGATGTATTCTCCATTTAGATTAACCCGGGCAACAGTCTGCAGCATACCCTCTGCCAATGCTTATCCTACTCATTAAGTTGGTACCAACTAAAGTAAATTAATAACGTGCACCACCTCTACAGAACATGCTGGACTTCATCACTGCCAGTTATTTATCTATATTTAGGTAGATAGGGAATTTGAGAACCTGTGTTCTAATACAGTTATCCCTATTTAAATATCGTATGATATATGTTTAATTGCGTGTACTTGTTAGGTTAACCTACTTTAATTCATCTCACTTTGCTGTTCTCTTCGTTGAAATGATTCAACAGCTATTCAAGTGTTCAAGTGAAATAAAACTTTGTTGTTCATAGTGTGATTTACTAGTAAATGTACTGATTGGGAATTGCCATTTTATGAGTTTTTCACATTGGGTGGAATTGCCTGTTTAATAAAATGTAAACCTTATTTGAACCTAAACTGGTGACCATATATGTCTGTATCTCCTCTGTACCTCTCTAAACTGAGAATGAGAACCAAGAGACCCAAGATCTGGTAAGAGTCAAGACATCATCCCACACAACACTCTAATCAATACAAAGTTTTGGGTACCACACGTGCATGTATGTTTGATAAACTTTTACTGTGTACGGTGTGTCCTGTGTTTATTTTAATATTGCTTTTGTTGTGGGACTACAGGTACAAGCAGACCCGTAAAGCCCCGCATGCTGGTACTTG